>CM042788.1:7567785-8777057 GCA_018691245.2 Ips nitidus
CCTTAACTCATTGTNAACTATNACCCGGAACTGTGTGTNTCATAANGACCTACGTCTTCNANATCGTTGGAATNGNCCTNCCANANANGNGGTNTTNAAGTGTCATCATGGCCTCAANNNTAGNGGATATAGNNAGCNNGACACGNNTCNTACNTTNAGNTGAAGGAGTGAGGTNTNNTGGCCNGATCGAGCGNATCNTTGCCNAAGGAAGTANCTAAGTAAANAGGNANCANTCCTTGGGTNAAGNTGGGGGNTNTCCGGGCGACNAGTNNTNCNAANGGNCGGAGTTTATTATTGATGATNNTGTTATTAAACACCATTCCAAAAGAAAAAACTTCATATCCCTAAAGTTCAAAAGTTTGTCATTCAAAGTTCAAAGTTCTTTTGGTAAAGTCGTAGCTGATAGAATTGATAAATTCCCGACGGATATTATTAATAGGCAAACCAAACTTTGATGATTAAAATAGTACAACTAGTACGGGGCTAAGGAGTACCTACAGAACGTCTAGAACTGAGAATCGAGGTCCATGTGGCTAAATAGGCTAAATTCATATAGATTTAGTCATAAACTAACTTTATTGATATTACTCATTGCCAGAAACTATCTGGTAATGCCAGAGGCTATCTAGCATTACCTCAAACTTTATGGCATTACTAGAAACTATCTGAGATTGTCAGAAACTGAAAATCCGATAATGCCACAAGATATCTGACAATTGCTAGAAACTATTGTTAAACCACTGACAACGCCAGAAGCTATCTAGCATTGCCTGAAAGTATATGGCATTGCTAGAAACTATCCAACAATTGTGAGAAAATATCTGGTAATCCTAGAATCTATCTAGCAAAGCCAAAAGCTATCTGACAGGTGCGAGAAACTATCTGGGAATGCTAGGATCTATCTGGCTTTGCCAGAAGCTATTTGACAATTGCGAGAAACTATCTGGGAATGCTAGGATCTATCTGGATTTGCTAGAAGCTAATTGACAATTGCGAGAATCTATCTGGCAATGCTAGAACCTATTTGGAATTATTAGAAACTCTTAGAATCACCGTCTCGACCACCATGTTAGTACACTATATTGTCAAAAAATGGTGTGGTAATCCTAGAATCTATCTAGCATTGCCAAAAGCTATCTGACAGGTGCGAGAAACTATCTGGGAATGCTAGGATCTATCTGGATTTGCTAGAAGCTATTTGACAATTGCGAGAATCTATCTGGCAATGCTAGAACCTATTTGGAATTATTAGAAACTCTTAGAATCACCGTCTCTACCACCATGTTAGTACACTATATTGTCAAAAAATGGTGTGGTAATCCTAGAATCTATCTAGCATTGCCAAAAGCTATCTGACAGGTGCGAGAAACTATCTGGGAATGCTAGGATCTATCTGGATTTGCCAGAAGCTATTTGACAATTGCGAGAATCTATCTGGCAATGCTAGAACCTATTTGGAATTGTTAGAAACTCTTAGAATCACCGTCTCTACCACCATGTTAGTACACTATATTGTCAAAAAATAGTGTGGTAATCCTAGAATCTATCTAGCATTGCCAAAAGCTATCTGATAGGTGCGAGAAACTATCTGGGAATGCTAGAACCTATTTGGAATTATTAGAAACTCTTAGAATCACCGTCTCTACCACCATGTTAGTACACTATATTGTCAAAAAATGGTGTGGTAATCCTAGAATCTATCTAGCATTGCCAAAATCTATCTGACAGGTGCGAGAAACTATCTGGGAATGCTAGGATCTATCTGGATTTGCCAGAAGCTATTTGACAATTGCGAGAATCTATCTGGCAATGCTAGAACCTATTTGGAATTGTTAGAAACTCTTAGAATCACCGTCTCTACCACCATGTTAGTACACTATATTGTCAAAAAATGGTGTGGTAATCCTAGAATCTATCTAGCATTGCCAAAAGCTATCTGAAAGGTGCGAGAAACTATCTGGGAATGCTAGGATCTATCTGGATTTGCCAGAAGCTATTTGACAATTGCGAGAATCTATCTGGCAATGCTAGAACCTATTTGGAATTGTTAGAAACTCTTAGAATCACCGTCTCTACCACCATGTTAGTACACTATATTGTCAAAAAATGGTGTGGTAATCCTAGAATCTATCTAGCATTGCCAAAAGCTATCTGACAAGAAACTATCTGGGAATGCTAGGATCTATCTGGATTTGCCAGAAGCTATTTGACAATTGCGAGAATCTATCTGGCAATGCTAGAACCTATTTGGAATTGTTAGAAACTCTTAGAATCACCGTCTCTACCACCATGTTAGTACACTATATTGTCAAAAAATGGTGTGGTAATCCTAGAATCTATCTAGCATTGCCAAAAGCTATCTGACAGGTGCGAGAAACTATCTGGAATGCTAGGATCTATCTGGATTTGCCAGAAGCTATTTGACAATTGCGAGAATCTATCTGGCAATGCTAGAACCTATTTGGAATTGTTAGAAACTCTTAGAATCACCGTCTCTACCACCATGTTAGTACACTATATTGTCAAAAAATGGTGTGGTAATCCTAGAATCTATCTAGCATTGCCAAAAGCTATCTGACAGGTGCGAGAAACTATCTGGGAATGCTAGGATCTATCTGGATTTGCCAGAAGCTATTTGACAATTGCGAGAATCTATCTGGCAATGCTAGAACCTATTTGGAATTGTTAGAAACTCTTAGAATCACCGTCTCGACCACCATGTTAGTACATTATATTGTCAAAATTTAGTCTCTTAATTCAATGTGTTTCTCATTTGGTTTGAGGGGGAAATGGGATGCGACAAGAACCGGTCCTGCCTTTTTAGCTTCGTTAATAAATAAACCGCTTCCGCGTCTCAAGACTCGGCACACAAACTCACAAAGGGAATCCGGAATTCGGAATTCAATTTTAAACACAATGTCGCTCCGTTATTTGCTTTAAGAAACACTAATTACGGCCGCGTCGTCTTTAGTCCCGTGCATGTGCACGATAATGAAATTAGGCACGTATGCAAAGCCGCTAGTATTTGCAGCCGTTTCTTGACTACAAAACCATATAATATCGTCCCCCAAAATTTGGTAACGGACTTCCCTTCCTTTAGTTCAGTGTGTCAAATAAGGCGTCAGATATCTGACTGCTTGGATATCTTTTGAACTTCTGCCGGATAATCACCGTTATTACTTTAGCTATCTAGTCTCTTTGTAGCTGAATCTCGACGCTTGGGCTTTAATCCTGCTCTAGGATTACAGGGTCTTTGCACTTTAGCTGTATTAATGAGGATTTATCAGGAAAGTGTTTTTCTGCTAGAGGTAAACAAGTTGCGCAACAGGACCGTTTACGCGGAATGGAAAAGATGCAGGGGCATTACGTATTCCATATTCCATGCGGACTGTATTTTCCACTATCCGAGATTGAAATTTTGTTTCGTTTGTTCTAAATTTTATTTTGTTCATTTTTTAGAGTAGTTTACAGCCTTGTGTAGCATATTTGCGCGGTAAACAGGCCACGCTTTTCAAGGTATAACTTGTTTTGTATATGACAGTGGTGTAAATATCGGCCTTTAACGTGATTGATCACAGTGATTGATGTGCATACTCGCCAAATCACCCTTAACCCACATTTGTTCTAAATTACATAACCAAGCAGAATCTAGGATTTGTTATCTAACTGCCTCCAGGTATACTTAAAATGATGAATAATTGTTAAGTAGAGTTAACTCATTCTCGAAAATTTACCTTGGAAAATGAATTAGTCTTCTTCTCTTGATATAATTTCGTCATTTTTCTTCTTGGTACTGTCGTGGAATGTTCATAATTATTTTTTGGACTAAGGTAGGAAAAACGTGACAATTGTTGACAAGTTACAACTTTACAGTGTTGCCAGCTGCGAATTTAAATTGTTACGTGACGTGCTTTTACAATTTTAACTTTCCCATTCATTTAATTGTAATTTACAGACTTTTCATGATTAAAGATGACATTTTCCGGGTCACGTGACTGTTGACAACAAATTTCACACAAATTTCAATTTAAATTGTCACAATCACGTGACGTGCTATCACATTTTTAGCTTTTCCAACGGTTTAAATGTAATTTACACACCTTTCGAGGTAAAATATGACATTTTCCGGGTCACGTGACGTGATTTTACAATTTTAGCTTTCCCAACTGTTTAAATGTAATTTACAGAATTTTCAAGGTTAAAGATGACATTTTCCGGGTCACGTGACTGTTGTTGACAAGTTTAAACTTAACTTTACATTGTTGCCAGCTGCGAATTTAAATTGTCACGATCACTTGACGTGGTTTTACAATATTAGCTTTCCCAACTGTTTAAATGTAATTTACAGACTTTTCAAGGTTAAAGATGACATTTTCCCGGTCACGTGACTCTTGTTGACAAGTTTTAACTGAACTTTACATTGTTGCCAGCTGCGAATTTAAATTGTCACTATCACTTGACGTGCTTTTAGAATTTTAAGCTTTCCCAACTGTTTAAATGTAATTTACAGAATTTTCAAGGTTAAAGATGACATTTTCCCGGTCACGTGACTGTTGTTGACCAGTTTTAACTTAACTTTACATTGTTGCCAGCTGCGAATTGAAATTTTCACGATCACTTGACGTGGTTTTACAATTTTAGCTTTCCTAACTGTTTAAATGTAATTTACAGAATTTTCAAGGTTAAAGATGACATTTTCCCGGTCACGTGACTGTTGTTGACAAGTTTTAACTTAACTTTACATTGTTGCCAGCTGCAAATTTAAATTGTCACGATCACGTGACGTGGTTTTACAATTTTAGCTTTCCCAAGTGTTTAAATGTAATTTACAGAATTTTCAAGATTAAAGATGACATTTTCCGGGTCACGTGACTGTTGTTGACAAGTTTTAACTTAACTTTACATTGTTGCCGGCTGCTAAATTTAAATTGTCACGATCACGTGACGTGGTTTTACAATTTTAGCTTTCCCAAGTGTTTAAATGTAATTTACAGAATTTTCAAGGTTAAAGATGACATTTTCCGGGTCACGTGACTGTTGTTGACAAGTTTTAACTTAACTTTACATTGTTGCCAGCTGCGAATTGAAATTTTCACGATCACGTGACGTGGTTTTACAATTTTAGCTTTCCCAACTGTTTAAATGTAATTTACAGACTTTTCAAGGTTAAAGATGACATTTTCCCGGTCACGTGACTGTTGTTGACAAGTTTTAACTTAACTTTACATTGTTGCCAGCTGCAAATTTAAATTGTCACGATCACTTGACGTGGTTTTACAATTTTAGCTTTCCCAACTGTTTAAATGTAATTTACAGACTTTTCAAGGTTAAAGATGACATTTTCCCGGTCACGTGACTGTTGTTGACAAGTTTTAACTTAACTTTACATTGTTGCCAGCTGCAAATTTAAATTGTCACGATCACTTGACGTGGTTTTACAATATTAGCTTTCCCAACTGTTTAAATGTAATTTACAGAATTTTCAAGGTTAAAGATGACATTTTCCCGGTCACGTGACTGTTGTTGACAAGTTTTAACTTAACTTTACATTGTTGCCAGCTGCGAATTTAAATTGTCACGATCACGATCACTTGACGTGGTTTTACAATTTTAGCTTTCCCAACTGTTTAAATGTAATTTACAGACTTTTCAAGGTTAAAGATGACATTTTCCCGGTCACGTGACTGTTGTTGACAAGTTTTAACTTAACTTTACATTGTTGCCAGCTGCAAATTTAAATTGTCACGATCACTTGACGTGGTTTTACAATTTTAGCTTTCCCAACTGTTTAAATGTAATTTACAGAATTTTCAAGATTAAAGATGACATTTTCCGGGTCACGTGACTGTTGTTGACAAGTTTTAACTTAACTTTACATTGTTGCCAGCTGCGAATTTAAATTGTCACGATCACTTGACGTGGTTTTACAATTTTAGCTTTCCCAACTGTTTAAATGTAATTTACAGAATTTTGAAGGTTAAAGATGACATTTTCCGGGTCACGTGACTGTTGTTGACAAGTTAACTCTACAGTGTTGCAACCTGCGAGTTTAATGTGTCACGATCACGTGACGTGATTATACAATCAATCAATCAAAAGTACATTATTGTCCTGAGAATCAGGTTCCATTGACAAAGAATAATAGATGCAAAAATAATAAACAACAATACAAAATTTAGCATAACACTAAGTACAACAGACGTTCAAAGTTAAAACGCATCTTATAAAAAATTAAAATGTAAAATTAAAATATACCTAAATGTGTATACACATATGAACTTACACGACGAATTACAAATCTGCCCAATTGTCGTCATACAATTTTAGCTTTCTCAACAGTAATTGTAATTTACAGATTTTTGAAGGTTAAAGATGACATTTTCCAGGTAACTTTACAGTATTGCCAGCTGCGAATTGTCAGGGTCACGTGACGTGCTTTTATAATTTTAGCATTTCTCACTGTTGTAAATGTAATTTACACTAAGACTTTATCAACCTAACCTTCCAGTTTAAAGCGATAATTCTTTATTTTTGAAAAATTGTGGTTTTAAAATAATTGTTTTGTCAATGTTTTCCATGGATTGAAAAAGATTCTGATTTCTCGTTCGTACATTTTGTTAAGAGAGTTGTAAATATCATTACATATTTACATTCATCCAGATCAGATATCATTACATGTTTTCACCTCAGAAATTTGTGGTAAAATTTTGTACAGATATTTTGCAGACCATCAAAAGTATCGTACACAAAAACGAAATCTCAAAAATGATGAGTGAAAAAATGGGGTAAATCTTAGTCTCTTTACTTACAATGAACTTATTCGCCACTCACTTATTAAAGTAATATAAATATCTCACTCAAAAGCAATTTGTTTCTGAATCAGATTCCGGTAAAGTTAGTTGAAGATAGAAAGGTAATCACGAAAATTTCTGAATTTCGCCCTAAAAGTAAAAATTTAACGGAATTCATTTTTACAATCACATCACAAGTCTTAAAGCTGTCAACAAGATCATAAGATTAACTAACTGTGCCATAATTTTTTCATCAATTCAGTTTCTTAAAAATGGATCAGTAAAAATCCTAATAATACATCATTAAAAAACTTTTAATCTCAAAAATAACTTCATATTTTTAATAACCTGAACTAGATCGTACATTTTTAAAATGTTTGGTTTAAGCACATTTTTATTTATAAAATTGCATAAATAATAGAACTCTTGTAGACAGCACAATTGAACACTTCAGTAAGACACTTAGGGTCCTCATTGCTTGAAAATCATGTTTAAAACACATTAGAGAATCTTTCCTATGCAAATCATTGCTTAGATATGCAACTCACGAACTCCAGACGGGCTCACTCAATATTCGATCATTAATTAATAGTATCAAAACTTGAAGTTCATCAACCCTCAAACAATCTCAAAGTTGGCTAACTTGCTCGTGGCAAAGTTGTAAAATTCAACTCATACGTGGCGACGTTAAAATTTAAGGTTTGATTTATCGGAAGTTAGTAGTAAGTAATTTAGTTTAGCGCCGTATAAAGTTTTTATGACGAAAAAGTTTTCCGCCAGTAACTTCGTTTATGATTAGTAAAAGGTTCTCGCTCGATTTATGATTAATTTACGACTGTTATTTTTCCGCTGTGAAGAATATAAAATGCTAAAAGGTATCTTTGAA
The DNA here is from genome assembly GCA_018691245.2 of Ips nitidus. Taxonomy (NCBI): domain Eukaryota; kingdom Metazoa; phylum Arthropoda; class Insecta; order Coleoptera; family Curculionidae; genus Ips; species Ips nitidus. The sequence goes on from CM042788.1 coordinate 7,575,463, forward strand.
GGTATTTTAAGAATTCTTGCGACTGTCCCGCCGAATTTTCTGGTTCCCAACTATGCCAATAAACTTGAGGAGGATTGATATGCGGTAGCACCAGGTCATGTCGTCGGCTTCTTTGATATCCACGCCGCTACCTTAAATTATCCCCAAATGATTGGGTAATTAAAATTCCCAATACGAGAGAATATTTCAGATTTAGGCCCGACAACAACTAAATCTGACAGAGACAAATTGAGGAGAAATCACAAACGACCAAAAAAGGTGATAATTCAGGAAATTACACAAACCATAGAGTTGTTCTAACTTCAAGCTCTTTTTACGACAGCCGCTTTAAACAGTTTAAACTTGGCTCCAGCTTTCTTTAGATTTAACTTTTAAGAGTTAAATGGTTCGGAAGCAACTAAAACTAAAACTTTCAAAATTTCAGATCCTTTTATTTTTGCATAGATGGAGGTTGTTCTTATAGAAAAACAACCCGGAATAGTATAACCGTTAAATTGGAGCAGAAGAAATCGGATCTTAATTTTTTATGTTGTCTGTTTGACGATTCATAAAGCGTTCCAGGTCGCTCAACTCGATCCGTATTTGTTTCGAGCTTAAGAAGCTTTGTAGAAATGCACATTTGACGATACATCGCCCGCAGGCTACGTGTGGTGAATTGATGAAGCCCGATTGCACTATAGAAACCCGCACAATACCAATTTTATGTCAATTTAAATTTTATTCTGTTGTTAACCTTTTTTTTAAAGTGGATGTATTTAATTACATGAGTTGCATTTTACTGTGAGCTGCAAAAGTACATTGAATAATAATTCTTTCAAAACCAGGTGAAGATGTGGTAAAGTTACTTTTCTGCACTCATATTATTTTTCAAAAACGTACATATAAATCAGAAAATAATAACTGTATGAAGAGAGTCCATTTTCACAAAGTGGAGTTGAAGTAAACTGGGTTTGTTGAATAACACAAAGTCGTCTCCACTCTTTTATACCATAAAATGCCCCAAATAAAGGGACAGCAAACCCAGTAATAACTGTATGTTTGATTTTTTATATAAGAATACACCTCTAATCATTTTTGCACACACAGACATATATTCTCGTAAATTTATTATTACTACTTACCACTTTGAAATGAAAATCTCTTTCTTTACGAACCTAACCTAACCTAATTGTGTCACGTGACTCATAATTTTCTAAACTTTAAGGTTAAGTTAAAAATTATGTTTTGTTCTTAAAGTAAACCACGTGACTTAGTTAATTGTCTAACAGATTTCCAAAAAAAATCACGTGACTGGGTTAAGTTAAATTAATACTCACAAATTTTATTTAACAAACTACATGACAAGAGTAGGCAAAGATAGGTTAGGACCACTTTGAAATAAAAATATCACGTGACTCGGTTAAGTTAACTCAAAAACTGGTTTCCAAAGAAATCACGTGATTTAGTTTGTTGTGTGATAATTTTCCAAAATAATGTTACGTGACTGGGTTAGGTTAGGTTAATTCTCTAAAAACTTTATTTAACAATTCACGTGACAGGATTAGGAAAAGTTAAATTAGGACTACTTTGAAAAAAAAAAAATCACGTGACTCAGTTAAGTTTGGGAAATTACATGAGTCACATGACATTGTTAGGTTAAAAATGACTTTTTGGCCTCAAAATAACCCACGTGACTTACTTAATTGTCTGACAAATTTCCAAAAAATGTCACTGTAGGCGCTTTGCCAGATACCTCTAAATGCTCCTGGAACTTTCCCAGAACTTGCCAGAAGCCTCTACAAATGTCCTAAGCCTTAAGAACTTTTCAAAATTGCCAGAAGCCTCTACAAATGTCTGAAACCTTTCAAAATTTGTTTAAAATTGCCAGAATCCTCTACATACTGCTGAAACTTTCCCAAAACTTGCCAGAAGCTACTACAAATGTCTGAAACCTTTCAACATTTTTTAAAATTTGCCAGAAACCTCTAAATGCTCCTGGAACTTTTCCAGAACTTGCCAGAAGCCTCTACAAATGTCCTAAACCTTTTAAGAACTTTTCAAAATTGCCAGAAGCCTCTTATTGCTCCTGAAACTTTCCCAGAACTTGCCAGAAGCCTCTACAAATGTCTGAAACCTTTCAAAATTTTTAAAATTGCCAGAATCCTCTAAATACTCCTGGAACTTTCCCAGAACTTGCCAGAAGCTTCTACAAATGTCTGAAACCTTTCAAAATTTTTTTAAAAATTGCCAGAAACCTCTAAATGCTCCTGAAACTTTCCAGAACTTGCCAGAAGCCTCTACAAATGTCCTGAAACCTTTCAAGAACTTTTTTAAAATTGCCAGAAACCTCTTATTGCTCCTGAAACTTTCCCAGAACTTGCCAGAAGCCTCTACAAATGTCCTAAACCTTTTAAGAACTTTTCAAAATTGCCAGAAGTCTCTTATTGCTCCTGAAACTTTCCCAGAACTTGCCAGAAGTCTCTACAAATGTCTGAAACCTTTCAAAATTTTTTTAAAATTGCCAGAAACCTCTAAATACTCCTGAAACTTTTCCAGAACGTCTCAAAAGCTTCTACAACTGACGGCTGGCTGAGGTTAGGTTATTTTCCTAAAAATATTATTAAAAATGACGGCGGGAAAGTGGAAAAAGAAAACTGGGCGTGACTCAACTAAGGTCAGGGCAGTAACCAGAAAAAAAATTGTTAGATTCGGATAATTTGCTCAAAAATTGGTTTCTACTTAACTTTTGAAGAAAATCACGTAAAGTAGGTAAATTTCCTTTTTTTTTAATACAAAAAATAGGCTAATTACCTACATTGGTCACGTGACTGGGTTATGTTAGATTATTTCTCTAAAAATTGTATTTAAATGGCGGGAAATTTTATAGAAAAAGAAAACTGGGCGTGACTCAACTAAGGACAGGGCAGTAACCAGAAAAAATTTGTTAGATTCGGATAATTTGCTCAAAAATTGGTTTCTACTAAACTTTTGAAGAAAATCACGTAAAGTAGGTTAATTTCCCGGGTTTGATAGATTATTTCTCTAAAAATTGTATTTACAGGTCAGGAAATCGTATAGGAAAAGGAAACTAGGCCTTACGCGACTAAGGCCAAGGCAGTAACTAGGAAAAATTGTTACAAACATCCGAATACCTTATGGAACCTGTCAGGCATATAATGTATCTTAAATATGAATAAGTTAGTAGTCTGAGTTCGCCATCCGGTACTAGAATGTGTCAAACCCTAATTCCAGAGCATTAATATAACCTACACCCGGTACATTTGTTTATTCTGTGCTTATGAGGTTTCAAAAACCGAGACAAATTGTGAGAAGTACAAAATATGAGTTTTAATAACATGCCACAATGTTTTTATGAAAATCTCTGTTGTAATACAAGAAAATATTAGTTTGGAACGTCGCATTGTATCATTATTTCATTGGAGCATGTTGCTCAGTATTACGTGACATCTTCAAACACAAGCTCTGAAATAGACTTGGCAAGGAACCAAGTTGGAAAGCTTTATCGCCCCGTTCAAATCTGAAAGGAAGACGATTTGCAAACATCTGCTAAAACCGTGCGACTATTAGGATTTACACGTCCGCTTATTTGTCTTTCGTAGGTGTCGGATTTCTCCCCTAGACTATCTTTGTTTCCCATCAAAATGCCTAAAGAATTAAACCAGAAGCAGAATTTCAATTAAAACCGGTGGAGGCAATAAACCGATTAATCATCTTCGGGACTTTATCGAACCAGCAGATTACAATAATACTAATAAACGTTTAATTGTCTTTAACGAATCTTAATTGAGGAATCACTCGGCCACATTCTTCCACTTGTTTGCCAGGAAATTTACTGGCACAACAAATTGCTGGTCGGGATATTAAACCGCGCAACTGTCCTAGATATTTACGACCGTTTGATTGCGGGGGGAGTATTAAATTTGCTGTTTGCTGCGAATAATGCCATTCAGAGCATTCCAAATGTTCTACGTTTTTCCACAAGATAAGTTTTTGGGATATTTTCTTCTTCTTGTCGAAAGTTGGAGGTTCAAATGGCTAACATGGTCCTGGATATTGCAGCTCTGAAGTTGTGAGCATCCAAACCATCTTCTGAGATCCATTAACCATGATTTTGACGTCTGCCGATTGATCTCTTTACTTGTATTTTGCCCTCGATTCTCAGAAACTTTCTCGCCTCTCATAACATGACCTAATGTAAATCGTTTTTCGTTGTTTTATTGCCAGTAAGAGTTCCTTTTGTTTTCCCATACGCCTCAGCACCTCCTCATTTGTTATGCGGAGTAATCTTCTGTACAGGTACATCTGTCTAGACCAGCGAGTCCAACAGGAGTACAGTAAAAGCGAGAAAATATAGCACCTGACCATACGAATTCATTGAAGTTCCAAGCTGAGGTTTGATCTTGTGAAGAGTGTTTTCATTTCTGTAAACACTCTTTTAGCTTGTTCATTTCAGAATCTTACTTCTACTATTGGATCCTTTATTATAGTGCCCAGATATTTGAAGGAGGATATTTGTACGATATTCCTTATCGTATATTAATCATATTATTACTGTGTCTAGCGTCTCTCTAAATATGGCTTCTGAATATAAATGTTGAAAAGGAATGGAGAGAATGTGGAGTACTGTCTTACTCCCCTTTTTATGGGCACTACCCCTGTTGTTGCTTGTTCTACTTTTACATCGGCGATTTGGTGCCAGTAAAGGTTGGAGATGATGTTTATTTCCTGTTGGTCTTCTCTGTTTTCTTTTAGGATTTCGACCAGCTTGCCTCACGCAGTCGAATGCTTTTCGGTAGTCTATGAAGCCAGCGAAAACGTTGATGTTTCTGCATCTCTGTGTTAAAACGTTAGATGATAACAGTGCCTCTCGTGTGCCTTATCTATTATTGTGTATTATTTATTTCACATCCAATTTTTTAAATGGATCGGTAATGGTTTTAATCAGTTTTCATGTTCTTCCAAAATTACGCCATATTCCATCTTTGCAGCTTCCACCTTTTGGAAAAAGGTAGACAGTTCTGGAACATTTCGAATCCCTCTCTCTTCCTCTTGTTCTTTTCCTCTCGAGAGAGAGTATGGTGAAATCATGTCTCAATTCCTCAGATCGTACTTCTCCATCCTCTTCTCTGTTCTGAGTCGCAAGAGAAGCTTCCTGCAGACCGTGACTTGGTTTGATCCAGCCCGTCGGAGACCTTCCTCTTGGTCGCTTACCATCATTGATTATTCCCTCCACAATTAGTATCTCCAGTCAGTTCTTCTTGAAATATGTCCAAAATACCATAGGTATGATTGGTTTATCCTGGTTGTTAACTTTGTGGTGACTTTTAGTTCCCTAAGAATTGACACGTTAGTATGTTATTCGCAGCATTCTTCTTCACATTTCAAAAGCAGAGGTCATCAAAAGGTTTCAGAGGCATATGTGGCAATAGGAAAGATACACTACGTACGTACTATGGCCCGTCTGCGTTTGCTTTCTTCGTCGAAGCAGCCTTTGTTTGTGATAGGTGATCCTAAATAGTAAAATTTCTCAATCACTTTTGTTCAACGTAAGATCATGTTCTCTGCTGGACATTTGGAATATCCTGTATAAATATACCTTCAGAGTCATTGTACCGTAACAATCATTGTTTGTTTCTTGGAACACTTTATAAAACTGTTAATTGAATCAAGTGGAAGAAGACTGCAAGATATCATCTCTCAATCAAAAAAAAAAAATCATTTAATAAAACGTCGGTGGTTCTGTCCGAATAGGTGTTTCAAATTGGTTTTTACCTGTCAGGACGCCTACGCCTTCGAAATAGTAATATACAAGCGAAAGAATGGACGGTTTAGATTCTGATCTCAAATAATAAAGTGGCTGATTAATTATGTCAAAATGCTTAATGGAGTAAACGGGGAACAGTGGCCGAGACGTTTTTTCATTGTTGCGCGACTTAATTGGTCGGCTTAATTGATGGGGGTTGCTTTTGAAACCCTTTCCACCGGTTTGACTAACATTCTTGTCTTTGTACTGTCTATCAGTGTTTGTATTGTATTTTAATTGAATAATTGCAAATCCAACTTGTGTATCATTTATTAGAATATTGTACAAGGGGATTTCTTTAATGAAAAGTCTTTCCTGAATACTTCATACATAATAAACTTTACCTAGTTCATAAACTTACCAAACAAATAGCCAAAATTATGATGGATCGTTACTCTATAGACAACCCTGCTTTTTGTCTGCATTTCTGCATTAGGGCTATTAACATAAACTGCTTTTTGGACAAAACCCTAACTTGGCGCAAAAACAACATCCAAATCGATTACTTCACATCTAGGCGCTTCACCCATATAGTAAATGGCATCTTCGTGGGCTGCTTCTTGTGCAAATGCATTTAGTAACTGTTTGTACAATGGTGCACTGAATCATCAACACCAATTGTCTCAATGGCAGTATTTAACTCCTGTTCTTTATCCGTCATCGCCATGTGCCTTCAATTCTACGATTCGAGGTGGAGACAGCCATACGGCCTTTAAAGAACGACAAAAAACCGGGTCCTGACAACATACAGGGTGAAATATTGAAATTAATGTGCGAACCAGTTTCTTGATATTTTGACCACCCTTTTTAACACCATCTATGATAGAGGAAAAAGCTTCCTGACGACTGGCTACAGTCAACCTTTATTGCTATCCCTAAAAAACCAGATGCAAAATACAGTGAACAACACCGCCTAATAAGCTTGATAAATCATATAACGAAGGTCTTCACAAAAGTTATACAAAACAGAATATACGGAAAATGTGAAATCAACATCTCCGAAACGCAGTTTGGCTTTCGTAGCGCACTAGGTATAAGAAAAGTGATCTGCAGCCTGCAGATTCTCATCCAGAGGTGCAAGGATATGAACAAAAACGTACACCTGTGCTTTATCGATTTCTTCCAGGGTTTTGACAATGTCAAGCACGAAAAGCTCATAGAGGTGCTTAGGAACACTGGCCTTGACGGAAAATATATTCGTATTATCGCTAATATGTATTGGAGTCAAACCGCAAAAATAGAAATAGGCAATTCCCTCAGCGACGAAATTGCTGTCAGAAAGCTCTTATTCAACCTATACTCTGAAGAAATATTTGGAAAAGCACTGGCGGAATTATCGGATGACATCAAAATCAATGGACAAGCAAACATTAGATATGCCGACGACACAGTAATTATAGCAAATAACAATGAAGAGCTTCAAAATATGATGCAAAACCTATACATAGCAAGTGAAGAATATGGACTCTCCCTGATCATGTCAAAAACAAAACATATGATTATTAGCAAAAGTCAGCATCCTCCAGTGCGTCTAACGATAAACGATCAGGACATAGATCAGGTGGAAACGTACACATATCTCGGAACTACAGTTAACGCGAAATGGGACCAGGCATCAGAAATACAATCACGGATAGAAAGGGCTCGGGCTGCGTTTAATAACATGAAGAAACTATTTACCAGCAAAGATAAGTCTCTACAACTAAGATTAAGGCTAGTCAGGTGCTACATATTTTCTGTTTTCTTCTCTGGTGTAGAGGCTTGGACTACAACTGAGGCCACTTTAAAAGGACTGGAATGCTTCGAAATTTGGACATATCGGCGTATTTTGAAAATATCCTGGACGGAACACATCACCAACATGGAAAGTCATGCAGAGACAAAGGAAAGAGAAGTCGTCTTTACAGTAAAAAAACGGAAGCTGGAGTATTTTGGCCACATACTAAGACATGAAAAATACCGCCTTCTACAGTTGGTTGTCCAGGGCAAGCTGGATAGCAAGAGGATAAGCCAGTGGTTTGGATTGTCCTCTGTTGACCTGTTTAGAAGCGCAGTAAACAAGATAAGAGTAGCAATGTTAATAACCAACGTCCGCAACGGATAAGGCAATGAGACAAAAAGAGAAGAAGAGTTTATCCCTCAGTATAGTGATTCCAAGCTTTTTCCAAGTCCTTCTTTTTCTTTTCCAGCTTATTCAACATGACATCCAGTTTAACCTTGTCCTGCCCTTAAGTTCTTTTCAGATTTTTTAGTTCTTCTTGATTGTGTAACTACTGTTCATTCATTCTTCTCACCAGTTTCTCTTTTATGATAATTAAGAGACACTCTCTGATATGTTCACTTATAATGAGTGCAGGGGGATTGAAACTGCCACCTGGTGGAAGGTTAGGAAAAGGAGAGTTGGAATAAGAAGGAGGAAAAGCTTGAATGGGATTGTTGGGGTTTGGCATTGTGTATGGATAGTTTCCAGAATATATTTGACACATGCTTTGAATGTTTTAAATGAAACACCCTGTATTTTGCTTTCTCAATCAAAAAGTCTATTTATATTTCAAATATTATAATAAGGTTATGTTGGTTACTTAAGTATTGATAACAAAGAACAATTAAAATATTAGTGATAATAGTTCAATTTGAACTTCAAACTCAGATTACCAAAATACAGGGTGTTACTTGGTGATATTACCCTCGATAATTTTAGATAGATTTAGATTTTTTGTTTTTAGGATAAAACAAATACTTTTTTCAAAAGTGCACAAAAGTGTAGCAAAAAAAATTAAACCGTTCATCATGCAATCTTTACAAGTACCACAAGCCAATTCTCAAGGGCCTGGAACCTGGCACCTTATCAAATTTCGGCCACTAGAAATTTACGATGGCAACTTGAAGTGTTAGCAAAATCTCTGACAGTTATCTGTTTGGTTTTTTTTTGGGAACGGTGTCAAGTGCCATCGTTCACACAAACAATAAACCGATATATTTATAATTTTAATTTTTATTTGCCGACCCAGGTTTATGATGATGGGACCGCGCCGTTAAATTGGTAATTTATGCATTCCGCTTTTTTGTCAGAGACATTTATAGCGGATAAATCACAGCTTTAGACTTGTCATGTTTACACATGGTGGAGTAACGAAAATAGCGGTTTTCGAACCGCGTTTACACCTGCCAACCCTCTAGTTTAATAAATTCGAACTTAAAGGGTTTCAGCTTCCAGTCTTGACGTATTTTTCTTTTAAATTTAGTCCGTATGGTTGATCATCCTCGATGTGATTCGGGGAATGCGATAGGCCTACAAAGGTGCCAGATTTATGTCTGTTTGAGTTTTTTCTACGTGGTTGATCTCCAGTCCTTCGTTATTATAATTTATGATATTTACACAGCTTAAAAGAAGAGAATCAGTTAAAATTGCGTCTGTAAAGGAGATAAAAATATTAGAATTTATAACACTAATAATTTACGACTGTACAAATTATACATAATAATATGAATAGAATTATATTTTCGTCTGTTATTAGCTTGTAGATGAATGAATAGACTATAATACAAACTTACCCTAATTTTGAACATCAAATAAGAAAAAAGTTCCTTGGAAAACTTGTTCTTTTTAAAGATTTTTGACAACCCCACTTATGGAACAAACTTTTGAATATGCCAAAATACAAAAACCAAGAAAAGTGTTTTGAACACAGTAAATGTCAAATTCCACATAAAATGGAAAATGTCTCAGAAACGGACACTGATAATTATATGACATTATACATAAATTATGAATAGAATTCGACGTAAATCACAAAAATATATAGGGTGTCCCGTTTAAAATAAGCAGGATGACTAGATTTTCGGTTAAACCAAAACTCCAAAATTTCAAATTTCTATAAACAGGTTTGGGTGGCTAACCCTGTATATGGAGTAGTCAGTAGAGTAGTAACAAATTTAGCAGTATATAATTTGTATTCTTCATAAAAACCTAACCTAACCTAACCTTTTGGAACAATGTTTGAATTTTAAAAAATAAGTAGACATAGGTAATAAATGTGAAGTTTGTAGAAAATGATGAAGAGAAGTTAGGCATATGCGAAAAATCTAAACTAAATTAGAATGGGGTAACAAATTTTTGAAAGTAGGAAGCCAGACATAAATGACAAACAGAAGATGTGGGATTCAAGTTTCATTCATTTTTTGTAACTTTTTTAAAGTTCAGAGATGTCTCTGGTGTTTCCAACACGATTCTAGAAACATTATAACAATAAACGGATTGTGGAGCAAGATATTTAGAGGCCTTTGGCAATACTAAAAGTTTCTTTGAAGGTTTTCAATGTTTTTAAAATAGACTCTAGTAGCCTCTGGAAGTTTGGAAAATTATAGAGCTTTTGGAAATTTTAAAATGCTTTTAAAGTCATCTGGCGTAGAAAATAGATTATTGACTGGTTTTCCATGTATATAAAGGCGTCTGAAAATACTGTAACTGCTTTGGTGTTTTTAGAGTCATCCGGTAATTTGAAAATGATTTTAGGATCCTTTGGCAACTTTACAAGGATGAAAAGATTTTGAAGATTTTAGACGTTTCTGATACCTTTGAAACAAACAAAACATTTATCTTGCAAAATTTTCATAACTTTAACCGTTTCTGAGTATTCGAAATTTTTTATTTACTTTTTTTTTGAAAATTCTAAAAATTTTTTTTAAGTTCGTTATCTCTGTCATTTTTGGGGTTGCAGCGGCTGTAAAAAGCTTAAAATGTTTGTCTTGAATTGCTCTTTTCCCTCGTGTTAACAACAACACGATAGAACATATACAGGCTGTTCAAAAAACAGCTAAATTTTAGACTAACGCTCTGTCAGTTATGACAGCGTTTAACCGGCTCTAAGTGGGTGTAAAGTCCACTGAGTTCAGAAAGTCTGAAAGTACTGAATGTTCTGAACATTTTTGGTCTCTTGCAAAATTTTCGTAGCTCTAACTGTTTTCGAGATATTCGACACTTTTTTTTTGGAAATTGCATCAAAATTTTTAAAATTTCGTATATTCCCTATTTTTGGGATTTCAACAACTGTAAATAGCTCAAAATGTTCGTTTTGAACTACTCATTTACCTCGCACTAACCGCAACACGATTGAACATATACAGAGTGTCCTAAAAACAAAATGAAAAACAGTTAAAATTCGACTTTGATTACTTTTTTTGGAAATTAAATAAAAATTTTGAAAATTCGGTATCTTTGCCATTTTTGGGGTTTCAGCGACTGTAAATAGCTCAAAATGTTCGTTTTGAACTACTCATTTACCTCGTGCACTAACCGCAACACGATTGAACATATACAGAGTGTCCTAAAAACAAAATGAAAAACAGTTAAAATTCGACTTTGATTACTTTTTTTGGAAATTAAATAAAATTTTGAAAATTCGGTATCTTTGCCATTTTTGGGGTTTCAACGACTGTAAATAGCTCAAAATGTTCGTTTTGAACTACCCATTTACCTCGTGCTGACCGCAACACGATTGAACATATACAGAGTGTCCTAAAAACAAAATAAAAAACAGTTAAAATTCGACTTTGATTACTTTTTTTGGAAATTAAATAAAATTTTGAAAATTCGGTATCTTTGCCATTTTTGGGGTTTCAGCGACTGTAAATAGCTCAAAATGTTCGTTTTGAACTACCCATTTACCTCGTGCTGACCGCAACACGATTGAACATATACAGAGTGTCCTAAAAACAAAATGAAAAACAGTTAAAATTCGACTTTGATTACTTTTTTTGGAAATTAAATAAAAATTTTGAAAATTCGGTATCTTTGCCATTTTCGGGGTTTCAGCGACTGTAAATAGCTCAAAATGTTCGTTTTGAACTACCCTTTTACCTCGTGCTGACCGCAACACGATTGAACATATACAGAGTGTCCTAAAAACAAAATAAAAAACAGTTAAAATTCGACTTTGATTACTTTTTTTGGAAATTAAATAAAAATTTTGAAAATTCGGTATCTTTGCCATTTTCGGGGTTTCAACGACTGTAAATAGCTCAAAATGTTCGTTTTGAACTACTCATTTACCTCGCACTAACCGCAACACGATTGAACATATACAGAGTGTCCTAAAAACAAAATGAAAAACAGTTAAAATTCGACGTTGATAACTTTTTTTGGAAATAAAATACAAATTTTGAAAATTCGGTCTCTTTGCCATTTTTGGGGTTTCAGCGACTGTAAATAGCTCAAAATGTTCGTTTTGAACTACCCATTTACCTCGCACTAACCGCAACACGATTGAACATATACAGAGTGTCCTAAAAACAAAATGAAAAACAGTTAAAATTCGACTTTGATTACTTTTTCTGGAAATTAAATAAAAATTTTGAAAATTCGGTCTCTTTACCATTTTTGGGGTTTCGGCGACTGTAAATAGCTCAAAATGTTCGTTTTGAACTACCCATTTACCTCGTGCTGACCGCAACACGATTGAACATATACAGAGTGTCCTAAAAACAAAATGAAAAACAGATACAATTCGACTTTGATTACTTTTTCTGAAAATTAAATAAAAATTTCGAAAATTCGGTCTCTTTACCATTTTTCGGGTTTCGGCGACTGCAAATAGCTCAAAATGTTCGTTTTGAACTACCCATTTACCTCGTGCTGACCGCAACACGATTGAACATATACAGAGTGTCCTAAAAACAAAATGAAAAACAGTTAAAATTCGACTTTGATTACTTTTTTGGAAATTAAATAAAAATTTTGAAAATTCGGTCTCTTTGCCATTTTTGTGGTTTCAGCGACTGTAAATAGCTCAAAATGTTCGTTCTGAACTACCCATTTACCTCGTGCTGACCGCCACACGATTGAGCATATACAGAGTGTCCTAAAAACAAAATAAAAAACAGTTAAAATTCGACTTTGATTACTTTTTTGGAAATTAAATAAAATTTTGAAAATTCGGTATTTTTGGGGTTTCAGCGACTGTAAATAGCTCAAAATGTTCGTTTTGAACTACCCATTTACCTCGTGCTGACCGCAACACGATTGAACATATACAAGGGATTCAAAAAACCAAAAGAAAAACAGTTAAATTGGAAACTAGCAGTTTGCCAGTTGTGAACGCGTTTACTCGATTGTGGGTAGACTAGTCTGCTAGGTGCAGAAAGTGATTCTGAATTTTTGGAAAATGAACTTTTTCTTTCGAGATATTCGACTTTTTACCTTTTTTTTTTAAATTGCCATCTTTCGTCATTTTTAGTATTTTATTTCAAAATTTCTTGAACGTTATCCAATTTTCACTAATGTGATATTGCTGAAACAATATGTGTACCCTTTTCATGAATCCTCCCTTAGATATGTTAACTTTACTGCTGAAGTCAATGAAAAGATACATCAAAAACTAATAAAGAGATGCAAGGTTATCAATTTCCTTTTTCTTATCATAATTTGAATAAAATTCCAAATGCAACTGCAAACTTTGAAAGATTTGCTAAAGAACTGATTTCATTTGTAAAAAGGAACAAAACTGATAATGCTTTACTTACCCTTAAAAAAACAGAGAAAGATGATTCGATGCGTCTGTATAAATTAAAACGAACAAAACCACAGTACACAACTCTAGATAGGAATAACATTCATGTCGTTTAATGAGAATGGCAGCAAAGCGTTAAATCAAGTCCAGCAAAATGCAATACGAAACCATCGATCATAAATAATGGAGCGTTCACATGACTAATATCGAAAAGTCAACGTCCGAAACAAAGAAGAACGTCGGTTTACGAAAATATCGCCACATGTCGCATACAAACCCGATAGGAAGTGAACCCCAAATTCGCCATAATACAGCAGAAAAGAGAATCGCTAGAGATATCCCTCATTATTTGGGCACAATCTAAAAACGTTACGCCGAATGGTTTACAGATGTTGTTAGGATCAGGACGAGGAAATCCAGCATTTATTGTTCACTGATAAGGTTTTTGTCCTTGAATTTTTGATGTGGTTAGAGGTCATAATGGCGTAAATGTCACACCTCATCAGACCAGCCGGCATGGTGCGTGGTAATGACCAGAATTTATGGCGGAAATTAAAAAGCACCCTTCCAGACACACACGTGTGTTTATTTTCGTCACGCCCCAGTATTATTGGTACAAATACGAAGCTTACACAGTTACACTTTTAAATCTCCTGGCCGCAAACAAGGCATAAATCTGAAAAATTTGTTGCTTTTAATTGGTTACAAAGTGGAAACATATTTCTTCTCACTGTCTGGAGGATGTGGGACATCCGATTACCGACAGATGTCTTCAGTGGCGTTTCATCCCTTGTATCGAGGGGGTTTCAGAACCTGAAAGCCACTGAAGGCAGATGCGACTTGAAATTCTTGCGACGACCGTTGACAAATTTGGTTTTCTACGCCAATTTTATCGGAAGGAATTCAGGTTTTCCGCTTATTAAATTTGGAATGTTGAAATAAATTCACCGCAGCATATTTCTATATGATACGCTATAGTTTGGTAAATTTGGAAATACATTTTTCAAATATGCATATGAATGAAGAGAAAAGTTCATTTTTCTCCGAAAAAAGATCATGCAGAAATATTTACTGTCTCTATTTGTTATCACTAGAGTCCGGATTTCTAGAAATTTTGCTTTTTGTAAATAATAAAAGCAACAAACTTTGACATCTAATGTGAACGATTTATGCAAAAACGCGTCATTTGACAGATTTTGTTGATGCTTTTTCTTCGTTTTGTGCTTATTTTAGTTTTTTGTGCTTATTTACTGCTATTTTTGTATGGTTTAACTAGTTTTTTACAAAACAAGCTTTTCAAGTTTTTAAAAATAAACTAAACTAATAACTGCTTTGACAAAAAATTGCTATATTGAGATATTGAAGCCACGCCAAAAACATGTTGCAAAATGTATAAGTATCAATTTACAAATTTGAACTGACCAAAAAATTTCCAAATACTCCTGAAGAGGTCTAAAAAAATGTAAAAACATTCCAAAACACTATAAAACCTCTAAAATGCCTAGCAAAGCTTACAAAGCAGCCTAGAAGCTTCCAAAAGCTGTTAGAACAATCTAAAAGCTTTTCAATTTATCTAGAAACTCTCAAAAGCTTCCGTATGCTTCTAAAGCAGTTTAACAGCTTCCAAAAGTTTCTAAAACCGTCTACAAGGTTTCAAATGTCTTAAAGGCAGTCCAGAACCTTCAAGGCTCTTTAAACTGCCCAAACACCTTCCAAATGCTTCTAAAGTAGTCTAAAAATGTTTTAAAACACTACAGAAACTCCAAAATATGTCTAAAGCCTTCCAAAACAGTCTAGAAGCTTCCAAAAGAATTTAGAACAGTCTAAAAGCTTCCGTATGCTTCTAAAGTAGTTTCAAAGCTTTCAAATTCACATGTCTTAAGAGCAGTCCAGAACCTTCAATGATCCTAGTCTAAAAAGATTTCAAAACACTACAGAAACTCCAAAATGCTTCTCAAGCAGTCGGAACAGTAAAAGATTTCAAAAATCTTCAGCCTAGAAGCTTCCAAAAGCATTTAGAGTCCAGATCTAAAAGATTCCAAATAAAATCTTCAACTAGTCTAGAAGCTCTTAGAAAAATTCTAGAAGCTCAAAACAGTCTAAAAGCTTCCGTATGCTTCTAGAGCAGTTTAAAAGCTTCCAAAAGTTCGAATTCACATGTCTTAAAAGAAGTCCAGAACCATCAATGCTCCTAAAGTAGTCTAAAAAGATTTCAAAACATTACAGAAACTCCAAAATGCTTCTAAAGCAGTCGGAAGTCTTTCAAAACAGTCTAGAAGCTTCCAAAAGCATTTAGAACAGTCTAAAAGATTCCAAATAATCTTCAACTAGTCTAGAAGCTCTTAAAAAATTTCAAGGCAGTCTAAAAGCTTCCGTATGCTTCTAGAGCAGTTTAAAAGCTTTCAAAAGTTCAAATTCACATATCTTAAAAGCAGTCCAGAACCTTCAATGCTCCTAAAGTAGTCTAAAAAGATTTCAAAACATTACAGAAACTCCAAAATGCTTCTAAAGCAGTCGGAAGTCTTTCAAAACAGTCTAGAAGCTTTCAAAATCATTTAGAACAGTCTAAAAGATTCCAAACGCTTTTCAACTAGTCTAGAAGCTCCCAGAAGATATTAAAGCAGTTTAGAAGCTTCCAAAAAATTTTGTGAACCGTGTAAGAGATTCCAAATGCCTCTAAAGCATTCCAGAACCTTCAATATGCTGTTTAAACAGTCCAAAAACCTTCCAAATGCTCTCAAGTAGTTCAAAAGGTTTTTGAAAGTTTTCAAAACAGTCTAAAATCTTCCGTATGCTTCTAAAGCAATTTGAAATCTTGAACAAATTTCTAGAAGTTGAACTCAAAAAAATGTTGAATCTCTGAAAGAGTTTTGTGCTTTTTTACAGATTTTTATGCTTTTTTGAAGCAAATAATTTTGCTTTTTAAGCGCTTTTTTTCACGACTTTAGTGCTTTTTAATCCGGACTCTAGTTATCACATTAATGCGATCATCTTGTTGATAGTAAGCATTGTGTTTGTGGATATTTTCTGCTTGGATTTACTGGTCCAAGTTTGGTTTTTATTTAATTCTGTCAATTTACAAAGCTTGAATTGTAATTTTTGACCTTTAATAACTCAATTACTTGTCAAAAAGACAATGACAACAATAGATAGTGAGGTTTTCAAAAATATGCCTACTTAGGGAATTTTGCCAGTTTTCAAGACACTTAAAAAATGACATTTTGACAAATGACACTTCACTCCACATTTGTACTATTTATGGCTAAGTTGAGTTTAAGGACATCTTAGATAAGTTTAGTATAGACTGTGTGATTTTGCAGCTGATCTGTCACATTCAAACCTCAACTTAGCTTAAGTTGTACTTAAAATCGACTTGAAGTGTCGGGGCATAACCTAAACTAATTAGAGCAGTTGAAGACGATTTTCAAAAACAAAAATTCATTGGATTACCCCCTTTAAAAATGTCAAAAACCTAGTTTTTTATTTTTTAAGATCAATCGGTGCTTTATACAGGGTGTCACAAATTCGTGTCTAAGTATGAGGATTTCGAAAACGGTAAGTGATAGAGAATTGGTTAAATAGGGGCAAAGTTGCTCTATTTGGAGTTCAATCTTCCGAAAATATCCTAAAATTCGGAAAAACGTTTTAATTTTATTGTAAGCTTATTTGATAAGATAATTTAAATTTATTGAGGGAAAATCAGAAAACAAAGCACTTTTAAAATCTGCTGAGTCGCATTAAAAAAAAAAAAAAGTTGATGCTGGCTGGCAAAAACCGAAACGTCGGATTTCAAATGTGACGATGTCAGGTTTTAGAGGGAAAAAAGTTGCAATGACAAAGTGTCAATAAATTTAAATTATCTCAAGAAATAAGCTTACAATAAAATAAAAATATTTTTCCGAAATTTCGTATTTTTTCAGATGTTTTCGGAAATAATCGGATTTTTTTAAATGTTAAAACGGCATAAGATTGAACTCCAAATTCCGCAACTTTGCCTCTCTTTAACCAACTCTGTATCTCTTACCGTTTTCGAGATTTTGGACACAATTTGTGGCATCCTGTATAATAAAAGTTGAGTGCTCTAGCGGCCAAATAACGTCACGTGTGATAGCTCTATTCATTGGCTACTTGTCACTGACTTTAAAATTAGGATATTTTTGACAGTTTTCAAGACATGGCACTAATTAAATTAAATTTTTAGTTTTTTTTNNNNGCTATTANNCNNCAGCANTGNNGGCGNAANNTANGAGTNTNTNTNNGACTCNNACACTTTNTANAGTAACGGCTNTAACGTCCNGNGCCGCNGAGTNTTCATNCNTGAACNGTTNNGNGNNCNATTATCCTGTCTTANAGCGGNNGAGTANACATTGCTCTCACNACNCAANNTNANCAANCGCTANTGGGGNACAGGTGNTAGATNNTNNAGGCNTACTAGTACGCTNGTCTGGGNCCACCNAGATATNAGTNAGCCAGCTANCTGNTTCAACTAAAGCGTNACNCCNATNNTTNAACGNGNGGAGCATGGTTGCTNNAAGAGNCGAGANCTAGCGNANNNNCNGCNNTTAAGNNCNTGCTGAAAACGGCTTNNTCNANANAGCGCGTNNACGNTGATNTTTCGCNNCGNAAGNNTANTGTTANTGGCCNNANAANAAAAAGNAAANNAGGGGGGNAACCGGTATNCCTGNCATGTATNAGGAAANAAGCTGTTGGACATATTCTCAATAATGACCATTGTGTACTAAGACCAAAATTCAACAAGAAAATTCATTTACAGCAGGAACAACGACTTACTTCTCTAGAAATATCGGAAAGAGCGATCCACCATTCAGTACAATTTTAGATTGAACAGTAAATGTTGCACATTGCATTCAAGGCTGGTTGCTATATCTATGAAGGTTATTTTGACAGTCGCTCCAGTGTCACGTGACAACCGTCTATAATATAAAACAGACTGCAGCTTTACACTTGACACTTCAAGTCAAAACAACTATCAAAACAAGTTATTACACTTTTTAAAGATCATAAGAGATCATCAGTTGATACAGATAAGAGAGTTACTTTGATTTTAACAGTATGATATTATGACCATAGGTTGATCCTGGATGGATAATGAATACTGTATTTTGATGGCTTTAAAGAATAGAGAAGGTATAACTCAGTAGAGAATTATTGTAAAACACTTTTGGAAAGTCAAACCAAATGTAAGAAGAGCAAAAAACTTTTAGTGTAAAATTCGCTTAAGAAATTCGATTAGTATTGAGTTCCACCTAAAGACGAGCCTGTAAACATCATTAATCAATCAATCATCATCACTAACGCATTTTGAATGTTGCTCATGTAGAATGCTCACTTGAACACAGCAGCTGTAATTTAACAAGAGTACTTTTACTAATAATTACTTTTTTTAATCATTACTAATTTATTCCATTTATAAAAGCTTAAATTATGCTTCTGAAATTTATTTAGACATAGGAAAGGTCAGAAACATTTATAAATTTTTTAGGACGTTGTGGGAAGTCTGCTTCATCTTAATTACCTTAATCTCATTTTACATTCTGCTTTTTAAGCTTTCTAAGTAATTAATTTTAAAGCATCTGGTTTTATTGTTTTCCTGAAATGCTGCTAAAACATGAATATAAAGGGACTTAGTACATTTGAGAAATCTTCTTACACTTCTTGCTTTATAACAGATTGGGTGTGTTAGCAAAGTCTTTTGTCCACAAGTCTTTCAGACAGCAATTTGTCCCAAACTGACAATAAAATTTTGAAACTTTAACAAACCATACAACAATAGACTTGAACGTCTTCGAGGTAATATTTTAAGGGTGGCTTCCACTTCCCACTTTAACTGTCAGGTTAGCCGACGTTTACGCCAGGCCACACATCGAACCAAACAATGGTATGGGTTGACTGCAAAACGTATAAAAGTCAATGGGATCAACGGTGTCACGGTGCGGTGGTCCCTTACAATACCATATAATATAAAACCAGTGGCGTAGCGTTGTGCATTTGTGAGAAACAATGGGAAACTGCCAGGCTACGCCACTGAACAGTGTCAACTGCACAATTGTACAATTCGCGGTGGTAAAAAAGAATCTTTATACAATCGAACCTAAATGGCAGGTGGTAGGAAAGCGGCAGATATTGATTTATGGTTTAGATGTTAGGGAAGTTTGAAATTTTGATCGTTTTGTGACCTGAACACACATAATGAGACATAATGGGGTATTGTGATCGTGTGGTAAAATATTTGCTGTTTCTGGGTATATAAAAAAACCACGCCTGTATGGTTTGTTTGACGTGTGAAAGATGGACGATATGATACATTATGACTCTGAAATATGTTGGATGTTTCCAGCATACCAATAAATGAAACTTTTTGGTAGTATAATGTCCAGTAACTTATTTTAGTAGCTTGTAAGGCTCAAAATCTATCATAAATGTAAGTGAACAACAATCAAGCAAAAAACTTTGCCATTACACCACAACACATTTCTAAACTTGATAGTATTGAGGCAATTGAAGAGACAACTCAACATTTACGAGTAGAACGCCAACAAGAATTTAAAATCATATCTCAATGTTTCTTAGAAAAACAACACCAAATTAAACAAAACCTATCCAAAGCTGAAGAACAATAATATGTACTCCCTCTATCTTCCTAAAATGCATAAAACCATTATACCATTACGGCCAATTGTAAGTAGTATCAATTCACCTACACAGTCACTACTTACTAAACATTTGAAATCCACTTGTAAGTAACACAATTCATTTCATTTTCTTGAAAAACTCAAAGAAATTGATATTAATTCCAATGACTTTTTGGTATGTGCAATATGTGCAAAAAAACCATAATTCCAATATGGAGATGATTACTACCAACAAAATTCTGGAATGACAACGGGTTCCACCTTACCAACAAACCTTTTTGGTGCGGTAAGACGAAAATTCCCACCAACAAAAATAACCAAACAAACAACCAACTTATAGAGAATATCTAGAAATGTTTAGTCAAAATTAGATTCAATGAGGACTTTCCCAGGTCATCTATCAATGAATATATGGCAAAAATAAACTGTGTTCATTTATCGACTTTTTGTACTTGGTAAGCAGATAAAGTTGTTAGAGTTAGTTGTTTTTGAAAGTTATTTTTAGAGATTAGCATGTATCTCTTCAGGAATTGATGCGGTACTTGTCTATTATATACTCTATCAAGCCTTTCCTGATCACTGGATGAGATTTTTTGGATGTTCCTCTAATACCATCTGATTTAGCAACATGAATCTTTTATTAATTAAGAGTTATAAAACAACTCGCTTTTACGACAGTTTTACTCATCGCTTTTATTAATTTACAACGTTCTACGTCTTCCATAAGGTCAGAAGCTACCAGGGGCCTAATTCTTGAAAGCAGGGAACGGAAATCTCAGGAGAAGTGTTGATAGAATGTGACAGAAGAAGCTGACAATAACGGGTTCCTATCACATTCTACAGGTCTTTCTCTTGATAACTCCCTTCTTTCGTTTCAAGAATACGCACCCAAGAGGTCCCTGAAACTTCTAGAAAATCCCAGAAGCTTCCAGGGGCCTAATTCTTGAAAGAAGGGAACGGAATTCTCAAGAGAATTGTCGATAGAATGTAACAGAAGACGCTGACAATGGCGGGTTTCTATCACATTCTACAGGTCTTTCTCTTGATGATTCCCTTCCCTCGTTTCAAGAATACGCACCCCGGTAAAAAACAGTCAATCCTCCTCAATCGAAGCTTTTGAAAGTCTTCAACAAGCAAATTTCAGTCAAAAACACGCACAAAATCATCTGGGTACGTATTCTTGAAAGGAGGAAAGGGAATTATTAAGAGAAAGACCTGTAGAATGTGACAGGAACCCGCCATTGTCAGCTTCTTCTGTCACATTCTATCAACGCTTCTCTTGATAATTCCGTTCTCTGCTTTTAAGAATTAGGTCCCTGCAGTTGTAATACACTATAAGGCCTAAAATGTATTTTACCAGATTAATAAAAAATTAGAAACACGAAAATTATTAAAAGGAGAGAAGAAGAAAAAAATAATTTACAGGAAGGAAAAAAAGAAAAAGTGAAAAGACAGAAAAAGCTTCAAAATTAATAGAAATGATTTTCACGCCAAAAATTGCATTCATCAAAGTTAATAATAATGCAATTTTTTTTAAATTATGGTGGTGATTGTATGTCAGAAAAATGAAGTATTTGGTATAGCAAACATTTTTATTTACTATTTTTCGGAAAAAAGGTATTAGGGCCAATTTTAGTTAACTTTTTCTACCAGATTTATAATCAGCATCCCCAAAAACCCCTTAGTCAATATTTTTAAAATCTCAACAGCTGATTTTAGCATAAACAAAATGAAAAGCGGGACACACTGTATAAAACAAAGAACAGTCACAAAAATAGAAGAAATCAAAAAGAATTGAAAAATAATTAACAAAAATGGTTTGAAGGAAAAAATTAAAAAGTGGATATTATTTTTGTGCCAAAAATGTATTAAAAAAAATTAAAATAGAAACGAAAGACAGAAGAGTTTAAAGCAGAGAATAAAAAAAATGGAAAAGAGACAAAAAAAAATTTTGACAGTAGAGAAGAAGTGAAAAGAGAGAAAAGGTTCCAAACTCACCATCATTTGCACCGTCGTAGTTTAAGTCAAGCTTAAGTTAAGCGTGGTTTAGACTGTGAGTGTTTATCGGTATTGTCACATTCTGACCCACGCTTAATTTAAGCCTCTCTTAAAGTACGACGAGGAGAAGGAAAAAAGAATAAAATTTGACTAGAAACAAAGAAAAATCTAATAATTTTGTTTTAGTTGATTAATTTATAATAAAACAGTAATCTATAAAGCAACTTAATTACTTTGTAATATTGAGTATAATGAGAAAATGAAATACAATAAACTCGGTTTCTATTTTATCAAATGTTCAGTCTGTGGTTGTATATTAATTTTTAAAATACATTATACTAATGAAAATGGTTGTGCCCGAAGATGTATAGTAAAACCGAATATTTACTTTGTACATTTCCATCACATAATTACATTAAATTCTATTAAAATCTTGTGTAATTATTGACTGAAAGTCTTAATTAAATTCCCTTTTAAATGTTGACTATAAGACCACAGACTTTGTTTAAATGTTTAGACTTTCAGTTGTGCTCCACTCCACTCCAAATCAAACTTTTGACATTTCAAACAAGTAATTTTCGAAAACTAATTGAAACAAGTTGCAACTAAACAGACTTGAAATCCTATTAGCCGCACCGGTAAATAGAGAGGAATTTCCGGACGACAAGACAATTCTTTTGACACCCAGTTTCAACGTCTCCGAACAATGTTTATGTAAATCCGTAAAGTTCACGTTCTTGTCGTGACTTGTTCTCCATACGAAATCGTTTATTTGTCTCCCTCTTGACATCTCAAAACAAGTAATTACGTTTTCCTGCACTCGGGCAAAAACACAAATTCTCTACAACCTTCATCCCCATCTAATTATAAATTAATAACGCGAAGTTAATAAAAATTCTCGTATCCACGCTTTTCCACAAACTTTTTTTCTTCCATTTTTCTGTTAAGGTAATGGACAAAGTTCGGCCTCAAAAGTTGGGAAAAAATCGCTCCATTATATGAATACCTGATGAAGGGATATGCCTCTAAAATAATCTCTACCGAATAGGTCGTTGTTTTATTTATGATTCCGCTATATTACTTCGTAAATTTTAATAAGCGCCCCCTGAACGTTTAACCGCCTCGTTTGTCTACAGTTTTATCCATTAAGTCCATTAGTGTAACGTTATGTTGCTACTTTTTTTGCCAAAACAAATTTTCCTACTTTTTAAATTTTTCTGCTGGACTGTTTTCGAGCGTCTCTGTTGAGGACCTGGAAAAAAAATTATTAGGAAGCAGATTCTAATATGAACAGCAGCACTTTTCCAGGGAGAAAAATATGTATTACCTGCGAATCTGTTCAGTACTCCGCTGGACCTCTCCCATTCACGGAGCTTTTAACTTAGTTTTTATAAAACTCCGGGGTGTTTTTAATTTTTTCGTTATTTTTCTTTCACGAAACTAGAAGAGAAGGGCAGTTTGCCACTCAGTTTTGTATGAGTCGCATACAACAACAAAACAAGGAATAAGGTTGTTTGATGACTGCTTTAGCAAAAACCAACTATTACGATGATCAACAATTGCGGTAAGAGCTGAAAATAAGGAAAATATTGATGACAGGTCTGTCACTAGTAAGACACTAATAGTAGGCGTCACCTGAGCTGGGAAGTTAGACTAGAAAGAAGCAATATATGCTATGTGGGCATATTCTGCCCTCCACCGCGACCGTAGGTCTATTGTGGCTTACATATGTTAGAGCTCATCTAGAATACTCGACTCCCTGAGGAACCGAATAACTGCTCTGGATAACAGGTTGTCCAGGTCTCCTGGGCGTACATCCGCCCGTCCAAATATGGAGGACCTGGAGTTGACCAGGGCCGGATAGCGGCACAGTAAGATGGGCGGCCGACTCGTCATCTTCCATACACCAGCTGCATTCGGCGTCTTCCGCTAGGCCTATCCGGTGGATGTGAGCCCTTAGCTGACAGTGACTGGTGTACAGAGCCGTCACTGCCCTCAGGTGTGGTTTGCTGAGTTGCAGGAGATTGTTGGTCCTGTTTTTAGAGGGTCCCCTAATGAGCTCCTTGGAGTGAGCCAACCCTGTAGTTCTCAGCCATAGGTCGGAGTGTTCCTGATAACACCACTCTGCAATGCTTTTCTTTACTTCACCGTGCGCCACACCAAGTGCCGGTTCTGGGCCGATGTAGGACGCCTCCGAAACCAGCTTAGCCAGTTCGTCAGCTTTGGCATTCCCTGTGAAGTCGGAATGACCCGGAATCCACATCAGGATAACGCTGTTGGATTTTCCAAGAGTGTTAAGAACTTCATGACAGACCAGGACCACCTTTGACACAAAGCTACCTGAGGAGAGGACTCGAACAGCGGCCTCACTGTCTGTGAAGTTTTTTATCAATTCCCGCCTAGGGGGGTTTTTAATCATCTCCCTAGAGCAGATCTCGATGGCGTAGAGTTCAGCCTGCAGGACCGTCGCTGTTTGCCCCAGTCCCTCAGTCAGACAGACCCTCACCTTAGCACGGAAAGCCCCGGCTCCAGTCCCTTTTGAGGACTTTGAGCCGTCCGTAAACCAGCAGATGGTACGAGGGTCCTGTAGCAGAAATGTGGTAGTAGTGCCCGGCAGAACATCGGAAGGCATAGCAAGGGACTCGCGATTTAGAATTTCCGCAAGTGGCCCTCGAGGCTCCATGTATGTGACCAGGACACGGGTAATATGGAAGAGCCAGTAGTAGGCCATCCTTGCCTCCCTCTTCAGCAAGAGCTGAAGAGGGGTAAGTTAAGGAGGCACTCTAACGCGTACGTGGCCGTTGTCTTGAACGCACCCGTGATAAAAAGACATGCCTGTCTTTGGATTGAAGACAGTTTTTTCGCTACGGTGCTCTGGAGGCTCTGGAGGCCAGTATAGCTGCTGGGGCTCTAGATCCCAGGATCTCCCGCAGATGCTTTTGCATCTCCAAAGCAGGATATTAGCTCTACTGACTAGTCTGTTCACATGCGGGTTCCAGGTGAGTGTTTTATCTAGAATGACTACCAGATATTTTACCTGCGCCGCATATGGTATGGTCTTACCAGAGAGGGAGAGAGGGCAGTTTAAGAAAGCAATATAACAATAATTGTGATGAAGACAGATACAAGACAGTGGAGGATAGCGGAATTACCTTAAATATTAAAAAGACTTATCACACAACATTAGTACATCAATAGGAAAACCTATGGATCAACGGAGAACTAGTAGAGAAAGTGAGTATGTAAAAATGTTTAAACACTGAAGAAATTAAATCAAGAATTGAGCAAGCCATATTCCTACCCATCTTTTTCGATCTTCTCTGGACAACTTAACATATTTCCTATCTTGTATTGTAAAATAACCTACTGTTCCCTATTTTGAGTTTAGCAAAGTCTTTATGTAAGTGTAAGCTAGAAAATAAACTTTGAAATTCGTTCGTAACTTTTTAAAAGCAACAGCCGCATCATCGCCAACTTCATATTTCACTGCACTTTGTAAGGAGATCTTTTCGAATCGATACGTATATGAGAAGGTTTATTAATTTTTGAAGTTCGAAAGTAAAAGTTCCTATAAATGTGCTCAAGTTTCCGAAGTAATAAAGTTCGGAAATTGTGTGCAAGTTTTGCAGTCTTACCTTTAAGTTTTATAGTCAGTGTGTCTGTAAGGGCTGAACTTGATGTATAGGTTTTATATTTATGATGTTTTCTATGGTAAAGATCGTGAATATTAGTTCGTAAAACGATTTTTTGTGATGCTAAATCTTTTTGGGTTTATATATTCTAGTAGAAAAAATGTTCTGAGACACTCATCAATTCTACATCGAAAAATAATGCTATACATATAAACCATACTTTAAAAATTCAGATTTTTATTTTGACCATCATTTCTTTTCTAAGTTTTGACATTAGTGACATTTAGAGAATAATTTAGCTAGACAGTCGCGTGACAACTGTCAAAATAACTGTCATAAATCTCAGAAACACGTTTTGTATAAGAAAACATTTCTTAACTCTGAATTTAACATCTTTTGGGCACAGTGACAATTTTGACGTTAGTGACAGTTGTCACGTTGTTCTAGAACACTATTCAGCTAGACGGTCACGTGACAATTTTCAAAATTACTGTCATATGTCTCAGAAACACGTCTTTTTACGAAAACTGTGTTAAGCTGTAAATCTTGCCAATTCTAGTCAAGTTTTGACAGTTTTGATATTATATAAAAGAAATCACGTGGTTTTGGAGGATAACTTAGCTAGGAAATTACGTGACAACTGTCAAAATAACTGTCATAAATCTCAGAAACACTTTTTAAATCAAATACTGCAATAAAGTTTTTCTAAACCATGATTTGTGAACTTTTGAGCACATTTTGAAAGTTTTGACATTAGTGACAGTGTCACGTGGTTGTAGAACACTATTTAACTAGACGGGCACGTGACAATTGTCAAAATAAGTGTCATAAATTTTAGAAACACGTCTTGTATCGAAAACTGTGTTAAAAACAGTAATTGTAGCAAATTCTAGTCAAGCTTTGACAGTTTTGACACTAGTGACAGATATCACGTGGTTTTAGACATTAATTTAGCTAGGCAGTCACGTGACAACTGTCATAAAATTCAGAAACACGCTTTATATCATACGGGACAAAATCGACTGTAAAACCCGCTTGGAGTAAGAAAATTACTGTTTTACGCATATTTTTGAAATCCTCATTGAACACACTCACAAAATTGAACATGTGGATTTGGCAAATGGCAGGATATAAAATGTTTTACAACCCACATAATGGCAATGTTATTAAAAAGGGTTGATTATATAAAAAAAACCAGGAGAACGGTAGAAAAACCACAACAGCGGTAGAAATAACAGCGGATGCGCGGACGACACCGTCTTACTAGCAACAGATAAAAATGATTTACAAGCGCTCTTAGCAGCGGTTATAGACGATAGCCAACAAATGGGAATACGATTAAATATAAAAAATACCAAACTTAACAGATTTAGTCAGCTTAATTGGAGAAATAGGGGAGAAAGTACAAAATTACAAATATCTGGGCTGCTGAGTGAACGAAAAATAGGACTTAAGCCAAGAAATAAAAAACAGAATAGAACAGGCACTAATATCTTTCAAGAACATGCCAAAAGTGCATACCAACCGAACTCTAAGAATAAGTTGCTATGTGTTTGTTCACAGCAGCATATTGTTCTATGGGATGGAAACTTGAGGCCTTACCGAAGAATGCTGAGGATATCGTGGATGGACAAAGTGACGAATGAAGGTACTTAATATTAGAAGAAGAAGAAAGCTGGTGCACTTTGCCTACGTAATAAGAAATAAGGACGAAATATGAATTGTTCCACATTATTCTTCAATGAAAATATAGGGAAAGCGTGGTCCTGGTTGACGAACACCAAAGTGGACAAAGATCATGAGACTGATCGCCAATGCTCTAGGGGGACACTGCACTTGAAGAAGATGATGATCTAACTGTTTCTTCTTATATTCTGTTTAAGCTTCTGATTGAATGTACGTACTTGATCCCACCAATACACATTAAAATAGGGTCCAAACTCTTACAAATTTATACCAAACCACAAAAAAACTGGACATAAATATTTGCTTAGATGCAAGAAATTATAATGAACTTATCTAAAGCAGTTGCAATTCTTGAACTGCCATCGCCAATAGTTTCTAATTGTCTGCACATGTCTCGAGGGAATTTTTACTGCGACTTGCTCGAATTTTTATTGAAATATCAAATCGAGTTCGGCTCTCACGCACCCATTAAGCCGCCATAAAAATTTCAAAATACAAATCGTGTGCCATGATTCGGTTACAAACCACCGCAATTTAGAGCAATTTGATAAACAAGCAGACAGAAACCGGTCATCCTGCCTTGATTCTAAGCCTTGAACACACCACACTTTTCACTTCTTTATCTTTTAATCTGCATTATCCTGTGCTTTCATCAATTACATGATTTCATATAACCGAAAAGTGTTGTTGTGTGGTTAAATATTGATGACATAGATTGTAGCTGAAAAAATTAAGGTATGGGTGGATTGGTTCAGTGTGAACATGGCTTAAAACTCAAACATTCCGTCCGTCGTAAAGAAAATTCAAACTGACGGATGCATTATTTAGCCACGATTTCAATCAGGCTGCCTCAATTATGCCAATCGATGGCAAATTGCCCTCCGCATCGGCGTTTTTATTTTCTACCGTCCCGATTTCGTGTAAATAAACAAGGACGTTCGCGTTCCGGCTTAATTGCTTATATCAGTCGCGACATCTGGAATAAAATCTACACCCGGATCGGGAATTTACGGGAGTACGGATGCCTGATGAAATTCATTAACGCACACTCCCACTGCCGTTGCAATAAACGTTTGTTACGCTCAAATAAGCTGTTCGCACTGTAGACAAATAGATTTCGTACTCGGCGATACACAGGTATTTTAATTGCTTCGTGGGTTTGTTGGACCTCCATGATCACTAGATCTAAATCCACGTGACCGTGTCATTTCTTGCATTTATTGGATTTGAAATGGAATTGCTGTGGCGGCAAATGCAGAACGACAATTCATTAAATTGGATGATATCTCACTGTTAATAATTATACTAGATACAATTCTATTATTGTTAATGATTTAACCAAACCCTGCTGTAGCTTTCGTACATATTTTTGTATAAAACGACTTATCTAGACACCCTGTACAAGATGAGTTTCATAACATTTTTGCTTTTTCTTGCTGGCTTGTTTCAGACAGCAGTAAGTAGACTAGGTTAGGTTAGGTGGTTTAGGAAACCTATTATGATATTTTACTGAGACGTATTGGTCTGAGTTGAGCAAAACTCTAAAAACCTTCATTACTGGGAAATAGGTAGGCAGACTGTTCTGAATTTTAATTCAGCTACATCTATTTACATTTGTAAAATTTGGCAACAATGGCTGCTATATAAAATTTTAGTTAAACTTGTCAGTTCTCCTCGTCAAGTTTAAATTTTGGTGGATCCCGGTAAATTTTCTACTTGAGACAATACATCATAATCGAATTTTGTGCTGGTAAGTAATTTGATGAAACTAATGCAGAAAACCATAAAATGGACTTAATAGTAACATTTTAAAGCTTCATAGTTTTCTGATATTTGGATTCTATCGTTTTTCTAGCTGAAAATGATGAAACTAACATAAAAACCAAAAAATAATTAGAAGTTTGGTTAAGCATTAACCAAAAAGAATTTCATGAATATGCACTTATTAGCTTTCTTGATATTTTTTTTCTTTAGTACGTTAAACAAATTTTTTTTGCAAATTTGAGTTGTTCGGCATCTGTATTACACAAACAAGCCCAATTCAAGGTTCATTGCAATCACAAGATCCCTAAATATGCTCAAGAATGCGATTTGTACAAGTTAGAACACCACCGGACTCGTTATTTGCCAGTTTTGAGTCGATTGGCATCAATTGAGGCAAGAAAGCCACTGTATTGACACAAATGAGCCCAATTTAGCATGCATTGCAATCACAAAGCGCCTAAATGAGCTAAACAATACGATTTGTGTACTTAGGAACAACACAGGGATCGTTTAGTTTGCCAGTTTTGGGTCGTTTAGTGGTTTTCCAAAACACCTGGATTGAACAACAGCAAACATTTCTCTGATCCTCCAGAAATAAGAAAAGAACCTCTGGAGAAGACTGATAGCGCTGTAGGAGACAAGAGGAGGATTAGAGAAGGATGTTTTTTCTTTGCATACGAGATGAAAGAAACAATAGAAGATTCTGTTCAGAGGCAAGCACTAGTTATACTAACGTATTTTCTTTCAAGCGAAGGGCAGAAGTTGGATTTAAATATTCATAAATGTTATAGTGTGCAGTGAGCAAAAGAAAAAAAAGGATCTTTTGTTGCATCTTCCAAAATACTTGGAAAACGTTTCTCTGATCCTCCAGAAATAAGATCTGTGGAGAAGACTGATAGCGCTGTAGGAGACCAGAGGAAGATAAGACAAGAATAAGTTGTTTTTCTTTGCGTATACAAGAGGAAAGAAACAATAGAAGATTCTGCTCAGAGGCAAGCACTAGTTATACTAACGTATTTTCGTTGAAGCGAAACACAGAAGTTAGATTTAAATATTCATAAATGTTATAGTGTGCAGTGAGCAAAAGGAATAAAAGATCTTTTGTTGCATCTTCCAAAACACTTGGAAGATGCGACAGCAGACGTTTCTCTGATCCTCCAGAAATAAGATCTGTGGAGAAGACTGATAGCGCTGTAGGAGACAAGAGGAAGATAAGAGAAGAATAAGTTGTTTTTCTTTGCGTATACGAGAGGAAAGAAACAATAGAAGATTCTGCTCAGAGGCAAGCACTAGTTATACTAACGTATTTTTGTTCAAGCGAAAGGCAGAAGTTAGATTTAAATATTCATAAATGTTATAGTGTGCAGTGAGCAAAAGAAAAAAAAGGATCTTTTGTTGCATCTTCCTAAATACTTGGAAAATGTTTCTCTGATCCTCCAGAAATAAGATCTGTGGAGAAGACTGATAGCGCTGTAGGAGACAAGAGCAGGATTAGAGAAGTATAAGATGCTTTTTCTTTGCATACAAGACGAAAGAAGCAATAGAAGATTCTGCTTAGAGGCAAGCACTAGTTATACTAACGTATTTTCGTTGAAGCGAAACACAGAAGTTAGATTTAAATATTCATAAATGTTATAGTGTGCAGTGAGCAAAAGGAATAAAAGAATCTTTTGTTGCGTCTTCCAAAACACTTGGAAGATGCGACAGCAGACGTTTCTCTGATCCTCCAGAAATAAGATCTGTGGAGAAGACTGATAGCGCTGTAGGAGACAAGAGGAAGATAAGAGAAGAATAAGTTGTTTTTCTTTGCGTATACGAGAGGAAAGAAGCATTAGGACATTCTGCTTAGAGGCAAGCACTAGTAATACTTACGCATTTTTCCTTCAAGAAAAAGGCTTTAGTACAGGAGTTATATTTCAAATAATATTAAATATTATAGCCTGCAGTGGTCAAAAGGAATAAAAGAATCTTTTGTTGCATCTTCCAAAACACCTGGAAGATGCGACAGCAGACGTTTCTCTGATCCTCCAGAAATAAGAAGTTGACCTGCGGAAAAGTCTGATGGCGCTGCAGAAGAGGAGGATGAGAGAAGAATAAGTTTATTTTTTGCGTATGAGATGAAAGAAAAGAAAATCCTGCTCAGGGTGTAGAACACGTTAAGACCTAACTGGAAATGCTAATTGTTATCATCCCATACTCCATTAAGACTGATATTGAGTAGGCATTAAATTGCTATGACTATTTGTATTCGTAATTATATATTGCTATAATATTTATTCAGTCTTTTCGTAATATTTACAACGTAGCCTTATTTTACGAGATATACTTCGCATCAGTTAATATTTTTGTTCTGAATCAATAAAACTGGATCATCGCGTAACTCTCACAAGAACAAATATACGCTTGTTAATGCTATAGTATCCCGAATGTGGATGTAACAATTTACGGTCGAATCGAACCTTATCGAGCAAACTTTTCAGATAACACGGGCGTCATTACAAACAACGACGGAGGACTTAAAAATTTATAGGGCCGGAAAAACGGTTCGTCTTTTCTTGAGGGGGGATAAAACGACGGGACGCCAGTCTCCCGGAATTCATGTCTGTTTTATTGTTTACCTCCAACGTTTGAATCGCTAATATTTTATTTCCGCTTGTCTTTTCCTTCTGTCCTATTCGGAAAAACAACCGATTTAAAATTTATGGATATATTTTGTTGAGGGTCATATCAACTGTTTGAATTTACGCTCAATAGTGTTTTTTTTTTTTTGGAAGATATTTTAAAGTGAATTTAATGCTATTTTTCTTGGTTGTCGGACTGTTGGGGGTATAAAAACTTTTCTAAATGTGTGTATAAAATATTCCAGAGGTCATAAATAACGTAAGCAGGTCCGTATATCAAATACGTGCCATTTCAACATGCTACCTTAGAAATGCACTGGCGGCGTGCAGGCGAACGAATTCGCGCAAAAACAAAACTTAACACTTTCGCGACATTAATAAATTTACTCCCGTTTAATGCTTTAATTTTCGTTTCGCACGAAACATTCTTATTCTGTCCGGTTTCGTTTTTTTTCTAGAAATTTCGTAAAAGAGCACTCTAGTCCACGTCAAGATTATAAATTGCCTGTACGATGCTCGTCCAGATTATAATGTTCATTTTCTTGCAAGTTATCCAACAAGATATGACGTGCCATACAAATATCTGAGAGTCTAAAGCTTTAGCCCATATCTGTCAGAAACATGTTATTTATGTATGTTATAGACGTTAAACCAATGTTGGGAAATCACTAATGAGAAAACTATTTTATTTTTAATAAAAATTAGAGTTTATCTAGTTTAACAAAGCTATTATTAGTCCCAAAAAATAATAATATATAACGAACAATATGGATGAAGGTAAATTTTCAAAGCACCAAGAATATAAGAACCTGTACCCTCCACGCGCCCTTATCACTGCAGTCATCCATCTCCTCATGCTTCTGATGACATTATCAATCATGTCTTGAGGCAGATTGTCCCAAATTTCAACCATAGCAGCTGCTCCTTGTTCGGGATTTTGAACTGCAGGAGTTATGGACCTTAATCGTATAGCTAACATGTCCCAGACATGTTCAATCGGATTAATGTCTGGAGAACATGCCGGCCACGCCATTGTTCTTATTCCGACGACATTCAAAAAGTCGGAGACACAACGAGCCTTGTGAGGGCGGGCATTGTCGTGCATTAGCAAAAAGTTTTCTCCGATATGGGGGGCGAATGGTACGACATGCTCTTGCAGAACATCGCGAATGTATCCATCTGCATTTAAAGCTCCATTAACAACCACCAACTCTGTTCGTGCCCCTAAGAATATTCCACCCCAGACCATCACTGACCTTCCACCATAGGAGACAGTGGGAGTAAAATTAAATTGTTCATCTTGTTCTCCTCGGCGGCGATGGAATTAACACAAAATCGACACTCATCTGCGAACAAAACATTGGCCCACTGCTCGTTTTCCCAATTTTCGTGCTCCCTAGCAAAGCCTAGTCTGGCCACACGATGACGTCGCTGGAGTAATGGAGCTTTCTTGGTTCTATAGGCCTTCAAACCAACTTCTTTAAGCCTTCTGCTAATGCTCCGAGCACTTGTTCTTCTTCCACGTACTTCTTCCAGTTCGCTTCTTAGTTGCGGTACTGTTTTACGACTATTCAATAATGTTTGCAAGACTATGAATCTGTCATCTCTAGCCGTGGTTGACCGTTTTCTTCCTTGACCTCGTCTCCTCACATACTCTCCCGTTTGTCTCCAACGTCTTACATTACGATATAACGTAGATTTTGATTTTCCTAACATGTCAGCAACATCGCTGTAACTTGTACCAATTTCAATCAACGCTACAGCCTTCGCCACATCAGTAGAAGCCATATCACCCATGTTGGATTTTTAAGAATCAAAATGATGAATGTTCTTGACTTTCGCTTGACAAGAACCAATGACGTATAGGAAATTTGATTAGGAAACCATGGCAATAGATTACCTCTAAAACAGGTGTGGAAAAATAAGATCAATATCCACATTTTCTTCAAAACCCTGTATTTTCTTTAATAATTGAGATATCAGAGGGAGTAAAAAAGGGAAATGTTCAGAAAATAACGGGCTACAATTTGATGTTATAAACTGTTTTCAATTCTCAGTTGTTCTCTCCACAGGGTGTCTCAAAGAGCACAAAAATTCCTTACTTCCTTTTCGTCCCTGTATATGACAAGAATCAGGCTACAATTCATTAAAAAGATGATCAAAATCGAGCAAAAGGGTTGAAGAGGAAATTGATATTAAACTAAGTCTAAATTTTGACCGTTCCTCTGATTTTGCCGGTGTGTGTACTTGGGTAAAAGTTGTGGATTATGAAATAAGATGTTTAGTTGAATATTAAACTAGCGATTTTAAACAAAAAATGTATTTAATTAAATGAAAACAAACTTCTTAACTGTGGTAAGAATCAAGTTAGGAGCTGTCAAATTGTGACACCTTTAATATGTCTAATATACGTTTTAATGTTTTTTTAATGTTTTAACCATTTTTATGAAATATCTAAGAGACCGTGCAAGATAGGTATAGGGAAGTATTAACATTAATTACTAGTCTTCATGCGAGGAATTCAAAAATGAGATTAGAAACAGGGTGTTCCATTTGAAAGTCCTAAATAATTTGGAAAGAAAGTTTGAATCCAACCTAGGCTACACTCCAAATTTTAGCGAAAATATTGAGTCGTTTTCTAGATACTTCTAATATACCATCAGCGTGAATCACCCTGTATGTAACTAAAAAAATGTGTAAGGTTAAAGGAAAGTCAAAATTACGGGCTACATTTTTACGTTTCAATGAACCTCCTAACTGTCATAAGAATCAAGTTAGGAGCTGTCAAATTGTGACTTTTTCAATATGTCTAGTACAGTTGCACTGTTCAAAAGCATGTCAAATATTTCGGTTATTTGTAATTTTTGTAAAAAAAGTCAAAATTACGGACTGCATTTTGACGTTTAAAGGAACCTCCTAAATGTCATATTAACCCAATTGACACCTGTCAAATAAAGACATCTGTCGTTTGAAGGAAACGTAGAGAGACTGAAAATAACAGTTAACGAAAGAAAATGAGGTAGAAAAAAAAATTGAAGAGAGTAGGAAAACAAAAAATAATTTAAAAATCGGTAGAATCGACTATACATAGGAGTTGCCAATATATTGCCTCTTTTTGGACAATTTCTGTTTATGAGGAATGCACTATACCTTCAAAATTTGTGGAGTACATATACTAAAGTTTTGTATTCAAGTTTGACGTGCACAACAGTGTTCTGAAATGACGTCAAGCAGGTGAAAAAACACGCATGTCTTGAATTAGATTACAAATTTTAACCTGCTAATGCTTTGTAAAAATGGGGGGTTTTGAAATGACTAATCTTGAATATCATTGATCAAAAAGTATGTTCTCATCCTTCGTTCATACCTACTCAAAGATCTTTTGTCTTTGTCTCTAGTTTTAGACGAGTTAAAAAAACTACATATCCACATAAGTCATAGTTTATTATTAACAAAATTTTCTGATTTTCCAGTTGGAAATAGTTTTCTGCGGCTATTAATAGTTACTGATTTATTTCCATTTAAAACCAATATTTTGCATCATATTCGCGAAGCAGAAATGGCCCTGCAAGTTTTAAAATGTTCTCCAAGTTTCTATTTCTAACTAATCATTCTGTTTTAGAATACATTAATTAGATCTTTTATTGTGTTCTTCATACACAAGTTATTTTGATTTTTCTGACCGACATTTTCTTAGAGGTAAAATTCCAACTATAGGTCTGTTCTAACATTAAATTTCTATAAACAATTTGGGTGGCTAACCCTGTATAGTGCCTCCACACCAGGCTTTTTACTCACTCTGTACATTGATCGTTCATGCACTAATTTCCGGATGATGCATAGGTTTGAGAACAATCACAAAATCAACAAATAGGCGTGATTTTTTTTGTCTAGTGGGATTAAGTCTGTTGAGTGGGCGTACCGATTCGATAACACTGCAACACCTAGGTGGTTATTGTTTGCTTATTTAGATGCCGATCCGGATACTCTATACAGACTATACATCTTTACTGAACGGGCTTTTGTAGTCGGTCCTATTGAGGTATTATTTATTTAAATTGGAAACACTTGATCGAGCGTATGATTCCCCATTGTGTGCAGCGATCATTGTAGTGCTTGGTTTTTTTTTGTAGGCGCGTACGTTCATTAATAAATTATGAACTGGCTTCCATATAGAACAGGCAACGCGATAAAATTGTACATTCATCATAGCAACAACCAGAAAAAATTTACGGAGATCGTATAACCTTTAATTGGACCCGAATCGTTTCGCAAATTTGTATCGAACAATCTCTTCAGCTGAAACGAATACGACTACATTTGTTTACCCAACGCGTCATTATAAAAGATGATATTATCGAGCATGTGGAAAAACCACAATAAATAATCGGGTTCTGTTGTTTTCGTAGCAGTAACAACCAAGTTACCAAACTGAACAACGGAATCTTCTTCCAAACGGACAATAACTCTCTATTTTGGTGTCTGCAGTCTCGACGGCATCGTGTTCTTAAGCTTTATTAAATAAATTATATTTGACACTATCGAGAATCTCAGTCTCTGCGTATGTTCACCCGTTTTGTATCCGTGTAAAATCGGAATTTTAAAGCGACAATGAGACGGTTGCGTCCATTAAAATATTTCGTGGGAAGACGATCAATCAAACCCAATCGGTCGTGTACTGCCTTAATTCCACCTGGTGTTGGTCGAGTGTCAATTAAAATGGTTGATTGAGGTGCGGGAAACTCAAAACACTTGGAAATGATGCTGACAAAAAAAAAATAAAAAAAGTTTATCAAGTCTTCAAGTGTCAGAAGCGTAACATCTTTGGTGGTCTTTTTAAGGAATTTGTAATATTCAATGTAGCAGTCTGCCTTCGGTGTGCGATGGGAGAATTGAGTAGCTCATCAAACCTCGATGCCGGTCCCAAACCCGGAAAAATGAGGAGGATTGTCAGGCGAGGTTAGCAACCTGCCTGGCGTAAAAACAACACCTGCTCACAGATCCAACACTCAGCCTCGGAGATGACGAACCCGGCGAGAAACAGGAAAACGAATATGGAACACAAGCTAACCAAAAAACAACAATGGAGACAAAAGGACAGCCTGCTGGACAATATGTCCTGGAGCACGAAAGACAAGGAAATATTATTGGAAATGGATAACCATAACATAGACATAGGTATGTATTTGTGTAGCAGATTTAAAATGTCTGCTAGAGGCTTCTGGTACGTTTAGAAGACTCTTGGAAGGTTTTAGAGGCTTCTGGCACGTTTAGAAGACTCTTGGAAGGTTTCAGAGACTTCTGGCACATTCTAATCGCTATTAGAATCTTCTGACACTTTGAGATGTCCACTAAAATGTTTCAGAGGCAACTGGCATTTTAAAAATAATAGTTCTTAGAGGCTTGTGGCAACTTTAGAAGACTCTTAAAAGGTTTCAGAGGCTTCTGTCACATTCCAATCACTATTAGAACCTTCTGATACTTTGAGATGTCTATTAGAATGTTTCAGAGGCTTCTGGCAGATTTAAAATGTCGGCTAGAGGTTTCTGGCACGTTTAGAAGACTCTTGGAAGGTTTCAGAGACATCTGGCACATTCTAATCGCTATTAGAATCTTCTGACACTTTGAGATGTCCACTAAAATGTTTCAGGGCAACTGGCATTTTAAAAATAATAGTTCTTAGGGGCTTGTGGCAACTTTAACAGACTCTTAAAAGGTTTCAGAGGCTTCTGTCACATTCCAATCACTATTAGAACCTTCTGATACTTTGAGATGTTTATTAGAATGTTTCAGAGGCTTCTGGCAGATTTAAAATGCCTGCTAGAGGTTTCTGGCACGTTTAGAAGACTCTTGGAAGGTTTCAGAGACATCTGGCACATTCTAATCGCTATTAGAATCTTCTGACACTTTGAGATGTCCACTAAAATGTTTCAGGGACAACTGGCATTTTAAAAATAATAGTTCTTAGGGGCTTGTGGCAACTTTAGCAGACTCTTAAAAGGTTTCAGAGGCTTCTGTCACATTCCAATCACTATTAGAACCTTCTGATACTTTGAGATGTCTATTAGAATGTTTCAGAGGCTTCTGGCAGATTTAAAATGTCTGCTAGAGGCTTCTGGCACGTTTAGAAGACTCTTGGAAGGTTTCAGAGGCTTCTGGCACATTCTAATCGCTATTAGAATCTTCTGACACTTTGAGATGTCCATTAAAATGTTTCAGAGGCAACTGGCATTTTAAAAATAATAGTTCTTAGAGGCTTGTGGCAACTTTAGAAGACTCTTAAAAGGTTTCAGAGGCTTCTGTCACATTCCAATCACTATTAGAACCTTCTGATACTTTGAGATGTTTATTAGAATGTTTCAGAGGCTTCTGGCAGATTTAAAATGTCTGCTAGAGGTTTCTGGCACGTTTAGAAGACTCTTGGAAGGTTTCAGAGATATCTGGCACATTCTAATCGCTATTAGAATCTTCTGACACTTTGAGATGTCCACTAAAATGTTTCAGGGACAACTGGCATTTTAAAAATAATAGTTCTTAGGGGCTTGTGGCAACTTTAGCAGACTCTTAAAAGGTTTCAGAGGCTTCTGTCACATTCCAATCACTATTAGAACCTTCTGATACTTTGAGATGTTTATTAGAATGTTTCAGAGGCTTCTGGCAGATTTAAAATGCCTGCTAGAGGTTTCTGGCACGTTTAGAAGACTCTTGGAAGGTTTCAGAGATATCTGGCACATTCTAATCGCTATTAGAATCTTCTGACACTTTGAGATGTCCACTAAAATGTTTCAGAGGCAACTGGCATTTTAAAAATAATAGTTCTTAGAGGCTTGTGGCAACTTTAGCAGACTCTTAAAAGGTTTCAGAGGCTTCTGTCACATTCCAATCACTATTAGAACCTTCTGATACTTTGAGATGTCTATTAGAATGTTTCAGAGGCTTCTGGCAGATTTAAAATGTCTGCTAGAGACTTCTGGCACGTTTAGAAGACTCTTGGAACGTTTTAGAGGTTTCTGGCACATTCTAATCGCTATTAGAATCTTCTGACACTTTGAGATATCCATTAAAATGTTTCAGAGACAACAGGCATTTTAAAAATAATAGTTCTTAGAAGCTTGTGGCAACTTTAGAAGACTCTTAAAACGTTTCCAAGGTTTCTGTCACATTCCAATCACTATTAGAAACTTCTGGTACTTTGAGATGTCTATTAGAATGTTTCAGAGACTTCTAGCAGATTTAAAATGTCGGCTAGAGGTTTCTGGCACGTTTAGAAGACTCTTGGAAGGTTTCAGAGACATCTGGCACATTCTAATCGCTATTAGAATCTTCTGACACTTTGAGATGTCCACTACAATGTTTCAGAAGCGACTGGCATTTTAAAAATAATAGTTCTTAGAGGCTTGTGGCAACTTTAGCAGACTCTAAAAGGTTTAAGAGGCTTCTGTCACATTCCAAACACTATTGGAACCTTCTGGTACTTTTAGATGTCTATTAGAATGTTTCAGAGGCTTCTGGCCGATTTAAAATGTCTGCTAGAGGCTTCTGGCACGTTTAGAAGACTCTTGGAAGGTTTCAGAGACATCTGGCACATTCTAATCGCTATTAGAATCTTCTGACACTTTGAGATGTCCACTAAAATGTTTCAAAGGCAACTGACATTTTAAAAATAATAGTTCTTAGAGGCTTGTGGCAATTTTAGAAGACTCTTAAAAGGTTTAAGAGGCTTCTGTCACATTCCAAACACAATTGGAACCTTCTGGTACTTTTAGATGTCTATTAGAATGTTTCAGATGCTTTTGGAACATTCTTATCGCTATTAGAATCTTCTGACACTTTGAGATGTCCACTAAAATGTTTCAGAGGCAACTGGCATTTTAAAAATAATAGTTCTTAGAGGCTTGTGGCAACTTTAGAAGACTCTTAAAAGGTTTAAGAGGCTTCTGTCACATTCCAAACACTATTGGAACCTTCTGGTACTTTGAGATGTTTATTAGAATGTTTCAGAGGCTTCTGGCAGATTTAAAATGCCTGCTAGAGGCTTCTGGCACGTTTAGAAGACTCTTGAAAGGATTTAGAGGCTTCTGGCACATTCTAATCGCTATTAGAATCTTCTGACACTTTGAGATGTCCACTAAAATGTTTCAGGGACAACTGGCATTTTAAAAATAATAGTTCTTAGGGGCTTGTGGCAACTTTAGCAGACTCTTAAAAGGTTTCAGAGGCTTCTGTCACATTCCAATCACTATTAGAACCTTCTGATACTTTTAGATATCTATTAGAATGTTTCAGATGCTTCTGGCACATTCTAATCGCTATTAGAATCTTCTGACACTTTGAGATGTCCACTAAAATGTTTCAGAGGCAACTGGTATTTTAAAAATACTAGTTCTTTGAGGCTTGTGGCAACTTTAGCAGACTGTTAAAAGGTTAGTAGAGGCTTCTGTCACAAGTGTCACATTACAATCACTATTAGAACCTTCTGGTACTTTGAGATGTCTATTAGAATGTTTCAGAGGCTTCTGGCATATATAAAATGTCGGCTAGAGGTTTCTGGCACGTTTAGAAGACTCTTGGAAGGTTTCAGAAACTTCTGGCACATTCTAATCGCTATTAGAATCTTCTGACACTTTGAGATGTCCATTAAAATGTTTCAAAGGCAACTGACATTTTAAAAATAATAGTTCTTTGAGGCTTGTGGCAACTTAAGCAGACTCTTAAAAGGCTTCAGAAGCTTCTGTCATATTCCAATCACTATTAGAACCTTATGATACTTTGAGAGGTTTATTAGAATGTTTCAGAGGCTTCTGGCAGATTTAAAATGCCTGCTAGAGGCTTCTGGCACGTTTAGAAGACTCTTGGAAGGTTTTAGAGGCTTCTGGCACATTCTAATCGCTAGTAAAATCTTCTGACACTTTGAGTCCATTAAAATGTTTC
Source organism: Ips nitidus (assembly GCA_018691245.2). Lineage (NCBI taxonomy): Eukaryota > Metazoa > Arthropoda > Insecta > Coleoptera > Curculionidae > Ips > Ips nitidus. The sequence goes on from CM042788.1 coordinate 7,616,059, forward strand.
AGAGGCAACTGGCATATTACCAAAAACCACCCTTTGGCTGTACTAAAGTACATTCTAATAGACAGCGGAGTTGCTAAGCACAAAAGAGAAGAAAAATGTATCCTGGATATTCAGTACATAAACGAAAGAATCCTGATAGCATCACTGGAAACAGAAAAGGAAAAACTCTACATAATTAGTGGTATATGCATCAGATATAAACAGGAGCAAAGAAGAAAAAGACTTATTCTATGAAACACTAGAGGAAGAAGTAAGGAAGATACCAGCAACAGAGAACCTCCTTATAATGGGCGACCTGAACGCCAGAATTGGGAACAACATAATATCCGGAGTAAAACATCGATTTAACGAGGACCACCTCAACAAAAATAGTGAAGCACTAATCTACTAGAAGAGAATAAACAACAGTTTCTTTAGACATAAACTGCAACACAAAATCACTTGGCAAAATTCTCGACGACAGAGCTTTACAATAGAAGTGTCCAGAATAGGGTTTTAAAATTCAATTTGGCCTACTTTTGGGAAGCACTTTTTTGGACATAATTAACATTTTTGAAAAGCACACAGTTCAGTTGTAAATAATCAGATTTAACTTGATACTGATACTAAAAAACATCTCTTAAAGCTTCAGTCATTTTATAATATACTGCCTCTTCGACCATACGCGGAGATAAAAATTGGAATTTATGAAACAATCTGCAAGGGTGCGACCGTATCTCGTAACGAAATCCGAAACGTTATCAGCCAATTTAGATTAGATTGATATAACTATACGATTTGAATACATGCATAAAAGATGAAAGAAGGTAAATGGGAGGGTTAAGAGAGAGATAAAAGCGATTCCGCTTTTTAAAAAAATATTACTGTGGCCAAATTGATTTAGTACGGTTTTTGCGATACCAATTTACGGCCGCGGAATTGGATAGGAAATTACCGAGGTTTTGTTGCTTTACATAAATTATTTTCGTAGATTTTTAGTGTGGAAACTTCGCTTCTCAAAAGGAGGAGCTTATTTGAATTTCAAAAGGAAAGCGACCGGTGATAGATCGATAAGGAAAAAAAAACCTCTAATGTGTTTGGCTTTCGCATTAAATTCCACCGGTTTGCGTGCCCGGACTGGAATTTATTATACCAAATATTAGATACGTTTAAAAGGGCAAGTGGCAGATATAACGATAGTGGCCGAATGGCGTGACATAATCAAATTTAGGATATTTACTTGTCGACAGCTTTATAAAAGTTACACTGGCTTTAGGGTGGCTTCATTATTAAAACTCTCTACTATACAATTTTTAAAGTGGTTTTTCCTGTACGCTTGTTAATGATTTCCACATTCAGCCACACAATTTGCATTACACTTGACCCGTATTTGAAACTATAACTGGATGATTGCATAACAGCAAACAAATTCAAGTTAGTTATTATGGGTAGGATGTAGAGTTCAAACACAATTTGGAACCAAATGGATATTTGTTGCCTAACCAGATTTCCAATAAAATGAAGGATATTTGGAACACAAAATTAATTGTTTGTCAATTTTAATCACTGTTTTGTGGAATTATCTAGATGATGTTCTCTCCTGCTGCGTCTCAGCAGTCAGAAGCCTTTGGCAGATCACAGAACATGATTCCTAAAAATTTGTTTTGCACATCTAGACAGTTTTTGCATAGAAGAATCATTCTTGTTTTCATGAAACAGACGGAAGTAGGGCTTGTCCTTTATATCCTCTTCTCTTCTTTCATGGTAAATTTTAGGAATCGTGAGATCTGACCAATAACGTTTTGTCTGTGCAATCTTTCAGCACGAATCATAAAGAACACAGCACAGCATGTCTCAAGGTTAAGTGCTCCAGGTGTAATTCACTTTTCTAATTAGTCGACACTTTTCTAATATTCGATGAACTGTTAATCCTCGATATTGTCTCCACAAAGAGATATACCAGATCATCTATACAAAGGTCCTTCATGAAGATACTCCGCTTCCAGCTTCATTTCTTGCATTTATTTATTAGAATACTTGTGATACTTGTCTCCACCCAACCAGATTTATCATCAAAGGTAGCACTAACATCCCTTCATCCAAAGAATTCGTTTCATGGTAATGTATTTTCAAGGGGCATTTAAGAGGTCTTTTCTCCATACAGTTTGTGATACCAATTCAGGGACATACCCTGTATATTAACGATTGATAAACTGAAATGATGGATTGAACCAGTTCTTAAAAATTGTACTGCATATTGTAAATTTCTAAGAAATCACTCATATGAGACATTTAGGTTAAGGGAAATGAATGTTAAAGCTTGGGATGTAATTTAAGTTGACTTATTTTACTTTAAAAACGAAAGTTTCCGTGCTCAATGTAGATTATTTCAAGTAGATCTTTTGAAAGTAATTACTGACTTGAAAGACAACTTTGCTAGGTATGGAAGGCCTTTAAAAGTCAACACTTTTTATTTCAAAAATTTAATTTTCTTGAGAAAACCTCAACCCCTTACTGTTCCAGATCAAATGATATGATACGATGACAACAATTGTTAAATAAACCACACAATTTCAAATTCTGAATCTCTTCTTGAGTGCTGTAATACACCAACAGACAATATAACTGATAATCCTCAAATGGTATGCTGTTTAGAAGAAAGTAAATGCATTTGTTCCTACAGTTCATGGTTTTTATGATAATGTAAACAGAGATAAGTCAGTTAATATTAATTGTGATGTGAACTCGTTATTAAATAATCATTTTTCTTTAGAAATATGTCAAAAACTTTTTGTACTGTTCTCACAGCGCTATTTTTCAATCACTTCATATTCGTAGCAGTACTAAGTCCTCGATTTTTTGTTGCTTCTTAATTTTTTTCTAGTAACTCAATATCTTTAGTGTATTTGCATACCTATACACACTTTCCATGCACTAAAATGCTACAATTTTCTTCTTAAAATTTTGGAAAATGTCAATCTGTTAGTTAATAAAAGTTTCTAGAGACAATTCCCTGGATCTGTCTTTGTGATCTTTACAATGACTATTCTAGTTGTTTGGTCTATTTTGATCATAGATTATTTATTATCATAGATTATTATGTATATGAAAGAAAAGCTAAGAAAATCCGAAGAAGATCCAACCATTAGAATCTAACTTGAACACCGAAAAATAGGTGAATTCGTCTTTTTCGAGCTTAGGAAGAGATGTAATGAAGTTATTCATCTACGGGTCATTCAAATAGCTATTTTCCTAGAATATTTTGTGCGATATGCTGTAGCTACTACTACTACAACGTAATCTTTTATAAAAAGTAATTTATCAGTTCAAGTGATTTAAAAGCAAATTAAAAGTCAATTGGTCTAATTTGACGTACAGATTCTAGTAAAAATTGTGTAATACTTAACCTTTTACTTCTACACAAGATAGGCCGATAAATGACTCTCATTGCAAACAAATTTGAACTCTTTGAATCCAGTTTTGTCGTGCTAATTAAATCGTTCCCACCTACTTGCTGTTCGGGAGGATGTCGATTAATGACATCCGACAGTGTCATTTATAGATATTTGCTACTTGGGAAAAATACAAACCGTTTCTAAAATATACCCATAATCAAATCCAGAAGATTTAGGTCAGGTGAAGACGGAGGCCAAGTGACAGTCAAGTGTGACAATTGACAATTTGAAACAAGAACGACTTTTCCATTATATATACAATACAGGTTTTGTTTATTTTGAGTGTTCATTTTTCGAAATTTTTCCCGGGTATCTCGAAAACTACAAAACTACAGTTTTTTTTGTGAAACAAACGATGGTTTTCGAGCTACAGGGTGATTTTGAAAACTCTGCATTTTGGGAAAAAGAGGTTCCTTTACAGAATTTGCCGTAGAATCCAGTGGCGTCTAACACCTTGCATATTTTTGATAAATAAATTTTTTAGAGCTTTCTAACAACCTGTATGTACAGGGTGGCCAACTAAGAATGCGAAGTGTTTGAAACAAGAAATGTTATTAAGAAATATGGCCATAAGAAATACTAAAATATTTTCGTGATTCCAGCGTTGCCGCATCTACATGAAATCAGTGGCGACAACGGATTTTTGTTTGACAACCCTAGTAACTGATGACTATTTGGAAGGCTGTAGCAGGCGAACGGTTGAAGATACAGCAAAACGGTTTACCTGTTCCTGTCTTACATTTTTGAGATCAATCTTGTGACGGTATTTTCAAAATAACAAAAAACTACTCAAAATTTCAAATTTTTTGAGAACTTTGAAAATACAATCATAATGTAGATCTCAAAAAAAAGTAAAATAGGAGCATGTAAACCGTTTTGCTCTATCTTCAACTGTTCGCCTGCTACAGCCTTCCAAATAGTGAAAATTTCAAGGTTTAACAGTCTGAAAACATAACCTTTGTTATTGCTGTCAAATTATTTACTCCTTTATGGAAAACCTTAGAAGAAAACGGAAATCATTTTCAACAATTTTTCGATTAAGGAAGTGAATTGTTACTTATTTTGATATACCTAATTTGCAAAAATGAAGTCAGTAATTACTTGTTCTGCTGTTTCCTTATGCAGTTCCTTTATTTCAAAAGATCTACTTGAAATAATCTACATTGAGCACGGAAACTTTCTTTTTTAAAGTAAAACAAGTCAACTTAAATTACATCCCAAACTTTAACATGCATTTCCCTTAACCTAAATGTCTCATATGAGTGATTTCTTTGAAATTTACACTATAGAGTATAATTTTTAAGAACTGTTTCAGTTTATCAATTAAGTTGATCAACAGTTAATATACAGAGTATGTCCCTGAATTGGTATCACAAACTGTATGGAGAAATAATAAAAACTTGCTATAGACACACCCTCTTAAATGCCCCTTCTCGAAAATACATTACCATGAAACGAATTCTTTGGGATAAAGTGATGTTAGTGCTACCTTTGATGATAAATCTGGTTGGGTGGAGACAAGTATCACAAGTATTCTAATAAATAAATGCAAGAAATGAAGCTGGAAGCGGAGTATCTTCATGAAGGACCTTTGTATAGATGATCTGGTATATCTTTTTGTGGAGACAATATCGAGGATTAACAGTTCATCAAATATTAGAAAAGTGTCGACTAATTAGAAAAGTGAATTACAGCTGGAGCACTTAACCTTGAGACATGCTGTGCTGTGTTCTTTATGATTCGTGCTGAAAGATTGCACAGACAAAACGTTATTGGTCAGATCTCACGATTCCTAAAATTTACCATGAAAGAAGAGAAGAGGATATAAAGGACAAGCCCTACTTCCGTCGCTTTCATGAAAACAAGAATGATTCTTCTCTGCAAAAACTGTCTAGATGTGCAAAACAAATTTTTAGGAATCATGTTCTGTTATCTGCCAAAGGCTTCTGACTGCTGAGACGCAGCAGGAAATATTTTCTTTTTTTGTTCTAAGAGAAGAACATCATCTAAATAATTCCACAAAACAGTGATTAAAATTGACAAGCAATTAATTTTGTGTTCCAAATATCCTTCATTTTATTGGAAATCTGGTTAGGTACCTAATTTGCAAAAATGTTCATAGATGTTACTAATATCTATGATATAAAACTTAAGTTTGGTTCATAACTCTGAAAATATCGACTGCAGAAAAAACTGAGTACGCCACTGGATTCTTCATTAAATTCTCTAAAGAAATCAATAATCCGATAAGTTAAAAACCGGCGGAACAACGAGGGAGATCCCAAAACGCAAATTTTTCAAAATCACCCTGTAGCTCGAAAACCAAGAGGGACAAAAAGGACAAAATGTTTTGTTTGCAACATCGTTTGTTTTACAGAAGTGTAGGACAGTAAAACCGCAAACAGTTTTGTTCCAGGCATTTGTAGTTTTCGAGATACTCCGGGAAAAAGCGTCGAAAAATGGACACCCTGTACATTTCTTTTCTTCTAGTCTACACGTCGCCAAAGTTGTAGTTTCAGTATCATTTATAATGTTATAATTAAAATAATTATTGGTTATTTTACTACTGTTTTTCCTACACCAGTCGTTTCCTGTTTTATAGGTGCTATACTCCTGGTTTTGGTCTTCAAAAAATTANTNTGAAGGCGAANTCCTCGNTCTGGCNCANNACGNGTNGNCTGTTCCNAGCTACCTGNAAGNGTNCTGTNGTANNTAACGNAAGNGNACTGCNTCNNTNANGNANNCANGTAGTTTAGAATTTTCGGAGNNNCTCGTNCGAANTANGGCGTCACCNNTANACTTGGNTAGTCGTNACCCCAGAATCTGTCGAGGNGAACNCANNANCCCTGANNCTGGGTGGNCTNANTTGGNTGCTGGGCAGGTACANTTCGTANATCNNTATTGTNNGACCCATNTCNNGTCTANCTANCAAAGNGGTNNCNTTNTGACTATTNGATGGATCNAANCGTTNANTATNTTAANGNATTGTGACNCTGGTGCNGAAAGTGNTNATNTTTGTGGGGANNCGTNNNAGTAAGCCACTTTGGTAANNNNAGNCATCTCATGCGAGGAGAGAATTGTTAGAGANAAATAGNNTTATAGGTNANCATCACGNCCCTACTATNNTNCANTATANTTATAGACGTTAAACCAATGTTGGGAAATCACTAATGAGAAAACTATTTTATTTTTAATAAAAATTAGAGTTTATCTATAGTTTAACAAAGCTATTATTAGTCCACAAAAAATAATAATATATAACGAACAATATGGATGAAGGTAAATTTTCAAAACACCAAGAATATAAGAACCTCTACCCTCCACGCGCCCCTTATCACTGCAGTCATCCATCTCCTCATTGCTTCTGATGACTTATCACTCATGTTTTGAGGCAGATTGTCCCAAATCTCAACCAGAGCAGCTGCTCCTGGTTCGGGATTTTGAACTGCAGGAGTTATGGACCTTAATCGTCTAGCTAACATGTCCCAGACATGTTCAATTGCCGGATTAATGTCTGGAGAACATGCCGGCCGACGCCATTGTTCTTATTCCGACGACATTCAAAAAGTTGGAAACACAACGTCGTGCATTAACAAAAAGTTTTCTCCGATATGGGGGGCGAATGGTACGACATGCTCTTGCAGAACATCGCCAATGTATCCATCTGCATTTAAAAGCTCCATTAACAACCACCAACTCTGTTCGTGCCCTTAAGAATATTCCACCATAGACCATCACTGACTTTCCACCATAGGAGACAGTGGGAGTAAAATTAAATTGTTCATCTTGTTCTCCTCGGCGGCGATATAACCTTTCCCTGTCGTCGATGGAATTAACACAAAATCGACACTCATCTGCGAATAAAACATTGGCCCACTGATGATTTTCCCAATTTTCGTGCTCTCTAGCAAAGCCTAGTCTGGCCACACGATGACGTCGCTGGAGTAATGGAGCTTTCTTGGTTCTATAGGCCTTCAAACCAACTTCCTTAAGCCTTCTGCTAATGATCCGATCACTTGTTCTTCTTCCACGTACTTCTTCCAGTTCGCTTCTTAGTTGCGGTACTGTTTTACGCCTATTCAATAATGTTTGCAAGACTATGAATCTCTCATCTCTAGCCGTGGTTGAATGTTTAAGAATCAAAATGATGAATGTTCTTGACTTTCGCTTGACAAGAACCAATGACGTATCGGAAATTTGATTAGGAAACCATGGCAATAGATTACCTCTAAAACAGGTGTGGAAAAATAAGATCAATATCCACATTTTCTTCAAAACCCTGTATTTTCTTTAATAATTGAGATATCAGAGGGAATAAAAACGGGAAATGTTCAGAAAATAACGGGCTACAATTTGATGTTATAAACTGTTTTCAATTCTCAGTTGTTCTCTCCACAGGGTGTCTCAAAGAGCACAAAAAATTCCTTACTTCCTTTTCGTCCCTGTATATGACATAAAGACAAACCATTTAAAAATCGTAATAAGACAGATGTATTCATGAAGAATCAAGCTACAATTCATAAAAAAGATGATCAAAATCGAGACGAAGGATTGAAGAGGAAATTGATGTTAAACTAAGTCTAAATTTTGACGGTTCTTCTAATTTTGCTGGTGTGTACTTGGGTAAAAGTTGTGGACTATGAAATAAGATGTTTAGTTGAATATTAAACTAGCAATTTTAAACATGTATTTAGTTAAAAGAAAACGAACTTCTTAACTGTGGTCTCAAATTGTGACACCTTTAATATCTCTCTGTCTTTTTTTAATATTTTTAAACCATTTTTATGAAATATCTAAGAAACAGTGCAAGATAGGTATAGGAAAGTATTAACATTAATTACTAGTCTTCATGCGAGGAATTCAAAAATGAGATTAGAAACAGGGTGTTCCATTTGAAAGTCCTAAATAATTTGGAAAGGAAGTTTGAATCCAACCTAGGCTACACTCCAAATTTTAGCGAAAATATTGAGTCGTTTTCTAGATTCTTCTAATATACCATCAGCGTGAATCACCCTGTATGTAACTAAAAAAATGTGTAAGGTTAAAGGAAAGTCAAAATTACGGGCTACATTTTTACGTTTCAATGAACCTCCTAACTGTCATAAGAATCAAGTTAGGAGCTGTCAAATTGTGACTTTTTCAATATGTCTAGTACAGTTGCACTGTTCAAAAGCATGTCAAATATTTCGGTTATTTGTAATTTTTTAAAAAAAGTACGGATTGCATTTTCAGGTTTAAAGGAACCTCCTAACTGTCATATTAACCAAATTGACACCTGTCAAATAAAGACATCTGTCGTTTGAAGGAAACGTAGAGAGACTGAACAAATAACAGTTAACCAAAGAACACCAAACAAAAAAAAAAATTGAAGAGAGTAGGAACACACAAAATAATTTTAAAATCGGTAGAATCGACTATACATAGGAGTTGCCAATATATTGCCTCTTTTTGGACAATTTCTGTTTATGAGGAATGCACTATACCTTCAAAATTTGTGGAGTACAAATACTAAAGTTGTGTATTCAAATTTGGCGTGCACAACAGTGTTCTGAAATGACGTCAAGCAGGAGAAAAAACACTCCTTTCTTGAATTAGATCACAAATTTTAACCTGCAAATAATGCTTTGTAAAAATGGAGGGTTTTGAAATGGCTAATCTTGAATATCATTGATCAAAAAGTATGTTCTCATCCTTTGTTCATACCTACTCAAAGATCTTTTGTCTTTGTCTCTAGTTTTAGACGAGTTAAAAAAACTACATATCCACATAAGTCATAGTTTATTATTAACAAAATTTTCTGATTTTCCAGTTGGAAATAGTTTTCTGCGGCTATTAATAGTTACTGATTTATTTCCATTTAAATCCAATATTTTGCATCATATTCACGATGCAGAAATGGCCCTGCAAGTTTTAAAATGTTCTCCAATTTGGTCCAATAATTATATTTGCAAAGTTTCTATTTCTACATAATAATTCTGTTTTAGAATACATTAATTAGATCTTTTATTGTGTTCTTCATACATGTGTTTTGGTTTTTCTTTAATTTCTATAAACGATTTGGGTGGCTAACCCTGTATAGTGCCTCCACACCAGGCTTTTTACTCACTCTGTACATTGATCGTTCATGCACTAATTTCCGGATGATGCATAGGTTTGAGAACAATCACAAAATCAACAAATAGGCGTGATTTTTTTTGTCTAGTGGGATTAAGTCTGTTGAGTGGGCGTACCGATTCGATAACACTGCAACACCTAGGTGGTTATTGTTTGCTTATTTAGATGCCGATCCGGATACTCTATACAGACTATACATCTTTACTGAACGGGCTTTTGTAGTCGGTCCTATTGAGGTATTATTTATTTAAATTGGAAACACTTGATCGAGCGTATGATTCCCCATTGTGTGCAGCGATCATTGTAGTGCTTGGTTTTTTTTTGTAGTAGCGCGTACGTTCATTAATAAATTATGAACTGGCTTCCATATAGAACAGGCAACGCGATAAAATTGTACATTCATCATAGCAACAACCAGAAAAAATTTACGGAGATCGTATAACCTTTAATTGGACCCGAATCGTTTCGCAAATTTGTATCGAACCATCTCTTCAGCTGAAACGAATACGACTACATTTGTTTACCCAACGCGTCATTATAAAAGATGATATTTATCGAGCATGTGGAAAAACCACAATAAATAATCGAGTTCTGTTGTTTTCGTAGCAGTAACAACCAAGTTACAAACTGAACAACGAAATCTTCTTCCAAACGGACAATAACTCTCTATTTTGGTGTCTGCAGTCTCGACGGCATCGTGTTCTTAAGCTTTATTAAAATATAATTATATTTGACACTATCGAGAATCTCAGTCTCTGCGTATGTTCACCCGTTTTGTATCCGTGTAAAATCGGAATTTTAAAAGCGACAATGAGACGGTGCGTCCATTAAAAATATTTCGTGGGAAGACGATCAATCAAACCCAATCGGTCGTGTACTGCCTTAATTCCACCTGGTGTTGGTCGAGTGTCAATTAAAATGGTTGATTGAGGTGCGGGAAACTCAAAACACTTGGAAATGATGCTGACAAAAAAAAAATAAAAAAAGTTTATCAAGTCTTCAAGTGTCAGAAGCGTAACATCTTTGGTGGTCTTTTTAAGGAATTTGTAATATTTATATGTAGCAGGTTGCCTTCGGTGTGCGATGGGAGAATTGAGTAGCTCATCAAACCACGATGCCGGTCCCAAACCCGGAAAAATGAGGAGGATTGTCAGGCGAGGTTAGCAACCTGCCTGGCGTAAAAACAACACCTGCTCACAGATCCAACACTCAGCCTCGGAGATGACGAACCCGGCGAGAAACAGGAAAACGAATATGGAACACAAGCTAACCAAAAAACAACAATGGAGACAAAAGGTCAGCCTGCTGGACAATATGTCCTGGAGCACGAAAGACAAGGAAATATTATTGGAAATGGATAACCATAAAATAGACACTTTGAGATGTCCACTAAAATGTTTCAGGGGCAACTGGCATTTTAAAAATAATAGTTCTTAGGGGCTTGTGGCAACTTTAGCAGACTCTTAAAAGGTTTCAGAGGCTTCTGTCACATTCCAATCACTATTAGAACCTTCTGATACTTTGAGATGTTTATTAGAATGTTTCAGAGGCTTCTGGCAGATTTAAAATGCCTGCTAGAGGTTTCTGGCACGTTTAGAAGACTCTTGGAAGGTTTCAGAGATATCTGGCACATTCTAATCGCTATTAGAATCTTCTGACACTTTGAGATGTCCATGTTTCAAAGGCAACTGACATTTTAAAAAATAATAGTTCTTAGAGGCTTGTGGCAACTTTAGAACACTCTTAAAAGGTTTCAGAGACTTCTGTCACATTCCAATCGCTATTAGAATCTTCTGACACTTTGAGATGTCCATTAAAATGTTTCAGAGGCAACTGGCATTTTAAAAATAATAGTTCTTAGAGGCTTGTGGCAACTTTAGAAGACTCTTAAAAGGTTTAAGAGGCTTCTGTCACAAGTGTCACATTACAATCACTTTTAGATGTCTATTAGAATGTTTCAGATGCTTCTGGCACATTCTAATCGCTATTAGAACCTTCTGGTACTTTGAGATGTCTATTAGAATGTTTCAGAGGCTTCTGGCAGATTTAAAATGTCGGCTAGAGGTTTCTGGCAGGTTTAGAAGACTTTTGGAAGGTTTCAGAGGCTTCTGGCACATTCTAATCGCTATTAGAATTTTCTGACACTTTGAGATGTTCACTAAAATGGTTCAGAGGCAACTGGCATTTTAAAAATAATAGTTCTTAGAGGATTGTGGCAACTTTAGAAGACAGTTAAAAGGTTTCAGAGGCTTCGGTCACATTCCAATCACTATTAGAACCTTCTGATACTTTGAGATGTTTATTATAATGTTTCAGAGGCTTTTGGCAGATTTAAAATGTCTGCTAGAAAACTTCTGGCACGTTTAGAAGACTCTTGGAACGTTTTAGAGGCTTCTGGCACAGTCTAATCGCCATTAGAATCTTCTGACACTTTGAGATATCCATTAAAATATTACAGAAGCAACAGGCATTTTAAAAATAATAGTTTTTAGAAGCTTGTGGCAACTTTAGAACACTCTTAAAAGGTTTCAGAGGTTTCTGTCACAAGTGTCACATTACAATCACTATTAGAACCCTCTCATTCTTTTAGATGTCTATTAGAATGTTTCAGATGCTTCTGGCACATTCTAATCGCTATTAGAATCTTCTGACACTTTGAGATGTCCATTAAAATGTTTCAAAGGCAACTGACATTTTAAAAATAATAGTTCTTAGAAGCTTGTGGCAACTTTAGAAGACTCTTAAAAGGTTCCAGAGGCTTCTGTCACAAGTGTCACATTACAATCACTATTAGAACCTTCTGGTTCTTTGAGATGTCTATTAGAATGTTTCAGAGGCTTCTGGAAGATTTAAAATGTCTGCTAGAGGTTTCTGGCACGTTTAGAAGACTCTTGGAAAGTTTCAGAGACATCTGGCACATTCTAATCGCTATTAAAATCTTCTGACACTTTGAGATGTCCATTAAAATGTTTCAGAGGCAACTGGCATTTTACCAAAAACCACCCTTTGGCTGTACCAAAGTACATCCTAATATAGAGCGGAGTTGCTGAGCACAAAAGAGAAGAAAAATGTATCCAGGATATTCAGTACATAAACGATCTTGATAGCATCACTGGAAACAGAAAAAGGAAAACTCCACATAATTAGTGGTATATGCACCAGATATTAACAGGAGCAAAGAAGAAAAAGACTTATTCTATGAAACACTAGAGGAAGAAGTAAGGAAGATACCAGCAACAGAGAAACTCCTTATAATGGGCGACCTGAACGCCAGAAATAGGAACAACATGATACCCGGAGTAAAACATCGATTTAACGAGGACCACCTCAACGAAAATAGTGAAGCATTAATCTCAGCACCAGATGAAATTTGTTTCGAAAATGATACTACTTCTGATGAGGGGCTTATCGTGCATAACTTTAATAAATACTTTGTAGATAGTATCAAGGAAATCGTAAGTCGTATTCCGCAATATGCTCACCCAGATGAAGCTATTTTTGACATCCCCAGATTGAATACTGAATTCTCAAGATATGACCAACTTACTATGACAAAGTTAAAAGGCATTTTAAAAAATTTGAAAAACGTTGGTGGTGGGTTAAGTGGAGTCTCAAAGAAGGTGTTGCTTGATGTATGTGATGTGGTGGGTAATCGTTTGTTAAATGTAGTAAATGCATCCCTCTCAACGGGCAGTTTCCGGGTAAATGGAAAGAATCAATTGTCATTCCTGTTGCGAAAATACTCAATACAAAGAATTATAAGGAGTTTAGGCCAATAAATACAGTTGAAATTTATGAAAAAAGTCTTGGAAATAACAGTTAAAGAGCATTATGTAAATATTGTGATGACAATAATATTTTAGTTGTCAATCAATCCGGTTTCCGTGAGGAGCACTCATGTGAAACTGTAATAGTCAATACTTGTGTATATTTTTAAAAAGGAGATGGATAGGGGTAATTACGTAATAGCAGTGTTTTTAGATTTTAAAAAGGGCTTTTGAAACGGTGGATCGGAATATCTTATTGCAGAAACTGAGCTGTATGGGTCTTAAAGACAATGTTTTGAGTTGGTTTAAGTCATATTTGAGCAACAGGCAGCAGAGAGTTAAATTTAAAAATTGTGTTTTCAGAGTCTCTGTATGTTCGGCATGGTGTTCCTCAGGGTACAGTGTTGGGTCCTCTGTTGTTTTTGTTATATATTAACGATCTTGTGCGTGTCATAGACGGGTGTAGTATAGAGTTGTTTGCGGATGATACTATGATTTACTTAGCTGGAGAAATCTGGAAGGTATGCAGCAAACTATCAATCGTAATTTGGAAAAAATCTTCGAGTGGCTTTGCATTAACAAATTATGCATAAATACTTCGAAATTCAAGTTCTGCTTATTTGGAAAGAAACACAGCTTGAATGATGTCAATATAGAGGAAATAAATATAGTTATCAATAATGATCAAATTAAGCACGAAAGTTATATAAAATTTTCTGTCGGCATGCAGAGTATATTACTAGAAAGTTCTCAAAAAAAAAGTTAGTTTTATATCCAGAATAGGAGACCAGCTGTCAATGGGAACTAAATTGTTACTGTACAACAGCATAGCTGCACCTCATCTTTCTTTTTGTTCCACATTGTTGTATGGTTTGCCGGCATGCAAAATTGACCAAATACAGATAGTCCAAAACAGAGCCATGCGAACGGTACTGAAATGTAATAGGTATACACCAATTGCTACCATGCTTAATGTCTCAAATCTGTTATCTGTGAAAGAAAATATTTTAAGTTAGTTCGTATGTGTTTATTTTTAAACTAAAAAACAAGATGCTGCCTTCATATATCTGTGATAGGTTTGTAGCTTTTATGTCAACAGTTTTTTTAGACATAAACTGCAACACAAAATCACCTGGCAAAATTCTCGACGACAGAGCTTTACAATAGAAGTGTCCAGAATAGGGTTTTAAAATTCAATTTGGCCTACTTTTGGGAAGCACTTTTTTGGACATAATTAACATTTTTGAAAAGCACACAGTTCAGTTGTAAATAATCAGATTTAACTTGATACTGATACTAAAAAACATCTCTTAAAGCTTCAGTCATTTTATAATATACTGCCTCTTCGACCATACGCGGAGATAAAAATTGGAATTTATGAAACAATCTGCAAGGGTGCGACCGTATCTCGTAACGAAATCCGAAACGTTATCAGCCAATTTAGATTAGATTGATATAACTATACGATTTGAATACATGCATAAAAGATGAAAGAAGGTAAATGGGAGGGTTAAGAGAGAGATAAAAGCGATTCCGCTTTTTAAAAAAATATTACTGTGGCCAAATTGATTTAGTACGGTTTTTGCGATACCAATTTACGGCCGCGGAATTGGATAGGAAATTACCGAGGTTTTGTTGCTTTACATAAATTATTTTCGTAGATTTTTAGTGTGGAAACTTCGCTTCTCAAAAGGAGGAGCTTATTTGAATTTCAAAAGGAAAGCGACCGGTGATAGATCGATAAGGAAAAAAAACCTCTAATGTGTTTGGCTTTCGCATTAAATTCCACCGGTTTGCGTGCCCGGACTGGAATTTATTATACCAAATATTAGATACGTTTAAAAGGGCAAGTGGCAGATATAACGATAGTGGCCGAATGGCGTGACATAATCAAATTTAGGATATTTACTTGTCGACAGCTTTATAAAAGTTACACTGGCTTTAGGGTGGCTTCATTATTAAAACTCTCTACTATACAATTTTTAAAGTGGTTTTTCCTGTACGCTTGTTAATGATTTCCACATTCAGCCACACAATTTGCATTACACTTGACCCGTATTTGAAACTATAACTGGATGATTGCATAACAGCAAACAAATTCAAGTTAGTTATTATGGGTAGGATGTAGAGTTCAAACACAATTTGGAACCAAATGGATATTTGTTGCCTAACCAGATTTCCAATAAAATGAAGGATATATGGAACACAAAGTTTGTCAATTTTAATCACTGTTTTGTGGAATTATCTAGATGATGTTCTTCTCTTAGAACAAAAAAACAAAATATTTCCTGCTGCGTCTCAGCAGTCAGAAGCCTTTGGCAGATCACAGAACATGATTCCTAAAAATTTGTTTTGCACATCTAGACAGTTTTTGCAGAGAAGAATCATTCTTGTTTTCATGAAACAGACGGACGTAGGGCTTGTCCTTTATATCCTCTTCTCTTCTTTCATGGTAAATTTTAGGAATCGTGAGATCTGACTAATAACGTTTTGTCTGTACAGTCTATCAGCACGAATCATAAAGAACATTGCAAACCTACCATAATCAAATCTCTACAAGGTTAAGTGCTCTAGGTGTAATTTACTTCGGTAATTAGTCGACACTTTTCTAATATTCGATGAACTGTTAATCCTCGATATTGTCTCGTCTTCACAAAGAGATATGCCAGATCATCTATACAAAGGTGATGATACTCCGCTTCCAGCTTCATTTCTTGCATTTATTTATTAGAATACTTGTCTCCACCCAACTAGATTTATCATCAAAGGTAGCACTAACATCCCTTCATTCAAAGAATTCGTTTCATGGTAATGTATTTTCAAGGGGCATTTAAGAGGTCTTTTCTCCATACAGTTTGTGAGACCAATTCAGGGACATACCCTGTATATTAACGATTGATAAACTGAAATGATGGATTGAACCAGTTCTTAAAAATTATACTGCATATTGTAAATTTCTAAGAAAGCACTCATATGAGACATTTAGGTTAAGGGAAATGTATGTTAAAGCTTGGGATGTAATTTAAGTTGACTTATTTTACTTTAAAAACGAAAGTTTCCGTGCTCAATGTAGATTATTTCAAGTAGATCTTTTGAAATAAAGGAACTGCATAAGGAAACAGCAGAACAAGTAATTACTGACTTGAAAGACAACTTTGCTAGGTATGGAAGGCTTTTAAAAGTCAACACTTTTTATTTCAAAAATTTAATTTTCTTGAGAAAACCTCAACCCCTTACTGTTCCAGATCAAATGATATGATCATGACCAGATGATGTCTGATGCTGTAAACCACACAAATTCTGAATCTCTTCATGAGTACTGTAATACACCAACAGACAATATAACTGATAATCCTCAAATGGTATGCTGTTTAGAAGAAAGTAAATGCATTTGTGCCTACAGTTCATGGTTTTAATGATAATGTAAACAGAGATAAGTCGGTTAATATTAATTGTGATGAAAACTCGTTATTAAATAATAATTTTTTTTTAGACTGTTCTCACAGCGCTTTTTCAAACACTTCAAATTCGTAGCAGTACTAAGTCCTCGATTTTTTGTTGCATCTTAATTTTTTTCTGGTATCTCAATAATTTTGGTGTATTTGCATACCTATACACACTTTCCATGCACTAAAATGCTAAATTTTCTTCTTAAAATTTTGGAAAATGTAAATCTATTAGTTAATAAAAGTTTCTAGAGACAATTCCCTGGATCTGTCTTTGTGATCTTTACAATGACTATTCTAGTTGTTTTGGTCTATTTTGATCATAGATTGTATATGAAAGAAAAGCTAAGAAAATCCGAAGAAGATCCAACCATTAGAATCTAACTTGAACACCGAAAAGGAGGAAGAGAGATATGTAATGAAGTTATTCATCTACGGGTCATTCAAATAGCTATTTTCCTAGAATATTTTGTGCGATATGCTGTAGCTACTACTACTACTACGTAATCTTTTATAAAAAGTAATTTATCAGTTCAAGTGATTTAAAAGCAAATTAAAAGTCAATTGGTCTAATTCGAAAAATTTGACGTACAGATTCTAGTAAAAATTGTGTAATACTTAACCTTTTACTTCTACACAAGATAGGCCGATAAATGTCTCTCATTGCAAACAAATTTGAACTCTTTGAATCCAGTTTTGTCGTGCTAATTAAATCGTTCCCACCTACTTGCTGTTCGGGAGGATGTCGATTAATGACATCCGACAGTGTCATTTATAGATGTTTGCTACTTGGGAAAAATACAAACCGTTTCTAAAATATACCCATAATCAAATCCAGAAGATTTAGATCAGGTGAAGACGGAGGCCAAGTGACATTCGTCTGACTGTAAACGTGTTTTCGATCAATTTGAAACAAGAACGTCCAACTTTTCCATTATATATACAATACAGGTTTTGTTTATTTTGAGTGTTCATTTTTCGAAATTTTTCCCGGGTATCTCAAAAACTACAAAACTACAGTTTTTTTTGTGAAACAAACGATGGTTTTCGAGCTACAGGGTGATTTTGAAAACTCTGCATTTTGGGAAAAAGAGGTTCCTTTAGAGAATTTGCCGTAGAATCCAGTGGCTAACACCTTGCATATTTTTGATAAATAAATTTTTTAGAGCTTTCTAACAACCTGTTTGTACAGGGTACAGGGTGGCCAACTAAGAATGCCAACTAAAAATTTTATTAGGAAATATGGCCATAAGAAATACTAAAATATTTTCGTGATTCCAGCTTTGCCGCATCTACATGAAATCAATGGCGACAACGGATATTTGTTTGACAACCCTAGTAACTGATGACTATTTGGAAGGCTGTAGCAGGCGAACGGTTGAAGATACAGCAAAACGGTTTACATGTTCCTTTCTTACATTTTTGAGATCAATCTTGTGACGGTATTTTCAAAATAACGAAAAACTACTCAAAATTTCAAATTTTTTGAAAACTTTGAAAATACAATCATAATGTAGATCTCAAAAAAAAGTAAAATAGGAGCATGTAAACCGTTTTGCTCTATCTTCAACTGTTCGCCTGCTACAGCCTTCCAAATAGTGAAAATTTCAAGGTTTAACAGTCTGAAAACATAACCTTTGTTATTGCTGTCAAATTATTTACTCCTTTATGGAAAACCTTAGAAGAAAACGGAAATCATTTTCAACAATTTTTCGATTAAGGAGGTGAATTGTTAGTTATTTTGATATACCTAATTTGCAAAAATGTTGTAATATCTATGATATAAAACACAAGTTTGGTTCATAACTCTGAAAATATCGACTGCAGAAAAAAACTGAGTACGCCACTGGATTCTTCATCAAATTCTCTAAAGAAATCCATAATCCGATAAGTTAAAAAACGGCGGAACAACGAGGGATGTCCCAAAATGCAAAGTTTTCAAAATCACCCTGTAGCTCGAAAACCAAGAAGGACAAAAAGGACAAAAGTTTTGTTTGCAACATCGTTTGTTTTACAGAAGTGTAGGACAGTAAACCGCAAACAGTTTTGTTCCAGCATTTGTAGTTTTCGAGATACTCCGGGAAAAGCGTCGAAAAATGGACACCCTGTACATTTCTTTTCTTCTAGTCTACACGTCGCCAAAGTTGTAGTTTCAGTATCAATTTTAATGTTATAATTAAATAATATTGGTTATTTTACTACTGTTTTTCCTACACCAGTCGTTCCTGTTTTATAGGTGCTATACTCCTGGTTTTGGTCTTCAAAAAATTTATGGGAACTGGTTCGCAGAAACTAATTGCTATTTGACAATCTGCATAAACCTGTCGCAATTCAAAAGCGGCAACGTGGCGTTTCGGCCTTTCAGCATGTTTTTTCATGTGACGCCCCCATAAAAAGTCCCATCAGCGGCAAACGTCACTCTTCAGCAATATTTCAAACTAAGTTATGTTACAGTCCTTTAATAAAGACCGTCGACAAACACTAGAATTCCGGCACAGTCATATTAAATTTTTCAGATCCTATCTCCAAGTGCAGCAAAAAAGCGCGCATTTGCATACATATTAGAGCGGAAGCAAACGGCATGTATGCCGGCGGATTTCGAAGAGTGGAGATATTAGGGGGGACCCTAAAAATTTCAAATTTACTGCGAGCGTTATGGAGGGGACGCCGCCGAAAGCCCAATTTTAATAAACTGTCTCGTATGTCGCCATCATGAAAAGCGTCCCAGTTTTGGGCGCTTTATTTATCTGTCGCGTAATCAGCATTCTGGCTAAAGCTCCGCCCAACAACACCTCCAGAGACCAGACCGAACATGTTTATCCATATGGACGTAAGACGTATTCTGAGTAAAGTTCGCGGTTTAACGTCTCTTAGGTAATGTATCCGAAGTTATTCAACTGGCTCTTTATCCACGATAGTAAATGAAACAAGTGATACTTTGGGGAGTTTGCGGTCACGTCTTTGGCCGCTTCGGCACATTAACGGGGATTACCGCCCCGTGATGGAACTTGCTTAATTACGGGGTTACGCTCGCGAATGTCTTAAGGGAACTGGATGAGACACTTTAGGGGTCCAGGTCGCCTGGCTCGTGTTATTGCTTGTTTTAACGCCGATTTCATAGGAGGTTTCCGCGCTTTCATGATGCTAAAACTGTTTCTTTGTTTTCAGAATGGTATCTATGTCAATATTCAGTTTATAAATCCTTGTGGTATTAGTTGTTGCAACCTTTTTGCCGATGATGTAGACAAAAAAGACCCCTCTAGACCTCCCAAGATATTCCTTAAGATTATCTACTACAGAATATCAATAAAGTGAGCAAGAAACATCGGATCCACACAATTTGGATTCCGGCGAGGTTTAGGCACGAGAAGAAGCATTAGTTGCGACTCAAGTACTGATTCAGAACTGCAACGATCAGAGAAAGGACATAATGCTGGGTTTCATCGATGATGAAAAGGCGTTCGACAGTCCAACATCATAAACTGATCCAAATCCTAAATAGATTGGACATAGACCATAAAGAAATACACTGCATTCAAAGCCTATACTGGAACCAAATGGCTGAAGTCAGAGTTGGTAACGATCTCACAGAAGCAATACCAATTTGTAGAGGGGTCAGACAAAGGTGCGTTTTATCTCCATCTCTTCAATTTATATTTTGAAGCCATCTTTCAGGAAGCCCTAGTAGAATGCAACGTGGGAGTTAAGGTGAATGGTGTATGGGTCAACAATATTCGTTATGCGGACGACACAGTTCTAATTTGCGGGATATGCTTGGGAGTGTCGGGGAATGCAGTAAGACCATGGGCCTCAATATCAACACTAAGAAGACTAAATTCATGATAATTACTCGAAACCCACAAGAATTTCAAAACTCAAGCCTAACATATGAGAATCAACCAATAGATAGAGTAAATAAATTTAAATATCTAGGAACGTGGCTGTGTGAAAACTGGGAATCAGACACAGAAATCAGATGCCGGATTGAAAATGCCCGCAGTGGGTTCATGAAATTCAAAAAAGTACTCACCAATACTGATTTCGATCTTGGCTTGAGAGTTAGATTTGTCAAATGCTATGTCTGGACAGTGTTGCTTTATGGCACGGAGGGATGGACACTGAAGGTGAGCACTATGAACAAGCTGGAAGCATTCGAGATGTTGGTCTATAGGCGTGTACTGAGGATTCCATGGAATGCAAGAAGAACCAACGATGAGGTCTTGAGAATAATCAATAAAGACCGCAAACTGTTAGACACTATTAAACGTCGAAAAACAGCATACCTGGGCCAGGTAAGACGCAACGAGAGGTACCAATTCCTGCAATTGATAATTGAGGGGAAGATTGAGGGAAAGAGAGGAATCGGCAGGAAAAAGATGTCATGGCTCAGCAACGTTAGGCAGTGGACAGGACTGAGGACAATGCATACCATAGGTAATAAGGAAGAGTGGACAAATGTGGTCGCAAACATCCATTAATGGACACGCAGCAGAAGAAGAAGGAGATTAGTTGTTGTGCAACATCTGGTCTGTACTCAACTCTTTAAAACAAAACCTCCATTCTACTGTATCAACTGGGTGACAGACATGATAGTTGTTGTTTAGAGGTTATAATCCGAAAAGGAAAAAAAGACGTTAGTAAATGTGTGTTTCGTTCCAGAAGTTACCCATCAGTAAGGCTTGGCATCCTCTTCCACTATACTAATCCACTGTCTTGGAATTTCGGCGATTAGAACTTAATTGCTGATTGCATATTTTTGAGAGACAGTAGCTGCAGGTGTGCAACATCTGGTCACATCTGTAAAAAAAACCTGTAAGACATTCTAGTAAAAGTAAACAGGAATCTCAAATTTCCGACTGTTTGATGATCTAAGAATTTTTGTCATAATCATCTTCTTTTTCAGGTAGCTTTTCCAATATCGGAAACATCATGGCAATCCTCACCATGGAAACTGCTGCTCTGAATAAATCATCATCATTTTCTCAGATTGTGCAGTCAAGACTGTTCTTCCAATTGACCTTTTGCCCACATTCTTCCCCTGTCTTATCAAGTAGAGTGTCTCATACTTTGAACATCGCATTATGTGACCCAGATTTTTCTTCTCTTCGCCTCTTTTAACACCTCCAAACTCTTTATTCATTCTGGTAAGCACTTCTGCGTTGGTCGTGTGCTCCATCTATGTATTTTCATTTTTTCATTTCATCTTTATATTTTCCTTTCGTTCATTCTGTTAAGAGTATCGGGAATACTTCACTTTAGCATGCGTATTCTAATATTTAGGTTTGGGTTGCGGCTACAGAGCATCTCTTTCATTTTTACAAATGCTGCACGTGCTTTCTCTATAAGGTTCTTGATTTGTGGAAGTAATGCTTGTACCCAGAGAGTTATATTTTGTAACCCTCTCTAATTGTTCTCCGTCTACATAGAGGTGTTTTTGGGGAGCGTTGTTCTTTGTTATAATTTGTATGGTTCGCGTTTTACCTTTTCATTCAGAATGGTAGGCACCGTTTGTTATTGAGTACTGGCCTGTATCACTACTCTCTGATCATCGGACAGGTTTTTAATGTAATTTTCCCACTGTAATGTGTGCTTCTCTATATCTATTATGTTTCAGCCATTGTCTGTATTAGAATGTACTGCTTTTGTTTTCTGCTCGTACCGGTAAATTCTTTGATCTTTATATGGAGAGTATGTACATCTTGTCGCTGTTGTAACTCCCCCACTAAGCCTTCCCTGGCTTGATGATATTCATAGTTTGTTTTTCAGCTCTCGGTACTTCTTCTGGTCTCTGGAGGTTTTGGCTATTCTCCTTTTTTCCCTTAACCTAAGAATCTCATCCGTCATCCAGTATTCTCTGTTTCGTCTTTTTCTTGGTGTCAGGTATTCTCTGCATGGCTCTATCATTGCGGATTTGAAGGTTCACCACATGACTTTTTTTTTAAATTTGCTCCTCTGCTAACAATACATACATAGTCCAAGCAGTCTTCCTGCGTTCTTGTATCTCTGTTTTATCATAATACAGTCTATTAGATTTCTGATGATATGCTGAGGGTTATCTTGTGGTTTGATTCAATATTATACTATCCTTTCATCAAAATTCAAAGAACAAGAAATTCTGTCATTGTTTCCAGGCCTTAAAAACTTTCAAGTGAACTTTCTACGAGATTTGCGTTTACCATCAGGTTGAAGCAACTTTCCAGCTACTCTAATTACGACGTTCCTCGTAAAAACCGACAAGCTCGGTTCAAATTTACCTCATTACCCACTTTTAATGAAGGCAAATAAAGCCGGCTCTGCACGGTAATACAACTTTAAAAGCTGCCAGTTTAAAATTAAACCGAACCATGAAACCGTCATAATGATTGCGGCATTTAACGCACCAAATGGGCAGGAGAACAGTAAATTTCAGAAAATCGTCAATACTATGATAAACCCGAGCTTAACGTTGATATAAATCTGTATGCAGTTTTAAGGGTGTGTATCTCCCTATCAAAGTAAAAGTGTTCTTAATAAAGGGCGCAACAACAGGGCTAATCTGCAAATAAACGGTGA
Organism: Ips nitidus; assembly: GCA_018691245.2. Lineage (NCBI taxonomy): Eukaryota > Metazoa > Arthropoda > Insecta > Coleoptera > Curculionidae > Ips > Ips nitidus. Next base: position 7,639,372 of record CM042788.1, read on the forward strand.
GTTAAGCCGAATAACAGCATCAGCATGGGGAATAGACACAGGCTTGAAGTTCATTTTTTATACGCGAACATCTGTCACCCTCGAGGTTAATTTTGGCACGGACAACCAGCAGCGTCGTCTGAATTATTTAACCCTAAGTTAATTAACCTGCCCTAATTACCTGTCGCTGGATAATTGCCTAGGTTCTACAGTTGAAAAAATATTACAAAAATTCATTTGGCTTCTTTTTTTGCTTACGCATAACGGGAAATTCATAAAAAGTGGCTACGCCACTGCGTACAACCCCCTGGGACTTCCTCAAGGGTAATCCAACCCATTTAAGTTTGATTCGCTTTATTACAACTGCAAATCGAGGCTTGTCTCCCTGTCAAAACATAAAGACGCAAGATTTATACGTGCGCCCATAAAAAGTATTAAGTGTAATTTGTTGTCTCGGTTTACCCTACGGCTAACACCCTGTAGTTGCGGTGAATAACATTAAAACTTTTTCATTTGGCGGAGTGCTTAATTCGATTGACAGATGGTCTGATTTTGTGTCAGAAATGCAAACATTTTTAGTCACTAAGGGTTTCCTAAAAAGCAATTTTAAAAGGCATAATTTAAAAGAGAATTTTAATTCCATATTTAAAATTCCTTCTTTCCTTTTTAACCTAAACTCAAATCTCGATACTGTACAAATGTTCAAATCTTTTGTGGGAAATGTGTCAGAAAGAGGTACAATAACTGCCTTATTTGACTGACAAAGTATGAACTATATGAAGGTAGAATCTATTTCAGCAATAAGAATACTCTCCTCGTTTGTCTTTTATGAAAAATCTTTTATGAATTTACTTAAAACAATGAGCATTATAGTACTTAGTTGAGTATGTTTCAACAAATTTCCAGTAGATCATTATTTTTGGGACATATAATGTGCAAAAGAATTACATCTAGAAATAGTTTTTTGTTGTTTTCTTCCAAAGAATATTCTGAATAAACTAAAAAACGGTCCCAATTCCAATCTCTTGGGAACAGTCAGTTATTGATTCATAAAACGAATAATAAACTATAGACTTTACAGTAATGTATGCAGACGATACGTAGTTGTGTATATCATTAGAGTTGATAAGCAGGTTAAACAAGATATTTACCTACCAATTTACTGCAGTAATATAAGCATTTTTTAGAGAAATCGACCCTAGAAAGACATTTTCATCAAATTTGTCAGTTGTCACGTTCAGGAAGAGTTTGATATTTACGTCACTTAACGTCACAACTGTCAAGTTTCGTCGAACTATCAATACAATGTACACTGTGATTTATCTAAACTGTAGAACTATTTTGGATTGATAAAATTCGCATCAAAGCTGCGTGATTTTTGACAGCTGTCAGGTAAGTAAGAAACATGTCAAAGTGTTTGTTTATGTCAAAACTGTTAAATTTAACTCTATGGAGCTATAAATACAACTTGCAATGCGATTTAGCAAATAAATAAAACTAAGTAGTATGTTAGCGCAAAATGAGTTTTGACAGTTGACAGCTGCCTGGTGACGTAAACACGTATCAAAGTGTCACTCGACCTCACAGATGTCAAGTTTGGGGTTTTATTGAGGTTTTGAGACTTTCATCTCACTGCTGAATTAATTTTAATAACTATGACAAGTCAGTCAGGTCAGTCAGGTGGTTATAACAACATTATAACAAGTTTCACCTGACTATAACTGTCAAATTTGACGTCTTAAACTGTCACTTACAGTCAAAACTACCAAATTTAACTCCATAGAGTTACGAATAACAATTTGCAGCGTGATTCATCACGACTGTTTGAAATTTGACCGTTTCACGGCGCTGTTTAATAAGTTTTGACAGCTGTCAGGTGATTACAAGCCTGTCATTAAACGTCATAGGTAGTTCAATTTGTCAAAGTGGTTTTTCCAACAACACAAATTGAAGATTTCTTGAGCTTTTCGACGTTGTCAAAATGACTGAACCAAGAGTTTTGGCTTTGACAACGTTGATTTCAATGTAACTCACAAGCTTTCTCACGTGGATTGTCCACGTGGTGTTCTACAGTCTGAAAAGCTGATATTTTTTCAAGTTCCACTCGATCTATTGCATTATACAGGGTGATTCCAAAGTTGGGGCTTTCCTTTCACCTGCGAATAGGGCTTCAAAAAATAAGGTTCAAGGTTAAATAAAAAATTTTTGAAATGTGAACAATAACGAAGATACAGGGTGTCAAAGTTTTACTGAAAAAACGAAAATAAAAAATAACTTTAACTTAATTTTAACTAACTGACAGGTTATTTCCTGTCAACACACATTAACAAATTTTTTTTTAATTTTCTAACTTTTTTAGTTTTTAAGATATTTCAACTCCAAAATTGTGTCAATTTCTGTGAGTTTGCAGTGTTGTTGCTAAGTTTGAAGCCTTGTGAAGCTGTAATTTGCACTCCAATCCAGATTTTTTATATATCATTAGAAAGAGGATGAAAAATGTTACAAAATGTCGGTTGAGCGAATTTTCTAACTTTTTCAGTTTTTGAGAAATTTCAATTCGAAAATTGTGTCACTTTTTGTGAGTTTGCAGCGTTGTTGCTAAGTTTGAAGCCTTGTGAAGCTGTAATTTGCACTCCAATCTAGATTTTTTATATATCATTAGAAAGAGGATGAAAAATGTTACAAAATGTCGGTTGAGCGAATTTTCTAACTTTTTCAGTTTTTGAGAAATTTCAATTCGAAAATTGTGTCACTTTTTGTGAGTTTGCAGCGTTGTTGCTAAGTTTGAAGCCTTGTGAAGCTGTAATTTGCACTCCAATCTAGATTTTTTATATATCATTAGAAAGAGGATGAAAAATGTTACAAAATGTCGGTTGAGCGAATTTTCTAACTTTTTCAATTTTTGAGAAATTTCAATTCGAAAATTGTGTCACTTTTTGTGAGTTTGCAGCGTTGTTGCTAAGTTTGAAGCGTTGTGAAGCTGTAATTTGCACTCCAATCTAGATTTTTTATATATCATTAGAAAGAGAATGAAAAATGTTACAAAATGTCGGTTGAGCGAATTTTCTAACTTTTTCAGTTTTTGAGAAATTTCAATTCGAAAATTGTGTCACTTTTTGTGAGTTTGCAGCGTTGTTGCTAAGTTTGAAGCCTTGTGAAGCTGTAATTTGCACTCCAATCTAGATTTTTTATATATCATTAGAAAGAGGATGAAAAATGTACAAAATGTCGGTTGAGCGAATTTTCTAACTTTTTCAGTTTTTGAGAAATTTCAATTCGAAAATTGTGTCACTTTTTGTGAGTTTGCAGCGTTGTTGCTAAGTTTGAAGCCTTGTGAAGCTGTAATTTGCACTCCAATCTAGATTTTTTATATATCATTAGAAAGAGGATGAAAAATGTTACAAAATGTCGGTTGAGCGAATTTTCTAACTTTTTCAATTTTTGAGAAATTTCAATTCGAAAATTGTGTCACTTTTTGTGAGTTTGCAGCGTTGTTGCTAAGTTTGAAGCCTTGTGAAGCTGTAATTTGCACTCCAATCTAGATTTTTTATATATCATTAGAAAGAGGTTGAAAAATTTTACAAAATGTCGGTTGAGCGAATTTTCTAACTTTTTCAGTTTTTGAGAAATTTCAATTCGAAAATTGTGTCACTTTTTGTGAGTTTGCAGCGTTGTTGCTAAATTTGCCTTGTGGAAGCTGTAATTTGCACTCCAATCTAGATTTTTTATATATTTTAGAAAGAGGTTGAAAAATGTTACAAAATGTCGGTTGAGCGAATTTTCTAACTTTTTCAGTTTTTGAGAAATTTCAATTCGAAAATTGTGTCACTTTTTGTGAGTTTGCAGCGTTGTTGCTAAGTTTGAAGCCTTGTGAAGCTGTAATTTGCACTCCAATCTAGATTTTTTATATATCATTAGAAAGAGGATGAAAAATGTTACAAAATGTCGGTTGAGCGAATTTTCTAACTTTTTCAGTTTTTGAGAAATTTCAATTCGAAAATTGTGTCACTTTTTGTGAGTTTGCAGCGTTGTTGCTAAGTTTGAAGCCTTGTGAAGCTGTAATTTGCACTCCAATCTAGATTTTTTATATATCATTAGAAAGAGGATGAAAAATGTTAAAAAATGTCGGTTGAGCGAATTTTCTAACTTTTTCAGTTTTTTAGAAATTTCAATTCGAAAATTGTGTCACTTTTTGTGAGTTTGCAGCGTCGTTGCTAAGTTTGAAGCATTGTGAAGCTGTAATTTGCACTCCAATCTAGATTTTTTATATATCATTAGAAAGAGGATGAAAAATGTTAAAAATGTCGGTTGAGCGAATTTTCTAACTTTTTCAGTTTTTGAGAAATTTCAATTCGAAAATTGTGTCACTTTTTGTGAGTTTGCAGCGTTGTTGCTAAGTTTGAAGCCTTGTGAAGCTGTAATTTGCACTCCAATCTAGATTTTTTATATATCATTAGAAAGAGGATGAAAAATGTTACAAAATGTCGGTTGAGCGAATTTTCTAACTTTTTCAGTTTTTGAGAAATTTCAATTCGAAAATTGTGTCATTTTTTGTGAGTTTGTAGCGTTGTTGCTAGGTTTGAAGCCTTGTGAAGCTGTAATTTTCACTCCAATCTACATTTTCTATATGTCATTGGGAAGAAGATAGAAAATGCCACAATATGGCGTTTGAACAAACTGTCTAGCTTTTTCAGTTTTTGAGATATTTTAATTTAAAAATTGTGTCACTTCTTGTGAGTTGAAAGAGTTGTTGCCGGGATTAAACCCTTGTGACGCTGTAATTTGCACTCAAATGGAAAAAAGATGCAAAATGCTTCAAAATGGTGTTTGAGAATTTTTTTTAACTTTTACAGTTTTTCAGATATTTTAATTCAAAAATTGTGTCACTTTTTGTGAGTTTGCAGCGATGTTGCCAAGTTTGAAGCCTTGTGACGCTGTAATTTGTTCTCCCATCTAGATTTTCTATATTTCGTTGAAAAGATGCTATAAAATGTCGATAGTATACACCCTGCATCTTGGTTATTGTTCATATTTCAAAAAAGCTTCAAACGAAAAAAAAACCCTATTTTTTGAAGCCCTATTCGCAGGTGACAGGAAAGCCCCAACTTTAGAATCACCCTGTATTACTAGTATTTTCGAAACCAAACAAAATTTGGCAACAGTCCTGATATTAACTTTGTCATCAACTTTGGTTACATCCTGTAGAAATGTTTTTTTTTTCTTATTTATTTGGGTAGTGCTCTTCTTTAATCTTACATGTGATTCAGTACTATAAATGAACCTTTCCAGCGTGACACTGTTCGGGGAATGTCCCCAAAAAGACATTCGTTCCACGTTTACGGCCATTTTACATACATGTGCGTATATGGGATACCTGTCAAAGGCAGCAGCGCAAAATAAAGGGATGTTTTCGTCTTTGCCTGACTTTTTCACAAAAGAACTCGTCACGGTCGGTTGCGGCACGATTTATTGTTCGTTCTGGCTGTTTTTTTCCTTGCCCGCCTTGACGGGAGTCCCCCAGCCCTAAAACGTAATAATGTCAAGGCAAAACGACTGAAATTAGACAGCGCACTCGATCGTTTTGTCTCAAATAACGAGATCCAGTCCCCAAGTTGAAAAGTGGATAAAAATCGCGCCCAGACACGCAAAAATGACCCGGAATTTCCCCGGATGCTTTGTAGTCGAAAGCGGCCGAAAAGAGCTTTGATGTCCCTTGTAAAGCGTTTTCTAGACGAGTCTGCAATATGCGCAAAGTTTCCCATCGGGATTGCTTTTGCAAATTGACAACGTGCCGAGGAAAATGAGCACGAGCACAAAAAACAGGCCTGCGGTATTACCGGACTTAAACCCCAGGCAAAGTAAGATCAGAAAACAATTTATCAGAGTCAATAAAAGTCAGTTTTCTTTAACCTAGAGGACAATGGAATGGAAACAAACGACCTGTGCGCTTGGGGCTCATCTGCCGCCCCCGCACCGGTGAATCCACGTGGGGCCCGGGTGCATTTACGCTTTCAATTGTCCTGTTATTGGGTTTGTGGGCCACCGCAGTTGCAAAAACATCCCCCAAAAGTGTCGTTTAAAGACCATTATTCTTTTACCAGACGGAGAATCACCACGTAACTGGATTTAGTTGCGGTTTTTATTCAGTTGTTTTATTTCAAATTACGTTATTTACAAGCAAACTATGATTAAACAGGGATATTTACTAGTCAGTTGGCTCGTTATTGTTAGGAGATCTGAAATCGATAACACATTCTTTCAATCTTGTGGATTCGTAATCTTGCTCTAGAGTTAGAGGCTCCCCTTGCTAAAAAACTATTAAAATTAAACACAGAAAAAATACTGGTCAAAATTTTCATATAATTTAGGAGTAATTCAACACTAACGAGAATTATCATTGCCTAAAACAAGACGTTTGAAGCATTGGTGGGACCTTATGGACTGGGATGGACAGGAGATCGCCCAGACAACATAATCCGCAATCAGATCGATTACATACTCATCAACAAACGTTATAGGACATCAGTAAAGAGATTCTTGATGGCGGCAATCAAAATCAAAATTATGACAATCAAAACCCATGTACCACAGAAAATATTGACAACCATAGATCCACAGACGGTGGAGGAAGCTAAAATGGGTGACGTATGGGAAGAAATGGAGGCTGTCATGACCAATGTTGCGAAGGTAGATATGTGACATAAACGAAAAGCACAAAAACACGATTGGATGACAGATGAGATACTGGCGCTGTTTGAGGAACGAAGAAGGTACAAGAACAAAGGGAATGGAACCGCTAGAATGAGTGGCTGAACCAACTAGAACAACTACAAAGAATACACGATGACTTCACAGAAAGATAAAAGAGACGGCAGGAGTATATAGAAAGAGTCCATTCTCTAGTGTAGAAAACAATCCGGGAGAATTAGCGCAGGATGATCAACAGCATAAAATCATATGGGAAAACTATATTGGCAACCTTTTTGCCAATGAAAGACCTGCTGTTGAAAATGTAGACGACAAAGACCTCTCGGGACCTCCCATCACAAAAGAGGAAATTATAAGAGCGATCAATACATCCAAAGATAGAAAAGCGACTGGTCCAGACAGCATACGTTTAGAGTTGCTCAAATTATTGGACGACAAAAGCATCACAGTTCTTCAGACGTAATTTAATCGAATCTATAACACAGGCGAATATCCCACCAAATGGTTAACATCGAATTTGGTTCTCTTGCCGAAAAAGAACCATGAAACAAAATGTGAGGACCACAGACTAATCAGCCTCCTGAGTCACACACTGAAGATATTCCTTAAGATTATCCACTACAGAATATCAATAAAGTGCGAAAGAAACATCCGATCCACACAGTTTGGATTCAGATTTCAGACTCAAGCACTGATTCAGAACTGCAACGTTCAGAGAAAGGACATAATGCTGTGTTTCATCGATTATGAAAAGGCGTTCGACAGAGTCCAACATCATAAACTGATCCAAATCCTAAATAGATTGGACATAGACCAAAAAGACATCCACTGCATTCAAAGCCTAGATTATGCATGCAGCTTTATGGCATATAGGGATGGACACTGAAGTTGAGCACTATGAACAAGCTGGAAGCATTTGAGATGTGGGTCTCTGGCGTGTAATGAGGATTCCATGGACTAAGAAGAACCAACGATGAGGTCTTGAGAATAATCAATAACGACCTTAGACACCATTAAACGTCTAAAAACAGCATACCTGGGTCACGTAATATGCAACGAGAGGTACCAATTCCTGGAAGTGATAATTTAGGGAAAGATTGAGGGAGAAGAGAGGAATCGGCAGGAAAAGGATGTGGATGCGGAACTATGCGCAACGTTAAGGACAATGCAAAAACTAATGCATATCATACGTGATAAGGAAGAGTGGACAAATGTGATCGCAAACATCCATTAATGGACACGCAGCAGAAGAAGAAGAAGAAAACAAGACAGAAGGTCGAAATTGTCGTGCTGAGCAACCTACTACAAAAATTCTTGTGCAAACTTGGTTATTTACTCACTATGTAGATATTTCCAAAGTCTCCAACCACTGCACCATTGTGGCCTATGGCCTGATAAAAAAAAAGAAAATTAAAGGAGAAATCGGTTTTCTACAAATCTTGTGAGTGTCTAGTTTTAGTGCTTCACTTTAGTTTTAGATACCAAAATGAAGTATTTTGATACTCTTTAGCATTTTTTCTATTCGACCAATTTTTGCTGTAGACTGCTACTGTTTAGGTTTCAGCTGTTTATAGTGTAAGTTTTCTAGGTTTAGTGANANANCGNNGNAANGNCGATNTTTAGACTNCTGTGANACTCTNCCCACCGGGCNGGTGGAGATNGNTAGCAANCCNAAGTTAGTTNCNNGACGNNNANNGGTGGCTNATCACCNAGNNGCAANAATNTCCANNCAANAACCNCAACCTCCCCGGANNGTGNNAGAGCAACCCAATTACCTGTGTTNANTTGTGAGAAAAGCTNGTGCAACAGNGCGCCCANNTTACGANGGGNNATCGCNNNCNACGCCTTNNTCTANNGGAATTTGATANTAATAGGANGNNNAAGATNTAGGGNAANAATGNGCNTNCTATNATTACCTACGAANNACNNANTGCANGGNTGCCTANGNAAGTGAAGNCGGCTTNTTCNATCATCCGTNNTGGGANCCAGAATGNANANTAACTTACATAANCTAGGNATACCATTGAATATGNTACCACTTTCGNNNATATAGNNGGNGGNTNCAGATGTGNTTNGAGNNNNCGCGGNNTATCCCNGGTCACATGAAGGTTGTTGACAGGACTGACAGGTGTCATTTTAACTTTACTGTGCAGCCAATTTCAGTTACAGTTGATTTTTCAAACATTTCTTATTCAATCTCCTCTTGCCTTTCTCTTTTCGTTTGACCCTGTATAAACCCCATCGTTCCGAAATACTACTGTCTAAAATAAATGTCTGGGAATGGGAACGCCACTGGGCAATAACAAAGCAGAAGAGCCGCATTAATTAGGGACTCTAATCACACCGCAAAATGAACCCTTTATCGTGCCAATTAATTTCTTATTAAATCCACGAAGCCGGCACTGGGGCCACCTGAAGCGTCGCGACGCCCTGCCGCAAAGCTAATATTGAGGAAGGGTAATCAGCGACAACGGTAAAGCATTTTTCCCTCTACAATTTTTTTTATAAAAGATTTTAGGATCTTTTAGGGATTTATCAGAAACCAACCAATGTGTGGGTGCAAACATCATTTTGCTGACATAGATAAACAATTTTACAGCTTGTAAACCCAAAATAGTAAAAAGTAAATAAACATCAAACACGTTTCGAAGCCGACTAGAGGTACAATAAAAATCCAGATCAAAAACGTTAAGGAGAGCATCTCCGACCTTTTGCTGCCGGTTTTACGTCCCGCGAAAAATCTTTGAAACTGACCGGGCAGTAAAGTTCCTCCGATCCGATTGATGCAGGTGCTGGTTTTACTACCCGCTGACCGTAACGTTGCTCCTGACCTGACGATTAAGGGTAGTCGCGAAAGTAATATTTTGAGTAAAAGGGGGGAAGCTGTAAACCCCCCAATATTGTCCCCTTTTTTCTAGAGTGCCAGGGAGGTCAACGGCTTTTTATGTTTCCCCTTCTTTTTCAGGATGTTAAGCCATCCTGATGTACGAAAGTGAAGCCAGATGGCGTTTCGGACATGATGAGACTAGAAAAGTTACTAAATAAGTATGGAATAGCTGGAAGTAGTGGAAGAAAACCAGGGACGTACTAAATGCATTATGAGAGAAACGCTAAGAAATTTGCAAACTTCTTCAGATACTTAATGTCTAAAAGAAGAAGTAGCATTTTTACTAATAAAATATTTCTAGGCTGCAAATTAATGAAGCTGATTAATTCTTTTATCTGCATTTATGATTTTTTTTAACTGTTTTTAATAAAAATTATTTAATATTTAAATGGAGTTTTTTTGCTTTCTTTGCTTTTGCTTTGTTTTTCTTAGATAGACCCTTTTTCCTCTTGTCATAATGTTTTTTCCTTTCGTTGACTCTTAACGTTGAATGAGGAAGGAATATTGTGTGCTCTTGCTGTATTGCTTAGGTCACTTCTACTACATTTTCTTAGGTCTGAATTACCTTTGGTTTATTTAAAAAGCTACTTTTTTAAAACCACTTGCTGGCCAAGAATATCCTATGATCAAGTACTTGACAGGCTAAATAAGATCCTACGAAGGCGTAGAAGGGCCACAAACATTTTTTTTTTATTTAATTCCTCGGAATTTAGGTAAATTCCGACTTCGAACTCTGAATTTAGTTAAATTCTGACTTTGAACTCGGAATTTAGTTAAATTCTGACTTTGAACTCGGAATTTAGTTAAATTCTGACTTTGAACTCGGAATTTAGTTAAATTCTGACTTTGAACTCGGAATTTAGTTAAATTCCGACTTTGAACTCGGAATTTAGTTAAATTTCGACTTCCAACTCAGAATTTACATTGTCACATTGCAAAAGCTCTTCAAACCAAATTAGACAAAATTTTTCAGTTTGGCAACATTGCAAACATTCCTCGAAGCAAATTAGTAAAATTTGTTAACTTTGGCTACATTGCAAACACACTTCAAAGAAATTAGTCGGACTTGTCAGTTCGGTTACATTACAAACACTCTTCGAACCAAAATTGTAGAATTTGTTAGTTTGATAACATTGCAAGGACACTTTTGAAACAAATTACCAAATTTTGTCAGTTAGGCATCATTGCAAACAGTCTTCGATCTAAATTAGGAGAGTTTGTTAATTTGGCAACATTGCAAGCAAACACACTTCAAAGAAATTAGTTGAACTTGTCAGTTTGGACAGATTGAAAACACTCTTCAAACCAAAATTGTAAAATTTGTCAGTTTGATAACATTGCATATACTCTTCAACCCAAATTAGTAAAATTAGTTAGTTTGGCAACATTGCAAACACTCTTTGATCTTAATTAGTAGAATTTGTTAATTTGGCAACATTGAAAAAACACTTTTCAAACCAAAATAATAGAATTTGTCAGTTTGACAACATTGCAACTAAATTCCGAGTTTGAAGTCGGAATTTAGTTAATTTCCGAGTTTGAAGTCGGAATTTAGTTAATTTCCGAGTTCGAAGTCGGAATTTAGTTAATTTCCGAGTTCGTAGTCGGAATTTAGTTAATTTCTGAGTTTGAAGTAAAAATTTAAGAAAAATAATGTCTGTGGCCCTTCTACGCCTTCGTAAGATCCAAATTTAAATAGAACAGAGTAGACAGCCCTAATAGGGCCTTAATATAACCAGGTATTAACTTAAAATGACCAGGTAATTTTTTCAACAAAAAGAACTGTTTGACCAAAAACTCTCGTCTGATTCATTAGATTTGGCTGTTTTTGTTCTGTATGGAATTTAGGACTCGGAATTTTAAACTCACGCCAAACCATTATAAAACAAAAAAATCTATTTTTCAGACTCTAAAACACTTTTTCCACGTGAAAAAGCTTGAAAATTACATAAATCAACGTTGCCAATGCTAAAACTCGCGATTCAGTCATTTTGAAAACGTCGAAAAGCTCAAAAAACATTTTATACGTGTGGCTGGAAAAACGTGTGCTACTTTGAGGAACTGAACTAGTTATGACGATTAATGACAGCCTCATAGTCACCTGACAGCTGTCAAAATTGGACAATGCCGTGAAACTGTAAAATGTCAAAAAGTCGCGTCTCTTTGGGGAATCACGCCGCATATTGTTATTCGTAACTCTGTGGAGTTAAATTTGACAGTTTAAAACGTGAATTTTGACAAATATGACACTTAGTGACACTCATGCTCAGCTTAGAGAAGTTTAGTTTAGACTGTGATATTTTACACCTGGTCTGTCACATTCAAACGCCAACTTAGCTTAAGTTATACTTAAAATCGACTTGGAAATGTCGGGAAAACAGGCATTAATGTCATAACTAACAAATTTGGTTCCATGCAGCTGTAAATACAACTTACAGTCAGAGCTGGATTACTTAGTATACCACAATCTGCTTGAAGTAAAGTAATAAGTAGTTTTGCTTCTTTAAGTAGTGTACTGAAATACTTTTAAAAATTGAATACTTGTTCATAAGTAATTAGTATTTTTTAATTGAAGTACTTTATTACTTAAACAATGTCTATTAAAATAAGTAATACTTATTACTTCAAAATTTGTATTGGAAAGTTTTTATTCTACTTAAGTAAATTTAAAAGTATTTTTAAGTATTAAAATTATTTGCATACTCTTAAGAAGTACTTGTTTAGTAAAAGTAATTTTAAATAAATAAGTAAATGAAATCCACCGGCCACCCTGTACATTTTTTCTCGTGGATTAAAGGCTTGTTAATCCCCTTATATGATTAATATTTAACTTACAAACTAACATCACAGATCTAGAAAAAAAATTACTTATTCCTGCAAATAACAGCTATTTTTACGCAGATTATTGTCAAAAAGTATGTTTTTAAAGTACTTCTTTTCAATTTATAAGAAGTTAAGTACTGCTGAGACTACTTAGTATAGTGATAAAATTAAACTTATGTCTGAAAGTACTTTAAGTATAGTTTATTTATTACTTGTACTGCAAATGATTCAATTTAAGTACTTTACTTAATACTTCAAGTAGATTTGAAATTATAGCTATTTACTACTTATTACTTGAGGTAGTTTAGGCGGCTACTTATTCCAGGTTTGCTTACAGTGTAATCAAAGAACCACATCTATTTGGCATTTTATACTTTAACCTCACTGGTGAGTAAGTTTTGACAGTTATGACAGCTGTCACGTGACGCAAGCAACGTACTAGAGCATTCCTTGAGCCCCAACTGTCAAATTTGGCTCCATGGAGCTTTACACACAGTAATGTAGTTTCTCAAATAAGCAACTATTTGTAATGTTACAGTTTCAGGTCGTTGATGGACGGGTTTCGACGTTTATGACAGCTGTCACGTGACGTCAGAAAAGTATAAAAGTGTTCCTTAACGTCACATTTGACCATGCAGCTGTAAATACAACTTATAGTGCAGTGCTCAAAGAAACACATCTATTTGGCATTTTATACTTTAAGGTCACTGGTGACTGAGTTTTGACAGATATGACAGCTGTCACGTGACGCAGGCAACGTATTCAAGTGTTCCTTAACGTCTCAACTGTCAAATTTGGCTCCATGCAGCTTTAAACACAACTTCCAGTGTAATTCCTCAAATAAGCAACTATTTGTAACGTTACAGTTTCAGGTCACTGGTGAACTGGTTTTAACAGTTATGACCATATGAGCTGTCACGTGACGTAAATAAAAGTGTTCTTTAACGTCAGAACATTCAAATTTGACTCCAAGGAGCTGTCGTAAAGACTGCTTAGAGTTTGGTTCCTCCAAGAGGACACACATCTACTGGACATTTTATAATTTCCAAATCTAGTCCAAATTGTCTGAATTGGATTTTGATATGCATTTATGATTTTTTTAATTCTCTTGGCATTTCTCAAAAATAAATTTCTGATAATTTTTCCATCTCTTTCTCTAGGTACAAATGAACTAAAAAGATGAATTGGACTTCCTGCATGTTAAGAAATAATATGGAACGTCCAGACCGCTAAAACTCTCCCAACATTAACCAGGTCTTGAAGATGAAACTTTCCGGTGTATAATATGGGTCAAGTGCTACATTTCAAGTAATTACTTACCAAAAAGATACGGCTTGTTTGCTCGCAAGTATCTTTAGAACCCGAATCCATATTGGCTTTGGAGGTCTGGTTTATGTCGCTCCTCGCCATGTGTAACCGCGATTTACCTAGCCTGAAATTAGGTCAGGTGTTTGCTTGCGCTTTTTCCATCGTATATGTATTCTATAAACGTGTAGTAGGAATTGAATGTATAAGTCGTTACAGCCCTTTTGTTCCGTATGAAATACCAGCTGGGCTTAAGCCCTGCACGACACATCAAGGGGCCCCCCTTTTCATCAACGCCCGAGTCAATTTACGGTTTATTGAAAGCGGACAATTTGTGTCTATGGGCTTTAACGCCCTAATTCTAGGAGCTAGTTACTATGAAGGGCTATTTAAAGGATATGGTAGAAAGGCTTGACTTTAGTGCCGCAAGGCGTTAGACAGATGGTCACTGATTAATTCCCAAAATTGTGTTAAGAAATTGTCTTTGCAGAGTGTGTAAAGAGTATCTGAAAAGAAGTTTTAGATTAAAAATTACGTAATTAGATCGGTAGTTATTTAGCTTGTAATAATAATGAAGAAAGTGAAAAAAAAACATCAAAATGGGTTATCCAATGTCCCTCACAAAGCCTTGCTACTTGATTCCTCCTAATACTTTTAAAAACCATAAATATGTATATAAAAACAATATAAACAAACTTTTTGGTTAAGTCAACTTTTGTAACTAATCATGCAAAATGTGTTTTCTTTAGTGATGGGTAAATTACCGGTAAAACAAACACTGTGCTACTGGCAGTTCAATTCAAATTTTGACACCAATTATTTCCTTGACGGTACCAAATTTTGTACTGTTTTTTCATGTTATTGGATAGGAAATTGAATAAGGATTCCAAAAATGTGCTTAAAACAGTCATTTCCCTGCTCCAAGTGGGTAAAACCGAAACGACTTGGGCCTGACTGTTCTTTCAAACTGTGTTTCTGGCAGTTCAAAGTTTGACACCCCTTTTCTTCCTGGCTGTATCCAATTTTTTTACTGTTTTTTTAGGTTATAGGATAGGAAATTTAATGAGGATTCCAAAAATGTGCTTAAAACAGTCATTTCCCTGCTCCAAGTGGGTAAAACCGAAGCGACTTGGGCCTGACTGTTCTTTCAAACTGTGTTTCTGGCAGTTCAAAGTTTGACACCGCTTTTCTTCCTGGCTGTATCCAATTTTTTTACTGTTTTTTAGGTTATAGGATAGGAAATTTAATGAGGATTCCAAAAATGTGCTTAAAACAGTCAATTTCCCTGCTCCAAGTGGGTAAAACCGAAACGACTTGGGCCTGACTGTTCTTTCAAACTGTGTTTCTGGCAGTTCAAAGTTTGACACCGCTTTTCTTCCTGGCTGTATCCAATTTTTTTACTGTTTTTTAGGTTATAGGATAGGAAATTTAATGAGGATTCCAAAAATGTGCTTAAAACAGTCATTTCCCTGCTCCAAGTGGGTAAAACCGAAGCGACTTGGGCCTGACTGTTCTTTCAAACTGTGTTTCTGGCAGTTCAAAGTTTGACACCGCTTTTCTTCCTGGCTGTATCCAATTTTTTTACTGTTTTTTAGGTTATAGGATAGGAAATTTAATGAGGATTCCAAAAATGTGCTTAAAACAGTCATTTTCTTACTCCAAGTGGGTTTTACAGACGATTTTGGTCCTGACTGTTCTTTGAACCGTATTCTGGCAGTTCAAAGTTTGACACCACTTTTCAACTGGCTGTAAATTTTTTTACTGTTTTTTTTCAGGTTATAATAGGAAATTTAATGAGGAAAAAAATGTGCTTAAAACTGTTTTCAAGACCGTTTTTGCTTCTGTAAGTAAACACGAATTGAGTTCAAAGTTTGACACCGCTTTTCTTCCTGGCTGTAGTATACAGAGTGTGCAAGAAAAGTATGACGGTTTACTATTTTTGTCACCCTGTACACAATTTTTAAGATAGTATGTTTTACTCTACACCACTAGAAAGCGGAGCTCAAAACGGTTCTTTTAAGTGGTCGAACCACCCTGAGTTAACAAAAATAACCATGTTACAGAGTGTTCAAATTTCAACTGATTTGAAA
The DNA here is from genome assembly GCA_018691245.2 of Ips nitidus. Lineage (NCBI taxonomy): Eukaryota > Metazoa > Arthropoda > Insecta > Coleoptera > Curculionidae > Ips > Ips nitidus. The sequence goes on from CM042788.1 coordinate 7,655,164, forward strand.
ATATGTTGCACCAGTTTTTCCAAATAACTCGAAAACGGTGGAATTTTCAAAAAGAGACCAAAAATGTTCGAAATCAACTCCTTGACTAAGCATTGTAAGTTTGCAGGACCGTTTTCAGTACACAGGGTGTGCATGAAAAGTATGGTGATTGACTGTTTTTGGTCACTCTGTACGCAATTTTTCGGTTAAATTTTTTTGCTTTACACCACTGGAAAGAGAAGCTTAAGACGGTTAATTTGAGTTGTTCAACCTCCACGAACTCTCAAAAGTAACCGAGTTACAGGATGTTCAAATTTCAAGCCATAATTTCAACTGATTTTAAAATTTGTTGCATGAAACTAGTTGGTGCTAAGTAACTCAAAAACGGTGAAAGTTACGAAAAATTTGAAAGAAAACAAAAAGGTTCGTTAAAAACTGCTAAACTCATCCCTAGAAGTTTCACAGTCCGTCAGGACCGCTACTATACAGGGGGTGCGTAAAAAATGTAGTGATTCTGATTTTTTTGCCCACACTGTACGCAATTTTTAAGATATAATTTTTTGCTCCAAACCAGTGAAAAAAGCAGCTCAAGACGGTTAATTTGAGTGGTTCAACCTCCCTGAACTCCAAAAATAACCGAGTTACAGAGTGCTCAAATTAAATAACTCTAACTAACGTAACTAAGAACTTTGAAAAATGCCCAAATTAGACGAAATTTGTCAAATTTGCTATTTATTTCTACATTACAAAACCAAACAAACATTAACTTAACATTTTATATTTACCTAAACTTAGTAGGTATTTATCGAGAAATGTATACAGTTTCGAACATTATAATTAAATTTGTTAATAAATTGAATACCAAAATATATAATTTTGAAATGCAGTTCAAAATGTTAGAAGCCAGTTAGTTTATGTCATATGAAAGTGGTTAAGTATGTAAGGTATTGTGTGATTTATACGAATAATAAAATTATCTGAGACTTATTAAACTTACTTTAAAAAATGTTTGTTGTTAAAATACATCGAGTTGCTTGGTGAAAATATCAATAATTTGCTGTTGTACAAGGTTGTGCGTTCCAAGCACGTTCCATAGCCCCAAGAAACTAATTTGTCGCCAACGAAGGACCTCCCAGAAACTTTGATAGTGACAGGACAGCGGAATTGGGAAGAAAGTCAAACTGGCACGTACACGTCCAGATGTCCGGGAAAGTTTCGACCTTGTTTCGGGAAATCGACAAATTAGCGTCCAGTTTGGCGAATTGGCAGCTTCGAAACATGTAAACCGCATCAATCTTGTCTTCCGATCAGACCTAATCCTTCCTCATTTTTTCCCAGTCTGCGATAAAAGAAAAACGAGGACGATCCGGACATAAATATTTGATGTCCCGGTCAATCCCCGACATTTTGATAAAACAATACGGATCTTATTCATCCCCCGGGAAATATGTATGGAAGACGTTTGCCGTTGATAAATTGGTTTCGGTTTGATGATCGCCCTTTGTCCTTAAAAGGGACAAGGACAGTGTTGTTAACAAGTAAAATTTACCTAATTACTTTTGAAGAACAGGAAATTTTGCTTCGGACAACCATTTTACGGGCCTTCCTTCAATCAAAAACCGCAACAAACAAACCCGATCTCAACTTCTGGGAACGCACGTGGTACGGCGGTCCATGCAGGCCTTTCCCTACCAGGAAAACAGCATTATCAAAGAGGTTCACTCTGTTTCAAACATTTAAATCATGAGTAATATCAGTTGCGCCATCTCCACACCACGGCCCGAAGCTTCAACAGGCTCCTGTAATTTTGTTGGCTAAATTACAGACATCTTGCAGATTAATTTACTCCTTGCAGTTTCTGAGCTCAACATCCACAAGGTTCACTATGATTCAATATGTATGGCGCCATCTCTACATCGCACTCTAAAGCTGCAATTTTGATGGTCATTAATACTAAATTACAGACATCTGTAACGTTACAATTTGCTGGTTAATGTACTCGTTGCAGTTTCTGTGCTCCTGGTGGAAGGAAGGCGTTTCGGGTAGACAGAGTTAGGTTTGATTTGTTTGGAAAGGTCCTCGTTTTCAGGACAATGTCCTCTGTGGCGCTTTGGTAGAAAGCACATTTTTTTGCATACTCCTAATTTTTTGTTGTTAAAACTGTAATTTGCATCTTAGGTTCAAAAAATTCTGAAGTAGGTAACTTTACTTTGAAATTAAGCATATTGGTTGTTGGGTTAGGTTAGGTTAGTTTGTTTGTTTTCCACAAAATTTCATCTACATTTTCTCTAGCTTCACGTTCTGTGCTCCTAGTATAAGGGAGGCGTTTGGGGCCAACATAGTCGCTGTGCCAGCAAAGCGTGTCTTGGTGCTGCTCAAATTGATAGTTTCAAGTGCTAAGTTATAATGAAAATTGCCAACTACTGACGTATATAAAAAATGTCATTTAACGTTCGTTTTGACAAACTGTTAATTTAAACGGCACGGTTGCCAGGTCTACCGTTAAAACTGTGTATATACCGTTTTTGTGGCTCTTTTTTATATATAATCTACCGTTCTTAACATTGCCATTTATGTGAGTTGTGAAACATTTTATACTGCAAATTGCCTCATCTACACGTTTCTGTCAGTGATTATATTAAATTTTGTAGTGGTTTTTTAGGTTACTGGGTAGGAAATTTAATGAGGATTTCAACAATGTGCTTAAAACAGTCATTTTCTTACTCCAAGTGGATATTATACGCCATTTTGTTCTTCACTGTCCTTTCAAACTGTGTTTCTGTCAGGTCAAAGTTTGATACCGTTTTTCTCCCTGACTGTACCAAATTTTGAAGTGTTTTTTTGGGTTATTGAGTAGGAAATTTAACGAGGATTTCAAAAATGTGCTTAAAACAGTCATTTTTTAACTCCAAGTGGGTATTATAGGCGATTTGGTCCCTGACTGTCCTTTCAAACTGTGATTCTGGCAGTTTAAAGTTTGATATTGCTTTCCTCCATGATTGTACCAAATTTTGTAGTGTTTTTTTTTGGTTATTGAATAGGAAATTTAATGGAGATTTCAAAAATGTGCTCAAAACAGTCATTTTCTTACTCCAAGTGAATTTTACAGGCCTGACTGTCCTTTCAAACTGTGATTCTGACAGTTCAAAGTTTGATACCGTTTTTCTCCCTGACTGTACCAAATTTTGAAGTGGTTATTTGTGTTATTGAATAGGAAATTTAATTAGAATTTCAAAAATGTGCTTAAAACAGTCATTTTCTTACTCCAAGTGTGTATTATAGGCGATTTTGTTCCTCACTGTCCTTTCAAACTGTGATTCTGGCAGTTTAAAGTTTGATATTGCTTTTCTCCATGATTGTACCAAATTTTGTAGTGCTTTTTCAGATTATATTTAATGAGGATTCCAAAAATGTGCTTAAAACAGTAATTTTCTTACTCCAAGTGAATTTTACAGGCAATTTCTTCCCCGACTGTCCTTTCAAACTGAGTTTCTGGCAGTTCAAAGTTTGATACCGTTTTTCTCCCTGTTTGTACCAAATTTTAAAGTGGTTTTTTGGGTTATTGTATAGGAAATTTAATGATGATTTCAAAAATGTGCTTAAAACAGTCATTTTCTTACTCCAAGTGGGTATTATAGGCGATTTTGTTCTTCACTGTCCTTTCAAACTGTGTTTCTGGCAGTTCAAAGTTTGATACCGTTTTTCTCCCTGACTGTACCAAATTTTTAAGTGGTTTTTTGGATTATTGAATAGGAAATTTAATGAGGATTTCAAAAATGTGCTTAAAACAGTCATTTTCTTACTCCAAGTGTGTATTATAGGCGATTTTGTTCCTCACTGTCCTTTCAAACTGTGATTCTGGCAGTTTAAAGTTTGATATTGCTTTTCTCCATGATTGTACCAAATTTTGTAGTGCTTTTTCAGATTATATTTAATGAGGATTTCAAAAATGTGCTTAAAACAGTAATTTTCTTACTCCAAGTGAATTTTACTGGCAGTTCAAAGTTTGATACCGTTTTTCTCCCTGGCAATTTTGTTCAAAAATGTGCTTAAAACAGTAATTTTCTTACTCCAAGTGGGTACTGTCCTTTCAAACTGTGTTTCTGGCAGTTCAAAGTTTGATACCGTTTTTCTCCCTGACTGTACCAAATTTTAAAGTGGTTTTTTGGGTTATTGAATAGGAAATTTAATGAGGATTTCAAAAATGTGCTCAAAACAGTAATTTTCTTACTCCAAGTGGGTATTATAGGCCATTTTGTTCTTCACTGTCCTTTCAAACTGTGATTCTGGCAGTTCAAAGTTTGATACCGTTTTTCTCATTGACTGTACCAAATTTTGAAATGGTTTTTTGGGTTATTGAATAGGAAATTTAATGAGGATTTCAAAAATGTGCTTAAAACAGTCATTTTCTTACTCCAACTGTCACGTGACCGCCTGGCCAAATTATCCTCTATAACCACTCGATAAATGTCAACTGTAAAAATTTGCCTAAAATCTGCAAGAGTTTACACAGTTTTCAAAACAAAACGTAATTACTACTAATAATTAGTGATAAGTCCACGTGTTCAGCACTGTTCTTGGCTTACTAAAAATCATTTTGAAATATAAAAGAAAAAAAACTACACCTACCCATTAACGAACGAGTTGTGCGCTTCACACAATCTTAACACCAAAGTTACTAGGAAACTAGGAACGCAGACAGTCTGTAAGAACTCGTTCGATATATACAATGTAGGTATATCAGGTAAGAACGTTAAGTAGACTGGCACAAAACTGTCTAGATGTGCGTGTTTTCCTGTTTCAGTAGTTTCTTCTCCATTGAGACGAACAAAACAATGAATAACTAATTACAAAATTACGACGAAAGAATCTTTTTTTTATCTTTGCTATAAACTTTACAGCTAGAAAATTAACAAACTTGCGCAAAATAATTATTTAGCTGAGAAAGCAATATTTCCATGCTGCCAGAACAATTCTCCAGTTTCCTGTAGAACACAAAGAATATAAAGAAGTATGGCAGTTTATTTATATTGTCAGTAACAGTTTTCTCCATTTTGTCAGCAATAAAATCCACAAACTGGTCATGACGTTCGAAAATAAAATCAAATTATTGATTGCAAATGTACGATAATCTATAATGGCTGATTATTCAAAATCATTTAAGCTAAAAATATAAATAATGCAGACTTATGAATAACTTGCAGAAACTAAAAATATAAAGAAAGACGTATAAAAAAATATTATATAGTACAACAAGGGTGAATAACATGTGTGAAGAAAGTTTTCTGGCATTCATATGGCACGATGAAGATTGTCTGTGATTTCATATCTTACAGTTGTGGGGAGTCTAGGATTCCATATACATTCAGCCGGTGGCAATTGCCTATTTATCCCTTCTCTAAACTGTTAAGGAATTAACCAATATCCTTGTAGGAATAGGAAAAAGCAATTCTGTTTCCTATACAACCTAAATACATTGAACTGATGAACTAAAAGACTAACTCATAATCTGCCTGCGTTCCTGATGGATTTCGTTAAGATTCATCCAAAATACGTCCCACAACGAACATTGTCAGTCACATTTCAAAGAGAGTGCACAAAAATCTTGTTATGTAATCAACAAGATTCATAAATATGCGACTGAAGAATTTTCTTATTTCGAAATTAGTGCTGATTCTATCAATTTGACCTTTTTTTAACCAAACTCGATATAATTAAGTATTATAGGTTATGAAATAAGATTATTTTATGTTACCCTGATGTGAAAAATCCTAGAACTGGTGAAACAACGACACCAATGTAAGGGTTCAGGTTACTGTTTCCAGTTTTGCTTTTAACGCAGCATTACTTAAAAACCCATCTTGTCCTAGAAACATGAAATAAGCTTTAAAAAAGTTTACTTACAGCTTTCAACCGAAATTTGATTGAAAATATGGTTGATTACTTCACAATTCAAGAAATACTTTTGCCTCTAAATTTTACATTTTAGCAGTTGCTTCTTTGTTTTACTGAAACAAGTTAGAATAGATAAAAAAAGAGGACTATAGATACAAAGTAGGGTTAGGCTGTTTGCAGAAACAGCTTCTTTTAAAAAACATTCATTTTTACTTTACACACACACATATACCGGAATGTTCCGTGTTGTGGCATTGCCAGGTTCACGCAATCTTAACCAAAGTTACTAGGAAACTAGGAACGCCGACAGTCTGTAAGAATTCGTTCAATAGTTTATCAGCTCAATGGATTTCAGTTGTACAGAACTCTATGTACAGACTACTCGACTATTTATTCTATATGTTTGAGAGTGTTAACAACTATCGAATATTTCAGAAATCAATGTTTTACAAGAGGTTTCTAAAATATCATGTCAATGACACTTTTTAATTTTTTTTACTCGCTTGCCAACTCACTTGGCAACGTTGTGAGTTAATGACAGTTTTAAGCACATTTTAACTAAAAAATGTGTTCAGTCAGAGAGTCAAATGTTTGAACTGCCAGAAAAACGGTCTTAAGACCAGCCTGTGACAAAACCGCCTCTAAAACCCACTTGCAGTGAGTTAATGAGAGTTTTAAGCACATTTCTGGAATCCTTATTAAGTTTCCTATCCTATGACCTAAAAAAATCCTTTGGAAAAAACAACAACTATTTCTGAAGTTGTAATTATACGTGTGTTTCCACAAATTATTTCTTAATGTTAACTTGTGAAAATGGTGGTCTTGGAACAATTTTTATAAAGTTCGCCTAGGGTAGGGTAATGAAGTATTTGGATTAACATGTTCCCTAACCTGATTTCAATTTGGTAAACTCTTTACTGTAGCTGAAATCGTTTTTTCTAGTCTATGACGCAGAGAAATTTCTGAACTAATAAAAAATGTTTATTTGAGTGCACTCTCTCTATCATTTCTGAAAATTAGGAAATATTCTGTGACTGTGTTTTAGGGAAAAAATAAACTGAACTTTTCGTTCGTGGTGGGATATCCGACAAATCTTAACCAAAGCTACCAGGAAACTAGGAACGGAGGCAGTCTATAAAAACTTGTTTGATACTCGATCCGCTCAATGTATTTAAGTTGTACAAGATTCCTTGAATGTAGGGCACACCACTCTCTAAAAGTTTTAGAAAAGTGTATGAAATAAGATTAAGGGTCGCAGGTAATTTGTTGGTTTTTAACGTTATTGTCAACTTCATCTTATTGATAAATTAATAAGACTAGGTGGTCAAAATAAATGTATTTTTATTATTTTATAATTATACTTCGAGATTAATCATAGAATGATCGAATTTTGGAATGCAGTGAAAGCAATAACAACTGTAGTTCTGATTGAATAGTTATCGTAATTTTACAAATACCTATCTTTATCTAATCCTTGATTAGATAAAAGGTTTTTTTAGAATTGTCAAATATTTTTGATGTAGAAAGAGGTCAAGAAACCCAACCGTTCAGAATGTACTGAAAACGTCCGTTTACGGACGTATATCGGATGAATCCTAACTACGTCAACCAGGAGCACAGACAGACTATAAGATTGCATTAGTTAATCAGTATTTTAGTCAAGTACGTGTTCGTTCTTACAGGAAACTGTATTTGAAAAGACCTAGTTCAGCAGTCTACGGTAAAGAGGGACATTTGAGTGATTTAAGGCCAAGAATCAGTATTTTCTAAAACAATAAAGACTGTTATCTCTTAAATTATCTCTCCATATCACTAGAAGTTTGGACTGTTCATATTTTTTTATTTATTCTTATTAAAACTTACTTCTCCACAGACTCATTCTTGACCATGGTCAGTTGAGGACGACTTTTATATACAATTTTCAAGCTGCATCATTTTACTGAACCTTACTTAATTTCTTACAATTATTTATTTCAAAATACAGTGAATGAGGGTCAAAAGTGTTAAGTAAGAAATATAAATAAATGCCACACAATGATCGACTTTCAAGCCTGAAGGGAGGAAGAAAAAAATAGTCAGTCAGAGTAGACCTCGACTTAAAGGGGAAATTTCTGACAATGTTTGCTGTGGGACGTATATTGGACAAATTGTAACCTCGTCTACCAGGAGCGCAGAGCAGACTATACGCTTGCCTTATTATCCCCGTTTGTGTAAAAGAAAGAGAAATTTTACTTCTGTTTGGACAAACTGTTTTATGTCCCACTAAAAGTTTTATTCCTATTAGAGACTTTGGCACATTTTCACAGCCAGGGTAGAACAACTTGAAATTAGTTTGATTTAAAAATTAGTTTTTACTTTTAATTTAAGTGAGACTTTTTTTGACATCTGTAGCAATTGAAGGTGGTAGTCGCGGAATGACTTTTTTGAAATCCATAAGAGAAAATGCAGGTTTTAGGAGGGTTTTTAAATCCATGTGCCACCCTAATTTTTGTGTAGTTTTTGACTGATTTAGCTTGCTTTCTATCTCTTCTAACCATTCCCAAGAAAAAACACTCAGGAAAATTTTTTCCCTTAACCACACTCTTTGAATTGTTCAGAAGAGTAAAAATTACAGGGTATACGTAGAAACCCATGCCCCACCAACATTTTTGTGTAGTTTAGCACATTTCAAGAAATGTCTCTAAATTTTAGTAGTTACTTCATTGTTTTTTTACTGGATCAGAAGACGAGTAATAGAATAAACCTTTGGTTACTGTAACACGTACAGGTTTAGTTAAAATAGAAATTAGCGAATTTTCATCATCAGCTGATGGATAGCCGAGATAGGACAACTTCCGTTGAAATTTGTATGTGTTTCTTCAGGTTTAAAACTAATTTCATTTAAAAAATAGTTATTACTATCAATTTAAGTAAAACTTTTATTGACAATGTCTTTTTTGAAATCCATAAGCTCTGAACTTCAAACACAAGATTCGTCTCGAAGAACTTTCCTCCATAAGAACGAAGAGGTGGATTTTGCTTTAAAAAGCAAGATTTGACGGAAACTAAATTGACATTCACATTAGTATGTTAAAAACATTGCATAACAGGTAATTGAATTTTAATTAGTACCACTAAAATGATTTTTGTTAAGCTTGAACCAAGGCTTTGCTAATCTTGCTATAAGTGCATTCTACATTACTCCTGTTAGGAAAACCTCCTAAACTTACCTAAAAATGTAGTACAAAACCCACTTCATTAGAACTGACAGTAGCAGTAGTAGTTGACCAAAGGTAAGATAAACTAGGTTTAGGATACTATAAGATTATTGTAATTGTGATAATATAGTACCATCTGAACTGGCTGAAATTCTGTTCAAATTGAAAAATCTTCCATAAACCATTGCTTGTAGTAGTGGTAAGTTTTGCCTCTGTGAATATTTTACCTATAAATAGTTATTTCTGAAATATATTGAGGTGTAAAAATATCAATATGGTCACTTTTCCTTTATTAATGTGATTATCCTCTGCATGCTTTAGCATTCCATAAGGAGCGACAAATCCTGTCTCAAAATATTCAAAGGCATTTAAGTTGTTGAAAATATCTGAAATTAAGAATTTTAAGAGCATTCACAACGCTATTAATTAAAAATCACTTTATCGCTTTATTTCAGCATAAACACATGTATGATGGGATGTCCTACGTAAACAAACTAACCTCAAATTAGTAATAAAGGAATTACAGGAACCACAAAAGACTCCGAAAACACTCTTGCAACTACTGAAAAATTTGTAAATAAGACTCATAAGTTCTTCAAGAGAGTTTCAACAAGTTCCTTTCTTACTTAATATTTTAGCGACAGGAAAATAGTTACAGAATGTGATTCAGGACCTTGGTTTACATTCCAAAATTTAATGTCTCAAGTCGTTAATGTATTTTTTAATTTTAGACGAACTACTTCAAGAGCATGGATGGGAACGAACGACCGACTGACTGAATGTTCTGAAAACGTCCGCTGTGGGACTATCGGATGAACTCTAACCAAATCCACCAGGATCACAGAAAAAACCTTAAGATTCCGTTCTGTAGTTATTACTCAATGCAGTTTAGTTGTTTGTACTAAAGCTATTGCTTGAGATTATGCCTTATGTCAGTCCAATAAATAGTTTTGTTGCGTTAAAAATAATGAAGCAAAGAGGTTTTGTGGCGGTATTAGGATTTATCCGAAACATGGAGCAAAAGGGCAAATAAAACAAAACATTTCTTTATATTTCTAAAGAAATGTCTTTAAATCTTTTTATGATTTCATAATATTTCAAAAGTATCTGGGTTATTTGATTTAAATTAATATAAAGCAAAGCAAAGCCACTGTGCTACTTTCAGCTAGTTAGTTTGAATTATTTGCAAACATTGTAGTTTTTTATTGCTTCTTCTATAAACTTTTCCAAATTAATATAGATAAACCGCAGGCAGACCACATTTTTGACATTTTGTTTAGTAATATTATTAAAATATTTTGTTAATATAGTACAAAAAGATTCCATAGCTATCCATCTAAGATACGGACAGTTGTTTGCCCTACTACCTACTAGGAAAAAGTATCTACTACTGTGCTGACTATACTTGCGGTAAATAAATAAGGGAGGGGAATTTTTAAAGGACATACAACCTTGATTAAAAAAATCATTTTAAGGTTTGTTTTCATAAAAAAAAGAAACGATACTGGAATGTTCTGAAAATATCCGCTGTGGGACGTAAATCGGACGAACAGTAACCAAGTCTACCAGGAACGCAGAGAGTTTTCAGAGACTGCATTACAACAGATCAGTTCAGTATGTTTCAGTTGTAGGTAATGTGGCAATAATACCAAATTCAAATAAAAAAAATTACCTAAGTTTGTCAGATGACGAAAAAGGCATCTGAATTAGCACAATTTTTTGTTTTTTTCTTGTACTTTTGTGGTATTTGATATAAAATTTGTATCTTATATCAACGGTGACGAATGACCAAAACTCACCGTCGTAATATAAGGAAAAAATTTCGACACATGATAACATGAGTTTTGCTCTAAAAGGCATCTTCAGACCTAAAATACAATAACCAGAAACAACAACCTAAGAGCAGCTTGGTTGCAGTTCTACGACAAAATCGATTGTAAAACCCACTTGTAACAATCGGATCGCCTTTTCAAGTACATTTTTGGAATCCTCGTTAAATTTTCTATCCAATAACCTAAAAAACCAATACAAAATTCGGTACAGTCAGAGAGAAAATCGCTGTCAAACTTTCAACTGCTAGTAGCACAATTTTATGGACAGTTTGCAGTTGTTTGGTTGGTAAGTCTCCTGTTGGATTATTGGTACAGTTTTTGCATTTTAATTCATTGTATTTTAATGTCTGATGATGTCTTTGGGCAAAACGTGTGTCACCGCAGTTATTTCATAATAATTTTTATTGCAAAACATGCGCCTTCCACTGCAAAAATTGTTGTTACACGACTCTCACAAAAACGATTTGATTCGTTCTTAATGTCTATAATAAATATCATAAAATTTGCCTTTCACAAGATTCAAAAGGTTATTTTAGTCACACATTACCTTTTTAAGCTCAATTTTAGTCAAAAACTTGCGGCATAAGGTTGATTGGGATATATCCGCACTCCGCAGTGTTTTCAAAACTAAACAGCCGAAATTTATGAAAAAATACCGAAATCTTGACGAACCATACGAGCGAGCAAAATGTGGAGAATACGTGCGTTACGGGACGTAAACTGGACGAGTCGTAACCAAATCTACCAGGAACGCAGAGCGACTATACGATTTTCCACTGTATTTCATTAACAGAATTGCTTTGCTTTATTTAGTTAGATTATAGAATAAGTTAATAAATACTAGAGTCAAAAATGTTAGTTGCAATTCTTTATAATTATGGTCCGGATTAAAAAGCACTAAAATCGTGAAAAAAACATTTTTTGAAAGCTTCTAGACTGTTTTGTTTACCTTTTGGCTGAGAAAAAGGATTCAAATTTTATTTTAGCAAAATTTGTCCATAAAGTCGCTTGGTTAATAAATTCATCATTTTATCGTTAATTCGTCATTGTAAAGCTAGTATTACTTCTTAAGTATTATAAATTAACTTGATTGAGAAGAGTGGATTTTGACAGTATCTAAAACATTTTTTGGATCAATGTTATTTCAGTTTTTAGGATTTATATAAACATTTTTGAACATGGATCAAGGGACACAGACTGTGATACCGGAATGTTCTAACAATATCCGTTGTGGGACGTATATCGGACGAATACTAACCACTTCTACCAGGAACACAGACAGTCTATAAGAATTTGTACTTTATCAGCTCAACAGTGTCATTTTTCAGTTATAAAAATCAGAATTGTTTTGCTGTAAATAGCAATATTTTACAAGATGTAGTTTTTTCTTAAATACCTTGTTGCAGTTAATTTTGATTGCCTTGTTAAGTAAATATGGAACTATAATGCTTTCAGAGTTGATGTAAATCAGCAGTTTGTATAAAAGTCCTACTTTTATAAATAAAAAATATATATTTCATTCTAATTCAACCAGTACCATAATTATCAAGATTTTTCTCACACTGATAAAGTTACTTTTTCTAATTTTGGCATATAAAGTGACACTTTTCAAAACTGATTAGAGTATATGAAAAGTTCATTTTATCACTCCCTGTTTTTATGCATTTCGGTAGAAACATATGGGCGACATCCATCATAACATGTGGTTGTCACTGTTTATACAAGGTGCTATGAAAGTGAATATTTGTGTTAAATCACTTTAAAAGATGGTTTTTACCGCTTTTTGGTCAAAATTAGAAAAAATTATGTATGCAACACGTTTCGAAAATGTCTTATTGTGTAACTCATTCAAATTGTAGGACCTCGCTGCGCTCGCCCTACAAACATTCATTTGTTACACAAAATCGATCTTTTTGTAACTGGTTACATAAATAGCTATTTTCGCATTAAGTTCATTTTCAGAAAATTTAGATTTATACAACTCCAACTGCTTAAATAACTGCACTCCTGTGAGGAAAAGCACCACTTTAGTCACTTGCCAGATAACTAATTATTTATTTAATTTATTAACTTCTGAGAGTATTTTCCAAGTTTTTAATAACATGTACTTATTAATAATCGAGCGTAAATTTACCGTGACCGGTTATTTACCAATTTTACCAGTTAATTCCAATTTGAGCAGTAAATTTATGGGTCTAATTAAAATTTGCTTGAAAGATGTCATTTTCCTGTAATAGATGTCATTAATTTTATTAAAGTAATTTTCGGACAATATTGTGAAAATAAAATCCTGAAAAATAAAGCCTGAATGGCTGTTTTGATTTGATATTTATTGTTTTAAAGATTTTGGTTGAAGAAGAAGAAGTGATTCTTGTACCAAATGATTCCAATAAGTTTTTTATGAACAAGACTTAAAAAAAGCATTTTCAGCTTTTTGTCACTTTTTTTATTTATCTCATGTTTAAATTATGGCAAATATTATGTTTTGAAATGATATGAATATGAAATATTATTTAAACAGTTTGTAATTTACCAGTAATTCAATCACAATTGTCCAAATAACTGTAATAAATCTCAGAAATACGTCTTGTTTCGAAATCTGCAAGGTAACTGTGTTAAACTGTAGTTGCAAACTCTAGGCAAATTTTGAAAGTTTTGACATTAGTGAACAGTCACGTGACCACTGTCAAAATAACTGTCATACATCTCAGAAACACGTTTTGTATCGAATACTGTAAGAAAACTTTTCTAAACCCTGATTTTTGCAACTTTCGAGCACAGTTTACAAATTGAGATAAAATTGTTTGTCAAACCCACTTGGAGCGAGAAAATGACTGTTTTAAGCACATTTTTGGAATCTTCATTAAATTTCTATCCAATAACATGAAAAAACACTACAAAATTTGGTACAGTCAGGGAGAAAAGCGATGTCAATGTTTGAACTGACAGAAACACAGTTTGACAGGACAGTTAGAGACAAAATCGCTTGTAAAACCCACTTGGAGTAAGAAAATGACTGTTTTAAGCTCATTTTTCGAGTCCTCATTAAGTTTCCTATGTAATAACCTGAAAAAAACACTAAATATTTGGTACAATCAGGGAGAAAAGCGATGTCAATGTTTGAACTGACAGAAACACAGTTTGACAGGACAGTTAGAGACAAAATCGCTTGTAAAACCCACTTGGAGTAAGAAAATAACTGTTTTAAGCACATTTTTGGGATCCTCATTAAATTTTCTATCCTATAACCTGAAAAAACACTACAAAATTTGGTACCGTCATGGAGAAAAGAAATGTTAAATTTCGAACTGACAGAAACACAGTTTGAAAAGACAGTCATGGACAAAATCGCCTGTAAAACTCACTTGTAGTAAGAAAATGACTGTTTTAAGCACATTGTTGGAATCCTCATTAAATTTCCTATCTAAAATCCTGGAAAAAACACTACAAAATTTGATACAGTCAGTGAGAAAAGCGATGTGAATGTTTGAACTGACAGAAACACAGTTTGAAAGGACAGTCAGAGAAAAAATCGCCTGTAAAAATCAACTTGAAGTAAGAAATTTACTGTTTCAAGCATATTTTAGGAATCCTCATTAAATTTCCTATCCAATAACTAGAAAAAACAATAAGAAATTTGATACAGCCAGGGAGAAAAGTGGTGTCAAAGTTCGAACTGACAGAAACACTGTTTGATAGAACAGTCAGAGACAAAATCGCCTGTAAAACCCAGTTGTAGTAAGAAAATGACTGTTTTAAGCACATTTTTGGAATCCTCATTAAATTTCTTATCCTATAATTCGTAAATACACTACAAAACTTGATACAGTCAGGGAGAAAAGGTGTGTCAAAACTCAAATTGACAGAAACACTGTTTGATAAAACAGTCAGAGACTAAATCGCCTGTAAAACCCACTTGGAGTAAGAAAATAACTGTTTCAAGCACATTTTTGGGATCCTCATTAAATTTTCTATCCTATAGCCTGAAAAAACACTACAAAATTTGGTACCGTTATGGAGAAAAGGAATGTTAAATTTCGAACTGACAGAAACACAGTTTGAAAAGACAGTCATGGACAAAATCGCCTGTAAAACTCACTTGTAGTAAGAAAATTACTGTTTTAAGCACATTGTTGGAATCTTGATTAAATTTCCTATCTAATATCCTGAAAAAAACACTACAAAATTTGGTACAGTCAGGGAGAAAAGCGATGTCAATGTTTGAACTGACAGAAACACAGTTTGAAAGAACAGTCAGAAACAAAATCGCGTGTAAAACTCACTTGTAGTAAGAAAATTATTGTTTTAAGCAGATTGTTCGAGCTCATTAATTTTCTTATGTGATAACCTGAAAAATACACAAAAAATTTGGTATAGTCAGGGAGAAAAGCGGTGTCAAAGTTCGAACTGACAGAAACACAGTTTGAAAGAACAGTCATGGACAAAATCGCCTGTAAAGCCTAGTTGGAGTAAGAAAATTACTGCTTTAAGCACATTTTTGGGGTCCTCGTTAAATTTTCTATCCAGTAGCCTAAAAAAACACTACAAAATCTGATAATATCATTTACCCACCACTATGGATGAAGAAAAAAACAGAATCACAGTTGAGCACTGCGATTTTCAAATCATACGGTTATTTGCTAGCCGCTACTAGTCGCAGTAGCAGTTAAAAACATTGAATCACAGGTTTATAATGCGATTTCTCTAATCTCAGTGAAATCGCAAGTTCTGAAATTGCTTTTTCCTATCTCTATGTTCCCGACAACGTCCGTTGTGGGACGTAAATCGGATGAATTTTAACCACGTCTACCAGGAACGCAGACAGCATATAAGGTTTCTAAAATTGGATTGTGTCGTGAGTTTTCATTTCATCAGATGAGCAACATAGGATTTCTTGAAATTAAGGTGATACAATAAATAATAACAGATCAGTACTTTAGTTGCAATTTCATACAAAACGTTTTCCTTTGGTGAAATTTCAATGTGAAATTATGTTGGATTGCATGTCAAACGTGCAACCTCTGGGCGCGTAAATTCTGAAAGTGAAGCAGAAAGAAATGAAAATGATAACATTGATATATTGGCTTTATCAGGTGACAGATGTTGCTAAATTTAGAAAAACAACAATTATACAATTTACTACATTGTTTTCTTAAACTTTGATTAGTTAATTTACTGAACAAACTTAAATTAGTGGAGGATAAGAGAACAGACTGTAGGTACGATTAAGAAAAATTACGAGAAGAAAAGAAGAAATACGATACTTAAAAACGTTTAAACTTGTTTGTTCGAAACATGTCAAAGATCGTGTTTATGTATTTAATAACACTGAACTAATAACTAATTTGGGCTGTTTGATGTAATTTGCCAGCAGTTTATTTCACTGCAAGCGAGCAATCGTTCGAGAGTGCACGGTCATCCTCTGCAGTCATATGTATCATCCGCATACTTCACTCATGTTTAAAAGTCTGATGTAAAGCTGTGTACATACAATAGAAAAAGAAGAGAAATACTTTGTTTTCGGTAATGCATATTTCTTGTTTCCTGTTTCTTGCTCAGTTTAAAAAATTAACTTCTTATCCCATACAAATCCAGCCTCTCTGCCAATAGTCCATGATCAATAATGTCAATAATAATAGTCATGAGCTATTACCATTAAATATGACCAAGATTTGGCACTGTGAAACGGGAGTTCGATAATTTTTTATATAATATAAAATATCTCCTTTGATTCTCTAATCATTTTGCTAAAATACGTTCACAGTAGGTTAGTGGTTTTGCATATAAGCTGATCTCTCTGATAAACTTACCAACACATTGACTTGGATATTTTCATTTCCCTAAACCAAGTTTCCGCAAATTTCTATTCCCCACTTACATACATTTCAATATTAGCTATTTAAGTTAAGTAATTAAAACTCTGACTAAATTAATTTGTTTGTTTAAAAAGCTTCTTGAATAGGAAGAAGCCCAAGCTGTTTTATTTAGGTTCTGCGACGTCGCAACTACGTCCGATGTGGACCAATATTGGACCACTTTTTATCAGGACGACATAAATTAACAGAGATTACTATGCATCATACCCTAAACATACAAGTTTCAGGCTGAATTCAGACACAAAACAATCAACATGATGGTTCTGATGATTTTTAGCAATAGACGCAGTAAATTTACTTTTATTATATTGAAATAAATTATAAGTTGTAAAATCGGTCTGAAAATTTAGTATTTGGAAAATTATTTCATAGATTTACTACCAGTCCTATTAATTTGAATCTGCTAAAGAAAAATTATGGAAATTCCATTTATCGCTTTTATTTCAACTTAATAAGCAAAATACACTTTTTCCACCAATCACTTATTTAAATGTACCTTAAAACAATTTTTGAATTCATTGTTCTAGATGACTATGGCAAATTGTCTTGTCTTAATTTTTGTTGCTACTTGAATGTTCATTCTTATCAATGTGGCAACTGTAAAGTTCTAGCAAACCTTAAGAGAACAATAAAACAGCGCTGTTCTCCTAGAATTGCCAAAAAACAGGTAATTAACCTGATTTTAGGCTATTTGGGAACAAAATCTAGCCCCTGGAGACTCGGTGCCGCTTCTTTGTGGTCCAACATTGGACCACTTTATATCAGGACCACATAAAATGAAGAAGATTCTTCCTACACAGTTTCTCAGTTAACTTTCCAACTTAGGGGTCCAAACTGGTTTGATTTCATACACAAATTAAGCTTAGAGAAATTGCTAGTTTGCAATTTTTCCATTTTAATTATTATTGTAAATGACATTCACTCATTCACAGACACAATAATAGTTTTGATGTTTAGTGTCAGATTTAGCTAGTATTACCAAAAATTTCAACTGTATGTATGCACAAAAATTATACTTCCAATTAAGTGAAATTTTAGCTCAAAACAGTAAAGGAAAACTAATTAAACTGTAGTGGAATTTCGCAATTTCAATCCACTTCAAGGCTCCTTAGGAAGGTCGGTTGTATTAAGTTGCGTATATGCAACATTTGAATTAGGAGCGCAGAAATGACCAGGTGTTCACCTACTTCAGATCAGGTAAAGCAAACCAGATTCGTCGACTGACTACACAAAATTTTAATTAAATTCTCCTGATAGTTTGACTGCTTGCGAACAATAACAGGGTTATGGAAGCCCATTTACAATTTACAGGAGTTGTAACATACATCCACTGCAACTACTGCTCTCCTGTCACTCTAAAATCTTCGTAAATCAGTTTATTCTCTGAATATTTTTCAGGTTTGCACTTATTTGCCAATACTGAATAAACAAACAAACATCCTGATTTCAATATTATTTCAATTACTAAGGCTCAGTTGAGAGTAATTTGTTTAGAAGAGAATTAAGGCAGTGCTGCTGCCCTGATGGGTCTAACCCGAACTAACCTGAACCCGAAACCCATGAGTGAGACAGGAACAACAAAGGAACATTACAACAAAATTACCATTACGTAAGATTTGTTTTGTTGAAAATAAAAGGGAGAAAAAAAGAATTTGCGTCAAAAACTCTTTAGCTTTCGACGTCTTCCACCTGAGAATTAGGAGAGCAGCACTGTAAGGGTGTACAGCGACTGAACTAACCCACCGCCAAATTACAGGAAACTGTAAAATCTCGTTGGAATGTCCGATAGAATGCCAGGTATGAAAAATACGCGGTTAGTAAGAGTTTTTGGCAGTCTTTGGGACAGGGCAGCAGCTTTGCAAGGAGATTAACATTCCAAGCGGCTGCTAGAAGTGAATGCCATTTAACTTAAAGCTAGTTTTTGCAAGAAAGTGAACTTTCAAGTATTCGGCGTTATTTTTGGTTAAATTTCTGGTGCAAGTTGACCAACAAGCTTAAAAATCCATAAATTGAGCCAGAAAGTCTGCTAATCTACTTTTCATTAAAGTTGTGGCATTATTTAGTTGTATTTGTTTCTGTTGACCTTTTTGATGTTTTGTGTACATATACGAACGTCATGTAGGACGTGCAATAATTTCCCTCAGTTTGTAGGTTCTTTGTTGGTAAAACTTTGGATCTTTGCTGTATCAGGAGCGCAGAGAAGTAGGAACAGAAGCAGTGTGGTTTGTACTGTAGTAAAATATTCTCATTTGAAGCGCTCTCTAGTGGATGTTAGAGCAACTATCTAATAATTACTTGAGAACGTCAGAGATTGCTTTCAATGCTAAATGGTAAGTTGAAGCGACACCGCATAGAGGTCGCCACATATACTGTTTATACTATATTTTCTAATTTGAAACTAGTTTGAGAGTGCTTCAAATTGTTATGCTAGTGAAGCATTTAAACAATTAATAGAAAGAGATTTTAAAAAATTATGAATATAATTATATGATTGTAAAAATGTTAAAAACAAACAATCAAAAATATTGTTTTTGTAATATAATGTTTTTTTAATTAAAGCTCACAAGTTATTATGTTAGGAACAGATTACATTTTACATCGAAATGGTTATGCTACTTATTTTGAACTTCTTCACACCGTTTTCGAGATATTTAGAAATATGTTGGAAAAAAGGTAATCAAATTTGACGCCCTCTAGCGCTCGAACGGGGCAACATAACAGTACCCGTTCAACGTCACGTGATAGCCTCATTCATTAGCTATCTACGATCATTTGACGTGTCTATACGAAATGATTGAAATAATCAAGTTATTCGCAAATTTTTGGAAAATTGCACCAAAATTTTGTCCAACTGAAGGTTTTACTTGGTCTACTGGTGAAATTAGTTTTTATTCAATTAATTTGTCATTTATTAAGCAAATCATAAGTTGTCATACATCACTAAAATCAGAATAAAATGCACTACTTTTTCGTCTAAAAATCCAATATGGCGAAGAGAATTAAAGAGAAATAAACAAATGGAAAAAGTTACAAAAGCAACTGAATACTGAAAACATCAATGAAGAAGATTTGCAAAACACAGAAACAACATTTCTTTTACTAAAGTACTAAAAACAGATAGATTTAAAGTTAAAAGACAGAAACAATAAAAGCAAAGACTGACCTGATTAATAATAATTTGAAAGATGACAATAAGAGGATTAAATGATTTTTCAGCAAACTAAAAGAGGACTTTCCACAGAATCTCTGGATGCAGAAAATGTCGGAAATGATAAAGCTGAGAACTTGAAAAGTAATAGATTGGTAATAATAGCAAAAACCAATGAGAAACTGAAACAACACCAAAAACAGAAAGCATCTGAAGTGAAAAGATTCTCCAAAAATGAACGAATTCAGAAGAAAGAAGAAGACGATGAAGCTAAAGATGCTGAAAAAGAAGACATAGTTGTAGGGGAAAAAGAAGACATAGTTGGGGGGAAAGCATCTGAAGTGACAAGATTCTCCAAAAATGAACGAATTCAGAAGAAAGAAGAAGACGATGAAGCTAAAGATGCTGAAAAAGAAGACATAGTTGTAGGGGAAAAAGAAGACATAGTTGGGGGAAACAGAAAGCATCTGAAGTGACAAGATTCTCCAAAAATGAACGAATTCAGAAGAAAGAAGAAGACGATGAAGCTAAAGATGCTGAAAAAGAAGACATAGTTGTAGGGGAATCTTTTAAAGAAGCAATAAAAGATACTGCTAATACTTTGAAAGTGGTTCTTTCTTCTTTCAGTTTATTTTCAAAACTTTATGTATGTTTAATAAGTAATATGTGTTTCTTTTAAAGTTGTCTTCTTTTAATTCAAAATGTACGTACTTCTTGCTCTCATGCTCTATACTGATTACGCACAAGTTACAATCAGATAGATTTTCTGACTTGATTCACTAAATTATTAACCGCTCGAACGTTACAGCTTTCTAATTCAATTCTTATCACATCAAAAAGCTATTAAGTCCTTATCAGATTCCTGGGTAGATCAGTGGCTATTAAGTGCAGAACGCGGGGTAGAAACCAAACAAAACAAATTAGAAAGACGACTGGTTCCTTTTTAAATGGAACCAGTTTATTTTAATGAGGAAGCCACTGCCAAAAGTTTCTTGGGTCCCTAAACTACTGGTTTATTAAGAGAAAACAGTCAAAATGCACAAGATGGTTAGTAAATTTGTGTTGTGTGTGGTCTTCGTTGTTTGCTTTGCTAATTTTGGTAAGTGGTGTGTTATTCTATTTTACACTTTTGTACATTTTTTGTCACAGTAATGTCTTTGGACTGTTTGCTATGCAAGTCCACTGATTTGGACAGTGAATGCAGGTTAGGACAAAGGAAGTACAGACCCAAAATAAGTCACTGCAATGCTCCTAATGCGAAGTGTTTTGGTCTGGCTTTGAGTAAGTTTTTAATACTGTTGTTATTAACTTTAATAAGTGTAAAAACAGTAGATGAAAATGGAATTGCCACAGTTAGAAGAGGTTGCACAATTGATCCAAATTATTGCCAGAATCTGTCCAATTTTGAATTTTGCCAGACCTGTGGATCAAAATTCTGTAATTACTGGATTATGGACCTAGACGAACAAAGTGCCAGTCCAGGGATTTTGAATGAGTTGGACAGAGATGCGAATCAAACCAAATTGCTTCAATAAACCGGACTTCTATCAATCAGCTATTGAAATCAAATCCAAGACTGCAAATTGCTGACAGCTTTGTGCGACCATTGTGTAAACTAATAAAGGGAAACATGAATATATGATAATTATTGTCTCCGGTGTTCCGTGTGTTTATTAGGACAAAAGCGTTAGTATTGGTTAATAATTGCCCTGGCGAACATCAAAGCGTCCACACATAATGGTCAATTTGATCGCTCACGGCCTGAAGATGGTCGACGAGACGAAACGTCTACTAATTGATTAGAGCCAGGTTTTAACTCGGGTGGGATTGTTAATGCTGGGACCAAGTCCGGCAAATTGGGAGAGAATCAATGGCTTATCCAGTTTTAGGGGGGGTAATCCGTCGGATCTAAGTTTTGGAGACAGTTTAGACTAATGCGGGAGCGCGTAATTATTATGTGGATTTAAAGGGAAATCCTGAGGATTTCAAGTCTTAGGTGCAGTCGTGCATGAATGAGGTTTCGAAGTTTCTAGTTTGGAAGTTTGGAAGTTTGCGGTTTAGTGTGCTGGTCATGCCATCTGTTATTTGAAAAAAATAGCAACTAAACAGGTTTGGTTGATATTTTTATCATGGAAATCACATAACTCTATCAGTCAAAATTATAAGAAAAAGTTTAAAAAAAATTGACAAAATATGACATACAAAAAGCAGAATTTTAGTGAAAGAACACACAGTTATAATCAATATACAGTTTGTTAGCATCTAATTACTATTAATATTTCGATGGTATGTTTGGTTTACTTTTTGGTTTTTTCCCAAATTTTCCAAATATAAGTAGAAGCACCAAAGAATCTCAATTTTTGCAACAATCGTCTTCTGAATAATATTCCGGACAACAACAGGGCCGGATTTAACTCATTTACCGCCGGGTGCTAAATTTTATACTTGATACATTAGGAAGTCCATTTTTAACTTAAAATGAGTCACGTGACCATTTGCAACTTAAAAAAAGCACGTGACTTTAAAAATATCCGTCGTAAACGTGAAAACTGTCAGGTGGTTTTAACCTTAAAAATAGTCACGTGATTCAGTGTTTAAAACTAAAAAACGGTCATGTGGCCTCTCAAATACGATTTTGCCATTGAAAACATAAATAATTCAAGTACGTCAGACTTTTGGCATTTAAAACACTCCAAAATTTGACTGGAAAGTCAGTTTTCAACTAATTCAGACACTTTTGGCCTCGAAAATCCAAAATTTGACTAGAAAGTCAGAGTTCCAGTAATTCAGACACTTTTGGACTTTAAAATTCAATTTTCAAGTAATTTCGTAAATGACAAAGCTTCAAAATTTGACTGGAAAGTCAATTTTCAAGTAATTTCGTAAAATACTTAGCTCCAAAATTTGACTAGAAAGTCAGTGTTCCAGTAATTCAGACTCTTTTGGACTTTAAAATTATCTTGAAACTCCAAAATTTGACTGGAAAGTAAATTTTCAAGTAATTTCGTAAATGACTTAAAGCTCCAAAATTTGTCTAGAAAGTCAATTTTTAAGTAATTCAGAAACTTTTGGCCTCGAAAATCCAAAATTGTATTAGAAAGTCAGAGTTCCAGTAATTCAGATACTTTTGGCATTATAAAAATTGACTTAAAATTCCAAAATTTGACTAAAAAGTCAATTTTCAAGTAATTCAGACACTTTTGGAGTTTAAAATTGTCTTGAAACTCCAAAATTTGACTAGAAAGTCAATTTTCAAGTAATTCAGACACTTTTGGACTTTAAAATTGTCTTGAAACTTCAAAATTTGACTAGAAAGTTAATTTTCAAGTATTTTCGTAAATGAAAGTCAGTGTTCCAGTAATTCAGACACTTTTAGACTTTAAAATTGTCTTGAAACTCCAAAATTTTACTAGAAAGTTAGTGTTCAAGTAATTCAGACACTTTTGGCCTCAAAAATCCAAAATTGTACTAGAAAGTTAGAGTTCCAGTAATTCAGATACTTTTGGCCTTAAAAATTGATTTAAAATACCAAAATTTGACAAAAAGTCAATTTCCAAGTAATTCAGACACTTTTGGAGTTTAAAATGGTTTTGAAACTCCAAAATTTGACTAGAAAGTCAATTTTCTAGTAATTCAGACACTTTTGGACTTGAAACTTGACTTGAAACTCCAAAATTTGACTGGAAACTCAATTTCCAAGTAATTCATGTCACATAATCTTTAGGATTCCGTTTTGACGTTAAAAAAAGTCACTAAAACTTTGCTGATTGAAAATCGTCACGTTTCACTGTAAAAAGAGTTACGTGACTTCAAAAATATTAGTTCAAACTGTAAATCGGTCACGTAAATCAATTTTGTGCTTTAAAAAGTGACACATAATTTTTAAAACTAAATTTGATGATTAAAAATAGTCACGTGACCGTTTGCACCTTAAAAGGAGTCACGTGGTTTTCAAAATATCAGTTCAAACTGAAAACCGGTCACGTGACCCTTTAAATAATATTTTGACATTTAAAACTGTCACGTGACCATTTTCACTAAAAAAATTAAAAAAGTTTAAAATAAACAATTACACGTCACGGCTGTCCAATTTTTTTTCTAACCCTGTATATAGACAAATATTTTAGTTGCTTTGATGAATTTAAGTAAAATGGAGTATTTAACCAAATTTAAAAAAAGTTTTTTCCAAATATCCAAATGTGGTTCATATCCGCCAGAGATAGATTAAAATAGAATTTTCTTCAGACATGGCAACACTGTTCATGAGAGAGCCAATATCAAACGACACGATAACACATAATTAGAAATAGTAGACGATATCAGATTTGAACAGCTTATAGGTATGGAAATAAATGAAGAAATTGAGGAAGACCACGCCAACACTGGATGAACCAAGAAAGGACTATCAGGAAGAAGAGAAGACGAAGATGAGGATACGGAAGACGGTTAACGTTATAGATCGACTGATATAGATCCTTGTGAGTAAAAGATTGTGGCTCTTCCCTTTTTTGACAGAGGATTTTAAAGGGTTTTCTTCTTTTTCTAACCCTGTATATAGACAAATATTTTAGTTGCTTTGATGAATATAAGTTAAATGGAGTATTTAACCAAATTTCAAAATAAGTTTTTTCCCTAATATCCAAATGTGGTTCAAATCCGCCAGAGATAGAGAATTTTCTTCAGACATGGCAACCCTGTTCATGAGAGAGCCAATATCAAACGACACGATAACACATAATTAGAAATAGTAGATGATATCCGATTTGAACAGCTTATAGGTATGGAAATAAATGAAGAAATTGAGAAAGACCACGCCAACACTGGATGAACCAAGAAAGGACTATCAGGAAGAAATCTGGAAGAAGAGAAGACGAAGATGACGATACGGAAGACGGTTAACGTTATAAATCGACTGATATAGATCCTTGTGAGTGAGAGATTGTGGCTCTTCCCTTTTTTGACAGAGGGTTTTAAAGTGTTTTCTTCTCAATCCATATACTAATATTACTAGCTAATTCTACACATTTGGTGTTTTTGAAAATAACTGCCCTTATAAGGACATATATTTATGATTGCCACTCTAGGGGTGATTTGATGTGTCTTCAGATAAAAGTGTATTTGTAATAGTATTATAAGGAACAGTTATACCAAGTCCACATCTGCAGCATTTGTTTAAAACCCCAACGTTGTGTTCCCAAGCATTGTTTTTATTCTTACAGTATCCCAACCTTAGCTTTTGCCATTTTGACACAACAAATGACAAATTTAATCTTCTTTATCCTCAATCTTTTTGCAGGTCTTTTTAATCCTAAAAATTCATTAACGTGGAAAAATGATAATTAACCTCGGAGGTAGTCATCTTTTACATAACTGGCCTGACCTTTACATCCTTTACACCCTACAAATTACATTAAATTAGCATACCTGTATCCCTTGTTTCCCTTTAATAAAACTGACATTTTTTTGGATTATCACTTGCTGCAAACAATTTTTTTGCTCTGATATACAATACCTGTTGAAACAATACAATTTTCTATAACCTTAATAAATTTGCACTTTAAAAGGTCCGTGCACCTTTCTAAAAAAAACTTTGCGCACGTATTTTAGAAAACTTATGGTAAAATGCATACAAACCTGACAGTAGAAGGTCGTTCAGTATCTACGAAACTAATTAGTTTGTACTAATAGGCGAGGCGACGTGATTTAAACTATATTAAGCGCAATTTGCAGGAGAATGTTGTTCGAACTGTCGATAGCATCAACAATAGTACCGTTGCGTAATGGCGCTATTACGGCAGGACAGAAAAACAAAAATTGTATATGGAATGAATGGCAAACAGTGGATTAATTGTAATTTATACACACGAGTGGTAGTCGATGAAAAAATGGATTGCCTGAAGCAGTACCTTGCTGATTTAGTAGTTGCAATAACATTGCACTCTTGTCCACCGGATGCGCTACTGCGAATCGAGCTTTACTGCTGATGGTATTTGCTTCTGAATCTACCCTTAGGTACTACATGTTTAATTGTTTTTATATTATTTGTGGTCGGTGTAATTTGCCTTATGAATACTAACTTTTGAAGATGAGCCGACAAATTTTTTTGTCTTTTAACAACACCAGTGGTATTCACATAAAACTTTGTTGAAATAACGTCAAAAAGACGATAATTAAATGCCGCCACTTAACGAAAATACATAAAGCATTTATTGTTTACTTTCTTGAATTGTTTGCTAGTGTTCATCGTTTCTTTCAGAATACCATAATATGTAAAAATTTGCTAAAGAAGACATCTAGAAGTTATTAGAAACCTAGAATTATCTAAATCCTTCTTGTGATTATGAAAAAATATATTTCTGGAGATCTTCGGTCATGCCTTTGAATAGACATACACGATAAGCGACGATGTGAAGTAAGTATCATTAAGAAAAACTGTCTGGTTCCGTAAACAGTCGAACAAGCTCGAGAACAAGTTCAAAAGGCTCTTAAGGTAGTCAAAAACCTTCCAAAGGACACTTTCTTCCTTTCTTTTAAAACAGGCTTTCCAATGCTCTTCAACAAGTCTAGAAGACCTCAAAAAATTTCAAAACAGTCTAAACGCTTCCGTATGATTCAAGAACAGTTTAAAGCATCCAATCATTTCTAGAATTGTCTAAGATTTCCAATTCTCTAAAGCAGTCCAAAGCCTTCAATATGCTCTTTGAACTGTCCAAAAACCTTCCGAATGTTACTGAAAAACACCCAAAATTCCAAAAGCTTCTAAAATAGTGTCTAGAAGACCCCAAATGCTCCTGAAGCAGCATAGAAGCTTCCAAATGCTGTTCAGTATATCTAGAAGCTTTTATTTCAAAACAGTCTAAAAGCTTCCATATTATTCTAGAGCAGTTCAAGCGCTTCCAACAATTTCTAGAACCGAAGATTTCCAAGTGCCTTCAAAACAGTCCAGAACTTTCAATATGTTCTTTAAACTCTCCGAAAACCTTCCAAATGCTCCTGAAGTAGTCTAAAAAAGCTCAAAAGCTTCTAAAACACTATAGAAACTTCAGAAGCTTTCAAAATAGTGTTTAGAAGCTTCCAAATGCGTTTCATTTAGTCTAGAAGCTTTCAAAACAGTCTAAAAGCTTCAACATGATTCTAGAGCAGTTTGCTGTTAAAAGTTTGAAAGGTTTCAAATTGCTAAAGTAGTCCAGAACCCTCATTATGCTATTCAAACTGACCAAAAACCTTCCAAATGCTCCTGAAGTAGTCTAAAAGAGTTTCAAAAGCTTCCAAAACACTAGGTACAAAAACTCCAAAAGCATTTGAAACAGTCTAAAAGCTTCCGTATGATTATAGAACAGTTTAAAGCATACAACAAATTCTAGAATCGTCTAAGATTTCCAGTTGTCTCTATCGCAGTCCAGAACCTTCAATATACTCTTTAAACTGCCCAGAAACCTTCCAAATGCTTCTGAAGTAGCTTCCAAAACACTATAGAAATTCCAAAAACTTTCCAAATTATGTCTAGAAGCTTCCACCTTATCCTGAAGCAGCATAGAAGTTCTCAAAAGATTTCAAAACAGTCTGAAAGCTTCCGTATGATTCTAGGACAGTTTAAAAGCTTCCAACAATTTCTAGAAGCGTCTAAGATTTCCAAATGCTTCTAAAGCAGTTCAGAACCTTCAATATGCTCTTTTGTTTGTTGTGGCCTAAAATCTTCTAAATGCTTCTGAAGTAGACTAAAAAGATTTCGGAAGCTTTTAGAACAGTCTAAAGGCTTCTTACGGCAAACTGTTGTATCTACAACACAGAGCCTTATGCTCAGACTGTTAACACAGACAAAACTTGAAGAATATTAATTAGTAATGTTTATTATAATTAATATTATTGACCATTTTCAAAGCCAGAAAGAAATTCCAACATTATGTCCAGTTAGATTGCCACAATAGCCCACTGTGGGTCGTTAAGAACCAGATTGATTTCATCATCATAAACAAAAGATTCCAAAACTCTGTAAAATCCGGTGAAACGTATCCAGGAGCAGATATCCCTTCTTAGCAAGATCAAGATACGTATGAAGAAAATTCGAATTCTTTAACGAAAGCTAAAGAAGAACTAAATAATAATATTAACAGCGTATCTCTGGATCTAGATTATGAAGATACCTGGAGCAAAATAAAACATGTCTGTATCCCTGTAGCAAATAAAACAATCAAAAAACGACAAAAATATGGGAATAAGGCGTAAATTAACAAAATGATCAAAGAAGAAAAGAAGGAATGGCTACAGAACGATGGTGAAAGATTTGTAACTTTGTAACTAATAAGGCATGATACCTTTAAGCTGAACAAGAAAATTAAGATCATGACAGGAGGCACTAGCTCAGTGAAAGAATACTGGAAAGGTGGAGAGAATACATGGGAGAGCTGTTCGAAGAAGAGCAACAGGTGAAAAATAATATCCATGCTGATTCAGGCCCAGAAGTGACACGACTAAAAAAATAACAAAGCAACCAGACCGGACAATGTTCTGTCTTTTGGACCAACTTAACATACTGACAGTGCCACTCAATAAAATATATGCTGGTTTCCACGTTTATCCCCCTTTTTCATAAAAGGAAATGCTAAAAAGTGCTCTAACTTACCAAATTATAGACTTAATGAGTGATCTGATACAGAGAGCCAAAGAGGTAAACTGCGATGTTTACGCTTGTTTTATCCACTCACCACAAATTATTTGAAATATTAATGAAATCTGGTATCGACAACAAAGACTTCAGCCTCATAACTAATCTGTATTCATACCTGAGAGCGACTGTGCGTATAGACAACAAAATATTTCAAGAATTCACAGTAAATCGGGGAGTACGTCAGGGATACATACTGTCACCAATTCTGTTTACCACCTTTTCCGAAATACTGTTTAGACAAGCGCTCAGTGAAATAGAAGAAGACATTAAGATCAATCAATAATTTTAGATATGCGGACGATACAGTTCTCATAGCAAATAGATGGAAGAATCTCATGGTGACTGATTTCGGTTCTTAGTATCACCTTCTCTTTTCCCATTTGCAAAGCTGAATCTGAGAGATATAATATTGTTTTTCATACATTCTTTTAACTGCTCTCCTTAAATTGTAAGAGAAGTTTCCGTTTTAGCAGTCTTATTTGGAATATTTTCACTTCCAAAAACACCATGAAAAAAATAAAGAGATCGTTGACGATTTACGACGTTTTGTTTACTGGAGAAAAGTCAGTCTAAAACCGGAACACGACAAGAGGGTCGGAAAACTAAATTTAGGCAAATGAAATAATAACGAAATTGTGTACAAGGGCTGTCGCGGAAAGGGTCCGCCCCGGCCCTTTGAAGGGCTTGCATCAAAAGAAATTAGGTGCTTATGAACACAGACTGAAATTAGTTTCTCTGTAGAATTATGCCGGAATTGAGTTACGGTCTTAACGCGATTGCGTCCTTGTTCGGTTTTAATTCCGGACATTTATAATGTTGTTTATTTATTTGCAAGAAAAATCTCCCCTTTACTAACACCCACATCTTTTACTTTACCACTCTAAGGAGTTTGATGACCGGTTTAGATGGTCACAAAACCTTTAAAAAGGAATTCCTTCCCTTCCAAAAAAAAATAAAAATTCCCCTGACAAAGTATGAAATTGCCCATTAAAACCTGATTACGTTTTTAATTTCGCCTTCAATCAAAACACCGGCCGCTGTTTAATAAGAAAATGCCTTGAAATGAGCCCTTTTGTTCAACTTTTATAACCTCCCCTCCTTATGATATATTTACAGGTGCATTACGACACTTTGTTGTTTTTTTTCTCTCCCTTGCATGTATAAGTGAGCATTGTTTCCTATTAAAACGAACACTTTGAGCAGAGTAATTTCGGAATAAAGCGTTTTTTTTTTTAATTCAGTTCAGCCCCGCTAATTTCATTACAAAGGAATAGCTCCGGTTCTTCCTCTAATTACCGGGGTTAATTTATATTTTAATTACCGGCAGTACGTACGTGCTAAAAATGTGGCCTCAACTAGACCGGGATAATTTATAGGACTGCCTGGGTTTATCAAAATTACGGCCGACAATTAAGGTGTCACGGATTTTGTTTCTGTTTTATTCCAAAGCTAAATTCTCGTTTTTTCCTGCCGCTAATTAACTGCCAGTGAATAAACGCGCTTTTGAAGCTGTAAATAGGATTGTTTTCTTCTTTTTAGTGACTCAGAATGCTTGACTATGGTCGCAAGTTTGGTTTTTTGCGTAATTGTCTTCAATTTCCAATTTTGTAACCACGGAAGAGATAGGCTCAAGAATGAAGATTTAACAATTTTAAGGTTCCAGTTCAACTTTTATGTTCCAATCAAAAAGTAAATCAGCAAGAGAAAGTTGTATGTTTTGATGTTGCAAAAGTCTCTGGATTCTTCTTTTAGAGTCAAAAGCAGTACACTTTGGTGGTCTTTGAGGTCTTAATCCGAAGGTCCTTATCTAGTGTTACCTTTGCTGTTGTTAGATCCACTTTAACATATTTTGTCTTTTATGCTTTATCTGGTCTGCAACCAAAAATGCAAGTAAAAATTAACGAAGATACGAAAACAAACAAAATCAAATTAAATCGAAAGTAAGTCAAGGGAATACAATATCGCCAAAGCTTTTCACTTTGGTTCTGGAAGACGAAAAAATGTAAAAACATTCCAAAACACTATAGAAGCTCCAAATTGCCTTGCAAAAGCTTACAAAACAGCCTAGAAGCTTCTAAAAGCTTTCAGAACAGTCTATCAGTCTAACAGCTTCCAAAGGTTCAAGAACCGTCTACAACGGTTAAAATGCCATAAAAGCAGTACAGAACTTCAATGCTCTTTAAACTGTTCAAACACTTTCCAAATGCTCCTAAAATAGTCTAAAAAGGGTTTAAAACACTACGGGAGCTTCAAAATGCTTTCCAAGCAGTCGAGAGCTTTCCAAAACAGTCTAGAAGCTTCAAATAGCTTTTAGAATACTCTAAAAGCTTCCAAATGTTCTTCTAGAAGCTCTCAAAAAATTTCAGGTCAGTCTAAAAGCTTCCGTATACTTCTTAAGAAGTTTAAAAGCTTCCATAAGTTTACAAATGCTTTAAAAGCAGTCCCAAACCTTCAATGCTTTTTAAACTTTCCAGAAACCTTCCAATTACTTCTAAAGTAGTCCAAAAATATTTCAAAATACTACAGAAACTCCAAAATTCTTCTAAAGCAGTCAAAAGCTTTTAGAACAGTCTGGAAGCTCTCAAATCATTTCAAGACTTTTTAAGCAATTTTTCGTATGCTTTTAGAGCATTTATAAATATTCAAAAAATTTAAAAAACTGTCTACAAGATTTCAAATGTTTTAAAAGTAGTCTAGAACATTCAATGCTTCTAAAGCAGTCGGAAGCCTTTCAAGTCAATCTAGAAGCTTCCAAAAGCTTTTAGAACAGTTTAAAAGATTCCAACTTTCCTTCAACTAGTCTAGAAGCTCCCAAAAACTTTCAAAACAGCCTAAAGCATTCAAAAAATTCTAGAACCGTCTAAAAGTTTCCAAATGTCTCTAAAGCATTCCTAAACCTTCAATATGCTCTTTAAACTGTCCAAATACTCCTTAAGTAGTTTAAAAAGGTTTTAAAACACAATGGGAACTCCAAAATGCTTCCTAAGCAGTAGAAAGCCTTCCAAAACGGTCTAAACGCTTTCAAAAGCTTTTAGAACAGTCTAAAAAATTCTCGATCAAGAGTAATCAAGAAATTAGAAGATGGATCAGAGTTATAGACTAGTGGTCGAGTTATAGTGAGGCTGGGTAGCATGTTGCACGAACAGTGAAAAATGAACCATTACAATTGTACTTTGGCAAGCTAGAGAAACAACGAGAATTAGAAGTAGGCCACAAAGGCGCTGGATAGATGATTATCAAGGAAAAAGTAGGTCAAAGCTGGTTCCGGATAGCACAAGACCGGCAGAAGTGGAAGAGACACGGAGAGGCCTATGTCCAAAAACAGATGGAAGAAGGCTGAAGAAGAAACAGTAGAAGAAGAAGAACAAAAAAAAGCTTTATCTGGGACGGTTAGTGCTGTCTTAAGCGGAAACATAAACGAAGTTCTTTCTTCTAGTGGTCTTTATAAAGGAAACTGGGCTACTGTGGCAATCACCACCACCAACACCATCATCATCAAGGTTTCTTACAAATTAAAAAATGTAGTTATTACAAGTTTGGCTTTTTTCAGGATTTATCATCTCAAGTCAAGCATTTATTCTACCTGACCCTAATTATTATGTTGTAAACGAAAAAATTGTAGACAAAAAAAGATGACGGCATGAATGAATAATAATTGATCTAACTGAGAGGATATGTGTCCAATTACAGGTATTACAGAATATTGACTAATAGTGTCGTTGTCCACAACATCCCTTCTTCAATAATACAAGTTTTTTGTAACTTTGACTAAAAGGAAGAACAGTGATGTACTTTATGGTTTCTGGAAAGGACTGTCCTTAAAGTAGTACTGATTAAAACAAATTTACTCGATTACCACATGATACTGAATTATTTGAGTTATCGACTGAATGATGGAATGGGGAGAGGGTACAAATTCAATCAAGGAAAGACCAGCCAGAAAGCGGCACTCGAAAGAAGACAGTGAAGAAGTAAAAAAAGAGGAAGACGATTTTAGAAATATTTTGTGATGAAAGTAGTTACGTCAACGTTGTGTAAGGAAAATCATTCCAAGTGAAAAGTTCAAAAAGAACCAACAGCAAAGAATGAGAAACACCAAAATAGAAAAAGTTGGTTCTGCACAAAAAGTACTACAAGTTAAGTGAAAAATGTTTTGATAATCAAAGAGTAGAAAAGCATTTTCAGGTATGATTTAACTTCCCAATTTTATGTATTTAAAATCTATTGTATTGGATTAGGAGTCATTAATGAACCGGTGAAGGAAAAATCAGTGGTTAAGGAAGTTGTTGTGTTGTGTAACTTATCCAAATGTGAAGAAATTGTAATTTTTAATAGTTGAATCTGTGGATGAAGTAACTGAAACTGATAAAAAAAATAACGGTCAAGATGTAGAAAGTGCATCTCTGATTGAATCTCTTCCTGACTGTATACTGACTGTTCATATTTTACTCAATAGCTAACTCTGTTAATTTTGATCGGATAGTTTAAATTAGAATTTTCCTATACTGTAATTCTAACAATTTTTGACAGTTTTAGCGTCAGAATGCCACTTTTGACACAGTTAGTTAGATGAACGACGTAAAGCGGAGTTCGGATAAGCTTTAAGTGCGGAAAAACTACTTTGCGCACGTGTTAGGAACAATATTTTTTCTACGGATAAAATAACTATATATTTTGTTTTTAATTTTAAATCTTTATTGACAATTTAAAGTGTGCGCAAAATAGCTTCTAACTACTAAACTAAAATAACTGCAATTTTCATGATACTTGATTGTTTTTCAACGTTTTGACCTGGAAATTCAACTAGAATAACTGAAAATGGTCCAGTAAGCAAATTTTCATTACATTTTACTTTTTTCAATTATACTACGTTGAAAATTGAGTAGAATGACTGCAAACGGTCCAGTAAGTCAATTATCATAAAATTTTACTGTTTTTCAAGGTTTTAGTCTTGCTACTGTCAATAAATTGCCGGCGAAATCAATTTTTAATATATTTGAATTTTTTTTAGCCTTTTGACGTTGAAAATTGACTCTCACGACTGAAAACAACAAGTTTTCAGTCATTCGAAGTCGATTTTCATGATATTTGGCTGTTTTTTCACGTTTTGATCTTAAAAATTTACTAGAATGACTGGAAATAGAGCATTAAATCATTGTTCATAACATTGGACAAATTTTTTTAATGTGTTTTGTAACATTAAAACAATTTTTACAAGTGATTGACACATATGTCAATTTTAAAAATACTGCATATTTGATAATTTAAACTATGCTGTCAGGCCAAATTTGACAGAGGTAGCTATTGAGAAATATATAAATCACAGAGTTTCAGAAAAGCACGTTTTCCATTAAACATTCGATTATTGTCTTTGAGAAATGTTTGAGATCGTCAAAGAAAAAGAAATAATGAAGAAGAAGGACCCAAATTGTAATTTAATTATTGCCTGTTAATTGAACTAGATACCGATAAAACCGATTTCAGTACTACATTATGGAAGAGGAGAAATCGGGAAACTGGAACTAGTAATAATTTAAGTTTCTCCATTACAACTTCCACGAAAAGAAGTAATAAATAATTTTTGCAGATCAACAACCTGTATAGTTGATTTCACTTTTAGCTTTCCTTAGTTAGCAGTGAATCAAGATTAATGTCTTAAGATACATAAAAATCAATAAATTACCCAGACTTGAAACCACTTATAACTTGAACCACTATTTTAATGGGTTTTGCCATAAGAATTGAGCATAGTTTAATGTAAAAATGAACCAAAACGACATCTTTGTTACTAAACAAATTAAAAAACTACGCATGTAATTATTCCTAATTGCACAAATACTAAACAAATTCCAACACATACTATGGCAGTAAAATTAAACGTAAGCATGAAATAATTGAATCAATCGCGCTACTTGGCAACTTAGCAGGTGTTGGCAAATTTAATTTATAACATATCCGAGTTGATTACATTTACAACTTTTTCCATGACATTATGTTTGATAGGAAATCCATCCAGGCTATTTCCATAACGGCCGGAGCACGAAACTAATTTGTAAAATCGTATTAATAATCCTGGACGTTTTACAAAAATGAAACTGTTCCCGACAATTTGTCATTCCATACAAAATGGTTCATTTGCCGGTGTCGCGCTTCAGTGTATAGACAAACATACACTCGAAGATTTAATTGCAAATAAAAAATGATTTATTACGTTTACGGGGAGGTAGGAACAGCTGTTGAAACATGTAAAACAATGCCAAAAAGGGGAGACATTAAAAGTGAACACAGTGTCTTGATCTGTTTCGTTTTCGGCAACTAAAATTGTTGCGGGATTAGCAGTCATCTCGTAATCACTGCGTGACTAATTGAGACATCCTGTACAAGTCTGGTGTGAAGTAAAAAAAACGCTATATCAAAGGCGACGTGCTTACAACGAAAGTCGTGACTTAAGCCTTGAAATTTTGTCCCCATTTATAGACTGGTACACAAACACGTGTTATTAAGGATTCAAACTCAATTTTCTGAGGGTGTATAAAATATGCATTCGACTGCACCAGAAATTTTAAAATGATATTATGCTCCCCCTTTTCCCCGGTGGGGGTAGAGAGGGTCATTAGCGCGACATTCCCTCATAAAAAAGGGGGACCATATCAGGCTAACGACCATATTATTGCGCCTATCTGCACGCGTTTGGGGTTGGAGATAATAAAAAAAATGGATAACGGGATTAAGCAGAGCACCCTCTCTCTGCCCAGATATAACGGTCCTATGGGCATTTTCAAGGCGTAAGTAGTTTTAAAAGATGATTATTATAATGAAACACTTCTGATGTGTTAGTCTTTCAGCTAACCACCATTCTTAATCTTCTTCATATACTGTCTTACGTGATCAAGGTTGGCGATCAGTTCCCCAAACGCTTTCCTATCTCTTGCAACATGAAACAGCTGATCAACACTGAGGTTTGTCCATTCTCTGATGTTCCTCTGCCAAGATTTCTTTTTTCTTGCTGTGCTATTAATGCTATCTTAATTAACTACCATAATTGCTGTATCGTCTGCAAACCTTATGTTACTTTGTCCCTCCAGTGTTCACACTTTTACTTTTCCACAGTTCTTTCTGAAATATTATAGCTACTAAACTGTAGTGAGGTTCTTAGAATTAAACAAAGTTGAAGAGATGATGTTATTTATTAGACGTTTCGAGGCTGACCTCCTGCAGTTTCTCTCCTTTTATAACCCTTAAATCATCAGCAGCATTGTCTCGTTTCAACCGGGATCTCTAGAGATTCTCGAAACTGTAAAACCTTGTGTTTGGTATAAGAGTGAATGAGGAGAGGTCTCCAGGTGGGGAGGGAGAGAAGGTTTGAGTTGTACCTCAAACGCTTCTGCCAGACATTCCACTCAGGTTTCCCAAAAGAGGATGCAGGTTTCGCGCCAAAAGGTTTGTTTTCCAGAACCTCTAGAGATGCCTGTTGAAACGAGGCAATGCTGCTGACAGTATAAGAGTTATAAAAGGAGAGAAACTCGCAGGGTAGTCTGGCTTTTCTATGTTGCACTACTGATGAAGAGGCCACTCGGCCTCAAAACGTCTAATAAATAACATCATCTCTTCAACTTTGTTTAATTGTTAACCACATCCCAAGAGCCTCACTACAGTTTCAAATAACGGGTCCAATGTACCAAATGTAGCACATATTAGCAGTTAATACACACTGGACAATTGTGATGACAGCACGCAGCCTTGTCTAACTCTTCTTTGAATTTCTATCGGGTTTGCAAGATAATGCTCCTAAGTAATGTAGTTATTCATTGTTCCAGAAGAAAATCGAAGAATTTCCCAAAGAAACAAGTGTTGTTTTGAAGCAGCTTTTTGGATGTAGTATAAGTTTTTGATCAGACTAATATCTTTGGGATCTAGGTTTATGTTTTTTAGTGCTGGGATCAGCTTACCGTGTAGAAAGCTTCTTGGTAATCTATTTCACATATGAATACTCTTTTATTACATTTTCTTGTGTAATAATACCGTCATTGCAAACAATTTTATTAAATAATTTGCTTATAGACACTTTTTATCATCCGTTATTTTCATTAGTTCAGCTGGAATTTCATCTGACCCCGGAGCTCTACCACTTTTAGAATTTTAAAATAATTTTTGAATCTTGATTTCAGAATTTTTAGATGAGTTGGCGCAATTTACAAGTAATTTCTTCTCTATTATCTGCAAATAAGTCTTTTATGTATTCTTCTCGTGTTCTTCTTTTGTCTTCTTCTGATAACTAAAGTTCTCCATTTAAATTTCTGATTAACAGTCATTTTGGCAACGTCGAAAAGCTCGAAAAGTTTTTAATTCTTGTGGTTAGAAAAACTTGGACCACTTTGACAAGCTGAACTAGCTATGACGTTTAATGACAGGCTTAGAGTCACCTGACAACTGTTGACAAAACGCAGTGCCGTAAAACTGACAAAAACTGGTTCCATGAAGCTTACAGTGCAACTTCTCAAATAAGCACATCTATTTGGCATTCTATACTTACTACTCAGCTTACTGGTGAGTGCGTCTTGACAGTTATGACATCTGTCACGTGAGGCAAGCAAAGTATTAAAGTGTTCCTTTACGTCCCAACTGTCAAATTTGGCTATATGGAGCTTTAACCAAAACTTCCAGTAATTCCTCAAATCATCAACTATTTCTAATTTTATAGTTTCAGGTCACTGGTGAACGAGTTTCGACAGTTTTGACAGGAGTCACGTGACGTAAGAAAAGTAAAAAAGTGTTTCTTAAAGTCAGAACTGTCAACTTTGGCTCCATGAAGCTGTAAAGACTATACAGTGTGGTTCCTCCAAGAAATACATTTGCTTGGCATTTTATAATTTTGACAGAGTCAAAATTCCATTGCCTGAATTGTTGTTTTTGATGTGCATTTATTAGCATTTTCGTCATCATTCTCTTGAATTCTCCTAAAATTCCTTAATTGGCATTTTCTCGAAAAATAAATGTCTGAGAATCCCCCAGCTGTGCTTACATAAACTTTTTTCTTTATCCGGCTCCAAGGACCATGTTTACCCTGTGGTTAAGAAATAGCATAACTTAAGAAACATCTTAAGATAGTCCTTAGACCTAACCATGGCGGGTCCAACATATTGGGTTAATAACATATTACTTCTAGAAGAAGAGAATTATAGAGGAAGTATCATCACTAAATATGGAATACCGAATAGGACAGAATAACAGACTCAGCATGGTATGCTACGCCGATGATGCAGCTATTTTCGCGGAAACGGAGGACGATCTACAGAGACAACTACACAAATTCTGCCAGGTCTACCTTTGCTAAAGATCCCGTAAGATGTAAGCTGGTAGTTCAGGACAAAATCATCGAGCAAGTCTCACAATTCAAATATGGGTATGGACCTGTCGAGTTATCACGACCCAGTGAAGGACCTAAGAAGCCAGATCAACAAAGCGACTGCCATGTCGGGCTGCTTAAGGCAGATAATATGGGCGAACGAATACATGCGAAAGGATAGCAAGGTCAGGATGTATAAGACTTACTTCTTAGATCAGGCCAATCATGACATACGGAATAGAAACCAACAAAACGAAAAGAATGCTTCGAGTAGCCGAAATGAAAACGCTCAGGACTATAATGGGAAAAACCAGAATAGACCGAATTAGGAACACTGACATTAGGGAACAATGTGGGGTGCAAGACATCGTAAGATGGGGGAGACAAAGAAAAAGATATTGGTACGCTCACGTGAGAAGAATGGAGGAGGGAAGACTGCCACGCATCGCACTTGAAGGAAAACCAATAGGAAAAAGAGCACCCGGAAGACCACCTAAGATATGGAAGGACAGCTGGCAGTCCACCTCCCAGGAACTGATCCAGAGGAACCTGCAAAACTAACATATCGCGAGATCTTAAATATGAATAAGAAGAAGAACAACTTTTTAGAAGTTTTAACGATTTTTGGTATGTAGGCATTTATTTCTATAATTTCTAATCAAATTCTAGCAGGTACTCCTTCTGTATTAGTCGAATTTATTGCAAAGAACAACAAAATTAATTTAAAATGAAAACTTCACTTGCCACCCGGTAATTAATAGGTGTCCAATTAAAAATAATTATTATCCTATAAACCTAGGAACAACATCATCATTTAGATGTACGGTAACAGGCAAACTATGTGAAGTAATAATTTTGCAACCCTTTTTCTACGTAACCTATCCCTGTTGCGTGCGTTTACAACGCACGCGAAACGACCGCGGCCGTATATCACGGGCGCCGTTTACACCTTCAGGTGACCGGTTGTCAAATAGATAATATTTTGATAAATTGGTCCCACTTACGGCGTTAAATTCGATCATGCATTTCGTGAGGTGTTGCGAAAAGATCGGCGCAACGCGTTTATACCGAGTAATCGAAACCATCAGTCATACGGTCAATCTATTTGGGTCGGTCGCCTTAACGGAAAATATTTTAATTAGGGTTTTGTCGGTGATGTAAGGTGAGGCAGTAGCCTCGATGACGAGGCCTAAAACTGTTGCCTTTTGTTTCCAAAGTTGGTGAAGCCAAGTGTAACCCGTAAGCGTTTTAAACTCTAATCTAGTGAAAGACGCTGACGACCAGCAGCTTTGATTGGCTGTTTTTAAAAGATAGATTCTAAAAAATATATTTTTACTATTTTTGACAAACTATCCGACTAGCTTCCTACTGGTATTATAATTAATGGCCAAGTTGTCAATAATCTGGGATACGCTGACGACACAGCCA
The DNA here is from genome assembly GCA_018691245.2 of Ips nitidus. Lineage (NCBI taxonomy): Eukaryota > Metazoa > Arthropoda > Insecta > Coleoptera > Curculionidae > Ips > Ips nitidus. Next base: position 7,694,533 of record CM042788.1, read on the forward strand.
TTATCGCAGACAGCCCAGAAGCACTACAGTGATTAATAAATAAAATATCTGCCGAAAGACCCTTCCCTATGAAAGAAAGATAATAGTAATAAGCAAAATCTCCAAAAAGTTTGATAAACTCATCCAACAAGTTTCCAAATTCAGATACCTGGGAAGCTGGATAATCGAAGATGGAGGTTATATCTGCTATGCGAAATCTAATATGTAATCAAAGCTTCAAGTTTAAAATTGCGGTATTGTTTTGTAAAAGGGTACGTCTTTTCTGTGCTATTATATGGTGTCCATCAACAACAACGAAGTACCAGACACTTAAAACTTGTACAAATCATTTAGGGTAGAAATGCCTCCTACCTTGAGTATATTTTTCGCAATGTCAAGTATATTTCTGAAGCTAATAATGGAAGGCAAGATAGAGTGGAAAAGAGACATAGACAAAAAAAAACTCATGGCTTCAGAATATTAGAGATTGGACTGGCCTAGATGCTCACACACTATTTAGATCAAGATCCAGATGAGTTTGCCAGGATTGTTGCCATCATCCATTCCTAATCACAACTAGTGATAAAACAGACTATAGTTACATCTCTCTCTCTCTAGTCGTTTACTTCATCGGTTGAAGTGTCGTGATCTTATGTATATCGTTCATGTTATGGTGATTGTGATTTCTTTCCATTTATATTTGTCTGTAATGCACCTCATGTTGCCCTGCAGTGAATAACCTGTTAAAGTCCTTTTTCAAAATTGTCATCCTTTCTCCTGCTCACATCACAAGTTCCTCTAATATTGACACGTTCGTTCTGTGAGTTATTGCATTATTGTTATTAATTATATGTATTTTTCAAAATAATGATGAATATTGATACAACAAAAGTCACTTTCTAGAGCTGGGAACTTATATATCCCGACGCGTGCCCCCCAGAGGGCTTAAAGCACCCCCAAACGCGAATTAAAACAGAATAAACACGGGTTAAGGGACTAAATTGCCGCGAGCTAAACATACAGCTTACCGAGCAAATCTCTTCTATTCGAAGGCGACATGTAGTTTTAGATATTGCTCGTATACACTGCTCTCGCCCTGACTTGCCTTATCATAACTTTCCATCATCACAAAATTACCACCAAAATCCTTCTCCGCATCCTTTCTAACTACAAACAACATCAAACCGTCCTCAATCCGAAGGACTTATGGACAATCCAAGCCGGAGGGATGATTTCAGTCGGTGTGGAGTGTAGGTGCAAACTACACACATTGCAGAATAATGTGGGGTTAAAGTTAATCAAAGCAAATTACGTTTCGAATTTAAGCCTCAAAGGCCCGGAGCGTTATGGAGTTTTCGGGTTCAATCTGTGTGTGTGTGTGCGGCTTTGGGAGGAAACTTTGTTAATAAATTATTGTTTTTTCGGAGGGGACAAAAATAGAGTATTGGGAACTTTAGTTGTTAAATTGGATCAATATGCTGCAGTGCGGATGATTTGTTTTATTCATCCGTCCGAGTGTACGAAAACAGTGTAACCGTAACCGCGGAATAATGTTCTTATTTTAAAGTAAAACTTGTAGAGGTACAAAAAGCCAAACTAAACATATCATCCAGAAAAGGTCTGGGAGATTTTTCTTTTGTAACACTAACGACGGTTTTGTCTTTGGAGTATACAGCAATGAAATAATCAAAATAACATTTGCTGAACAGAGAGGTTTGCAATGAAAAATCTGATAAAAGAATTGAACTAACTTCTTCTGTAGAGCAAAGATCTGGTCAAAACCAAACTGCGCACAAGAGTCTCAGAAAGGCAATAAGCAATACCTAAATGCCACTCAACCAAAGCATAATAAGCAGATTTCAGTAGTCAAAATGATCCCACCCAGCTTAGACAGCGAAACAAACAATTGAGGAAGTTCTTAGACGCGTTAACAAATTCTTTGAAATCGTCAAAAAGATGAAAATGGCATATCTAGGGTACATCATACGAAGTGACAGATACTGGTTCTTCTGTGGAAAGAAGAGGAATTGGAAGAACGAAAATGATATGGCTGCGAAATATCAGACAGTGGACAGAGATACATGATGTGCAGTCGCTGACACACCGTAAGAACAGAAAAGCGATGGAAAATGTTGATTGGAAACATCCATTAGTGGATCTGTATTGGAAGAAGAAGAATGAAGTGTATGCTCATATTACAAAACAGAAGCCAGAGTTATGTTTGCCGCTTACATACAAATTCCAGACAATTCAAAATCTCTACCTCTATTAAAAAAGCTTTCTACATTTCTCTTTTCCATGTTTGACAATGCTCATACACCTTGATAATTTTATGGTCGATGAGAAAATAAAGATTTGCAGTTCTAGGTTTCTTGCAAAAAGGGAGTTATTATTCTTGACCTTCTTTGTTGTTTAAACTACTTAATCATGCACATAGATGATCAGCAAACAACTAGTACAGTTTGGGCAATTACTCAAGCTTTTAAAGGTCAAAGTGCACCTACTGCCAGGAGACTACTTCAAACATATCCTACAGGTAATAGGAAAGTCAGCAGTCAATTTCTCACCGTACTCATTACGAACTGACATTCGACTAATAATTACCCCTAGGTTAATCGACTCGGCTACTTAACTACCGCAGAAATTAGACCGGTCCCGATTAACTTAAGAAAAGACGAAGAGATAAGATCCATTTCCTGCAACTTCTCATCTTTCATAGCCGACGTAACCGCAGCAAGTAATCCCGAAGGAGGAATTCAATAGCTCCGAACGGTTGCGGGGCAAATAAATCATCCATACGCTCTCACTAACACTGAACAGTAACATCGAACCTATATTTAGGCAAATACCCTAGGGCCTGCCTAATATAAGACGATTAACCAGTTATGGCAGCATCAAATTCGCCCCGTCTTAATATTTTACAAACTATTTGGTGGCTGCCCGAGGGCTTCCAGTTAATCTAATAGGGAGCTCGAAAGCGTTTAGGGGGAGTTTTCGAACTCACAATTTGGATCTGTTTCAGGAATACGATAGACTATTCAATGTTTTTTAATATTAGTATCAATTGGAAACTGTCAAAACGAATAGAAATACTAGAGAACATAATTTGTCTTGCGTGCGAAAGACTAGACTGAATTAAACATTCATAGAAATCTACAAAAACCTTTGTCTAAAATCTGCTGGACATTTCCATTTCTGGACAATGATTTCAGTAGAGGAAAGATGCAAAGTTGGTAAATTTGATTCCGCAAAGAAAGCTCGTGTGTAGCAAGTAGTTGTGGAAGTGTGTTGGAAGGTTATCTAGAATTCCTATATCACAGAGGATGCTTGGTGAACTTCAATAGCAATTCATCCAGGAACCTTGTATTAACCAACTGCTGGATTGAAAACCCCAAACTTTTCAGTTGATTTCTGTTGATCAAAGAAGTCTACCATCTGCAACTGCCAAAGATTTTACCTGTTAAATCTAGTAAAACTAGTAAGGAAAGAAGGAATTGCCCATGAAAAGATGTATGTGGGTCATGTAGCTGGAAAGCTGAAGAAGTAGTTTTCCTAGCTTATTCTGCTCACAAAAGAGGCATAAATAAAGTTTAGTGCTGGTAAAATGAGCAATTCGATTTTACTGAGGAAAATAATAACAAGACGAAGAGCCAGACTGCAGATCTCACTGAAACTTGAACTTTTGGTCACTGAAACTGAAACAAAACTTGTTCTGACTTTGAGACACTTTCCAAAGATTACAAATCTATAATTTTTTGCAACAATCTCATATCGTGATATATAGTTATTATTCTTCGCCGGCGGCCAAATATCGAAATAAGAGGTCAGAAAGCTAATTTACTTGTCTCCTTGGCCATAATGGATTTTCGATTTGCAAGGGTTCCTCATTTATTTTTCGATTAAACTATTGATATTTTACCTTGGTACCTGCACGAGATCGTATTACAGATTAAATTAGGTTTTGCGTAATCTGAACAAACAGTTTTTTTTCCATCGTTACCTAATATTACGTTGAGTGGATTTTTCAGCGGAACAAAACCAAACATAATATAAACCCAGGGGCATTTTTCCTTTTGAAGGAGATTTTTCATTGTCAATCGAATTTTGCCGGTAATACGTTCGCGTGCAATACACACACACGAGTGCAAATCCTAGAGGAACATCATATACGAGGAGGGAGAACGGAATTTCCATCATTTTCACGGGAAAAATGCATTAGGAAGTCGTTCCGTCGAGATAAAAAATGGATTACGTTTTCATCGAGGACGTACGGAATGTCGACGACAAGACGTGTTTGTTTTCTATTTTCCAACTTCGATTCGACGACGGATTTGTTGTGCTTTTGAAGGCAGTCAACGTGAGGAATATTGAAAATAATTGCATGGATTTTCCAAGATACAGATTTATTTTATCAGCAGCTGACATATGTCAAACTTTACGAAAGATAGCAAATAGCTTTTATTTAAAACAAATTAATCATCATCATCAGAACCCCAGAACCTCTGACTCTTCTCCAAGGTATTTGTAGGTTTAATTAAGTTACAAAAAAATGTTTATAGTAACTTCCTTCTTATTAATCCTTGCTGTAGTTTGTTAAATTTTGGCTGGAGAGCTATATGATAACCTTCTCTCTACAGCTTCTTCCCATTTAATATTATCTTCATCTCATGTGTTGGTTAGGAATTTCCGTGGTGAGAAATGTGTTCCTTCCAGGATTTGCTATAAAATTTGCTAATGGCAAAGAATGTGCTCACATTCTACATTAATTCAAATAACTTCCTCAAAGAAAATGGACATATTGGTAAATTTCCACTTTACTTATACTTTATGTACTCTAAAACATTTAATATAATTTTTGCATCAAACAAGCACACCACAATTATTGTTCCATGTGTATTCACAGCTAATATTTTAGAAAGCACTATGGGGAAGAACGGAAGGTGTGAGCATTGGAGAGGAGGATAAATAATATCAGGTTTGCAGACGATACAACCATTCTGGCAGAGACTATAGAAGAACTGCTATTCACAGCCATTACATTTTCTTCTTTATCCCAAGGAACACTTTTCATTTGAAAACTAACATTGGTCTTGTCAAGCCTTGCTCATTTCCATCAATTATTTAACTGCTAAGTCTTTTTTATTTACAGCTATTTCAAGCATCCCCTTAGCTATCCTTATGATGATTTTTGATACCAACGAATCTTCACTTCCTTTAGTTTGTTAAAAAAACACTGTTTTTAGTGTTAAATAAATGTAAAATACACAAAGACCAGTCAATTTTAAACCTCCGACAACAAATTAACAACTACATTAGCATAAAAGCGAACCGAAAACAATTTTTCCGTCAACGGATTCATTATCTTGTGCAGCCATTCGTCGGCAAGTTTTCTTCGTTTCTTCTTGCCACGAATGTTCACCGGGCTTCGCCTCGGAATTTACGGCCAACAACAAAAACCTCATAGTCGGAATAACAATTATATAAAATAATTATACGTTTGCTAAGCCGGTATTTTATTTAATCTTCGCCAGCACCAAGATCGCCCGTAGATAAAGCGGTCTTGCTGTTGGGGCATTGCACAGATAAATCAACGGGGACTTGCTAAAGAAGCGTATGTAACTATATTAAATAAATCCAATTTAATCTTTGCTGATAAAGATAGAGGCTGTTCTAGAATATTCTTGAATAATTATGTTGATATTTTCAGTTTTATAATTAGGACGAAATGTACAAAACTTGTTTAAAACGTCATACATATTAGTTTTCCATGCATTTCGTGTATGATGTTTGCAGTGAAGATAATAGAAAAACAAAATTAAAACCAACAAAATCAAGAGAATATAAATGTTTGACAGAAAAAGATAAATAACTAATATGTTCTGCACAAATTCTTGAAACTTGTGAAACTGTAGTAATTCGGTATGATTTTCCATAAAGGTTAACTTTCCTTAAAATTACATAGAAACTTGACATAAGACGGTTACTTCTTGCGTTTACGTGACCATGCAAAACCATTACTAGTTATGATCTTTAAGTAGATATTTTCAATGAGAGGTAGACAGTTTTGTAGTACTTTTAGGATGTCACAAGAGTCACAAATTTGTTGTACAAATAAAAGTATAAGAAGAAAATATATAAATATGCTTAAAACTAGACTGCGAGCCTATAAGTATCATGAATACCCTTTTCAAACACAGGATGTTTCCAAAATATATAAGGCATATAAGTCACTTTTTGTATGAACAAACTTTGTGACGAAGAGAGAATGGTTTTAGCGGTATTATGGGATTTCACAAAGGCATTTGACTGCGTGAATTGCTAGATATTGCTGCATAAATTGCTACATGATGTGCGGGGTATTATATTCGAACAAACTTGACAAAGAGACTGCAAAGCAAAGCTTCTCAGGAGGAGGAAACTGCTGATGAGAGTGCCAAATAGGTTTCTAACTATCTTAGCTCTAAGCTCTAACAATCTAATACTGAAGTTGGAAATGATTTTGATTTTTGGAGGTCTTGCAGTATTTTTTCTGAATCTCTACAACCGTCTTAATTTAATTTACCAAATTTACAAAGTTGTCGTTGTCGTGTTGTTGTGTCAACTGGCTTTTACAGTGTTGCAAGCTCAGAATTGCATTACAAATGTCACGTGAAGTGTATTTTACAATTTCAGCTTTTACAACTGTTTAAATTCAATTTACCAAATGTTCAACTTTTAAAATACTTTTGAAAAGTCACGTGACTTATTTTGACAGGTGTCAACTGGTCGTTACAGTGTTGCAAGTCCAAAATTGCTTTGTCAAAGTTACTTGACGTGTATCTTTCCATTTCAGCTTTTACAGCTGTCTAAATTTTATTTACCAGATTTTCAACGTTCAAACTAATTTTAAAAGTCACGTGACTGATTTGGACAGGTGTCAACTTTACAGTGTTGGCCTTTAAGTTGTAATTGTAAGCGAATTGCAAGCTCAGAATTGCATTACCAATGTCACGTGAAGTGTATTTTACAATTTCAGCTTTTACAACTCTTTAAATTCAATTTACCAATTGATCAACTTTTAAACTACTTTTGAAAAGTCACGTGACTAATTTTGACAGGTGTCAACTGGCCTTTACAGTGTTGCAAGCTCAGAATTGCATTACCAAAGTCACGTGAAGTGTATTTTACAATTTCAGTTTTTACAACTCTTTAAATTCATTTTACCAATTGTTTAACTTTTAAACTACTTTTGAAAAGTCACGTGACTAATTTTGACAGGTGTCAACTGGCCGTTACAGTGTTGCAAGTCCAAAATTGCTTTATCAAAGTTACGTGACGTGTATCTTTCAATTTCAGCTTTTGCAACTGTCTACATTTAATTTACGACATTTTCAACGTTGAAACTACATTTCAAAAGTCACATGACTGATTTGGACAGGTGTCAACTGGCCTTTACAGTGTTGCAAGCTCAGAATTGCATTACCAAAGTCACGTGAAGTGTATTTTACAATTTCAACTTTATTTGCCAACAAAATGATATACAAATCACAAAGCAAACGTCAAAATGCTTTTACAACTCTTTAAATTCATTTTACCAATTGATCAACTTTTAAACTACTTTTGAAAAGTCACGTGACTAATTTTGACAGGTGTCAACTGGCCGTTACAGTGTTGCAAGTCCAAAATTGCTTTATCAAAGTTACTTGACGTGTATCTTTCAATTTCAGCTTTTGCAACTGTCTACATTTAATTTACGACATTTTCAACGTTGAAACTACATTTCAAAAGTCACATGACTGATTTGGACAGGTGTCAACTGGCCTTTACAGTGTTGCAAGCTCAGAATTGCATTACAAAGTCACGTTTTTTACAAAAAGTCACGTGACTAATTTTGACAGGTGTCAACTGGCCGTTACAGTGTTGCAAGTCCAAAATTGCTTTATCAAAGTTACGTGACGTGTATCTTTCAATTTCAGCTTTTGCAACTGTCTACATTTAATTTACGACATTTTCAACGTTGAAACTACATTTCAAAAGTCACATGACTGATTTGGACAGGTGTCAACTGGCCTGTACAGTGTTGCAAGCTCAGAATTGCATTACCAAAGTCACGTAAAGTGTATTTTACAATTTCAGCTTTTACAACTCTTTAAATTCATTTTACCAATTGATCAACTTTTAAACTACTTTTGAAAAGTCACGTGACTAATTTTGACAGGTGTCAACTGGCCTTTACAGTGTTGCAAGCTCAGAATTGCATTACCAAAGTCACGTGAAGTGTATTTTACAATTTCAGCTTTTACAACTGTCTACATTTAATTTACCACATTTTCAACGTTGATACTACATTTCAGAAGTCACATGTGATTTGGACAGATGTCAATTGGCCTTTACAGTGTTGCAAGCTCAGGATTTCATTATCAATGTCACGTGACGTGTATTTTATAATTTCAGCTTTTACAACTACTGTCTAACTTAATTAAATTTTTTCACTTCAAACTATTTTTTATGGTCATGTGGTGGTTTTGTCAGGTGTCAACTGGCCTTTACAGTGTTGCAAGTTCAAAATTGATTTTTGTTTTTTTACAGAACTGACTGCTTTTAGGGCCAGTGGTCCAATTTAGATGTTTGGAGTCTTCTCATTATGAGTATGATGCATGACAAGTTTGACAATTACAATGACAAATTTGACAGTAGTAATGACAAGTTTGACCTTTCTGGAAAACCTACTTTTATTGTCAGGAAAAATTTTCATTTATGGAGTAATTTTTCGGTAAATTTCCAAGAATGCAACGCAAATGTCAAAAACATTAATTGACAAGTAACGTGTAATATGTGTAAGACAACAGTGATGCCAAGTCCACAAAAAACATGCAATTATTGTTAAACATTTTATAGACTACAAACTTGCTTGAAGTCATTTGAAACTTATAATTAGCTTATTTTTCAGTATTAAGTGTCTCAAAAATTAAAATTAGGATCTTTTAACATTTATGCAATGTATGAGACAAATATATAAGACTTTAGGGACACTAATTGGTTAATTTTTGCCTTCCTATCTTACGAAGTTAAGAAGGAGGGTTCTTAAGACTTCTCTCTACTATAACCTACAATAATTACAACCTCAAAAGTTACACTTTGAAACTTTAATCAGCCGCTTCCAACGCTAAACAAAGACCATCAGAACGAGTATGCAAGGCGCCCACATCAATTGGGGCCCTTAATAGCCTTCTTGGGTGATTCTCCATGTTTCGGTTTCACATTACCGACTAATCACATAAGATAAAATATAGGAGAACCACCCCTCGAACTATTTAGATAACAAGTGCTCCCAAGCAACAAGCCCACTTATATTTTCTTGGAGCTTCTTGAGCCCTCATTAGGGACGTTTCATTTTGCCTAAGAGCCTTGTTTCCCTTATGGCAAATTTAAGGGCACTGAAAAGAGGAAAAATACCATTTTGATTAGCGTAAATTTCATATTAAAATTCATTTTGCATGTATAACGTAACCGGTTCGATGCAATTAACAATGTTTACGTGGGTGACATTATCTCGTTGTAGGATCGGGACAAAAGGGGCTTTCCCTTTTTTAAAGCTGGTTGAGTGTGTGCATTATTTTACTTTGCAAGACCGGTTAAAATGGATTGTTATGACACCGGTGAAGTGTTAAGGAATTTTTCTGCAGACAAAAAGCAACCAAAAAAACCACCAAGTTAATCAGTATTCCGAATACAGAAAAATAAACAAAGCACCTGTACTGTTGTATTATTCAAACTAGGCGTGTGCCCCCTGTCTAATCACATTAACATCCTTACAATTTATACTGGGTGGTCTGTGAAAAAATTCGGGTTTACTGACTTGCAGCATTAGCTTGCGGCTAGACTAACCACCCTGTATCTTCGAATGCTAATGACCCTTTTCAAAGGTAAACAGGTCTCCTCCCATATAATTGCATTGTCCGAGGAGTTATTCCGTCCAGAAAGCAATTATTAATATATTATTATTGGTATCAGTGATACATTATTCACACGACGGCCATTGTATGGTAATAACACGGGAACTGTCGATGCGCAATCGAGATTTTTTATGACTATGCTTATAAAGTGGTTTTTTCCAACTTTTGACTGTAGAATCACGTCCACCACATGATCAAATTTAGTAGAACTAAATTCAAAGTGTTTATAAGTTATTTCCTTCAATTATTCTATTGTAACCTAATATTCAATGGATTTTAGTCACTTGTCAACCATATGTTTTAATTAAACAATTTTTGTTCCTATTGATCGATTTCCATTTTATTTACATACAAGTACAAAGGAAATATCTGTCAAGTTATGTAAAAAGTTTTGATAGAAACTCTTGCACTAATATACAGGGTGTTTTCAATTTCAAAAATTACTTACTTTTTAACATCCTGTGTAAGAATTAAAGTGTTCCGTAAAGTACGAATTATCAAATTTGGTTCCATGGAGCTTTAAACACCACTTCCAGTGAAATTGCTCAAAGAAACACATCTATTTGACATTTTATACTTTCAGGTCACTGCTGAGTGAGTTTTGACAGTTATGACAGCTAAAACGTGACGCAAGCTGTCTATTAAAGTGTTCCGTAACGTCCCAACTGTCAAATTTGGCTCTATGGAGCTTTAAACACCACTTACAATGCAATTCCTCAAAGAAACACATCTATTTGACATTTTATACTTTCAGGTCACTGCTGAGTAAGTTTTGACAGCTATGACAGCTGTAACGTGACGTAAGCTATATATTAAAGTGTTCCGTAACGTCCCAACTGTCAAATTTGGCTCTATGGAGTTTTAAACACAACTTACAATGCAATTCCTCAAAGAAACACATCTTTTTGACATTTTATACTTTCAGGTCACTGCTGAGTGAGTTTTGACAGTTATGACAGCTGTAACGTGACGCAAGCAAATTATTAAAGTGTTCCGTAACATGCCAACTGTCAAATTTGGCTCTATGAAGCATTAAACACAACTTACAATGCAATTCCTCAAAGAAACACATCTTTTTTGACATTTTATGCTTTCAGGTCACTGCTGAGTGAGGTTTGACAGTTATGACAGTTGTAACCTGACGTAAGCAAAGTATTAAAGTGTTCCGTAACATGCCAACTGTCAAATTTGGCTCTATGAAGCATTAAACACAACTTACAATGCAATTCCTCAAAGAAACACATCTTTTTGACATTTTATACTTTCAGGTCACTGCTGAGTGAGTTTTGACAGTTATGACAGCTGTAACGTGACGCAAGCAAAGTATTAAAGTGTTCCGTAACATGCCAACTGTCAAATTTGGCTCTATGGAGCTTTAAACACAACTTTTACAATGCAATTCCTCAAACAAACACATCTATATGACATTTTATACTTTCAGGTCACTGCTGAGTGAGTTTTGACAGTTATGACAGCTGTTACGTGACGCAAGAAAGGTATTAAAGCTTTTCATAACATGCCAACTGTCAAATTTGGCTCTATGAAGCATTAAACACAACTTACAATGCAATTCTTTAAAGAAACACATTTATTTGACATTTTATACTTTCAGGTCATTGCTGAGTGAGGTTTGACAGTTATGACAGCTGTAACGTGACGCAAGCTTTCTGTTAAAGTGTTCCGTAACGTCCCAACTGTCAAATTTCGCTCTATGGAGTTTTAAACAACATACAATGCAATTCTTGGAAGAAACACATCTTTTTGACATTTTATTCTTTTAGGTCACTGCTGAGTGAGTTTTGACAGTTATGACAGGTGAAACGTGACGCAAACAAAGTATTAAAGTGTTCCGTAACATGCCACCTGTCAAATTTGGCTCTATGAAGCATTAAACACAACTTACAATGTAATTCCTCAAAGAAACACATCTATTTGACATTTTATACTTTTAGGTCCCTGCTGAGTGAGTTTTGACAATTGTGACAGCTGTAATGTCAAAAAAACACCCTGTATATATACTAAAATTTTGATAATTTTTTCTTTTAAAGTATTTTGTCGTGAAATAAATGAATGTCAAGAATGAAACCCAGTGAAGTAATTAAGATTTGTTTGCAGTAAGTTTTGGCTTATTTTCTTAGTAAATAAGGACTAACAAAAGTAAGTAAGTTGTCCATATAACAACAGATATAATAATAATACTTATAGTCTTAGAAATTGATGTTTGTTAAATAAAATCTGTAAAATTTACAAAAAAGTTTGTCTTATTAAAATAACTCGAGTAAAAAGTATATAAATGATGTTTTAGATTAATATCTATCATTGTTCTAATTAATAAATGGTTGTTTCCATCAGGGTCTGACTAGCCAAAACAAGTAAACATGTTAGACAAAAATTTTGTACTTTGAAAAACTTATTAAAAGTTAACAAAAAGTTTACATTACTCTGGAAAAAAGAGAAAATAACTCCGAAACCCTTTGAGGACCAACTAAAAATAGTCTAAAAATGTGTAAAGAACACCTTTAATAAACCGCTGGAAAGGTCAACTTTTTTAGACTTTCTGGAACATCTTTAGACTCTGTGCAACATTTTTTGACTTTCCAAATCATTTTTAGACTTTTTGCAACATTTTTAGACTTTTTTGAAAAACGAATAGTCTTCTTGAAATGATACACAAGACTTTTGGATGGAATGACAAAGCTAAGTCTTAGTATACAACAACAATACAAGTTTTAATTTCAATCTTTATGATTTTAATGCTTTTTGGAGTTAAAATTGTCGCCCCAGATCGGTTTTTTTAGAAAATATCCTGACGTTTTCACTTGACAAATACTTCTTTTATGTAGACTTCTTCTAGACTACGAAACAGGGCTCAAAATTAAATTTGTTTCAATCACATATTAGTTCCACACATTTTTTTTACACAATTTATCATTCGGCACTTCTCTAGGATATTAACAACTTTACGACACACAAATAATCTGGACGTTTATCGTCCGTCTTTATTTATGCATCTGGAGATATTCCAAGTGGTGTATCATTAAGGTGAGAGGCGAGAATGTGTCGGATTTATTGGAGTTTAAAATTACAAATTTTGAAGTCGGGTTTCTCCGAGTTATTTGGCAATATTCCACTTTTCAGCGTGTGCTAAAATGTGTGTTATTTGCCGCTTTGCCTGAATTTATAATCGTTGAATGTTTTTATAGTACAAACAGGAGTTTGTTACTTGTTGACTGTAGAAAAGTTTACAGGTAAATACACACATTTTATTGTTCAATAAATTAAGTTGGTTTATGCATTATAAGAGAAGCAATTGACAGAACATAACTTTACAAAGCATATCGCCTGACTGCCTAAACATGAAAACTAATCAAATCCCTGTGGATCCCCGCAAATAAAGCAAGGTTAATCATGCAGGATGTGGAGTTAGTACATAATGAAACAATGTTCCTAATGGATTACAGATAAACGTATCCAAATCCCGTCAAATATCAGGTAAATTCCATGTCTAAAGGCTGATGGTTAAGCTGCTAGTGAACAGCAACTACTCTAGTTTTAAATGACAATCTAAAATCTTTTCACGTAGTTTCCGGCAAAGGGCCAAGATCATATTTTTACGTGGCGTATCAATTTACCGGACTGACCTGGGGGGAATTTCAAGTATCCGAAAACTTCGATTCCGGTTTATCAAAACCGGACTAAAGCCCGGAGCGTATGAATGTTAAACGAGTTTTACATGCGTTGCGCGGTTTCTCGAGTAAATCAATTCGGGTTTTATTGCATCGCGGACAACATAGATTCGGAATAATTGATATTTGAAAAGCTCCACCGTATTGCGGAACGACGCACAATGGAACCGAGTAAATAAATTTTACTGGTCGGCTAGATTTAAACGACTCGATAGCTAATCGAATGAGGAAAAGTCGCCTTTTGTGATTGTCGACAGTCCTTATTTACAAAACGGATCTCCTGATTGGCTTGCAATAATATTTTACAAGGTTTTGAATGTAAAAGATATTATATAGGTAATATAGAAGTAGCTGAATTTCTTATAAGTTTGGAAATGTAATAGAAGTTAGTATGGTTACTTATCATCCACGTACGTATACAGCATTCCCAGGAAGCACATCATACAAACTGTACTGTGACCTTTAGATCGAAAGATGACAATTTGACGTGAATTATTCTTAACAAAAAGTGTCTAATTTGAAAAACCTCTAAAGTCTGTCTCTTTTGAAAAATAATCTATTTTTGAAAATATTTAGAAAACGTTTTAATGGATTTTAATTACTATATCCCTCATCCATTGAAACTACAGTACAATTTTCACTTGCACTCCTAAGTGAAAATTGCATCCATATTGTTATAGTTACTATGTAACAAATTGTCGGCACATCTAATCAAACATGACAATTAAAACACAAAATTTGAATTTGAATGAAAAAATATTTCTGAAAACATTAACAAAAGTGTATTGACTAACACAATAAGGTCGCAGTCGTATATTTGGAAAGAGTTTAGCAGCTTTTGTAAAATAACTATATTAACAAATTTATACAATCTGAAGAAAGTTGAACGTTTTGTGTACAAATTTTGAGAACCTCACTGTCAGAAGGACAGCTTCAAGACAGTAAGTAACAAGATTTACTAACTCAATTTTGACTATCCCTGGTCCATAAGAAAGCTTTTTAACAAGACAATCTCACGAATTTTTTTGAACTTTTACAATAAAAAAGCTTTAACAGTAGAAAGTCAATTTCGATAATCTGAAATATTCAATAGAAAGATTTGAGTTCCAGACCATAAGTTTTCCAAATCAATAAAAAAGCTTTAAGACAATCTTAAGTAGTAAAGAGAGTAAAAATGCAATTATCGATAATCTGAAGAAAGTACAATAGAACCTCACTGTCAGAAGCTTTAATAACAAGGTTTAACTCAAGACTATCCCTGGTTCATAAGAAAGCTTCATTTTTAACTCATTTTTGACTGTAAAAAAGCTTTAAGACCCTGGTAGATTCATAAGAAAGCTCCAAGACAGTAAGAAGGCTTCCAGAATCAAATAAAGACAAACCAAATAGAGTACAAAGTTTTGTGTATACATTTTGACAATCTTAAGTTAGTAAGGAACTTCAAGAGAGTAAAAATGCCTGTATTATCAAAATTTGTACAATCTGAAGCGAGTAGTCGCATAGTCAGGAGGAAAGCTTCAAGACAGTAAAAAGGCTTACTAACTCAATTTTGACTATCCCCAGGCAATAAGAAAGCTCCAAGATAGTAAGAAGGCTTTCAAAAATACATTTTAACAACATAAATTCAGTAAGAAAGCTTGTGGCTCCAATAAAGAATTTTTTTTTGAAATTGAATATCTCGGAAACGTGAAGAACTAGATATTTCAGTTTTGGCTCATTTTGTATTATTTTTCAAGCACTTTCTAATGGCGGGGCAATAAAATTGATAGGAATTTAAGTAAAAGAGGAACGACCCTTCAAAAAGTAAAAAAATGCACATTTTCTCAAAACTGCAATATTGTCAATTTTTCATTTTGCTCCAGAAGGTTTCCATTGCATAACCATCGGCACATTTATACCGAAAAAAACTTATATTAAATGAAATAATCACAAAACAGCACTGTAAAATGTTTTATTTGACAATCTAGAAAGTAAAAAAAGTGAAAAAAAAATGTAAATGATCGACTTATTCAAGATTGAACGAAAAAATGCTCCAAAAAAGTGATGAAAAAATTAGTCAACTTTGACGCCCTCTAGTGGCCAAACGGGACCATTAACCTATCGACTTTTATACGTCAATGGAAAGCCCAATTCATTGGCTGTCCATCAACATATAAAAGTATATACAAAGTGTTACAAATACGCGTGCTATTTACGGTTTAGTGACAGGGTGTCCCAGAAACATTTTTCACTGGTTTAGGTCTAATTTGACCCTGGAAACTTAGGAATTTTGGGAGTTATTTGACAATAAAGACAGTTTTGATTGAATTTGACAGCTACTTTAACCTTCAATAACTGGGTTATTTCGACAATTACAGGGTGGTTCAATGAATCAATTTAAAGAATGATTTTTTTAAATAAGTGACCTACAAATAGAGAATCAGACAAAGTTATAAGAATAAGGAGTATTCTATTTGAAAATCTAGACTTTCTGTCCTTTTTTAGAACTGATTTTTTGACCACCCTGTATCATATATTTTTACGTTTTTCTTCAACCACTTTTGGAACAAACCTTGTTTAACACGACAAAACACCAAATGATATGTGAAAATTGGTAAATATTTCAGAAACGAATACAGATAGGTGTATGACATTAATACACGAAATATGTCTAGAATTTGAGGTAGAATCCAAAATTGCAAAAATATACTGGGTGTCCCATTTAAAATAAGCAGTAGATGATATCGACTTCCGGTTAAATCGTTGCATGCATATTTTCTTGTTTTTCCAACCAACCACAACCTCAAAGAAATGATAAGATTGAATTTTAGCTAAGAAATCCTTACTTTTGACCTAATTCTATCTTTAACATTTTAAAGGCAATGGTCAAGCTTAACTTAAATTTGTCATCTTGATTAGACCACAACAGTCTTTGACTCCGAAGACATTATTTTGATTAAAAATATGAAATATGACAAATGTTCAGTTATAATAATGAAGTAAATTTTGACCTGTCCAAATGCCCCCTAAAGTCTGGTTTACGAAAAGTTGTTGTATGTTCAATTACGGTCATAGCTTATAAGTTTCATTTGTCAAATTTGAGTAAAATTTTACCAATTAAGTAAATTTGCCTTTCTGCTACGTTATTATAACCAAAAATGTTTGTTGGTAGGTTAGGTTAGTTATTGGGAATTATTAGGAATTACTGGGCATAACAAAAAATTAATTGACATTATTGGCATATTAGGAATTATGCTAATATGCCAAGGATACTCATTGTGAACGGTTTTTCTTGACAATGCAGCTAAAGATGCGAGTTTGATGTAAAAAGAAACAAAATTAGAAACCATTCCTTAAGATCATCTCTGGCAAAAAATGTCGTAGAAGAAGAGCAATTGATGAAGATTACGGATCATGCCTCTACCGCTTCAATTAGACCATATCTGCAACTTGACGAGAACAAATCTCTTATAATATTCTTCATGATACACATTAAGTAAAATCCTGACAATTCTGGTAATCTCTTCTTATTGTCCTTAGTTCTAAGGATCAATGAACAAAATTTATTTAGCGTTAAATAAGTTCTACTTTTATTCACTTACTAGTTAATCTTTTCAGTTGAAAAGTCCTTAAAATCATCACAGTTTGGCTTACTGAACTTTAAATCCGTAGCGCGGTTTGATGGAATCGCCAATCAGCCACGTTAACATCGAACTGATAATCGCATTAAAAACTCTTTGATCTGTACGCCTAACGGTCATTTTAATTAAAACTAACGAAAGTGCCAATTGGACTAATACCGTCGAGGATTTAAGCCGAACCGGCCTCTAAACTAATGCAATGATAAATTCATCTGGCCGTTTAATTAAAATCCAATTCGGATTTCTGGTGCATTATTAATGAATGGTCCACCGCGATACCGCAACAAATTATAACCAGGTCGTTTCGCGTTTTGTTTTTGTTCAAATATTGGGTTAGGAAGTTTGGGCGAAACGGTCCCTCAAATTACAGATTTACCCAAACTCTAGAGTATTTGGATTCGGTCCCGGAATAGTTAAGTAGGTACAGGGATTTCCGAATAAAAGTAAACAAATCCTTTTATTTTGCTGGTTGCCAGTGAAGAAATAAAAAAATGATTAGGAATACTAGAGCATTGATTTTACCCGTTATTTCAAATATTAGTGTAACAATTCTCCGCAATTTTTGGGGTTTTATCAACGACTGTATAAAGTTCAAAATGTTCGTACTGAACTGCTTTTTTACCTCATGCTAATGCTTCAAGTATTTTTGGGTTTTAAAATTTCACCTGGTACTCGTGTTTTAATTACACGTTTTCTGGGGCAGAAATTACGTCCTACGTGTCCGATATTATCCAAATCTCGATCGAAATGCACTCAAGGACTAAATAAAAGGTCAAATAGACAGGTGTGCAAGAAGCAATCTCCTTTATAGATTGGTTATCGCGTATCTTAAATAGATTCAATGCGAACGCCTTGCAGAAAAATTACTTTTACCTAGAAGCGGATTGGCATTATTACCATATGGGACATTCTCAGGTTGTGGTTTCAGTTTAAGTGAGGTTTAGTACGGAAAATTGTATTGGAATGACCCAACTTTAGGCTAGGACACCAAACTGGTTATTGGTTAAATCGATAATGATTTGTTGCGACAAAAGATCAGAGCAGCACACCCTGAAATAACATTCGATTATAAAATGCCGGGCAATTGATATTTCCGCAGCCGATTATGTCAGTCATTCGATCATTTTAATCGTTTTTCTGTCGGATTTCGTATCGAGGTCCTGATCCAATCAAATTTGTCCTAGTTTCTAATTATCATTAATTATGCCAGTAGTTGCAATGCTTTTGTGTGTTTTAATCTCGTTGGCTAAATAATGCAAAATGTCCTTGTCTTGTCAATTATGTAGGATTCCGCTGAATTTAATGCCACTAATAAACGTACAGAGGAACTGGGTACACTTTACCGAATTTCAGAAGAAGCAGACTATTAATTCACGTCTTTTCATCGTTTTGATCTAAATACCAAATTTTTCTGATATTTAGTTTCCTATTTTACCTCTTCTGTTATTTTTATTCTTTCTTTTTTTCTCTGGTGTTCTCGTTTTTTATGGCATTATAAACACTATGTATGATTGTTCTTTAACTTTCTTTAATTTTTGATCTACCGTTCTTTAACCGATTATTATACAGCTACACCATATTTACAAAGGTGTAATCAATTGCCATTATCAGACCTAACTGGAAACTTTACTCTGTCACTCTCTTCATTTTGAAAAAGGAATGAAAGTTTGATAATGGAGGGAATTGAGGAATTCCTCTACACAAACATGGGTGAATTAGCAACCGTTGACGGCAATTACGGTTCCCCAATAGCAAATACGACTAAACCGTAATCTTAAATCATCCAAATGAAAGCGAACCTGCCCGCCGCACATGACGAGGGTCCGCGGCATTAATAACTCACGATACCATCTTACTTCCGACCGTCAGTTATGAAACAATAAACAACTTTCCAAAACTGGGGACCGTGTGAGTTTTCGGTTTACCGTGGAGTAAGTTTCAATTAAACTTGCCACGATTCGGACGTTTTAATCCTATGAACGGGAGCGAACGACAAATTACCCCTTTTCGCAGTCATACACAAGTGGACCGCACTAATCAAGTCATAGCAATCGTACACAAGAGGAAATTAAACATTGAGTTGCTAGAAGGTAAATAATCTCCAATGTGGTGGTAAAGAGTAAGAGAATACAAATATCAGGGCAAAACCATTAATGAAAATAATGATAGCTTCCAAGAAGTACGATTCAGATTGGAACAGGCCAGAAGTACATCTGGAAGAATGAAAATGCTGTCAAGATCCAAACCTTCTTGATGATTTACTATTTCAATAATTTACGAACCCGGTGCGGGTTGCACAATTCGGGACGACTACATTATGTGGCACGAGACGGAGTCTTTCGCCTGTCTTCTACCGTCTGCCTTACTAACGGATGTCAAGCCTTATTTATACCAAATTGGTTCAGTGATGAAATCTATCGTTCGTCGCTTGTTTTCATATTCCTGCATAGCATGAATTGTCGCCTCGTGCATTTATTATTTTACCATCCTCGAATATTTTCATATTTTAAGTTAATAAGTCCATCCTTTTAATTAATGGATTTTCCATTCGTGACAATACTACTCATGAGATGCTACCATGGGATGGAGGAAATTTGACGTGAGGACGAAGCGTTTAAAATGTGAATATACCGGAGAATACTGGAAATTTTCTGGGTGAAGAGTATGATAAGGACTATGCATAAGGACAGAGAAATAATTCCAACAATGCAGAGAAGGAAATTGGAATGTTTAGGACATGCCATGAGTGGAGAGAAACATTGAATATTACAATCCATTATACAGGAAAAAATCCAAGGAAAGAGATCCATAGAAAGAAGACAAAACTCATGGCTGACCTTAGAGAGTGGTTTGAACAACGAACTTTGAAAACCCATTTACTGGTTAACACTACATTACTTCAGTAAGACTGGTTCTATCAAAACAAGACCATGTTTCATTCTTTAGTAATGATTCTTTTCCATATTCAATTGCAGTTAACCATTTAGTTTATCTGCTCCTGTTGTGGCTTCTTGATAGGTTTTTTAAAGTAGTTTTTTAGTTTTTGAGGTTCGGTCACTTCTAGTTTGGGTTACTCTTGACGTCTCTTCTTTTTCTCGATTGTCTTGTTCAAGGGCTGGCTGTATAGGTTTATGGTCTAATACTTCATTCACAAAATCTTATCCTCTTGTTCTAATTTAAAGTCTTCCTTCTTCCTAGATTTTATGGTCAATTTACTGGCTACACAGCAAATTTTAGGGCCGTTACCCTCAAAAGTATGACTGAAATTGTGTTTCATTGCATTTTAATTGATAATCCTTCTTTTTTATGATATTTATCACAGTTTGAGTAAAGTAGAGGTTGTTCATGGAAAAGTGCATTACGTCCCTGGATTTTAAGGTTAATTTACTGTCTACACAACAAATTTCAGGGCCGTAACTCCCAGTTTTCGAAAATACTGACTGAAATTGGGTTTCATTGCATTTTAACTGACATTCTTTTATTTTTTGTTGGTAATGGTCACGGTTTCCGTAAAGTAAGGTTTGTTTATAGAAAAAGTATAGTACGTCTATGGATTTTAAGGTCAATTTACTGGTTCCAGAGCAAATTCAGTGCCGTAACCACCAGATTTCGAAAATACAGACTGAAATGGCCTTTCATTGCATTTCTGACTTTACTTCATTTATAAAAGGATTTACCATAGTTTGAGTGAAGGAAAGATTGTTTAAGAAAAAAGTGCATAACGTCCCTGGATTTTAAGGTTAATTTGCTGCCTACACAACAAATTTCAGGGCCGTAAGTCCCAGTTTTCGAAAATACTGACTGAAATTGGGTTTCATTGCATTTTAACTGACATTCTTTTATTTTTTGATGGTAATGGTCACGGTTTCCGTAAAGTAAGGTTTGTTTATAGAAAAAGTACAGTACGTCTATGGATTATAAGGTCAATTTGCTGGTTCCAGAGCAAATTCAGTGCCGTAACCACCAGATTTCGAAAATACAGACTGAAATGGCCTTTCATTGCATTTCTGACTTTACTTCATTTATAAAAGGATTTACCATAGTTTAAGTGAAGGAAAGATTGTTTAAGAAAAAAGTGCATAACGTCCCTGGATTTTAAGGTTAATTTGCTGCCTACACTTTCATACTAAATACTGACTGAAATTGGGTTTCATTGCATTTTAACTGACTTTCTTTTATTTTTTAATGGTAATGGTCACGGTTTCCGTAAAATAAGGTTTGTTTATAGAAAAAGTACAGTACGTCTATGGATTATAAGGTCAATTTACTGGTTCCAGAGCAAATTCAGTGTCGTAAACCCCAGATTTCGAAAATACTGACTGAAATGGCGTTTCATTGCCTTTCTGACTTTATTTTCAAAAGTATTAGATATAGTTTAGGGAGCATTAGAAAAAAATAGATATGTAAAACAAAGAATTTTTTTTCAAAATTTAGACGTTCAACTGCAAATATCTCGAAAACTATAAAAGATATCGAAAAACTTGGCTGAGTGAAACTTGTAGGAAATTTAATCAGTTTTTATTTTGTCATGTCGGTAAAACACATAGTTTTTGAAATCTAATTAAACATCCGAAAATGAGACTTCAAAACCTTTCCTCCTCTCTGGCTTAAAAGGACTACTGTTGATATGTTCACCTTCTAACTAGTCAATAAACAAAGTTACGAAGCCAAAAATTGGGTTCCAAACATTTCCCTCAGTACTTTTTCTTGAGCATTTGTTGCATGCACTTTCTTCTTTTATCAGTAAATTTATTTCGGGGAAATACTAAGAAAAATTTTTATTTTCCTTTTTAAATTTGAAATACAATGAAATGAAAATTAACTGTGCTACTATTTCTGTAACATGCTCTCCTTTAAATTCACCAACCTCACCAAATACAAAAACTACTTTAGTGACTTTTTGCAACCCAATTATAAACACTATTCCGAACAATAAAACCCTCAAAACGTACAACATTGTTGTTAAAACTCAAACGAGTGTACGCTTGCCTTAATATTTGTAGTGGGATTGTTCATGTTAGTTCAGTCAGTTAACCGAGAAAAAAGCTATCAAATTTTCGCCAATTCGTTGGTGGAAAAGCGACGAAAATTAATCCCAGAGAGGAAAAAAGTCCTATTAAAATCCGTAAACGAGTTCTCTTCAAGCCGTTGTTTCATCACAAACAATGAACATCGACTTTTATCTCCCACTTCAAAGTGGGATTTTATTGTCTGTATTTTTTTAATAAAACTGGGATTTTGTTTTTTTTTCAGTTTCAATTCCGCAGTAGAAACGCGATTTATTTAAGCGCTACGCAGCAGAGAATACAATGGCCAAACGCTAATATGATCGACGTAACCGGTCACATTCAAAATAAATAACCATCGGACAGTTCGGACCTATTATATGGAGCATTAGCATGATTGGACAAAGCTAGGACAACAAACAAGTAATAAACGATTAAATAACCCCGTCCAATTAACGGATGGTTTGGCCTATAACTCAACCATTTGGTAAACGAACGTTTACTCGACATGTTTGTTTGGTTTCTAGGATTACATCGGTTACCGCAAATAACACCAAAATACTAGGTTAGCCACAGTATAAAATTATTGGGCAGATTCACAATTTAGTAATTTCAGTGTGTGATTCTGGCAAAATTACTTTACAGCAAGATTTTCGTGTGCGTAAAGAAAGTTTTACTTTACCGAAGAGAAAAGGTGTTGAACCTTATCAGTTTGCTGTTACTTCCTGAAGCTATCATTTACTAGACAGAACTTGCTAAATTATTACCTTTTATATCTCTAAACCTACATAGCCCAATGCTTTTAAAAAGAGATGTTTAAGTAATTTGATTAAATCCTCATTTGACATCGTTTTTAATGATTTTCTTTTTTTTGTGCTTAATCTAGTTTTTTGTGCTTATTTGCTGCTATTTTTTGTATGGTTTTATTTTGTATAGGTTAATTTACAATTGCAATAGCTATATTGAGGCTTCTGAGAGACCAAAACATACCAATTATCTGTTGTCGAATAGGTAAGTATCAATTTACAAGTTTAAACTGACCAAATAATGTCCAAATGCTTTTGAAGTAGTCTAAAAAATGTAAAAACATTCCAAAACACTATAGAAGCTCCAAAATGCCTTGCGCTTACAAAACAGCCTAGACGCTTCCAAAAGCTTTTAGAGCAGTTTAACATTTTCCAAAAGTTTCTAGAACTGTCTACAAGGTTTCAAATACCTTAAAAGCAGTCCAGAAAACTGTTCAAACACTTTCTAAATGCTCCTCAGCAGTCTAAAGCTTTTCTCCTCTCTTCTTCTTCTCAGCCCGTATTTATCCACTTCTGGATGTAGGCCTCTTCCAAATCCCTCCACGCCTTTCTATTTCTAGCAGTCCGGGTCCAATTCCTTCCTGCAACATTCTGGATATCGTCTCGCCATCGTCTCTGGGGCCTACCAATGCTCCGTTTGGTCTCTCTTGGGCGCCAAACTAGTATCCTATGTGCCCACCTGTGGTCGTCCTGCCTTGCCACATGACCATCCCATCTCCATTTCAGTTGTGCCACAAGCCTTAGAACATCTGTCACTTTAGTTCTTCTACGAATTTCCTCGTTGCGGATTCTATCCCTTAGAGTGATTCCTATCATAGCCCTCTCCATTGCTCGTTGGGTGGTTTGCAGTTTATTGGCAAATTTGCGGGTAATTGCCATTGTCTCCAGTCCATATGTGAGAACCGGCATCACGCAGGCATCAAACACTCTCCTTTTCAAATTTATAGGAAATTCACTAGATTTAAGGATAAATCCTAGTCTGCCAAAGGCTGCCCAGGAGAGGCCTATTCTTCTTGTGATTTCAGAAGATTGATTTTCTTTGCCAAGTTGAATTTTGTGGCCTAAGTAAACATATTCCGAGACAACCTTCAGGGGTTGGTCGTTAACGGTCACCTGAATGTCTTCTGTACTCATGATCTTTGTTTTGTTCAAGTTCATTTCAAGTCCAATTTGCAGCGATGCTCGATGAAGGTCCCGAAGCATGTTTTTCATCTCTTCACCTGTGTTGGCAAGGACCACAATATCGTCGGCAAATCGTAAATGACTTAGACGTTCTCTAGCCAGTCAAGCTTTTTGAAGACATTCTCCACGGCAAGGGTAAAAAGTTTTGATGTGATGGTGTCTCCTGGCCTTACTCCTCTTTTGATTGGAATACAGTCGGTTTTGGAACACTGTCGGTTTTTCTAAAAGCTTTTAGAACACTCTAAAGGCTTCCAAATAATAATGAACTAGTCTAGAAGCTCTCAAAAAATTTCAGGGCCGTCTAAAAGCTTCCGTATGCTTCTAAAGAAGTTTAAAAGCTTCCCTAAGTTTTCAGATGCTTTAAATGCAGTCCAAAACCTTCAATGATTTTTAAACTCCCCAGAAACCTTCCAAATGCTCCTAAAGTAGTCTAAAAAGATTTCAAAACAGTACAGAAACTCCAAAATGCTTTTGAAGCAGTCGGAAGCCTTTCAAAACAATCTAGAAGCTTCTAGAAGCCAAAAGATTCCAAATGCTCTTCAACTAGTCTTTGCAAAAAGATTTAAAAACCGTCTAAAGCTTCCAAAAAATTCTAGAACAGTCTAAGAAGTTTCCAAATACCTAGCATTCCTAAACCTTCAATATGCTCTTTAAACTGTCCAAAAACCTCCCAAATACTCCTCAAGTAGTTTAAAAAGGTTATAAAACACAACGGGAACTCCAAAATGCTTCCCAAGCAGTCGAAAGCCTTCCAACAGTCTAAAAATTTCAAATGCTCTTCAACTAGTCTAGAAGCTCTCAAAAGATATCAAAACCGTCTAGAAGCTTCCAAAAAATTCTAGAACCGTATACAAATGCGTAGTAATTTAGTTCTTAGTAAATAGTAAAAATAAGGTTGTTTGGTTTTCAGCGTTGACTACTAACACCCACCAGTTACTATTACTAGATTCCATGTAAAATTTAGCACTCCATTTAAATTTTTTAATTCGGATATTGTATCGATATATTGACAAAATTTAAATTCAGAGGATTAATTCGCGAATATCCCTAAAATATACGTTTTCCCCACAACCCTTGCAATGGATATTTCAGAATGATAAACCAGGCACATCCGCAAGTCGACCCGAATAGACAATTTCATGACAATTCATTCGAATTTTTTATTTAAATGTAAATTCAACCCTTCCAACTTGGATACGACGTTGCTTGTACAATATTCATTAAAAAAAGGAAAAGACGTACATGGTGCGGAAGAAAAACAATCGATTTTCGGGTCCGATTAATGTAATATGTAATCAAATCCGCGCGAAAAGGTGTAAATATTGTGTGCGGCCGGCACAAAAGGGCCTGCCCACGTGTGCGGATTTAATTATAAGTCCCGGACCTTTGTGAAGTGACGATGCGGCTTTAATATGCCATGCCGTATTATATTTTTAATCTACCCCGGCAAACACGTGGGAAACTATTCGCGACGCAACGGTCTTAATTATGCCGCTACGACGCCCACCACTTTCACCCATCTTCAATTATTTTATTCGGTTATAATGTAGAAACACCCAGACATCTAGCTAGAAGCAATTCATAACTACAAAATGTAGATAAAGTTGATTATCATATGGATATAGTATTTGATAAGTAATGGTAGAACGATTAACAAACCTTAGGTATGCTGATGATACAGCGATAATAGCTGATAGTCCAGAAGCCCTGCAGCTTTTGTTAAACCAACTTCCAAATCTTAGGAATATCAAGGTGATGGTGAGCATGTCAAAAATATGTTACATTAACCGTTATCTATTTGGTGTAAATATCTTAAAAGCACTAGGAGCAATAATAGAAAAAAATACTCTTTACAAAACTGTGGAATAGAATCCCTTGAGATGTGGATTTCTGAAGATATCTTAGATGGAGCATGTGACAAACGAGAAGACGCTAAGACAAGCACAGTGCAAGGAAGTAAATATGAGCTCTTAAAATTAAAAAGGGAAGATAGAGGGCAAGAGAGGCATGGATAGGAAGAAGCATTCCTGGTTAAAGTACATTATAGACTAAACAGGTATGGATGCTCATTCCCTGTTTCAAAGTGCCTAGGATCGTTGGATCTTCTCCAAATTGATTAAAACGACACTCTAAGAGGAATAATATTATCTAATGAACACTTCTTCTGCTAAGCGGCTATACATAAAGCTTATTGATAAGCACGTCTTGAAAGGGTTTCTTGCTATTTCTCCTAATCAGATATGCAAATTGTTTGCTGTGACGGTAGTACTTCCAAGCTAATTCGCATAATCTCTAAATTCAAACAGTCTACCTTTTTTTGTGTTGATCAAACTAATGTGCATTCATATCTCAATGGAAGAGCGTTACCCCGTAAAAGTAGAGGCGTTGGCTGAATATGGAACAAAACTTACACCTAATGTCTGAATGCCAACAATTATTTCTTTTCATATAATCAATTTTCTTATTTCTTCTTTCTCTTCTAGAGTATTTACAGTATTCCATCTTACTTTACCTTCATTTTCTCTGGTAGTTTACGTTATAGTGTTTGTAATTCCTTTCTATTTGTCTCTCTCTAAAACACATCTTATGCTTGTAATGGTTTCCTTGTGAAGTCGTTTTTGCTGATCATCACTGTTTTTGCTCACATTGCCAAAATATTTGAGAAATATTCGTCTTACTGTGGTTGATAGTCTATCCTTAACGTCTTCTTAGCTCTTCCAATATCGACAAGTCTACGTTTTGTTGTTGGGTTTATATGCTTCTTTCTCAAAATTTTATTCAATTTGTTCATGGCAATTTTGGCAAGAACTATTCTCCTTTTAATCTCTATGGATGCGTTTCCATCTTTATTTATTTGGGCTCCATGATAAACCATCCCATCCACAATTTCTACATAGCGCATATCAGACACTTTCTCTACTTTACTAGTACAGTCTATTAGCGTCAACTCAGTTTTTGGTTTGAATTATCTAGTTTTTTGGCAATTAGTTTCTTTCTCTTCCTACTCTTTCAATAGGTTTCCTGTTCGTTCATTGCTATGAGTGTGGTGTCATCGGCCTAGCGTAGGTTATTCACTCTTCTAGAGGTAATATTTATACTTCCTTTCCATCCCTCCAAGACATTCCTAAAAATGTAATAGTATGCTGAAGGAAGAGTTTGTCGTCCAATCTAACCACTACAGTAATATTTGCGTATAAGCGTTTGAGTAAAAGGACCAAGTGATGAGGGGTTCCAATATCAAAAAGAGCTTCCAGAGAGTTTTTGCTAGTTAACGTAGTCAAAAGCCTTGCTGTAATCGAGTAAACACAGATAAGTTGGTTTCCCAAATTATCTTGCTTTTTAGTGATTTGTATCACATTGGTTCTCTTGTTCATTTGCCACTGACGAAGCCAGCGTGTTCTTCTGGGAGCTGCCATTCCAGAAAATATGTACAGATTTGAACATGACTTTGCTGAAATGTGTTATAATCAATAGATCTATAGTTATTACATTTTTGACATGATTCTTTCTTATGATTCTTCTTCTTTTTCGTCTTTGCGAAAGGCATAAGGCTTGTTTTACTTATTGCCCCTCCTGGGATGTCGAAGACCAGCTGTCCTTCCTCCTCTTGGGAGACCTTCTGTGGTTCTCATTTCTGGAAATGCGCTCGTTTCAGTAGCGTCCATCTAACCACGTCCTCTGTCTTGCATTCTTTCCTAATTTCGTTGCTCCTTCTTTGATCCCTAGCTGTGTTTCCTGTGATCATTCTTAGTTTTGCATTCTTATGCAATGGGATGAAAGTAGATGTGCTCCAGTCATTTGGCCATTGATCTGCTTGCCATATGTTATTACATATTTTCCATAAAACATTAACAACCATTTGTGTTGTTTTCGCCTTTGCTTTTATTAGTTGTTAGGTAGCAAATGGCTTGCTCCCTCCAAATATCAATTTTACGCTCCACATCCCCAATGGAAGAAAACTTTGTCAGTTTTTCGTCATAATCTTCGTTAGAGATTTTCACAGTACTGCAGTAATTACTTTGCCATTTCCTTTTTATATTTTCCAAGTTTTTGTCATGAATTATCTGGTGATTTCTTTAATTCTTTGGATAAAATTTCGTCCTTTCCTGGTGTAGATACTCCATCTTCTGTTCTTCACTCTGACTTTGTTACTACAGCTTTAATAAGCAATTACAATGTTTTCCTTATTTGCTCTCAATTGTGTTCTTTTCAAATTATAACCTACCCTACACTAATATACCAAAATCCTTCTTGAACCTAAATTAATACAACAAAAACCGTTTTTCCTCGAAAAAGAATGATGGAAAAGCAAACAGATGGGCCTCGCGACAAAAAACATTGTGATATATTTGGGGATTGTTCCAGGAGCTAATGAAGCGTGCAGGACTGATCTGAATTGCAAATTCCGGATGTTTGGAGAGCGCGACTAGGTGCTTCGCACCTAAGAAGAAGGATAAGGAGGACTGTATTATGGAGATTTCCTGTCGAAAGGGGAGGATAAACAGGCTCGTTTTAGTTTAGTTTTGCGGTCGGCGAGATGGAGTTGATGGAAAGCTCTTAATAGCTTGGATAACCTGGTAAAAGTTAGTTTATTGTTACCGTTAATTAATTTGCCTGGAAAGACCAGTTAAAAGAACGATTTTGTTAAACGAATGAGTATTTGCAGTCCAATTTGGATGAGATGTGTAACTCCCTGGATTGTTTGTTATTCCTATTTTTGCAGTTTTTTAAGTTAGTCCTGTTTCTCCCTTACAAGCTTCTAGACTTATCAACTACAATTGTATTCTTACATAATACATTAACTTACTATTTTGCGAGAGATGTACTCTTACAGGGTTTTCCCACGTGCGTTATAATAGATGTAACAAAAACCTTGACCAGGAAAACAAACTATCAAACACTGAAAGTAGTGGATATTTCAAACAGCATTTCAACAACATAGAAGAGGACCACTCGTAACAAAAATCAACAAATTACCCATTCGACATGCTCGCATCATCGAGGACCGTCATTAACGTCCGTACCTACCTCGAAGCCCTATTTACACTGGACGTTAAGTACGCAAACTGTGTAATTTGGCCCTCACTGTTGACTAACCGTATCCACTTCAGCATGCAAAACCTTCAAATAATTGATTACTTTCCGAAATGTCGTTAGTTGATACTCTAATCCCTTAAGGGTTTAAAACACCAGAATTTTTCTTGCGTTAACTTTTAGTATTACGATATCCAGGAAGAGTGCAAGCGGAAACTTTATATACATGTGCATATTTTATGGAACACGTGCCCGGTCTAATGAAACATGACTCCCTTCATGTCTGAATCTGCATAACTTCTGTCATGTTCGATTTTTCCTGTTCCGTGCACCGCTCCGGCTGCTGTACCGTAGGTTAATTTAATGCATATTCGATTCGAGTTTATCTCCTGCGGTTGTCTTTGTGGGAATTTTGTTGTTGTTTTGTCGATCAAACCAAAAATATTTTCAGTATCTTGATGGTGAATAACGAAAGAATAGCTATTTATGCAACCAGCTACAAAAATGTGTAGTGAATGAGTTGTTCTATGTACATGAAGTATTCTAATTTTTATGAAAAGTAGTGTAGGAATCAAATTTATAGGTTAGGTCATCGGAGTACTTCTAGCTTCAGGCAATTCTCACGTTGTCATTTTGACCAAATAATTTGTTTAAACTAACTTCAATTCGACTGAGCGTAGCTCCGTTATTTGTGGAGTTACATAAAAGTGAGAGTCATCCTCTACAAGATTGTATCAATGTGTTTTTGCCATTAAGAGACTCCTTAAGGAGTTACAAGGCAAAAAGTGACAGGGTGCACCAAGTTCAATAAATACTGCAATACTTGATGAGTTTGTTGGTGAATAGTGACGATACTTCAAGTCAAAAACACGAGTCTGAAGAAAATTGCTTATTAACAAAAAAATACAAAAACCTCCCTTAAAAGATGATTTAAAGAAAACAACTGAAAAAGCTATTGAAGACTTTGGTTAAATTACGAGATGCCATAATGTAGATTGAGAGTATATCAGCTAGATGGGATCATTATCTGGAATAGGTTGAGATGCAGAAGATGTTATTGAGAATGTTCATCCTAGAAAATTAGTGAAGATGTCACACTAACCGGTGAGAAACTGAAGAAACAAACAACCTAAAAGTTCCAAAAACACTTAAATGAAGCAACAGCACTTTACAGCAGTTTACAAAGAAAAAACATTTCAGATGTCGAGAAGACCTACAAATCTGTAGGAATTCCAGGTAGGAAGAACTTTTTTTTTTCATCATCAGAAGATTTACAAGGTGATCAAAGTAATGATACTCAAGATAAGATTTTCTGAGTAAATTGATAAATAAATAGCACAACCAAATGTGTGATGAAGCAGTTGAATAATCGGTTTATAACGTTCTGCGTCGTCATTCGATACCCAATCTTCAGGTGTGTCATCCATTTCTAATTTCTTCATCGATGCCATCTCGCTAACTTTTCCTTGGTCTTCCCCATTTTCTCCTTCTTTAAGGGTTCCAGTTCAATATCTGTTTCGGAATTTGTTCTTCTACCATTCTCTGCACGTGACCATACCATCTGTCCAATCTGGATAGTTCGGCCGCTCGTCTCCAGAAGTCCATTTCAGTGGGGAGTAGTGCTCTCTGGGAGGTTTCTTTAAGTCGCCATAGTTGGGAAATATAGATAACTATTCTCCTAATAATAGTGATATAAATAAGCCTTTTGTTTTGTATGTAGATACACTTTGGTCCCACAGAATTGAATTTAGAAGGGAGGTCCCGTTCTTTAATGGCTTGATCTATTGTTTCATCCTGTGTAATCGTCATCCCCAAATATTTATAGTCCGTGCAGTGTTTGATATGCTGATCATCTTCCAGAGCATGGTCTAGTCATAGTCCTCATTAAATGAAATACCTGTTGATGCTCCATATGTCCCATTATAGATTCACTTCAGTTCATATTAAATGAGCAGTATTTTACATTTGATCTATTGTGTGACCTTTCATTCTATTTTAGCGGCTTATAGACAGTAATTAATCTTTCAACGATATGGACGAAATCACCCATAAAAAAACTGAGCAAAAACGCTTGCTGACAAACGGCCCTCGGGCTAATATTAAGGGCGAGAGGCATAAAAAGAGCAGTTTCCGTTAATGATATTAGATAGCCTAAGTCCCTTCGGGCGATCCGCCATTAAGTCTTAACGCTACATTAAAAATACTTATAACGAGCTTGATATAGCCCTATTGCCACGCAAACTTTTTGTGTGACTTAATTCAAAGAGAATTGCATTAAAACCTCTACGGCAAATAAAACTCTTTCTCTGCGGACGACTTTACAAATGAAATGGCTGGGCTAACAAAGACTTTAAATATCGAAAGCCACGACCGTTGGTTAAATAAATTACTAGAGAGTTCCACGATTTTACCAGTTCAGAATGTCTAAATTTCCTGCTTAAAAATGGTGTAAAAGCAACTTTAATAGTACCTAAGCTTCCAGAAGAAGCAACTAAATTTTCCCTCCCAGCACTGTGACCCAAACACCCCTAAACTCCAGTAATTGTGAAGAAATAAGCAGATACGTGTTGATGTGAATTCTAAGGGTGGCAGCTCGTTGATTCCCCAGCACACAGAGAAAAGTCAGGCAAAACAACTAAAAAAAGCGACGGTCTCAATGAATCGGGCTCCCTAGGGATTAATTACTACTAGAACTTGCTAAAGGAACAAACGGGATTTCTGTTCTACTTCTAAGAGTCCGTTTGCTCTGGATTTACTTTTTCGGATTCGCTTTTGTAAGTTTTCGTGTTTAACTCGGAAAAAATCGACAGCCATAGCGGCCACGTTTACATCCTGACAAATCGTAAAAACTTTTTGACGCACAAGCTTATTAGAGCAACTTTTGCCATTTAGTATAACGCGAAGTTTACGACTTCCCGATTGCGGTAAATTAATTTATAAATCCCGGCAGTGCCGTTAATAATGTGAAAAGTCGAGCTTTGGATGGGTGAGGCTTTTATTAACCTGAAGTATTTCAACAGTGGCGTAGATTAGTCCAAGTTTTGGATAATGTGACATCGTTATCGTCGTTAATCATCGTTAAGGGTGGATGACTTGATTACAAGAATGGGAGGGGCAATAGAGGAAACAGTTGAATGGTTTTCCAAAATTGACTCACTCTCTAAGTGTAAGACAACCTGTATTCTCTTTAAAAATAATAGGTTTTCTGTACATATTAGAACACAAATTCAATCGGGGACAGTTAGGTTTACGAAGGGTTAAGAGCACGGTAGACGCACTGAAAAGCATGAATGAGATTTTGGATAGGAACTGGCACGTAGTGGTAGTCACGCTGGACTTGAAGAACGCGTGGCCGCCATACGTTGACCAGAGGATGAAAGAGGGCGGAGTGCTTGAAGGATTACGTGACATTTCGTGGGATTTTCTGAAAAACATGATGGTCAGGAGAGGGCAAGAGAGTAGAGAACCCCAGCCTGGGCCCTACTCTTTGGCTGATATGCATGAGTGAGTGGCTCGACAGAGTAATTGGAGAGGATGTCGAAGGGGAAGAGAGAAGAAGAAGTAGAAAAGTATGGGAATATGCTGGTGTGGAAGATATGTAGAGCGTGGAAAACCAAAGGGAGGATGGGCTATAACGAGGGCAATACTAATGTTCATTCTTGCACAAGTTGGTGGAGATGGTGAGAAATAAGGTGGGAATATTGACGGGGATGGGACACAGACTGGGCTTACATTGGTAGAGTGGAAAGAAATATTTTAAACCTACTAGGTTAAGGAAATCTTATGTTAGGCTAAGCTTTTTGGGGAAATAAAGCAAACAGGAGATCTTTCTCCGCTGTGGAGAGTGTAGGTTATTGGGGTTCTTTCAAGAGTGGTTTCGCTGGTTACGAACAAGGTTTAAGCCCCACACAGGGTTTAGGTTACGACCGATCCCAGGCATGTATGTACATATTCTTCAAAATGCGGCAAACAAACACAAAATAGTTACAAAACTGGATGATACAACTAAGTGTTTGTGTGTTGTAATGGATGAAGCTTGGACAAACACATCAATCTCCTTGGAAAACTGAATAAAGACTGACTAACCTACTTAAGACTCAAAGTATAGCCCTCGAGTATTAAGTAAATATCTCAACCCACAGACTTGAACGTGTATTTTTGTATCATAGATTTGTCTTAAGAACTATCACTAATAGTCAGCAATTACCTACAGAAATGCTTGTTATTTTTTTAGTAATGAGAACTATTGTTCAGATTATCAACCGCAGAGCTCATACTCCAGAAGAGTATATAATCTTACCTAAACATAGACACACTCAATATGGTAATATCTTTGGTAACTCTAAGAATAACCGATTTAAGGCGTGAGAAAATTGAAAAATTCGGTTGATTATTGAAACTGGCACATAAAGAATCCGCAACATGAAACGCGAGCCAGAAAACTGCGGAACAATTTCCCATGAAAAATGTTCGCGTACATTCGTCCTAATATCGCGACGTTTCATCTAAAAGCGTCGTAAATACCGTTTATGTAAACGCAAACTGGAGGGATGCACTTTAATCAAAACAATTTTTAACGAAAGATAAATCACACACATCCCGCCCCCCATTTATATAACTCAATGGCGTGCGGTGTCAACTACGTTTGATATTGTTCGCTGCCATCTACTGTCCGGATGATGAATTAATGTGGCAGTTTTTTCGATGGCAACCAGCCAGTATTGGGATATAGAATAGGACTGATACAGCGTCGTGTCGCTATAGAATAGGATTTCGGTAAATGAAGCTCGTTTATGCTAATGCGGCCTATCGCTAAATACAATTACGCACGGGTTCGGTTAATGAAACCGAATATTTGGCCGTAATGAAATTAGCGGCATCGATGTGGACAAATCACCTGTTAATGGCCGGACCAGCGTCATAATTCAGCCTATTTAGTCAATACGTATTATCCCTCCATTTCGGATAAATTTTAGTTTGGCTAATGTCCAGTTCAATTCGTGTAACGGACGTTTTGCGATATTATTTTCTTATCGTTCGCCTCATCTGATGAATGAATTCCGAAAGATCGTTAAAACCGTTCTACCGTATCGATAAGTCGGCGGTAACGATAATCATCGATGGCGAAAAGAAAATAATTGTGCAACAAGTTAAAATGGACGCGTTATTAGCCGTTCGCGATTCTTAGATGATGATTATTCCCATTTGCTTGCGTTTATTTTATGTTGTCGATCGAATTGATCTTGATTTTAATGGATTGGCCAGTGGCGCAGCTACCATAAAGTCAGTAGTCTTCGTTATCTCGAGAAAAAACGTATTTGGTGTAGAGCAATACCTCTGTTTTACTTAGTAGATCACACTCATATACTAGTCTTAACGAGCTAATTCTGCTTCTTGAAACTTTAAAGCAAAAGCGCTTTGCATTTCATTCCATTTTCGAATTCTTCAAAGACCGTTTTGTGATTTTTCTTTCTAAATAAAGACCGTAGTTGTATGTGCATTTAGAAAATATGTAACAGCCTCACTTGTAGCATATCCTCCCTTCTATTAAGCTTTTCTTTGGTATTTGCAAACAGAAATGGAAAATTTACTTTTGGAGAAAATGCCAACGTAATTTAAAAAAAATTAGGAGAATTTAAGAGAATGATGAAGAAAATCCTAATAAATGCACATCAAAAGCAACAATTCAGGCAATGGACCATTTGGAGATTATAAAATGCCAAGCAGAAGTGTTTCTTGGAGGAACCGCACTGTCAGTGGTCTTTACAGTTCCGTGGAACTAAATTTGACAGTTATGACGTGCTATGAATGCTTTTTTTACGTCACGTGACACCTGTCATAACTGTCGAAACTCGTTCACCAGGACCTGAAACTATAAAATCACAAATAGTGGCTTATTTGAAGAGTTACACTGGCAGTTGTGTTTAGAGCTCCATGGAACCAAATTTGAGAGTTAACACGTTAAGGGCACACTTTAATACGTTGCATGCGTCACGTGACAGCTGTCATAACTGTCAAAACCCAATCACCAGTGGCCTAATGGTATAAAATGCCAAATATATATGTGTCTTAATCAATTGCAGTGTAAGTTGTGTTAACAGCTCCTTGGAGAAAAATTTGTTAGTTCTGACGTTAAGGAATACTATGATACTCACGTCACTTAACGTCATAACTGTCAAATTTCACTCCATAGAGCTATAAATACAATGTGCAAAGTGATTCATCCATGCAAACGAAGATGAATTAGTAATTTTGCGTTAGAGCTGCCAGGTGAAGTTGTATTTATAACTCTATGGAGCTATAAATACAACTAATCTGCGTATTCCAGTTGTATATTAGCACTGAATAAGTGTTGACAGTTGACTGCCCGGTCAGATGACGTAAGAAGCATACCAAAGTGTCACAACAAACGTCAAATTTGGGGCTCTATTGAGGTGTAAATATAAGCTGCAACAGTTTTGCATTTGATAGTTTCATGGCACTGCTGAATGAATTTGAATAGTTACAAGAATGGTGACCTGACTATAAACCACGCTGTGAGGTGTTATAACTGTCAAATTTAAGGTCTCAAATTGTCATTTAACGGCACAATTGTCAAAGTTAACTCGACAGAGTTACGAGTAATAATTTACGGCGTGATTCCTCAAAAAGACGCGACTATATGACATTTTACAGTTTCACGGTACTGCTTGATGAGTTGTGACAGCTTGTCATTGAACGTCATAGCTAGCTCGGGTCGTCAAAGTGGCCCACGTTTTTCCAATCACACGAACTAGATGTTTATTGAGCTTTTCGTCGTTATCAAAAGAACAGAATCACTAGTTTTGGCTTTGGCAACGTAGATTTGAATATAATTTTCAAGCTTTTCCAAGGGAAAGGTGTTTTCGAGTCTGAAAAACTGAAGTTTGCTTCGGTTTGCCGTGAAAACCCCATTAAGGCCTCGCAGTGGGGGTTGGAAGCAGGGGGTTTCAATCCAGTAACTTTACTTAAAATCCGTAGGAAAATGGTTGGTTCTCTTATTTCAAGTCATCTTCTTTAGTTCGAAGATACGACACAGCAAAAAGTATTTTGGCACATTTTTGTATCTTGCCTTTCGCACTGTATTCACAATTTCATCATCATTTTCAGCATCTTTCGGTTCATCTTTGGATATACACCTCTCCAAGCTGTTAAGGCTCTCATCCGGTCAGCTGTTCAGCTCATCCAGTGCATTTCCGCTGGTTTCTGGATATCGTTCTTCCATCTAGTCTTTGGTCTTCCTGGGTTTCTACTGCATCTTCTTGGTCGTCATTTTATTGTGTTCCACTGCATCCTCTTGGTTTACAATTTAGGTTTGCTTATTAGTAAGTCAATGTTGCTAAAACAGAAAATTCTGTTTTTTCAACAAATTTTACAACGAGACAAAAATATATTTTTGTAAGATCATCTTTTATATTTTGATACTGTACTTGCAGCCAGGTGCGACCATTCAATGCAGCTTTCGGACTGACTTTCATAGTATTTTAAAACAGTCAAACAAATTAATTTGTTAAACCAACCATTGTCTTCAATACACTTGCTTCATCATTAACATTGCAACGATATGATTAGACAAACATTAATGCAGAAGTACTTGTCATCTAAATTTTCAGTCTGAATAAAACTTGATGAAAAAGACGTGCTATGCGATCATCCATGTTACTTTCAAATTGATGAGCGTGATTGCACAGTAGTTTAGTATGAAGTCATTTCGTTTGGGCTTTCAATTTTTCACAGCATTTAGAATAAATTTTAATGAAAATTAAACTCTTTAAATTACCCCTTAATAATACAAAAGTCCTAGTGAAAGTATTTGTCCTTCAAGTGAAAAGGAATTCAGTCCAATTAAACGACATTAGACCACTAATTACCTAACACCAAAAAAACTAAAACTGACGTAACATGTCATGATTGGTACGTCTAGATCTGGGACAGTAGTGCATGTAACGCGCCAGTACCAACCTGAAAATACGCCGATTGGCCCGATAAATTTCGTAACAAAGCTCCAGTTTGGTTACATATTATCGAAATGCGGTTCTTCAGATCGGCGACATGAACCCGATAAGCTTAATGGGTTTATGTGCATTGTGGCCGTCCGTAAATCCTGAGATGTTTTCCATTGATTAATTGTTACATGGCTGGTTACGTGATCGGAGGACTTGCCTTTCGCTATAGATATATATTTCTTCCCGAGTGTCAATGCACTATGACTGTGGGCTGTTTCATGTGTCTTATCATCTAGTGAAGTCGGATTATGTCAATGGGAGAGTATTTGCTCTCTGTTACAAGTCCAAAACGAAGTACTTTCTAATTCTAATACATTCTGTATATTTTATGGTAATACTGTGGATTGTTTTGGGGCAGCAAAAATGATTTGCAATTCCCGATAATTAAACTCAACATTGGAGATATAAATTTAACCAAAACACACGAACGTGTTTAGAGGACTCTGGGCTGGTGCAACTAATTTCCATGCGGGGGTAAAGAACATGGAGGCGTTGACCGAGGGGCAAAAAGTGGCCCGAAACTGGATGGGGCTGCAAAAAGTCACCCTGTTATTCCCGGCTTTAATACCAGTTAATTGTGGTTTAGGATCGCCTCTTAATTAGGAACACGGAATGTGTCGGATGTGGGTCTTTTTACCCTAATTCTCCTGCAGAACTATACAGGATGTCCCACGACGAAAGACATCGATTGATATTGGAAAAAGTATAAATAGGAGAGTTTTGAAAATTTAGCAGGATACTGATGTCGGCATGCCCAATCTAACTAAAATATTTTCAAGATAGTTGCACTTCCGTTTATACTGGAAGTCGATCACAACTTTCTTATTTTAAATAGAACACCCTATATATTATTACATATTTGGATTCCTCACAAAATTCTGACCAACTTTTGTGTACAATGCCCTATGCCTATCTCTAGCCGTTTTTGAAATATTTGATGTTTTTCCAAAAAAGTGACAGTTGCAACGCTCAACATATTTTTGTACTCTGTCAAAACCGTATTTCATTTTGCAATGAAACTTTCGGTTATTGTAAATAAAGGATCGTTTTATTAAACTGAGGGTGCGTAATGACTCATTTGTATACAGGTCGTCAAAAAAAAATCATAAACCTGCCACTAAAAAAAATGAAAAATTTCAAGTTTTTTAAATAGAAACCCACATTTTTTATGACGGAATCATTTTGAGCATTAAAAATTACTATACGTTTCAATTTACTTGCCTATACCTAAATCCAACCCATTTCGTTTTATTTGAGAATAAACATTTTTTTATTAGGCTGCATGGTTGCACCAAAAGCTGTCAAGCAAATAATT
The DNA here is from genome assembly GCA_018691245.2 of Ips nitidus. Lineage (NCBI taxonomy): Eukaryota > Metazoa > Arthropoda > Insecta > Coleoptera > Curculionidae > Ips > Ips nitidus. The sequence goes on from CM042788.1 coordinate 7,733,120, forward strand.
GAAAATTTTAAAAATACGTGATCTGTGAAGATAAAAGCTATTAAAACAAAACCGATCCTTAATAATACAAATGTAGAAATTGCAATTTTGGGCTATTTTGTTGCAAATCCAACTTCGTCAATAAGACAAGTTTCTGTAGAATCAGGCATATCCTAAAGCTCAATTCAAAGGATCCTGAAGAAACATAAATTTCACCCTTTTTCATTTAAATTAGTGCAACACTTAAAAGAGGTTGAATTTCCGAAGAGAGTGGTTTTTAGTGAGTTTTTGCTGACTAGTCACTATGGAGAAGAATTGTTTTTGAATAATATTATTTAGAGCGACGAGGCCAAATTCACTAAAAATGGAATGTTCAATAGACATAATTCACACTACTGGTGTGACATAAATCCACACGTAATTAGAGAGAGAAATTTTCAAGAAATCTCGAGTTTTAATAATAAAAAATGTTTATTCTCAAATAAAACGAAATGGGTTGGAGTTAGGTATAGGCAAGTAAATTGAAACGTATAGTAATTTTTAATGCTCAAAATGATTCCGTCATAAAAAATGTGGGTTTCTATTTAAAAAACTTGAAATTTTTCATTTTTTTTTAGTGGCAGGTTTATGATTTTTTTTTGACGACCCTGTATACAAATGAGTCATTACGCACCCTCAGTTTAATAAAACGATCCTTTATTTACAATAACCCAAAGTTTCATTGCAAAATGAAATACGGTTTTGACAGAGTACAAAAATATGTTGAGCGTTGCAACTGTCACTTTTTTGGAAAAACATCAAATATTTCAAAAACGGCTAGAGATAGGCATACGGCATTGTACACAAAAGTTGGTCAAAATTTTGTGAGGAATCCAAATATGTAATAATATATAGGGTGTTCTATTTAAAATAAGAAAGCTGTGATCGACTTCCGGTATAAACGGAAGTGCAACCATCTTGAAAATATTTTAGTTAGATTAGGCATGCCCACGTCAGTATCCTGCCAAATTTTCAAAACTCTCCTATTTATACTTTTTTCAATATACATCGATGTCTTTCGTCGTGGGACACCCTGTATACAAAAAAAATGAGTGTTTGTCCACCTGGTCAAGGTTTTCAACAGGGTGTTACATACTCTAGCAACTTGCTTCATCACTAAATTGAATAAATTTACAACAATATTTGATTGTAATGGTGACAAGTTTGGTGCTGCCCATTAATTAACTGGTCGAGCTAAATAGTAGGTCAATCGATTTTTTTTTCGTATCTACCTACTTGAATAATATTGGTTCTGAAGGTTTTGTTGCAGTTATTGAATTCAGCAGGCAATTTATGAAAGAATTTTAATAATATATGCAACAGTCGTGTAGGTAATAAGAGATCTGTTTATGCGATTCTGCTGGAGAACTAGGTCGCAACCAAAATGTCAATCGAGATGGTTTTGCCACATTGCGGTTGCGATCGTGATAGGGCTTTTCTTAATTAAGTTTTTTTGTTATGTAGCGAGTGCTGCTGATTATCATTACCCGTAAAAAAAGCCTGAGAATAGTTCAAAAACCCTGATAATCATAAATTTAATAGCAATATTTTGTTAACAATTACCAAGATTGTGTGCAAATTGAGTTGCATCTGGCCAAGTTAAGTTAATTTCAGGGTGCGTATTCTTGAAATGATGGAAAGGAGTTACCAAAAGAAAAGTAAATGCAGAATCTGACAAAAACCTGCTCTTTCTGTCACATTCTATTAAAACTTCTCTTGAGAGTCCTGCTCCCTGCTTTCAAGAATGAGGCCCTGGAGTTGATTTTGACAGTCAACAGTTGACAATTGCAGAGAAAGAGTATTGCTGCCTATAGTAGGTAATCGTTTTTCTAATAAGAACTTAGAACTTTGTTGTGGTTATGGAGAAAACCAACGATTTGTATAACCAGACAATCTTCTTAAAAGTACTGTTTATACAGGCATTTTCTATCATGCCTGGCACTGTGAGTAAAGAGATATGTGTTAAGAATTCTGCAACATATTGGAATTACTGCCAATTTGATAGGGATGTCTAGATTCTGAATAATGTGGGTTTTGTAGAAGCATCTTTGTCAGATACCATGCTTCGGTCTAAAATAAAAAATTATTACACATTTACAGGACATTTTTAAGTCCTCAACTAATTCTAAATTAATAAAACGTTACTTTGGAATAAGATAGGCGCAGATTTGGCTACTCTGGTGTAGCTTTAAATTCCCCCATAAACAATACGAGAGAGAGTCAGATAAGAGTTTTCATTAACATTTTCCTCTTGACTCTATTAAGTTCAAAACTACACTTGTCAGTTAAAATTGTGATTTTAAATTTGAGCATCCTGTAAGTCGGTTATTTTTGGAGTTCAGTGAGGTTAAACCACCCAAAATAACCGTCTTGAGCTCTTTTTTCCAGTCGTGCAAAGCATAAAATTTTATCTCAAAAGTTGCGTACAGGGTGACCAAAAACAGTCAATCACCATAATTTTCATGCACACCCTGTATACTGACAGCAAAAACGGTTCTAAAAACTTACGCCGCTGAGTTGATAAGTTGATTAGGAACATTTTTGGTTTCCTGCAAGTGTTTCGTAACTTTCACCGTTTTCGAGTTATTTAGCAAAAACTGGTTTGACGCAACAAATTTTCAAATCAGTTGAAATTGTGATTTGAAATTTTAACACCCTGTAACTCAGTTAGTTTTAGGAGTTCAGGGTGGTTCAACCACTTAATAAAACCGTTTTGAGACCTTCTTTCCAGTGGTGTAAAGTAAAAAATTATATCTTAAAAATTCCATACAGGGTGGCCAAAAAATCTAAATCACTACAATTTTCATGCACCCCCTATAAAGTAGCTGCACTGACGAGCTCTAAATCTTCCACGGATGAGTTTGGCAGTTCTTAACAAAAATGTTTGCTCTCTTTCAAATTTTTCGTAACCATCACCGTTTCTGAGTTATTTAGGAAAAACTGGTTTGATGCAACAAATTTTCAAATCAGTTGAAATTGTGATTTGAAATTTGAACACCCTGTAACTCAGTTAGTTTTAGGAGTTCAGGGTGGTTCAACCACTTCATAAAACCGTTTTAAGGCCCTCTTTCTAGCGGTGTAGAGTAAAAAATTCTATCTTAAAAATTGCCTACAGGGTGACAAAAATAGTGAACCACCATTTCTTGCACACTCTGTATTCTGGAAGCAAAAACGGTCCTGCAAACTTAGTGTGTTGGGTTAAGAAGTTGATTAAAGAAAATTTTTGGGCTCTTGCAGTTTCTTTGTAACTTTCACCGTTTTCGAGTTATTTAGGAAAAACTGGTTTGGTGCAACAAATATATTAATCAGTTGAAATTGTGGTCTAAAATTTAAACAGTTTAGAGGGCAGTCAGGGACAAAATCGACTGTAAAACCCACTTGGAGTAAGAAAATGACTGTTTTAAGCACATTTTTGAAATCCTCATAAAATTTCCTATTCCATAACCTAAAAAAAAACACTACAAAATTTGATATAGTCAGGGAGAAAATTTGAACTGCCAGAAACACAGTATTTGTAATTTACCGGTCAAATTTTCCTGGTACATAAAGTAAAATATTTAATTTAGCGGTAATTTACTCACCACTAGTTTAAACCGATAGGAATGCAATATTATTCAAGAAATCTAAATAAATAATTATTGAAAGTAACTTCAAAATTGGATGGAAATTAACCAGGAATCCAACGATTGTGCCTGCAGAAAAATTAACAAACAAGTATATTAACAACGCTTATTTGTAAGAGATCTTAATCGGTAAAAAAGAACTTTATTACAAAGCTAATGCAAGAAAGTCTGTGAAGTCGGGTGATGATAATCCCAGCAAAGAACCCGGACAAAAAAAAATTGCTCGAAAACTTCTCAATGTCTAGCCGGCGGCTTATTTCGGTTGGCGGCACGCAAATCCCCCCTTTTTCCGAAAATTGGAGGGATGACACCCCCGAAATGTAATATTAATTAAGTCCTCGTGCGAAAATTCATCATCCGCCCCATATGTTAAAGCCACCGCAGCCTTTAAACTCTCTCAACTCGTTCGTTCTCTAGTTTGACAATGTTCTGATCGATCAGAGCCGGATTTAGTCTTAAAACATCATTGCCATTAACGTTACGCCAAATGCAGAATTGCCGCTTAAAAGTTGACTAACTCTTGGTGTGTGCAATTGATGGCTGGACCAGATAAACGGTGTCATCAGCGAATATGTCATTCAGGTCAACCAGAAACAGATTAGATGAAATTCGACTCTGTGTTTCGTGGATCAACACAACCGAAACTAATTCTCCGTCCTAATGCGACATGCGGCCCTTTGCATCAGTTACATCCCTTATTTACATTCGGCCTGGGCCGTGAAAGAGTGTATCCGAGCGAAATATTCTATTTCCAATATCGCTTCGTAGCTTTGTTGCCCGTCCAAATAACGGATGAGGAGATCCATTGTTCCGTTTTGTCGGTCGCCACATATTGAAATGTTCATCTGATAGGTGCGAATTTAAATTATATATTATGACACACACAGTCGGCATATGCGCTTTTCAGGGCTGATTTTGTCGCCAGAATGGCAAATGAGTTGCAAGATTTGATGTTTGCAAAATTATTTGGTACGCCACTGTAACTGTCGAAGGGTTGTCGGAACTTTGCTGGTTCTTTAAAGCGTCATCAGGCGAAGGGAAGAAATCGAGAGTACTCGACCTAACAAACGAGCCAGGATGGGGTCGTGTTTTGCTTCTCGACTTTGGGGATGTTGAAAGCAAATTGCTCAAGTTTAGAATGTGACCACCAACTTCAATGTTAACGGGAAAGAAATTTTTGTATGGGAGTTTTATATGTCAGCGGGTTTAAGAAAGTTCTATTGAGAAAAAAGATTTTTCTAAGAATGTTAAGTGAATACTTAGAAAAAAATAAGACTAGAATAACATAAATAATTGGAGTTTTGTCATCCCTATTTTTTTGGTTCATAAAAGGATATTTAAAAGAGTAAAATGATAGCAACCCGAGAAGATGATTATATAGCCTTTAATAGTAAGTGTATTTTGCGCAGAGCAGTTTGGGTTTCTGCCTGGGAGGACAACTGTGCAAGCGTTATATCTGGCGTTGTTGAGAGGCTTGAAAGGGGTGATCAAGTGCGGTTATCTCTTTATGACGTTTCAAAAGCATTTGATTGCGTTGACCACACCCTCCTGTTGGGGAAACTGGCAAAGATCGGTTTTGGCTCTGCTTCTCTGAGGTTGTTCGAGTTTTATCTGCTGGACCGCTGTCAGTGTGTTGAGGCAAATGGAAGACTGTCCTCTGTCTTGCCACTAAAGCGAAGTGTTCTGCAGGAATCAGTTTTGGTTTCTCTTCTTTTTATAATCTACATTAATGATTTTTCAGAGTTTGAAAATTATTGTCTGTTTGCTGATGACACAACCGTTATGTCTGGCGGGCCTACATTCTCGCAGCTATTGTTTCGTTCTGGGGAGGTGCAAACGAGAGTCGAATCTTGGTTTTCTAATAATAAATTAGTCTTAAATGACATTAAAACTCAAGAGTTGATTCTTTCTACTTCGGACAACATGTCAAGGGTAATACCGTCACCTTCTTGAGAGTGACTATTGATGATCGTATGAGCTGGAATGCGCATATTGACTATATTGACACATTAGAACTAAAAGTCCTAAGAACTGCATATTTTGCATTGTTCCATTCGAAAATTCAGTATGGTATAACACTTTGGGATGGCTCCGCTCATTTTATTCGAATCTTCCGGCTCCAAAAGAAAGCGATCCGAACCATGTTGAGGCTTGGACCTAGAGTTATACATACCTAAAATTATATTAATGTTTTAGCTCTCAAGCTTAGAAGGAAACAACATTGTTCTTATAAGTGGATTTAGCACATCTCTTATATTGATCTCTTCCAAGGCGATGATAAAGAGGTTATATCCAAGAACGACTTACATATAGAGAATAATTGATCTAGAGGGACAAAGTAGAGAATATCGGAGAATTTATGAAATTATGTTTTAAAGAACTTGCTTCTTAGACACTTTGAGGAAATTGAACACCACTTTTGACTCCTCAGGGAGTCTAGTCTGGAAAAGAGTAACATTCTTCCAGGTTAAAAGGTCTTCAGTGTTCAAAGTTAAGACCTGTGCTTTTCAAAACATTTTTCAAAACATAATCTACCAATGGCACAAACTCAATAACAAATACAATATTTTGCCTACAAACCCAATATGATCAGTGCAGTTATATGGAACAGTTTCACCAATTCTAGAACGATTAAAGGATTTTGCTTGTACTTTTCTTGGTGGTTTAGCTAAGTTATAAACTATCTTTAAGACAAATATCTTACTGCAAGTACTACTATTGAAAACCTTGATAATAATATCAGATCACCCTACTAACATTGACTCGACAAAGAAAGAATATTTCCGAATGGCCTAAAACCCATAGAAGTCGATCTAAACAGCAGCACTTAGTTGTTATTGCTGATTAAAGTGATTCTTCCGTGCAAAATTGTATTATGTGGTATATTTCTTCTTGGAATCGCTCATCCAAGAGTCAACGAGTTTGACATTGCAACTGAAAAGGAAGGCCGTAGAATTATTTGCAGTAATTTGGTTTGTTTACTTAAAGATTTCATTTCATTCATTCATTTTAACGACCTGTTTGATCTCGAGGCATATTTTAGTCAGTAGATAAATAACCGTCGAAAATAATGGTTGTACTTCTCGTTAATAGATCCAAAACGACCAATAACAAGCTATTGTGTACAAGAAACGGGATCTCGAGCCTGACCCCGGGCTATTCCTGATACAATAATTCAGTTTGATGTATAATTGGCAGCGTTGTGCATGTTTTCCCAGCGTCCGCCGTAATTCAATTAGTCGTCGATTGCATCTAAATATTTTAGCTCCGATCAGTGCTCGATTGTAATTCTCCACGTCCGACTAACGACCAGACGAACTAGGTTATGCGTGAAATTATCTCAGAAACTGTTCGTAGACGGCAGTATCCGGTTCGTCCAGCGTCCACTTTGTAAATCCATCGAACATGTCCGATCGGCTAATATAAATTTTAAATATTTTCGACAAACTGGGTAGTATCGGCGGTACTCGACGATTTTACATCATTATCGTATATCTGAAAGACGCGTTTACATCATTCGCGAACGTTTGACTTAAGCGACAGTCAGTTAACTGTAAAAACGAAAAGACGCTTGTTTTTTCTGAAGTTTATCGTTGACAAGTCCGGTAGTACTGCAGTATTTGCCCGGCCATTAAATTGGAATTTATTGCCACTTTTCGGTACTGCCTACAACTCACAAGTTTAGTGGCTTAACATATCCTGTCCCAAGTTTAACCAATTAAATAATCCCAAAACCTCTTATTCATCACAACTCCAAAATATCAATTACAAGTTTGTAGTACAATGTGTTTGAAAGCAAAGTTTATTGTTGTTCCATTCTCTTCTCCGTTAATTCTGTGCTTTTTGTGAAGTTAAGCATTGTCTTGTCTAACTGTTGAGCTTTTCTAGTATAATGCTGTATCTGCAGCTTCTCTGGTTGAAAAGCCTGGAGTTGCTGCAGCAGTAGAAGATGGTGTAGAGCTTGGCGTTAGAGTAGAACATTGTATACTACACATTGTAAATTCAGAAGCAATTGTATCATTTCAAAACGACATTTGGGCAAAAAACATGCAATTATTTCTTTTTACTGCAGTTGAATCACTTGGAGTGTAATTGCCCTTCAACCTATCTTGGAGATTCCTCCACTTGGTTGTCAAATACTTACAAAAGGTAATTAATCAGTTGATCCAATTTGAACGCCATCCAATCCAATATTTTCCTCAAACCTTACGAGGAGTAGATCGTACCATAACCCAACCTACCATAACCTTAGTACTTGACAAATAGAAAATAGAATGTTTGTATCAAATATGAACATAGATTATACTAGTCAACAAATATCATCATAAATCAGGGAGTACTACAAGGTTCCAGTATGAGTTCATTACTTTTAAGCAAATGATTATGGGAAAATATGTCAATATGCAGATGATACTGCAATTGTCTATAGACGGTCTATTGTCCACTGATTCCTACCAAATAGCCAGAGAGATGTGTAGGTCCTTCTTTAAAGAATAAAAGACATCACTTAAAGTATTCAAAATGTAGGTACTTTGAATCTGTTCAGTCAGATTTAATATATGGGTTTGTCCTCAAATGTTCCTCCTCCTCTTTCCATTATCCTCCAAAGGATGTAGTGACAATGGTGGAGTGCAATCTTTTCGGCATCATGCAGTCTCATGTTTATTAAGGGTTTTGTTTGGTCTACCCATCTAGTTGGAGATCTGCCTCTTGAGCGTTTTCCTTCTTCTTTCCCTTCTATGGTTCCATTGTTCCTGATCTTCTAGCTATATGCCCAAGATACTGCAGATACATGCGGTTTATTTTGTTTAGCAGCCTTGAACGTGGACCAATTTCTTGTAATACGGATACGTTGGTTCGGTGTTCTGTCCATGATACTCTTAAGAGTCGTCTATAAACCCACATTTCGAAAGCCTCTAAAGCTTATCTTGTTGATAATTTATTCTGCCTTACCCTGTACAACAAAATCGTATATTCAAACGAAACGTTTTAAAACTGTGTCTCAAATTAGAAACGGTTCTAGAATCACCGCAGTTTATTCTGTTGCTGAGACACCCTGTATATTTAAAATTACATGTTTGATGATCTCAAAAAAAAAACGCAGATTTTATCGATAAATCATCGAAAGTGTTTATACAGTTTGGCAGGCGTTTTTTGCGCTTGCCACGACCGCTTTTTCCCTCGCGATTAAAGCCCATTCTTCACGAAGATTGAGATGGCCGGTGTTTAGTTACTGCCACAGTTAACAAATTACCCGTCCAGAGCCTAATTTGTCTACTATCGAATTAATCTTTCCACAAATGCGTGGAATGCGCGAGCAACAACCTATTAACTGTAAAACTTTTGAGGCCTCGAGGTGTTTAAACAATAAAAGCCGGTCACGGTTATAAAGATATTTTGGTAATTTCCATGCCGCTAACTAATTACAATGTCAAAAATCCCGAAGATACCGCTCTTTTACTAAATATAAAATTTTTTTAATTATAGCTTGATGGTGATCTACGGTGCTGGGGGCCGAAAGACCGCTCACATTCGGTGTTAATTAAGTAATTATCTCGAAATTGCGTCGTAGTACCAGTTGTTTCGGTCATGTATAACATAAATTTTCAAAGAAAGTTTAATAGATGAGTGCGCAACGCATAATTAGACTTGTGAAGCACTTGGAGGGTCAAGCAGGTTAAGTGGAAGACACAAGGAAACACACTATCACCAATATTAGTCAGAAAAGATTTAAACATGTTAACACATTTAACAGAACTAAGTGTATTACAAATTAAACTCACTTTCACGTAATTTTAACACCCTGTAAGTAGTCAACTTGGAAATTATATTACGGTTACAGCACACGAGAAATTGTTTAAAATTTTTAGATCTCAGTGTAATTTTTTTCTCTAAGAGGCTTTGGTTTGAAGACTGGTTGTAAGTAATTATACACAAAGTAAACTTCAGACATATTCTTGGATAGCATTAAGCTAAACCCACTAACCCAACATAGATCAACTAAATTATATTGCACTGGACCTTGAGGACTATTTTGCTTCTCGTTTCTTCAGCTTTAGGTCTGAGGCTAATCCCATCCCAGCTCTTCCTTCACCTTCAATGATTTAATAGAGTCCATCAACTGAACAGGTTTACAGGAGAAATCCTCATCACTGCTCATGCTGCTACAGAAGAAGTTGATTCTTATGTTAGAGACTGCGACTGACATTCACAAAGCAGGTTTTTCAGGATTTCTTTCCTTATCCCCACAGAATCTGCAGTCTCGCTGTCTTTTTAGACCTATCCGCTAGAGGTGTACATATTTCCAGCGTACGACTTCTTTAGAGGAAAAAAATGGAGTGTTCTTTTTTCCATCCTTCAAACTTTTGTTTTTTCCCCGATTGTGACCTACAAAAAACTTGTTGGTGTTCGCCAATTCCATCAAACTTCAATCAACTTGAGTTCGTATTAAGCCACAGAAGAATTCCGGTCCTGTAAAAAGAGTTCTGGTACCTTTTCTATCCAGAATATTGGTTTCTGTATTTTTCCCAATTCCTCTGCGTTTTGAGATATTTTCCAATTGACTCAGCATATTTGATTTTTGATCCAAACACCCCTGCTTCTGTTTTTTGTGTATCTTGGTCTCTTCATACCATTTGATTTGGTGTAAGCTCCAGACGATTCCTCCACTGGTCCACATGTTCTTATGGCTTCTCTTATGCATAAGCACGAGTCAATTTCAGTATTTTTATCAAATGTATTCCTTGAAGTATTATAAGTGTAATCATGGTGATGTACATCCATTTTAGAATGCTGGGACACAAGCTCAAGTCTTCCTGCTTCTGTAACCCATATTGTTTTTGCAGCGCTACCGAAATTTTTCTGAACCTAAATTCTTGCTTGAAGTGGAAACAAAAACGAACCACTGCACATTGTATGAACTCAGTTTTCCTGACGACCAAATCGTTATGACACTAGATTATGACGATGTGTGTGGTGTGTGGAAGAAACCCAGCAAGACTTGATTTTGAAAAATGGCAAAAAACCTGATAAAAGTACAAATATCTAAGCGTAAATATTACCAACGATGGAACCTTGGACGATGCCATTAAAGGAAAGCTAGGTCGATGTTAAATAGCGCGCTCTAGGATCAAAAAATAACAAAGAGTACCTTAAAAGCGCCAAAATGAATTTTTGGAGGCGTTTGGCAGACAGGTCAAAGCTTGAGAGAATCCACACTGATCGAATATGAGAGATTATGGGAGTTTGGCACAGTATTGTAGTTGACATAAAGAGGAAACAAGTGAAATGGTACGGCCATGTCCAGAGAATGATATACAACCGACTGCCAAAACAGTTAGTGACGTGGATTCCAGCAGGAAGAAGACGGAGAAAAAGACCAAAGACAATCTAAAAAAAAGAAAGAATAGATGAGGAAATTAGAGATAGTGGCTTGGACGAAGACTTTTGGAATGATCAAGAGCGGAAGACGTCGGAGAAATAAACCCGACTTTAGGGTGTTTAAAAGAGACATTTGAGCAAATTATACAATAGCAATTATTTTTAAAAAACTTTCACACCTTGGATATGATTAACCATAGGTCTAAGAACAAATTCTTCTCCAAAGAGTCTGAAACGAAGGAAAGGTAAAGTATATGGTCCATCTATCTTTCATAAACAGTTATGTTGGCGATAAGGGAAATCGACTTTTTTAGGTATACAGTTTCTTAGACGAATAAGCAAATGTTAGAATTCTATTGGAAATAAACAGAAGCTCTAATATGAACATTGCATGAGCTTTTTACTACTTATTTCTGGAGTATGAAGATCGATTGAATTCAGTTGATAATGCATAGTGTCAGTAGATCTGCCTGCCCTATAAGCGTTCTGATGTAGATGTAAAGGTACTTTCTCTAGAATCTCCATTGTAAAGTAGTTGGGAACTACTTTTTCTATTGCTTTGAGCAGAAACGACGTTTGGCTATTAGGTCGGAACGATATGGGCTCAGTCCCATTTTCCTTTACTGTTTTTGGTATAAAATTTACCTTGGAAATGTATCCTGGCGCTAATCGTTTTATGATAATGCTGAGTAGATGAGCAGTTCCTATTTTCATTCCTTCCAAAGGACAAGAAGATTTTATTTTTGTCGCATGTCCTTTCCGGATTCTTTAGCAGAAGCTGAATCCGTTCTTCCTCATCCTCACCCTTAGTGTAACTTCCATCTTGTTTTGTAAGTGCCATTACTCGGTTTATTTCTGTTTTTCGAAAAAAAGTCTTTTCTAATTTTTGTTCTTTTTTGCTTGCTTGAAGAAGCAACGGACATAGATTTAACAAGTATGTATTTCACCAAAGGAAATCCTTTTTTCGTTTGCTAAGGATTATTTACACATCTGTATTTGAAATCATATTGATCTTGTAAGAGTTCTAATCGAAAAGTATGTTAAAGCGATGACTGTGATGGAGAACCAAAATGAACTTGTGCTGGAGATCATAATTGAAATTAAATCACTTGCTTATTTATTATTGTTTTTTTCTTGAAAATGCAGGGTTTAGGGTATTTCCTGTCTGGTGTCCTATATTAGCTTTTTGTTTTCGCCAGTCTTTCCATGTAACGTTTATACATCCGCGGTTCTTATATTAATTATAGTCCCAGCTGTTATCTAACAAATATAACCTTGCAATTACAGTAGAGACATTCCTGGCATGATGCAAGTTTTTACCTGAGCAACATTTTCCATGTTCTTCTCAATCATAGCAGAATTAGTGGAAGGGACAGTTCGTCATTTACGCCAGCTTTTTCTTAAAAGAGAAAAAAGTACTCATGAAGTCCAGGTGTTTCAGGGTTCTCTATTAGCATCTCTCTGCTATCCTTGTAATTACATCTTGAAGTGGTATTTCTTCTGAGGTAGTGTGGGAGCTTGATCTCGACTTCTCTTCGGTTTTCCATTGGTCTTTCTTTAGCTCGAATCTGTAGTGAATTGTACCTCCTACGGTCCTAAAGCCTTCGCAAAATTTGGCGTTAATTCCAGTAGTAAAAACTTAAACGTGTCCTTCTTCTCTATAGTGCCCAGAACTGTCCAAGAGTCAGCTGGATATTGGTGTATATCTGGCTGAACTTTAGTAAACAACGTTTCTTCGATTAATGTTACTATTGATTTACCTTTCTACTTTACCTTTTGCTTTTGACAAGAAATATATTACTACGTTTTTTGTTATTCTTTAGCAGCAAATTTAAACTGGAAAACATTGGTTAAAACTCAAATTTGCTGTGAAAGTTAAAACAAAAGCGTTTGACCGAACAGTTTTGCATTTATAAAAAAACAATGAATCAACCTAGAACCTAATTACGCAGCAAACTTCCGGTTTTACTATTAAATGTACATAATTTCCCACAACTTTGGTGCTTATTGTTAGCGACAACTCCAACTTTTCAAATTTAAATTTGTTTTCCTGTTGCTCGACATGGTTAATGTCTCGTCCAGAGTAGATTGTTGTGTTCACGCGATAACTCGTAAAAACAAAATTTTTGAAAGGGCAACGTTATTTTTATAGTGTAAGCGAGTAATTCCTTAAAAGCCAACGGCAAGAAAATAAAAAGGCGATGAAATTTTCGTCTGGAAATTCTAACGTTGCCTCTTAAAAGGGCAGGCATTATATTTCATTTCAAGCGGCCGGGAATAAATAGTAATAATATAAGGGAAATACTCTTTGTATGCATTTTGAACCTTAGCGAGTCGGCACCGCGCCCTTATTCGCATATTAAGGGATTATTAAAAGAAGGAAACGCGCCGGAGCAAATACCCCGTTCGTTGCAATTTAAAGCACTGAAAACGCGGTCCGTGAAACGAATATGTAAATTCGGAATAATCTTTTGTAATAGGCTAAAGATAAGCTCCTGGCAGTTCTAAAAGAATGGTGAAAAAACGTGCTTTTTGATACTCTCGAGCAATTTTGGCTAGTTGAAACGAAGTAGAAAAAAACGTGGTTCCAATTTGAAGGGTGGACGACTCCATATCGTGAGGACAAAAGGGAATCTACGACCCTGTCCAGCTTGTTATCCCTTTTACGCAATTTCGTGCGGAAAACGTCAGACATTTTCGCTTTATAACAAGGTTTTTTTGGATAGGTTTATCCAAATTGATGGTTTGAATGCATAGGCGTGCCAAATCGAGAATCAAAGTACCAAGTATCACTAAAAAAACAGCTAAAGAATGTCTAAGTCTGCTCCAGAAAGGCCACTTTCCTACAGCAACGCAATTAACTAGAACTTCTGACTTGTTTACCAAGTAGACCAAGAATGGGAAGCAGAAGGAATATATCCTAATATCATGCAAAAAATCCAGGAAACGTTAAGTTACTACACCTTTGCAGAATATTAATACCAAACTTGCGGTAACAAGCAAAGTCGTATATGTCTCCAAAGATGCCAGGACATTGGACCAAACATTTAAGTGATACATGCCAATAAACCTTTCGTTTTTGACGTTTAAATATCTGGAAATGCAGTCAAGGACCACACTTTCCAGGTTTCTTGCTAAATGAAAGTCAATATGCGTATCAATCAGGAATATTGGAACTTAGCTCTGGATCATAGTCCTATAACCAGGAGAGAGACTGTGGATTGCATTGCCAATAAAGCGAGAAGCCTTTACTCTCCTAAACTATGATTTGTAACTTGTTATTCATCTTCTGTTACACATATTAGCCTTATAAACTATAACGAATTAACATATAAATAACCCATTAAATATGAGGAATATGTCTAAACACGTAGCAAATCCAGAATTCAACCTGAATTCCAATTGCATAATATGTAGCATCTCTTGACATAAAGGGAATATATATATTAATTATATGCACGTAGACAGATCAGTCTAAATAAGAGCAGCATATTGTAGAGCAAATTCGCTTTTTCGCATGCAAACCATCATACATATTTGATAACAGCATACATTATGCACATTACCTCTACTACAACATTTGTCTTGTTTGAGCATCAGACTTTTGGGAATTTCACATAACAAAACTTGTCCAATTTCCTCCGGTTATTCTGCTGCATTTACCAAAATGTAATTAACACGTCGAGGCAATAATCATCTCACCAGGAGATAACGCATTGTTTTCCAAACGAAATAAATTCGGAAGCGGATGGCGCACCGGGGCTAAGAAACGACTGGAAAGTGGCAGTAATTAAAGCGTTGGGGGGTAATTGCAGCGGAAACTTTTTGCATAATGCATTAATTAATCCATTAATAAAAGCGAATTACAATTAAGAGACCCGGCCGGAACAAATTGAATAAAATAATTTCCGAACGAGAGAAAGGACAAATTGCTCTGTCCCGATTGGGAGTTTCGGTCTTTTCCGATCGTCCCGGACACGAATTATCACCGCTTAGGGAAAAGTGATTAACGTCGGTTTTCTTTTCAATTTAAAATTTTTATTCGAATGTTCAATTTAGCCTGCCAGAAAAAATAAAGTCAAAATCCTCACTTTCAGTTTCCATAAAGGGAGAAACTCCATCATGTTCCTCTCCCCCAATCTTTTTAACTAATGAACCAAATCTCCAATCACCATAAAAACCGCAAAACACAGCTTCCTGAAAATCCCCCCAGCTATATGAAATCAGGTGGTTTTCTTTGGGTTTTTTGCATCCCTTGCACATGGCGCTTAGGCTGTGATCGTAAATCATTCCTTAGGGATGTCAGACAGGGGCGGCGGAAACTTTCTGGCTGTTCATCCAATGAAACGTCTGTAATTATTTACTATAGTTTCGATCATTAGCTATACTCAATATCAATTTTTTTTTTTTAAAATCTGTNCTCCTANCANCTAAATATATCNANTTTAGAGGCTATTTTCNATACGNCCCAGGANNGGATNNNTNTNANTNCNTNANGNAANCACTGCTCGATTAGNGTAGCCNNTNCTATCCCCANCAGTANACTCGTTNTACCNTGNCACNCGGATNTGNNNGTCGAACGNGTCTNGATTACGNTTGNCAGNGTNTACTCNGTTGGCTACNGNATTTCGGGTNGAGATCTNGNCGGGNNCNTTGAANNAACAGNAGNGCGCAGTTNCGGTNTTGNAACGNAGTCANACNCTCGGCANCCGNTNTAGCNCGCNGGGTNNNCAGGCNGCNTTNAAGCCAGTTTGNAAATGTGTGGCGNCTCTCCNNGCNANCCAACNGCTTACNCNGTCTTGGCCAATGCTCNNTCNATNNTGCGTCTNGANNTTCCNNGNTCCGCNTCGNAGGNTTGTCACGTTCAGACCGTTGTNNACTCNNATCNTNNNGGTGCTTGTCCAATTTTNGGCNTTCGAACTGACTTTCATAGTATTTTTAAACAGTCAAACAAATTGATTTGTTAAACCAACCATTGTCTTCAATACACTTGCTTCATCATTAACATTGCAGCGATATGATTAGACAAACATTAATGCAGAAGTACTTGTCATCTAAATTTTCAGTCTGAATAAAACTTGATGAAAAAGACGTGCTATGTGATCATCCATGTTACTTTCATGATTCGTGATTGCATAGTTACAATTTTTCACAGCATTTAGAATAAATTTTAATGAAAATTAAACTCTTTAAATTACCCCTTAATAATACAAAAGTCCTAGTGAAAGTATTTGTCCTTCAAGTGAAAAGGAATTCAGTCCAATTAAACGACATTAGACCACTAATTACCTAACACCAAAAAAACTAAAACTGACGTAACATGTCATGATTGGTACGTCTAGATCTGGGACAGTAGTGCATGTAACGCGCCAGTACCAACCTGAA
Organism: Ips nitidus; assembly: GCA_018691245.2. Lineage (NCBI taxonomy): Eukaryota > Metazoa > Arthropoda > Insecta > Coleoptera > Curculionidae > Ips > Ips nitidus. Next base: position 7,749,526 of record CM042788.1, read on the forward strand.
AATACGCCGATTGGCCCGATAAATTTCGTAACAAAGCTCCAGTTTGGTTACATATTATCGAAATGCGGTTCTTCAGATCGGCGACATGAACCCGATAAGCTTAATGGGTTTATGTGCATTGTGGCCGTCCGTAAATCCTGAGATGTTTTCCATTGATTAATTGTTACATGGCTGGTTACGTGATCGGAGGACTTGCCTTTCGCTATAGATATATATTTCTTCCCGAGTGTCAATGCACTATGACTGTGGGCTGTTTCATGTGTCTTATCATCTAGTAAAGTCGGATTATGTCAATGGGAGAGTATTTGCTCTCTGTTACAAGTCCAAAACGAAGTACTTTCTAATTCTAATACATTCTGTATATTTTATGGTAATACTGTGGATTGTTTTGGGGCAGCAAAAATGATTTGCAATTCCCGATAATTAAACTCAACATTGGAGATATAAATTTAACCAAAACACACGAACGTGTTTAGAGGACTCTGGGGTGGTGCAACTAATTTCCATGCGGGGGTAAAGAACATGGAGGCGTTGACCGAGGGGCAAAAAGTGGCCCGAAACTGGATGGGGCTGCAAAAAGTCACCCTGTTATTCCCGGCTTTAATACCAGTTAATTGTGGTTTAGGATCGCCTCTTAATTAGGAACACGGAATGTGTCGGATGTGGGTCTTTTTACCCTAATTCTCCTGCAGAACTATACAGGATGTCCCACGACGAAAGACATCGATTGATATTGGAAAAAGTATAAATAGGAGAGTTTTGAAAATTTAGCAGGATACTGATGTCGGCATGCCCAATCTAACTAAAATATTTTCAAGATAGTTGCACTTCCGTTTATACTGGAAGTCGATCACAACTTTCTTATTTTAAATAGAACACCCTATATATTATTACATATTTGGATTCCTCACAAAATTCTGACCAACTTTTGTGTACAATGCCCTATGCCTATCTCTAGCCGTTTTTGAAATATTTGATGTTTTTCCAAAAAAGTGACAGTTGCAACGCTCAACATATTTTTGTACTCTGTCAAAACCGTATTTCATTTTGCAATGAAACTTTCGGTTATTGTAAATAAAGGATCGTTTTATTAAACTGAGGGTGCGTAATGACTCATTTGTATACAGGGTCGTCAAAAAAAAATCATAAACCTGCCACTAAAAAAAAATGAAAAATTTCAAGTTTTTTAAATAGAAACCCACATTTTTTATGACGGAATCATTTTGAGCATTAAAAATTACTATACGTTTCAATTTACTTGCCTATACCTAAATCCAACCCATTTCGTTTTATTTGAGAATAAACATTTTTTTATTAGGCTGCATGGTTGCACCAAAAGCTGTCAAGCAAATAATTGAAAATTTTAAAAATACGTGATCTGTGAAGATAAAAGCTATTAAAACAAAACCGATCCTTAATAATACAAATGTAGAAATTGCAATTTTGGGCTATTTTGTTGCAAATCCAACTTCGTCAATAAGACAAGTTTCTGTAGAATCAGGCATATCCTAAAGCTCAATTCAAAGGATCCTGAAGAAACATAAATTTCACCTTTTTTCATTTAAATTAGTGCAACACTTAAAAGAGGTTGAATTTCCGAAGAGAGTGGTTTTTAGTGAGTTTTTGCTGACTAGTCACTATGGAGAAGAATTGTTTTTGAATAATATTATTTAGAGCGACGAGGCCAAATTCACTAAAAATGGAATGTTCAATAGACATAATTCACACTACTGGTGTGACATAAATCCACACGTAATTAGAGAGAGAAATTTTCAAGAAATCTGGAGTTTTAATAATAAAAAATGTTTATTCTCAAATAAAACGAAATGGGTTGGATTTAGGTATAGGCAAGTAAATTGAAACGTATAGTAATTTTTAATGCTCAAAATGATTCCGTCATAAAAAATGTGGGTTTCTATTTAAAAAACTTGAAATTTTTCATTTTTTTTAGTGGCAGGTTTATGATTTTTTTTTGACGACCCTGTATACAAATGAGTCATTACGCACCCTCAGTTTAATAAAACGATCCTTTATTTACAATAACCCAAAGTTTCATTGCAAAATGAAATACGGTTTTGACAGAATACAAAAATATGTTGAGCGTTGCAACTGTCACTTTTTTGGAAAAACATCAAATATTTCAAAAACGGCTAGAGATAGGCATACGGCATTGTACACAAAAGTTGGTCAAAATTTTGTGAGGAATCCAAATATGTAATAATATATAGGGTGTTCTATTTAAAATAAGAAAGCTGTGATCGACTTCCGGTATAAACGGAAGTGCAACCATCTTGAAAATATTTTAGTTAGATTAGGCATGCCCACGTCAGTATCCTGCCAAATTTTCAAAACTCTCCTATTTATACTTTTTTCAATATACATCGATGTCTTTCGTCGTGGGACACCCTGTATACAAAAAAAATGAGTGTTTGTCCACCTGGTCAAGGTTTTCAACAGGGTGTTACATACTCTAGCAACTTGCTTCATCACTAAATTGAATAAATTTACAACAATATTTGATTGTAATGGTGACAAGTTTGGTGCTGCCCATTAATTAACTGGTCGAGCTAAATAGTAGGTCAATCGATTTTTTTTTTCGTATCTACCTACTTGAATAATATTGGTTCTGAAGGTTTTGTTGCAGTTATTGAATTCAGCAGGCATTTTATGAAAGAATTTTAATAATATATGCAACAGTCGTGTAGGTAATAAGAGATCTGTTTATGCGATTCTGCTGGAGAACTAGGTCGCAACCAAAATGTCAATCGAGATGGTTTTGCCACATTGCGGTTGCGATCGTGATAGGGCTTTTCTTAATTAAGTTTTTTTGTTATGTAGCGAGTGCTGCTGATTATCAAAACCGTAAAAAAAGCCTGAGAATAGTTCAAAAACCCTGATAATCATACATTTAATAGCAATATTTTGTTAACAATTACCAAGATTGTGTGCAAATTGAGTTGCATCTGGCCAAGTTAAGTTAATTTCAGGGTGCGTATTCTTGAAATGATGGAAAGGAGTTACCAAAAGAAAAGTAAATGCAGAATCTGACAAAAACCTGCTCTTTCTGTCACATTCTATTAAAACTTCTCTTGAGAGTCCTGCTCCCTGCTTTCAAGAATTAGGCCCTGGAGTTGATTTTGACAGTCAACAGTTGACAATTGCAGAGAAAGGGTATTGCAGCCTATAGTAGGTAACCGTTTTTCTAATACGAACTTAGAACTTTGTTGTGGTTATGGAGAAAACCAACGATTTGTATAACCAGACAATCTTCTTAAAAGTACTGTTTATACAGGCATTTTCTATCATGCCTGGCACTGTAAGTAAAGAGATATGTGTTAAGAATTCTCCAACATATTGGAATTAATGCCAATTTGATAGGTATGTCTAGATTCTGAATAATGTGGGTTTTGTGGGGCGCCAACTAGAAGCATCTTTGTCAGATACCATGCTTCGGTCTAAAATAAAAAATTATTACACATTTACAGGACATTTTTAAGTCCTCAACTAATTCTAAATTAATAAAACGTTACTTTGGAATAAGATTAATAAATAAAAATAAAGAATAAGAGAGAGGCGCAGATTTGGCTACTCTGGTATAGCTTTAAATTCCCCCATAAACAATACGAGAGATAGTCAGATAAGAGTTTTCATTAACATTTTTCTCTTGACTGTATTAAGTTCAAAACTACACTTGTCAGTTAAAATTGAGATTTTAAATTTGAGCATCCGGTAACTCGGTTATTTTTAGGAGTTCAGTGAGGTTAAACCACCCAAAATAACCGTCTTGAGCTTTTTTTTCCAGTCGTGCAAAGCATAAAATTTTATCTCAAAAGTTGCGTACAGGGTGACCAAAAACAGTCAATCACCATAATTTTCATGCACACCCTGTATACTGACAGCAAAAACGGTTCTAAAAACTTACGCCGCTGAGTTGATAAGTTGATTAGGAACATTTTTGGTTTCCTGCAAGTTTTTCGTAACTTTCACCGTTTTCGAGTTATTTAGCAAAAACTGGTTTGACGCAACAAATTTTCAAATCAGTTGAAATTGTGATTTGAAATTTTAACACCCTGTAACTCAGTTAGTTTTAGGAGTTCAGGGTGGTTCAACCACTTAATAAAACCGTTTTGAGACCCTCTTTCCAGTGGTGTAAAGTAAAAAATTCTATCTTAAAAATTCCATACAGGGTGGCCAAAAAATCTAAATCACTACAATTTTCATGCACCCCCTATAAAGTAGCTGCACTGACGAGCTCTAAAACTGCCCAGGATGAGTTTAGCAGTTCTTTGCAAACATTCTTGCTCTCTTTCAAATTTTTCGTAACCTTCATCGTTTCTGAGTTATTTAGGAAAAACTGGTTTGATGCAACAAATTTTCAAATCAGTTGAAATTGTGATTTGAAATTTCAACACCCTGTAACTCAGTTAGTTTTAGGAGTTCAGGGTGGTTCAACCACTTAATAAAACCGTTTTGAGACCGTCTTTCCAGTGGTGTAAAGTAAAAAATTATATCTTAAAAATTCCATACAGGGTGGCCAAAAAATCAAAATCACTACAATTTTCATGCACCCCCTATAAAGTAGCTGCACTGACGGGCTCTAAATCTTCCACGGATGAGTTTGGCAGTTCTTAACAAAAATGTTTGCTCTCTTTCAAATTTTTCGTAACCTTCACCGTTTCTGAGTTATTTAGGAAAAACTGGTTTGATGCAACAAATTTTCAAATCAGTTGAAATTGTGATTTGAAATTTGAACACCCTGTAACTCAGTTAGTTTTAGGAGTTCAGGGTGGTTCAACCACTTCATAAAACCGTTTTAAGGCCCTCTTTCTAGCGGTGTAGAGTAAAAAATTCTATCTTAAAAATTGCCTACAGGGTGACAAAAATAGTGATCCACCATTTCTTGCACACTGGAAGCAAAAACGGTCCTGCAAACTTAGTGTGTTGGGTTAAGAAGTCGATTAAAGAACATTTTTGGGCTCTTGCAATTTCTTTGTAACTTTCACCGTTTTCGAGTTATTTAGGAAAAACTGGTTTGGTGCAACAAATATATTAATGAGTTCAAATTGTGGTCTAAAACTTAAACAGTTTAGAGGGCAGTCAGGGACAAAATCGACTGTAAAACCCACTTGGAGTAAGAAAATGACTGTTTTAAGCACATTTTTGAAATCTCATAAAATTTCCTATTCCATAACCTGAAAAAAACACTACAAAATTTGATACAGTCAGGGAGAAAATTTGAACTGCCAGAAACACAGTATTTGTAATTTACCGGTCAAATTTTCTTGGTACATAAAGTAAAATATTTAATTTAGCGGTAATTTACTCACCACTAGTTTAAACCGATAGGAATGCAATATTATTCAAGAAATCTAAATAAATAATTATTGAAAGTAACTTCAAAATTGGACGGACATGAACCAGAAATCCAACGATTGTGCCTGCAGAAAAACTAACAAACAAGTATATTAACAACGCTTATTTGTAAAAGATCTTAATCGGTAAAAAAGAACTTTATTACAAAGCTAATGCAAGGAAGTCTGTGAAGTCGGGTGATGATAATCCCAGCAAAGAACCCGGACAAAAAAAAATTGCTCGAAAACTTCTCAATGTCTAGCCGGCGGCTTATTTCGGTTGGCGGCACGCAAATCCCCCCTTTTTCCGAAAATTGGAGGGATGACACCCCCGAAATGTAATATTAATTAAGTCCTCGTGCGAAAATTCATCATCCGCCCCATATGTTAAAGCCACCGCAGCCTTTAAACTCTCTCAACTCGTTCGTTCTCTAGTTTGACAATGTTCTGATCGATCAGAGCCGGATTTAGTCTTAAAACATCATTGCCATTAACGTTACGCCAAATGCAGAATTGCCGCTTAAAAGTTGACTAACTCTTGGTGTGTGCAATTGATGGCTGGACCAGATAAACGGTGTCATCAGCGAATATGTCATTCAGGTCAACCAGAAACAGATTAGATGAAATTCGACTCTGTGTTTCGTGGATCAACACAACCGAAACTAATTCTCCGTCCTAATGCGACATGCGGCCCTTTGCATCAGTTACATCCCTTATTTACATTCGGCCTGGGCCGTGAAAGAGTGTATCCGAGCGAAATATTCTATTTCCAATATCGCTTCGTAGCTTTGTTGCCCGTCCAAATAACGGATGAGGAGATCCATTGTTCCGTTTTGTCGGTCGCCACATATTGAAATGTTCATCTGATAGGTGCGAATTTAAATTATATATTATGACACACACAGTCGGCATATGCGCTTTTCAGGGCTGATTTTGTCGCCAGAATGGCAAGTGAGTTGCAAGATTTGATGTTTGCAAAATTATTTGGTACGCCACTGTAACTGTCGAAGGGTTGTCGGAACTTTGCTGGTTCTTTAAAGCGTCATCAGGCGAAGGGAAGAAATCGAGAGTACTCGACCTAACAAACGAGCCAGGATGGGGTCGTGTTTTGCTTCTCGACTTTGGGGATGTTGAAAGCAAATTGCTCAAGTTTAGAATGTGACCACCAACTTCAATGTTAACGGGAAAGAAATTTTTGTATGGGAGTTTTATATGTCAGCGGGTTTAAGAAAGTTCTATTGAGAAAAAAGATTTTTCTAAGAATGTTAAGTGAATACTTAGAAAAAAATAAGACTAGAATAACATAAATAATTGGAGTTTTGTCATCCCTATTTTTTTGGTTCATAAAAGGATATTTAAAAGAGTAAAGTAGTAAATGATAGCAACCCGAGAAGATGATTATATAGCCTTTAATAGTAAGTGTATTTTGCGCAGAGCAGTTTGGGTTTCTGCCTGGGAGGACAACTGTGCAAGCGTAGCGCGCTGTTATATCTGGCGTTGTTGAGGGACTTGAAAGGGGTGATCAAGTGCGGTTATCTCTTTATGACGTTTCAAAAGCATTTGATTGCGTTGACCACACCATCCTGTTGGAGAAACTGGCAAAGATCGGTTTTGGCTCTGCTTCTCTGAGGTTGTTCGAGTCTTATCTGCTGGACCGCTCTCAGTGTGTCGAGGCAAATGGAAGACTGTCCTCTGTCTTGCCACTAAAGCGAAGTGTTCTGCAGGAATCAGTTTTGGTTTCTCTTCTTTTTATAATCTACATTAATGATTTTTCAGAGTTTGAAAATTATTGTCTGTTTGCTGATGATACAACCGTTATGTCTGGCGGGGTTACATTCTCGCAGCTATTGTTTCGTTCTGGGGAGGTGCAAACGAGAGTCGAATCTTGGTTTTCTAATAATAAATTAGTCTTAAATGACATTAAAACTCAAGAGTTGATTCTTTCTACTTCGGACAACGTGTCAAGGGTAATACCGTCACCTTCTTGAGAGTGACTATTGATGATCGTATGAGCTGGAATGCGCATATTGACTATATTGACACATTAGAACTAAAAGTCCTAAGAACTGCATATTTTGCATTGTTCCACTCGAAAATTCAGTATGGTATAACACTTTGGGATGGCTCCGCTCATTTTATTCGAATCTTCCGGCTCCAAAAGAAAGCGATCCGAACTATGTTGAGGCTTGGACCTAGAGTTATACATACCTAAAATTATATTAATGTTTTAGCTCTCAAGCTTAGAAGGAAACAACATTGTTCTTATAAGTGGATTTAGCACATCTCTTATATTGATCTCTTCCAAGGCGATGATAGAGAGGTTATATCCAAGAACGACTTACATATAGAGAATAATTGATCTAGAGGGACAAAGTAGAGAATATCGGAGAATTTATGAAATTATGTTTTAAAGAACTTGCTTCTTAGACACTTTGAGGAAATTGAACACCACTTTTGACTCCTCAGAGAGTCTAGTCTGGAAAAGAGTAACATTCTTCCAGGTTAAAAGTTCTTCAGTGTTTCACGTTAAGACCTGTGCTTAGCATAAAAAGAAATTATCTATTTATGAATTTAAATGACGAAAATTTTCAAAACATTATCTACCAATGGCACAAACTCAATAACAAATATAATATTTTGCCTACAAACCCAATATGATCAGTGCAGTTATATGGAACAGTTTCACCAATTCTAGAACGATTAAAGGATTTTGCTTGTACTATTCTAGATGGTTATAGCTATAGATGGTTTAGCTAAGTTATAAACTATCTTTAAGACAAAGATCTTACTGCAAATACTACTATTGAAAACCTTGATAATAATATCAGATTACCCTACTAACATTGATCCATTTTCTTGTTATTTTTTACAAACAACTTATCAATTTTTTTAAAAACCGTCAACTTTTTCGTAAAAATCCAAAATGACAAATGTGAGAGAAAGGGGTCTTATGTCATGGTTTGAAGGGTGACAAAGAAAGAATATTTCCGAATGGCCTAAAATCCATAGAAGTCGATCTAAACAGCTGGGCTAGAAGCAGCACTTAGTTGTTATTGCTGATTAAAGTGATTCTTCCGTGCAAAATTGTATTATGTGGTATATTTCTTCTTGGAATCGCTCATCCAAGAGTCAACGAGTTTGACATTGCAACTGAAAAGGAAGGCCGTAGAATTATTTGCAGTAATTTGGTTTGTTTACTTAAAGATCAATATTCATTTTAACGACCTGTTTGATCTCGAGGCATATTTTAGTCAGTAGATAAATAACCGTCGAAAATAATGGTTGTACTTCTCGTTAATAGATCCAAAACGACCAATAACAAGCTATTGTGTACAAGAAACGGGATCTCGAGCCTGACCCCGGGCTATTCCTGATACAATAATTCAGTTTGATGTATAATTGGCAGCGTTGTGCATGTTTTCCCAGCGTCCGCCGTAATTCAATTAGTCGTCGATTGCATCTAAATATTTTAGCTCCGATCAGTGCTCGATTGTAATTCTCCACGTCCGACTAACGACCAGACGAACTAGGTTATGCGTGAAATTATCTCAGAAACTGTTCGTAGACGGCAGTATCCGGTTCGTCCAGCGTCCACTTTGTAAATCCATCGAACATGTCCGATCGGCTAATATAAATTTTAAATATTTTCGACAAACTGGGTAGTATCGGCGGTACTCGACGATTTTACATCATTATCGTATATCTGAAAGACGCGTTTACATCATTCGCGAACGTTTGACTTAAGCGACAGTCAGTTAACTGTAAAAACGAAAAGACGCTTGTTTTTTCTGAAGTTTATCGTTGACAAGTCCGGTAGTACTGCAGTATTTGCCCGGCCATTAAATTGGAATTTATTGCCACTTTTCGGTACTGCCTACAACTCACAAGTTTAGTGGCTTAACATATCCTGTCCCAAGTTTAACCAATTAAATAATCCCAAAACCTCTTATTCATCACAACTCCAAAATATCAATTACAAGTTTGTAGTACAATGTGTTTGAAAGCAAAGTTTATTGTTGTTCCATTCTCTTCTCCGTTAATTCTGTGCTTTTTGTGAAGTTAAGCATTGTCTTGTCTAACTGTTGAGCTTTTCTAGTATGATGCTGTATCTGCAGCTTCTCTGGTTGAAAAGCCTGGAGTTGCTGCAGCAGTAGAAGATGGTGTAGAGCTTGGCGTAAGAGTAGAACATTGTATACTACACATTGTAAATTCAGAAGCAATTGTATCATTTCAAAACGACATTTGGGCAAAAAACATGCAATTATTTCTTTTTAGTGCAGTTGAATCACTTGGAGTGTAATTGCCCTTCAACCTATCTTGGAGATTCCTCCACTTGGTTGTTAAATACTTAAAAGGTAATTAATTAGTTGATCCAATTTGAACGCCATCCAATCCAATATTTATCTCAAACCTTACGAGGAGTAGATCGTACCATAACCCAACCTACCATAACCTTAGTACTTGACAAATAGAAAATAGAATGTTTGTATCAAATATGAACATAGATTATACTAGTCAACAAATATCATCATAAATCAGGGAGTACTACAAGGTTCCAGTATGAGTTCATTACATTTAAGCAAATGATTATGGGAAAATATGTCAATATGCAGATGATACTGCAATTGTCTGTAGACGGTCTATTGGTCAACTGTCCACTGATTCCTACCAAATAGCCAGAGAGATGTGTAGGTACTTCTTTAAAGAATAAAAGACATCACTTAAAGTATTCAAAATGTAGGTACTTTGAATGTGTTCAGTCAGATTTAATATATGGGTTTGTCCTCAAATGTTCCTCCTCCTCTTTCCATTATCCTCCAAAGGATGTAGTGACAGCCTGATGCTTGCCTATCCTGTGCAATCTTTTCGGCATCATGCAGTCTCATGTTTATTAAGGGTTTTGTTTGGTCTACCCATCTAGTTGGAGATCTGCCTCTTGAGCGTTTTCCTTCTTCTTTCCCTTCTATGATTAGTCGTTCCATTGTTCCTGATCTTCTAGCTATATGCCCAAGGTACTGCAGATACATGCGGTTTATTTTGTTTAGCAGCCTTGAACGTGGACCAATTTCTTGTAATACGGATACGTTGGTTTGGTGTTCTGTCCACGATACTCTTAAGAGTCGTCTATAAACCCACATTTCGAAAGCCTCTAAAGCTTATCTTGTTGATAATTTGTTCTGCCTTACCCTGTACAACAAAATCGTATATTCAAACGAAACGTTTCAAAACTGTGTCTCAAATTAGAAACGGTTCTAGAATCACCGCAGTTTATTCTGTTGCTGAGACACCCTGTATATTTAAAATTACATGTTTGATGATCTCAAAAAAAAAAACGCAGATTTTATCGATAAATCATCGAAAGTGTTTATACAGTTTGGCAGGCGTTTTTTGCGCTTGCCACGACCGCTTTTTCCCTCGCGATTAAAGCCCATTCTTCACGAAGATTGAGATGGCCGGTGTTTAGTTACTGCCACAGTTAACAAATTACCCGTCCAGAGCCTAATTTGTCTACTATCGAATTAATCTTTCCACAAATGCGTGGAATGCGCGAGCAACAACCTATTAACTGTAAAACTTTTGAGGCCTCGAGGTGTTTAAACAATAAAAGCCGGTCACGGTTATAAAGATATTTTGGTAATTTCCATGCCGCTAACTAATTACAATGTCAAAAATCCCGAAGATACCGCTCTTTTACTAAATATAAAATTTTTTTAATTATAGCTTGATGGTGATCTACGGTGCTGGGGGCCGAAAGACCGCTCACATTCGGTGTTAATTAAGTAATTATCTCGAAATTGCGTCGTAGTACCAGTTGTTTCGGTCATGTATAACATAAATTTTCAAAGAAAGTTTAATAGATGAGTGCGCAACGCATAATTAGACTTGTGAAGCACTTGGAGGGTCAAGCAGGTTAAGTGGAAGACACAAGGAAACACACTATCACCAATATTAGTCAGAAAAGATTTAAACATGTTAACACATTTAACAGAACTAAGTGTATTACAAATTAAACTCACTTTTACGTAATTTTAACACCCTGTAAGTAGTCAACTTGGAAATTATATTACGGTTACAGCACACGAGAAATTGTTTAAAATTTTTAAATCTCAGTGTAATTTTTTTCTCTAAGAGGCTTTGGTTTTTGGTTGTAAGTAATTATACACAAAGTAAACTTCAGACATATTCTTGGATAGCATTAAGCTAAACCCACTAACCCAACATAGATCAACTAAATTATATTGCACTGGACCTTGAGGACTATTTTGCTTCTCGTTTCTTCAGCTTTAGGTCTGAGGCTAATCCATCTCAGCTCTTCCTTCACCTTCAATGATTTAATAGAGTCCATCAACTGAACAGGTTTACAGGAGAAATCCTCATCACTGCTCATGCTGCTACAGAAGAAGTTGATTCTTATGTTAGAGACTGCGACTGACATTCACAAAGCAGGTTTTTCAGGATTTCTTTCCTTATCCCCACAGAATCTGCAGTCTCGCTGTCTTTCTAGACCTATCCGCTAGAGGTGTGCAGGTTTCCAGCGAACGACCTATTTAGAGGAATTTCCCCAATTGTAACCTACAAAATACTTGTTGGTGTTCGCCAATTCCATCAAACTTCAGTCAACTTGAGTTCGTATTAAGCCACAGAAGATGTCCGGTCCTGTAAAAAGAGTTCTGGTACCTTTTCTATCCAGAATATTGGTTTCTGTATTTTTCCCAATTCCTCTGCGTTTTGAGATATTTTCAAATTGACTCAGCATATTTGATTTTTGATCCAAACACCCCTGCTTCTGTTTTTTGTGTATCTTGGTCTCTTCATACCATTTGATTTGGTGTAAGCTCCAGACGATTCCTCACTGGTCCACATGTTCTTATGGCTTCTCTTATGCATAAGCACGAGTCAATTTCAGTATTTTTATCAAATGTATTCCTTGCAGTATTATAAGTGTAATCATGGTGATGTATATCCATTTCAGAATGCTGGGACACAAGCCCAAGTTTTCCTGATTCTGTAACCTATATTGTTTTTGCAGCGTTACTGATATTTTTCTGAACCTAAATTCTTGCTTGAAGTAGAAACAAAAACGTGCAAATATAGCAAAACTCAGCTTTCCTGACGACCAGATCGTTATGACACTAGATTATGACGATGTTGACATTGAAGAGTACGAGAAGTGGAAACTCGAAGAGAACATTGCAAAAACAGAATACTAGAGTGTGGAAGAAACCCAGCAAGACTTGATTTTGAAAAATGGCAAGAATAAAAACCTGATAAAAGTACAAATATCTAAGCGTAAATATTACCAACGATGGAACCTTGGACGATGCCATTAAAGGAAAACATGAAAGGAAAGCTAGGTCGATGTTAAATAGCGCGCTCTAGGATCAAAAAATAACAAAGAGTACCTTGAAAGCGACCAAAATGAATTTTTGGAGGCGTTTGGCAGACAGGTCAAAGCTTGAGAGAATCCACTGACTGAATATGAGAGATTATGGGAGTTTGGCACAGTATTGTAGTTGACATAAAGAGGAAACAAGTGAAATGGTACGGCCATGTCCAGAGAATGATATACAACCGACTGCCAAAACAGTTAGTGACGTGGATTCCAGCAGGAAGAAGACGGAGAAAAAGACCAAAGACAATCTAAAAAAGAAAGAATAGATGAGGAAATTAGAGATAGTGGCTTGGAAGAAGACTTTTGGAATGATCAAGAGCGGAAGACGTCGGAGAGATAAACCCGACTTTAGGGTGTTTAAAAGAGACATTTGAGCAAATTATACAATAGCAATTATTTTTAAAAAACTTTCACACCTTGGATATGATTAACCATAGGTCTAAGAACAAATTCTTCTCCAAAGAGTCTGAAATGAAGGAAAGGTAAAGTATATGGTCCATCTATCTTTCATAAACAGTTATGTTGGCGATAAGGGAAATCGACTTTTTTAGGTATACAGTTTCTTAGACGAATAAGCAAATGTTAGAATTCTATTGGAAATAAACAGAAGCTCTAATATGAACATTGCATGAGCTTTTTACTACTTATTTCTGTAGTATGAAGATCGATTGAATTCAGTTGATAATGCATAGTGTCAGTAGATCTGCCTGCCCTATAAGCGTTCTGATGTAGATGTAAAGGTACTTTCTCTAGAATCTCCATTGTAAAGTAGTTGGGAACTACTTTTTCTATTGCTTTGAGCAGAAACGACGTTTCGCTATTAGGTCGGAACGATTTGGGCTCAGTCCCATCTTCCTTTACTGTTTTTGGTATAAAATTTACCTTGAAAATGTATCCTGGCGCTAATCGTCCAAGAAGATTTTATTTTTGTCGCATGTCCTTTCCGGAGCAGAAGCTGAATCTGTTCTTCCTCATCCTCACCCTTAGTGCAACTTCCATCTAGTTTTGTAAGAGCCATTACTGGTTTTATTTCTGTTTTGAATATAACCTTATGTGGTCTGTGCTGGAGTAAAAGTTATATTTTCGACAAAATTTTTTTTCTAATTTTAACTTGATTGAAGAAGCAACGGACATAGATTTAACAAGTATGTATTTCACCAAAGGAAATCCTTTTTTCGTTTGCTAAGGATTATTTACACATCTGTATTTGAAATCATATTGATCTTGTAAGAGTTCTAATCGAAAAGTATGTTAAAGCGATGACTGTGATGGAGAACCAAGATGAACTTGTGCTGGAGATCATAATTGAAATTAAATCACTAGCTTAATTATTATTGTTTTTTTTTTTTTTTTGAAAATGCAAGGTTTAGAGTATTTCCTGTCTGGTGTCCTATATTAGCTTTTTGTTTCGCCAGTCTTTCCATGTAACTTTTATACATCGGTTCTTATATTAATTATAGTCCCAGCTGTTATCTAACAAATATAACCTTGCAATTACAGTAGAGACATTCCTGGCATGATGCAAGTTTTTACCTGAGCAACATTTTCCATGTTCTTCTCAATCATAGCAGAATTAGTGGAAGGGACAGTTCGTCATTTACGCCAGCTTTTTCTTAAAAGAGGAAAAAGTACTCATGAAGTCCAGGTGTTTCAGGGTTCTCTATTAGCATCTCTCTGCTATCCTTGTGATTACATCTTGAAGTGGTATTTCTTCTGAGGTAGTGTGGGAGCTTGATCTCGAGTTCTCCTCCTTCTCCTCGGTTTTCCATTGATCTTTTTTAGCTCGAATCTGTAGTGAATTGTACCTCCTACGGTCCTAAAGCCTTCGCAAAATTTGGCGTTAATTCCAGTAGTAAAAACTTAAACGTGTCCTTCTTCTCTATAGTGCCCAGAACTGTCCAAGAGTCAGCTGGATATTGGTGTATATCTGGCTGAACTTTAGTAAACAACGTTTCTTCGATTAATGTTACTATTGATTTACTTTACTACTTTACCTTTTGCTTTTGACAAGAAATATATTACTACGTTTTTTGTTATTCTTTAGCAGCAAATTTAAACTGGAAAACATTGGTTGAAACTCAAATTTGCTGTGAAAGTTAAAACAAAAGCGCTTGACCGAACAGTTTTGCATTTATAAAAACACAATGAATCAACCTAGAACCTAATTACGCAGCAAACTTCCGGTTTTACTATTAAATGTACATAATTTCCCACAACTTTGGTGCTTATTGTTAGCGACAACTCCAACTTTTCAAATTTAAATTTGTTTTCCTGTTGCTCGACATGGTTAATGTCTCGTCCAGAGTAGATTGTTGTGTTCACGCGATAACTCGTAAAAACAAAATTTTTGAAAGGGCAACGTTATTTTTATAGTGTAAGCGAGTAATTCCTTAAAAGCCAACGGCAAGAAAATAAAAAGGCGATGAAATTTTCGTCTGGAAATTCTAACGTTGCCTCTTAAAAGGGCAGGCATTATATTTCATTTCAAGCGGCCGGGAATAAATAGTAATAATATAAGGGAAATACTCTTTGTATGCATTTTGAACCTTAGCGAGTCGGCACCGCGCCCTTATTCGCATATTAAGGGATTATTAAAAGAAGGAAACGCGCCGGAGCAAATACCCCGTTCGTTGCAATTTAAAGCACTGAAAACGCGGTCCGTGAAACGAATATGTAAATTCGGAATAATCTTTTGTAATAGGCTAAAGATAAGCTCCTGGCAGTTCTAAAAGAATGGTGAAAAAACGTGCTTTTTGATACTCTCGAGCAATTTTTGGCTAGTTGAAACGAAGTAGAAAAAAACGTGGTTCCAATTTGAAGGGTGGACGACTCCATATCGTGAGGACAAAAGGGAATCTACGACCCTGTCCAGCTTGTTATCCCTTTTACGCAATTTCGTGCGGAAAACGTCAGACATTTTCGCTTTATAACAAGGTTTTTTTGGATAGGTTTATCCAAATTGATGGTTTGAATGCATAGGCGTGCCAAATCGAGAATCAAAGTACCAAGTATCACTAAAAAAACAGCTAAAGAATGTCTAAGTCTGCTCCTGAAAGGCCACTTTCCTACAGCAACGCAATTAACTAGAACTTCTGACTTGTTTACCAAGTAGACCAAGAATGGGAAGCAGAAGGAATATATCCTAATATCATGCAAAAAATCCAGGAAACGTTAAGTTACTACACCTTTGCAGAATATTAATACCAAACTTGCGGTAACAAGCAAAGTCGTATATGTCTCCAAAGATGCCAGGACATTGGACCAAACATTTAAGTGATACATGCCAATAAACCTTTCGTTTTTGACGTTTAAATATCTGGAAATGCAGTCAAGGAACACACTTTCCAGGTTTTCTTGCTAAATGAAAGTCAATATGCGTATCAATCAGGAATATTGGAACTTAGCTCTGGATCATAGTCCTATAACCAGGAGAGAGACTGTGGATTGCATTGCCAATAAAGCGAGAAGCCTTTACTCTCCTAAACTGTGATTTGTAACTTGTTATTCATCTTCTGTTACACATATTAGCCTGATAAACTATAACGAATTAACATATAAATAACCCATTAAATATGAGGAATATGTCTAAACACGTAGCAAATCCAGAATTCAACCTGAATTCCAATTGCATAATATGTAGCATCTCTTGACATAAAGGGAATATATTATTAATTATATGCACGTAGACAGATCAGTCTAAATAAGAGCAGCATATTGTAGAGCAAATTCGCTTTTTCGCATGCAAACCATCATACATATTTGATAACAGCATACATTATGCACATTACCTCTACTACAACATTTGTCTTGTTTGAGCATCAGACTTTTGGGAATTTCACATAACAAAACTTGTCCAATTTCCTCCGGTTATTCTGCTGCATTTACCAAAATGTAATTAACACGTCGAGGCAATAATCATCTCACCAGGGAGATAACGCATTGTTTTCCAAACGAAATAAATTCGGAAGCGGATGGCGCACCGGGGCTAAGAAACGACTGGAAAGTGGCAGTAATTAAAGCGTTGGGGGGTAATTGCAGCGGAAACTTTTTGCATAATGCATTAATTAATCCATTAATAAAAGCGAATTACAATTAAGAGACCCGGCCGGAACAAATTGAATAAAATAATTTCCGAACGAGAGAAAGGACAAATTGCTCTGTCCCGATTGGGAGTTTCGGTCTTTTCCGATCGTCCCGGACACGAATTATCACCGCTTAGGGAAAAGTGATTAACGTCGGTTTTCTTTTCAATTTAAAATTTTTATTCGAATGTTCAATTTAGCCTGCCAGAAAAAATAAAGTCAAAATCCTCACTTTCAGTTTCCATAAAGGGAGAAACTCCATCATGTTCCTCTCCCCCAATCTTTTTAACTAATGAACCAAATCTCCAATCACCATAAAAACCGCAAAACACAGCTTCCTGAAAATCCCCCCAGCTATATGAAATCAGGTGGTTTTCTTTGGGTTTTTGCATCCCTTGCACATGGCGCTTAGGCTGTGATCGTAAATCATTCCTTAGGGATGTCAGACAGGGGCGGCGCAAACTTTCTGGCTGTTCATCCAATGAAACGTCTGTAATTATTTACTATAGTTTCGATCATTAGCTATACTCGTTATCAAAATTTTTTTTGAGAGCAAATGGTTGCAAACAGAAAACGACTAAAACCTAAAACAATCCTAGTTGCCAGGAGTATTTTTGAAAATTCATAACTCCGGTTCTGTAATATATATTTTGATCGTTTTTGGTGCGGAACTACCTTTAGGCCTGTGCTATATGCGTAAAAAGTTTGGTTAGAAAATATATTGTACAAGGGCCGGAATTGGCAAAAATATGACTGTATGTCTTAACGACTAAAACAATCCTAGTTGCCAGGAGTATTTTTGAAAATTCATAACTCCGGTTCTGTAATATAGATTTTGATGATTTTTGGTGTGGAACTACCTTTAGGCCTGTGCTATATGCGTAAAAAGTTTCTTAAGAAATATAAAACAATCCTAGTTGCCAGGAGTATTTTTGAAAATTCATAACTCCGGTTCTGTAATATATATTTTGCCGGAACTAAGGCCTGTGCTATATGCGTAAAAAGTTTGGTTAGAAAATATATTACAAATTGGCAAAAATGTGACTGTATGTCTTAACGACTAAAACAATCCTAGTGGCCAGGAGTATTTTTGAAAATTCATAACTCCGGTTCTGTAATATAGATTTTGATGGTTTTTGGTGTGGAACTACCCTTAGGCCTGTACTATATGCGTAAAAAGTTTGGTTAGAAAATATATTATATAAGGCTCGGAATTGGCAAAAATGTGACTGTATGTCTTAACGACTAAAACAATCCTAGTTGCCAGGAGTATTTTTGAAAATTCATAACTCCGGTTCTGTAATATAGATTTTGATGGTTTTTGGTGTGGAACTACCCTTAGGCCTGTACTATATGTGTAAAAAGTTTGATTAGAGAATATATTCTATAAGGGCCGGAATTGGCAAAAATGTGACTGTATGTCTTAACGACTAAAACAATCCTAGTTGCCAGGAGTATATTTGAAAATTCATAACTCCGGTTCTGTAATATAGATTTTGATGGTTTTTGGTGTAGAACTACCCTTAGGCCTGTTCTATATGCGTAAAAAGTTTGGTTAGAAAATATATTGTATAAGGGCCGGAATTGGCAAAAATGTGACTGTATGTCTTAACGACTTAAACGGTCTTAGTTGCCAGGAGTATTTTTGAAAATTCATAACTCCGGTTCTTGATGTAGTTAAGGGATATAATTCTCAAACCATAAATTCTCGAGAACAGTAGAATATTGATATTGTTCCATGTAGAATAAGAGAGTTCGTGCATATTTAGTATCACATGTGACGAACTGGTTAATATCTGCACAATACAAACAGAAAATCTTGTACCTTTTACGTGTTTTACACTTAGCCAATTCTCCACTTAGAATTCCTGCTTGTCTATATGCTCCAACTTACACATTTACCGGTTATACGTGCAGTTGTTAAATTTACTTCCGAACAAACGTTAACAATTCGAGGTGAAACGAATTTCGGTTTAACCTGGCTTTTGTGTTCGTGCTCTAAACTGGTTACGTCGTCTTTAAGATAAAATGAAATAATCCTGTCTGTTCGATATTTTTAATTTTATTTGGAAAATACCGAAATTAAACCAAACCCTAACGCGCCAGCTGGGCTCTAATAAATAGAGATTTCTCGTTGTCGATAGAGCTGGGAAAC
Organism: Ips nitidus; assembly: GCA_018691245.2. Lineage (NCBI taxonomy): Eukaryota > Metazoa > Arthropoda > Insecta > Coleoptera > Curculionidae > Ips > Ips nitidus. Next base: position 7,768,507 of record CM042788.1, read on the forward strand.
AATACTCAATAAACATACCGTTCGGGAATTCTATTTGGGGCTCCGTATTGAACTGATCAGATTGGGGGGAGAAAATCGAAATGGGACTCATATTCTATTGATGCATATTGCTTACAGGGTGTCCTATTAAATATGAAAGGCTGTACTGTTTAATAGCAATAATTGATTGTATTAAACATGAACACAAACAGAAGTAAATTCATGTCTCTCACAAGAGTGAGTTATGGAACGTGTGGAAACGGTCATTAAACAAGGAGACTAAATGTAGAATTGTGTAAAATTAAAAAAGTGCTCACTTGTAGCGACTTTAACCTTTCTCTTCAATTGAGATTTGTGGGTTGCTATGTCTGGTCTAGTGCTCTTATAAAAAATGCAACAATGCAAGTAAAAATCGACAAAATCAAATTAAATCGAGTAGTACGTCAAGGGAATACGTACAATATTGCCAAAGCTATTCACTTTGGCTCTGGAAGACGTCTTCAAAAACCTAGTTGGCACAAAAAGAAATAAAGATGGATGGATCATTTCTAAATAACCTGCAGATGACATCGTCATCATTCCCCCGACAATGCTCATGAGAATTTCATAGAATACGTTTATCTAGGTCATACAATCAAACTAGGAAAAGGAAATTAAACGGAGGAGATAACTAGACGAGGGAGACTCACGTGGGCTGATTTCAGAAAACTTAAACACATACTGAAGAACATTGACATCCCAATGAACCTGAAATGAGAGATTTGTGATAAATGCATTTTGCCTATGACAACGTAGGGATTGACTAGACAGAGTCGCTTGAGGCTGGCTCAGAGAGCTATGAAACATGCTATGTTGGGGATTTCCCTTAGAGATGTGAGAAATCAAGAAATTAGAAGAAGGACCAGAGTTACAGACGTAATATCACCAGCCGAGTTAAAGTAGTATTGGGTAGGGCATGTTTCACGCCAGAACAGTGAAAAATGAACCATCAGGATTGAACTTTGGCGATTCAGAGAAACAACGGGAAGTAGAGGTCGCTGGATAGAATATATCAAGGAAGAAGTAGGTCGAAGCCCTGGATAGCACAAGATCGACAGAAGGGAAGAGACACGGAGAGGCCTATGTCCAAAAACGGATAGAAGAAGGCTAAAGAAGAAGAAGATGTCTGGTCAGTGCTTCTGTACGGTGTGGCGCTAAAGGCTGTACCCTGTAAGTAAAAATCATAAGGAAATTGGAAACATTTGAGATGTCGATATAACTCAGAATTCTTAAGATACCATGAACAGCCAGAATGAGGAAGAAAGATGTTTTCAGGCGTATTAACAAAGATCTCGAACTCTTCGGCATTGTAAACAAAATGAAAGTACCAATTTCTGCAACTGATTATCGAGGGAAGAAGTGGACCAAAGAGAATGTTATGACTAAGGAACCTGAGACAATACGTGACATCCAGAGGCCATCCATGACCAAAGATCGACAAGCCAAGGAAAATGTGGTCGCATACATCAATTAATGGATAAACAGAGAAAGAAAAAGAATGTAGTATTTTGACTTGGTTATTGTCAGTTGATTACGTTATACGACCTGGCCGGATCAATGCAAATGATAACAAATAGCATGGGATGGTTAAGGCAAGTTTAAAAAACCTTCGCGACGCATTACCATAACAGTGGGTGCTCAACAATAACGACTGTGTTAGCGGTACTTTCTTAAATACGGCTCGTAAAATCTTGATTAATAGAGTCTGGGAATCCAGTTTTAATACGAGCTTCGAGAGATATATCATCGGCTTACGCGGTCGCGTACTTAGGATTACTCTTCAGAATTTTCAGTGATTTATAAGTGAATTAGACACCTCTAGGTTGGTCTCTCTCTGACGTAATCACTCCGCAAGAAAATTACTCAATCATCAACTTGTTAGGAACACACACACATAGAGACTTGGAAGTTTGAGTGGCTCAGAGACAAGAAACGCGCTCCAGACGGCTGTTTTGTCGGTTTCAAAGCAAAACTTTGGGGAGTTAAACATGCAGGGCTGCATGTTGCCGATTTTGATATTTCGCTAATAGTTTAACCGCATTAGCGGACTAATTAGACGTAAGCACTCGAGTTTTCGAGTAGGCGCCTCGCGGTTTTAATAAAGCTCCAGACTGAGGCAGAGTTGCATTAGCGGCTTGTCGTAACTGTTGCACCTAAAATCCCACATCCTCACCATATTCGTCTCGGAGAGTAAATTTACGTAATAAACTTGGAACACATATCACCTATATTCAGGGAATATTTAGTGGAGTAGCGCTTTGATTCTGCTTTTATTATAAGAAACAATATATTTTAAGATTTCAGTTTCTAAAACCATTTGAAGATAATTATATTTTGTATACTGTAATATCATAATTTGGAATCTGCTCAATTTTAGTTTTTTCTCCGTCATAATTTAAATCAAAATATCTGTACGATAACATAAAAAACAAGTTCAAAAACAGAATTGGTCTATGCTGTGCCAAATAAATCCCTTCCAAACCTATATTAAGAATAATCGTAATACTTTATACCTTTGTCTATTCTGATACAACATGTGTGCATTTTTGGTTGTACTGTCTAATGTTGGTTTGAAAGAAATGCAAATATCCACAAAACTGTGTAGTTGAACAAAAAAGAAACATGTGCAGTTCATGTTTGAATTAATGCAAGATACCATACACTCATCACAGAGTTTAAAGGAAATATGCCTGGATAGAAGAAATGCTAAGTTTAAAGATACTGAAACTGTTCAAACAATATTTTCTGAAATTGTCATTCAAAAAGCATTAAAATACAAATGTGCAGGAGTAAATATCGTAAGAAAATTGATCAGCAACCAACGATTAGCTAATGACACTGCAAGAAGTGTGCAATATCGAGGATCTTGTCATTAGTCAAGTTTGACGCCCTGTAGATGCCGAACTATATGACCAACCAATCATAGATTATATACTGTTAGAAAGCACATTTCATTGGCTATCCATAGATGTATAACAATCTATACAAAGTTTCTCTAATAAGCAAGTTATTCAGGATTGATTGATGGTCAAATTTCGTATCAATTTAAATCATTACCTATGGTCGGAAGGGCTAAAAAGGATCCATTTTGGCAGTATTGCCAAACTGACAATTCTCCGAATTTTGTTCGAAAATTTTGCAATGTTGCCAAGTTTTCGTAACGAACTAACTTACATTTCTACAGACTACTGCATGGCTATTCTTCTAGCATACTACAAAATTGATTCGATGTTGCCAAATTCACTATATGTACTTTCAATTTTGGTCAAATCTTTTGCAATAATGCTAATTCGACCATTTTCTATTCGAGCCACATTTCTACAGTGTTGCCAAATTGACAATTCTTCTAATTTTGCTTAAAATTGTTGCAATGATTCCAAATCGACCAGTTTGGGAAAAACAAACATTAGTCGTATTTCTACAGTGTTGCAAATCTGACAATTGTTCTAATATTGTAGGAAATTCTTGCAACGTTGCCAAATCAATCATTTTGGTAAAAACAAATAAAAGTCGTATTCATAAGTGTTGACAATCTGACAATTCTTCTAATTTTGAGCACGAAATTTTTGCAATGTTGCTAACTCGTACATTTTTGCAAAAGGAACAATAATCACATTTCTATAATGTTGCCAAACTGACAAATCTTTTAAATTTTGAACGAAATTGGTGCAATGCTTCCAAATCGATTATTTTCGTAAAAACAAATACTAACCTCATTGATATAATGTTCCCAAATGGACAATTATTCTAGAATTTGCAATATTTTGCCAAGTCGATAATTTCCCTAAAACCAAATAAAAATACAGTGTTGTCAAGCTGACAATTCTTCTGGATTAGTAAAACTACATTTTTGTTGCCAAATCGACAATTTTCGTATAAACAGATAATAAACACATTTCGACAGTATTGCCAAACTCACAAATCTTCAAGATTAGTACAAAATATTTGTAATGTTTCCATATCAAAATCACTAACAAAATCACATTTTGGCAATGTTGCCAAATTCTTGACCATCTTCCAGTTTTGCCTTCCAAAAATCGTCAATTTTCGTAAAAACGAACTTCACATTTTTACAGTGTTCCCAAACACAATTTTTCCAATTTTGTTAGAATTTTTTGCAATGTTGCTAAGTCGACCATTTTCGTAAAAGAAGAATCACATTTCTACAATGTCGCCAAACTGTCAATTATACTTTTGTTTGAAAATCTTGCAATGTTGCCATATCGACATTTTGGTCTCATTCTGGTCGAATGGGCCTTTTCAGATCCAGTCAAATCCACCCTTTTAGTTAAAGCACATAGGGAACAAAATCACATTTTTACAGTCTACTGACTATTTCTTTACTTTAAATTATTTCGACGTTGCCAAATCGTTCATTTTTGATTACTATAAACTGCCGCTTTTTCTAATTTTGTTTGAAATTCTGTAATGCTTCCAAATCGACTAGTTTTGTAATAACGAACGTCACATTTTACTGTATTGGCAATCTGACAATTCTTCTAGTACAAAATTCTAGCAATGATGCCAAATTGACCATATTCATTAAAAACAAAATAATACTCACATTTATACAGTGTTGAAAAACAGACAATTCTTCTAGACTAAAACCAAATTTTGCAATATTTTCAAGTCGATAATCTCTGTAAAAACAACTGAAATTCATATTTCTACAGAGTTGTCAGGCTGACAATTCCTCTAATGTAGTACGAAACTTTTGCAATGTTTCCAAATCGACCATTTTTTATTTCTGCTTTCCGAAACTATTTTCCATTTCTGCAGTGTTGCCAAACTGACAAATACGCTAGTTCAGTATGACAATTTTGCAGTGTTTCCAAACCCACCAGACCATTTTGTTATGTAGATTCTTCTGTCAAGGACAAAAAATAAAATCTAGGAGATATAAGTCGGGAAGGCAAGGAGACCATTCGGGATATCCTGCCAGCAAAATCCAGCGTTTTGGAAAGACTTCCTTAATTTCGTTTTTAGCCATTTGATAAATTATGGTATGAGGAGGAGTAATATTGACAGTTGGATGTGTCGTGATGTCCATAAGACTTTGCAACATTCCATTCGCTTCTATTTAAATGATGGATTGTTCTTTATAAAGGTGAACTTCTCGTGAAAAATTACGTTACCGTTTAATGTTATTTACAACAACTCTCTACCAGAACTTCGATCCACGTTATGAGCCCGAGGCTGCCAGTGTATATCGACTAACGACCTGCCTAATAACGCAAACGTCACGCGTCCGATTCACGAACTGTTAGCGACAATTTACTTTAACGAGCTTTGTTTATGGACAGGGCAATTATTGCTTTATAGAAGCATTAAAATTCTGACTGAAAATTATGAAAATTCCCATAGAAAATTCCAGCAAAAATAGAGAAACTTACTGTCATTAACACTGAGTAAAAAGGACAAGTATCGCCATATTGGTCAACCACTTTCGGATCCGTCCTGCTATGTTTACATTCTTCTTATTCATTACCTCCTACCTAAATTTCTATACAGAGTGCAGATATTCCCTCCCACTCCTAAAATTTGATCAAAATTTCAACGCTAATTGTTATGGGATAACAATAGGGGCAGTGTGGTGTAACGTGCAGCCTGCACCAAGCAATAAATCACGCGGAGTCGTGTTGGTGCAATTTTGCGTTGCCAATACAACAGGTGCAAATGAGTGTGATCAAGTAGGCTTTATGCAGGTGGAATTAGGGCTAATTTACACGACCGCTTGGAAAATGCGGGATAATAGCATGTCGGTTTATTGCTGCTAACTTGTAAATCAACCGTTTGGTTTTTGAACACATTTATTGGCGAATTTCAGCCAATGTGGCTGAAAAATGCAAGAAGAGAAAGTAAATTAATACTTTTAACTCAAGAAGAAAAAGGATTTATACAATAAGCAACTGTGAAAACTTTGATTTGTCCTGAGTAGGTATTTGGGAAAGTAAAGCAAGTTTCTTGTTATCCAATATAATCTCAATTTTAGGCAAACTCACTAATACAAACTAAGATACGTTTGAAATCATTGCTTTTGATAAGGACACATTATTCCGTTAATGTAATACTCTAACAACAGTGTTACCAACCAATTTCATTTTATTGACAATTTTATCCAGGGTATTAGACAAAACAGCTACTGCAGCTCAAGATAGGACTGTAAAACATTCCCTTTCTTTGTCGCTAGTGTTGAGTTTCCGTTTCAATATTCTTGTACATGTAAGGACAGGTTAGGTTACGTTATATGTATTTCAAAATTGCAAAAAAATCATTATCAGCTTACTATAGAGCAGTTTTTAACAAAATGAGAGCCATTTTCAAGAGCCACAACATATCTCTCAAAACAAAAGTGAGGCACCAGAAGAAGAATGTTACCGTACGGAGTAGAAGCCTGGACGCTGACAAAGGCCACCACTAAAAAACTTGAAGCATTTGAGATGTGGTTGTATAGAAGAACTGGAAATCATGTTTACCATCAGGTGCAGAAAACTCGAGTACCTGGGACATGTCATGACAAATCAACACCGATACTCCCTACTACAATCCATAATAGAAGGTCAAAAGAAAAACAGGACCTGGCAGAAAAGGAACCTCATGGCTGCGGAACCTTAGAACCTGATTCGGAAAAACCTCATCCGAATTGCCAACATTCGAAACGGATAGGCACCCGAAGAAGAAGAAGACGAGGATAAAAATAATTAAATTAACAGGAAAGAAAGGTCCATTATCAGCTAAATCGTTGATCTAACTTAATATTTTCAGCTAATTTGTATCACCTGAGGGACTTGGTCTACAGAGAAATGCTACTGAGACTAGTGCTCATGCGGAAACAAACAGATTCCAATATTACTAACATGAGAGAAGGTTTGGATGAGTTGCCCTATTTGTCACTACAACTACGATTCACAGGTCAATCATAAGATTATATCTAGACTTGTCTATTTGATGAAACTCTAGAACCTTGACAGTGATGGGAAATGTACTTTGTGGGTGTTTTTAAACAAACTGCAGTGACACAGCACGTAAAATCCAATTTTCTTCTCTTCTTGATAGAACCTAGATTTGCGGTTCTTCTCCACTACCATTAGTCTATGACTATAAAATCGACAGTTTGACTAATGGACCTTTCAGAAAGAAAGAAATTCTCTGATCTGTCTATGTCCCGTCATGCCGATCTTCCACTTTCAGGCATCTTACATACACATTTCTTCTTAATGACTGTGTTGGCAATCAGCTTAGCTCCCCGACAAAGATGTTGCTTAGTGCAAATGTGCAACCTTTAAACGTTTCTCAGAAAACTACTCCGGAAGAGAGACTTTTTGGGAAAAATGAGGGTTTAATGACTTCTCTCTGGAAGAATACTGAAATATTTACCTCGTACCAGTTATCATTTACCAGTATAGCTCATAGCAATGGAGTCTTCCTTGAATTCCACCCTGTTTATACCATTTAGAGCTTATAATATGGTTGATAAGCATTCCAAGAGAAGAATATTGATGACACAACATTAAAGATGCCTGAGAAGAAATAATAGAAAAGGGTGTAAAGATCTTCAAGGGGCGTGATATACCCTTATTCTAGAATGACCCTTACGAGATAGGCCAACTTGTGATAAAAAAACTAGATGAGGAATACCTGTTCAATTAAATCTAAAAAACGCAACAATTTAAGGGCATTTTCTTGGTGTGTTTTTCCATTACTAGGGATTGTCTCTTAGACTTTGGAAAGAGTCCAAAAAAGATTTGTGCAGCACCCTCAAGTATCATGTCTAGCAGATAATAGATTAAGTTACAGGAAGAGTCAATAAAAATACATGCCAGATAAGTGTTCTGCTAGAAATCCTCATGTTGAGCTGAGTAAAAGGATAGTTGGTATAATGCTGGAGTGTAGCTAACATGTAGCTACTGTTTGTGCATCTTAGAAATAGAAAGAATAGTACGTAAAATACATTAAACAGAAGCAGGAACGGATAACTTTTAACCAATAATTTGGAAGAAGAAGTTGCAGCATACAAATCTCACGCATTCTTCAATTAATATTAAAACTTTCGTGCAGAAAAACCGATCCTCAAAATTCCCAGTGTTGTAAACCTTTTACGAATTTCCTACAACTGTCAGGTATCTCTGTACTACTGAACTTCTCCGCCATTATTTTGACAAATTGTCACGTGACTATCTGAAGAAATACTGTTCTAATATCACGTGACAACTGTCACAAATAGCAAAACTGAGAAATTTCGCCCAGTTTGGTCATGAAGCTCTAAAAATCGCATTATGGAACAATTTTCTCGAAGTATTTGAAACAAGTTGTGGTTTTTAGCTTCTCGGCCATTATTTTGACAATTGTCACGTGACCATCTAAAGAAATAGTGTTTTAATATCACGTGACAACTGTCACAAATATCAAAACTGAGAAATTTCGCCCAGTTTGGGCATGAAGCTCTAAAAATCGCATTATGGAACAATTTTCTAGAAATATTTGAAACAAGTTGTGGTTTTTAGCTTCTCGGTCATAAATGTGACAGTTGTCACGTGACCATCTAAAGAAATAGTGTTTTAATATCACGTGACAACTGTCACAAATATCAAAACTGAGAAATTTCGCCCAGTTTGGGCATGAAGCTCTAAAAATCGCATTATGGAACAATTTTCTCGAAGTATTTGAAACAAGTTGTGGTTTTTAGCTTCTCGGTCATAAATGTGACAGTTGTCACGTGACCATCTAAAGAAATAGTGTTTTAATATCACGTGACAACTGTCACAAATATCAAAACTGAGAAATTTCGCCCAGTTTGGGCATGAAGCTCTAAAAATCGCATTATGGAACAATTTTCTCGAAGTATTTGAAACAAGTTGTGGTTTTTAGCTTCTCGGTCATTATTTTGACAATTGTCACGTGACCATCTAAAGAAATAGTGTTTTAATATCACGTGACAACTGTCACAAATATCAAAACTGAGAAATTTCGCCCAGTTTGGGCATGAAGCTCTAAAAATCGCATTATGGAACAATTTTCTAGAAATATTTGAAACAAGTTGTGGTTTTTAGCTTCTCGGTCATAAATGTGACAGTTGTCACGTGACCATCTAAAGAAATAGTGTTTTAATATCACGTGACAACTGTCACAAATATCAAAACTGAGAAATTTCGCCCAGTTTGGGCATGAAGCTCTAAAAATCGCATTATGGAACAATTTTCTCGAAATATTTGAAACAAGTTGTGGTTTTTAGCTTCTCGGTCATAAATGTGACAGTTGTCACGTGACCATCTAAAGAAATAGTGTTTTAATATCACGTGACAACTGTCACAAATATCAAAACTGAGAAATTTCGCCCAGTTTGGGCATGAAGCTCTAAAAATCGCATTATGGAACAATTTTCTAGAAATATTTGAAACAAGTTGTGGTTTTTAGCTTCTCGGTCATAAATGTGACAGTTGTCACGTGACCATCTAAAGAAATAGTGTTTTAATATCACGTGACAACTGTCACAAATATCAAAACTGAGAAATTTCGCCCAGTTTGGGCATGAAGCTCTAAAAATCGCATTATGGAACAATTTTCTCGAAGTATTTGAAACAAGTTGTGGTTTTTAGCTTCTCGGCCATTATTGTGACAGTTGTCACGTGACCATCTAAAGAAATAGTGTTTTAATATCACGTGACAACTGTCACAAATATCAAAACTGAGAAATTTCGCCCAGTTTGGGCATGAAGCTCTAAAAATCGCATTATGGAACAATTTTCTAGAAATATTTGAAACAAGTTGTGGTTTTTAGCTTCTCGGTCATAAATGTGACAGTTGTCACGTGACCATCTAAAGAAATAGTGTTTTAATATCACGTGACAACTGTCACAACAATCAAAACTGAGTACTACTGAAAGATTGGCTAGAGGCCTACAAGTTTCCTAAAGTTTTCACACCTTTCGTAAAAGGCCGGATGTCTTTAGATTTATTTTGAAAGTGTCAGAAGCTTTTAAATGCTACTGAACTCTTCTTAAAAATTGCCAGAGACATTTTCAAGTGTCCTAACCCCTTTAACGAATTTCTTAAAGCTGCCAGATATCTCTAGAGTCATTTTGGAAGTGTCAGAAGCCCTTAAATACTATTGAACTCTTAAAAAATGCCAGATGTTTTTACAAGTTTTCTTCAAAAATATTCTAAAACTGCCATATGTCCTTAAACAGAAGTTTTTTAGTAAACTAAGCTGCATTAAGGTAAAATGCTCTCTTGTTGGGTTTATTAAAAGGCAATCAAATTCCAGGTAAATTTGAAATTGTTCAACAGTAACTTACCATTAATCTTCGGTAACTTAGAGAGCTATACTCCACTACCCATGTAATAGTGAAACTATTTCAATAAATACGGTGGCTAAAGCAACAACCCCTTAATAATGAAAGCAAGTTGGGAGCCCCCAAAACCAGTGTTTACTTACATGTAAGGCGATATTCGCGGTTTCAATTTAATGTATTTCGTCTAATGGATGTTTCAGATTCTCCAAATAGACTCCTATTTATAGACCTGCCCGTATAACCAAACTGGATATTATATATTGTTTCGCCCCGATATTTGTTCCCGAACGCCCAGGGGCGCAATAACGAATCCCCCCCCAATCTTTCCTAATGTTTGATCCTTTGCCAATACTCGTTTTGCGTCGAATTTTGGAATATTCCTTGAATATGCCGTCGCGTTGCAGTTTATCAAGCGAAACAATAAAGCTAATGGAAAATGGATAAAGTCTCTGAAATAGGGAAAAAACTGTGGTAAGCTTGGCGTGTTCAACGTAACCAGGAAATGCACTCAACTAAATGATGCTACAGTGCTGCGCCCGTTCATGAAACAACCCTTACACATCCATAATTTTTATTGTCTAATTGCCCACCCATTAATTTAGTGGTAGTGCATGTCCGACTGATGTGCTGTGGTGATTTAATAATGGAACACAACTCGTAATGAGATTTTTCCTTAGATAATTATACTTAGGAATGATTTAGAAATTGTCGAGGCAATGTTCCAATCAGAAAATGATTAATTGTTGCCTGAAATAGGTAGCGGCAGGTTTTTAATTGACCTTAAAATAACAGAGGCGACTTACATGTTATTTAAACATGTTTTCACGTTAGGGTTTCTGTGATTAAGGCAAATTTTCAGATTTTATAGCTTAATGGGATAGATTTTGACAGTCATCACGTTCATGGCAGTTTTCAATACGTGTAAAGCAAACAGCTAAATGTCACAACTGTTAAGATATAACAGGTAAACCTATAAAATCCAATTCAGTTGATTTTTACTCATTTCCAATGAATTTAAAAATGTTTGTCTAGTTTTATAGCTTAATGATACAGATTTTAACGGTCGTCATGTCTATGACAGTTCAAAATACGTGTAAAGCAAAGAGCTAAATGTCACAAGTGTTCAAATAACATTCATGAACATATAAAATGTAATTCGGTTGATTTTTACACATTTCTAATTTTCCAATTAGGTTTTTATAGTTTTATAGCTTAATGGGATAGATTTTGACAGTCGTCACGTTTATGATAGTTCAAATTACGTGCAAAGCAAACAGCTAAATGTCACAACTGTCAAAATAACACTCATGAACCTATAAAATGCAAATCAATAATTGATTTTTACACATTTACAAACTTAAGTATGTTTTTCTAGTTTTATAGTTTAATGGGATGGATTTTGACAGTCGTCACGTTTATGATAGTTCAAAATACGTGCAAAGCAAACAGCTAAATGTCACAACTGTCAAAATAACACTCATGAACCTATACAATGCAAATCAATAGTTGATTTTTACACATTTACAAACTGAAGTACGTTTTTCTAATTTTATAGCTTAATGGGATGGATTTTGACAGTCGTCACGTTTATGATAGTTCAAATTACGTGCAAAGCAAACAGCTAAATGTCACAACTGTCAAAATAACACTCATGAACCTATAACAATGCAAATCAATAGTTGATTTTTACACATTTACAAACTGAAGTACGTTTTTCTAATTTTATAGCTTAATGGGATGGATTTTGACAGTCGTCACGTTTATGATAGTTCAAAATACGTGCAAAGCAAACAGCTAAATGTCACAACTGTCAAAATAACACTCATGAACCTATAAAATGCAAATCAATAATTGATTTTTACACATTTACAAACTTAAGTACGTTTTTCTAGTTTTATAGTTTAATGGGATGGATTTTGACAGTCGTCACGTTTATGATAGTTCAAAATACGTGCAAAGCAAACAGCTAAATGTCACAACTGTCAAAATAACACTAGCAAATGTATCAATCGCCTTCACTTGATTTTTCTCATTTACAAGCTTTTATGTTCGATTTTGTAGTTTTGTGAATGAGACATTTCTACAGTTGACACGTTTACAACAGGTAAAGAATCGTGTTTAAAGCAAACAACTTCTTAACTTTCAAAATAGCACTCATGAACATATAAAAGTCAATTCAGTAGATGTTTACACATTCCCAATATTATTATTCACTAAATTAATTGTTTTGCTTTCAAGACAAGTTTTTGTTACATATCATTTAACATTTGCTTGTAGTGACATTACTGAAACTATGAATAATTTTAACTTTATATGAGCAGTTTTGTTTTTTTTTTTTAATTGTCTGCACTTTTGAAGTTGGAAACGCCACCATAATTTCCACGAAAAAACCGTACATCCCTTAACGTCTAGACAATATACAAACGCTTTTAAATCCTTGTGTCGGAAATCTTTAAGTCCTATAAAGAAGCCCATATATTAGAGGAGATAAGTTAATACAGGAATCGACCCCCTTGAAAGGCAAAGGGGGAGCATCCAACAGGAAGCAGTCTGTCACTGTTTCATTGATGCCAAATGTTCGCGGATGACTTGGTTCGTGTTTACATGCTTTTCGAGGGTACTAAAAGGCCAACTTAAATGGGATGTTGTCGCCCTGGGTGGTGACACACAACAATTTCCTGTTTTCTAGTCCCTTTTAGTTCATGCTGTGGAACTGTAAAAGTTGAATGAAACCTTTACGTGGTGCTGCTCTGAGGGGATTTTTACTTCCCTAAGGATTGTAAATAAGACCTGCATTGACGAGACTCACATGCCGAAAACAAATGGGTTTAAAAGAAGCCTTTTTGAAAGTGCACAAGGGTGAATAATTGCGTAGAGGTTTTTGGAATGGGCTTAAATGACCCGCTGTTTACAGACAAAACATCAGATCTATTTAAAGAACTGTTTTAAATTTTTACACTTTCAATGCAAAAACAAAGATGTAAACCACGATCAGTGTTTTTTGGATTATAGTAAGGCAGTCTATTATGTAAGAAACGACATACTTATGAAAAGACTAAGTGAGAAGCATATAGACTTTCTACGAGAGGACGAGGAGATGTTAAGGAGATGAACATAAAGAACTCTGTACTAGAGACGTGTGAGTGTCAAACTTAAGATCAGACAAGCCAAATGTTATGATTTTTTAATCTTTCTCTATGAAATGGAGTCGTGGGCAACGAACAAAGATGACTTCAATAAACTCCAAGCCTTCAAAATATTGGTCTACAGACGGATACTCGGGGTTTCTTGGACAGAGCGGGTAAGAAAGGCAGATATATTGAGACGAAGTAGGTAAAGAGGCAAAAATAGTGCACACGGTGGAAGCAGGAAATTTTGCTTATCTGGGCCACGTTATGCAAGGAGAAATATACCACATACTACAACTAATAATACAAGGAAAAATACAGGGTAAACGAAACGTGGGAAGAAGACGCACTTCATGACTGAACAGTCACCATGACTTAGAACAAAGCAAGAATCGCCAGGAGTCAGCGGATACCTGAGAAATATCATATGGTGAGTACAGAAAGCAACCTGAGAATTTACAAAACATGCGTAAGACCTATTTTAACGTACGCCACAGAAACCAAAGCTAAAACATCAACAACGAAAAGAATAATGAAAACGACCAAAATGAAAATTCTAAGAACTATATTACCCTCAGGGATAGAATATGAATCCTGGATGTCAAAGATCGGGAAATACAGGATGTGATAAGATGGGCTAGAAGATGCAAGTGGTGCTGAAGGATGCCAGATTAAAAATGAGCAAAGTGGACCGTGTCGCAAAAATCTACCTCGGGAAAACCGGTGGACAGACCACCAAAGAGATGGCAGGAAAGCTGAAGCTCAGGAGAAGAGGCTGAACAGGACCAGGTCCTATTATGAGAAGAAAAAGAAGAAGAATTGCCATGATGATAGCCAACCTTCAAAGAGGAAACAATACGTGAAGAAGCAGAACAAAACATAGATGAACTTCATAAAGATCCAATTCTCACAGCAATCAGTTACTAAACGTGAACATAAATAAAACATCTAAATCATGTTTCCTAGGATCGTAAAAAAACGCAAACCACACAAAGTGATAATTTCTATCGTAGTTACATTGTAAAACTCTGTGTACCGGCATCAGCAACCTAGTCAGAGAAGATCTAGAAATACAGGATGTGGTAAGATGGGCTAGAAGAGGTGCTGGGGAGACCATGTGGAAAAGATGCCATGCCATGAAAGATGAGCAAAGTGGGCCGTGTCGCAAAAACCAACCTCGGGAAAACCGGTGGACAGACCACCGAAGAGATGACAGGAAAGCTGAAACTCAGCGTCAGAGAAAGAGCTCCGAAGAAGGCTGAACAGGACCAGGTCCTATTATGAGAAGAAAAAGAAGAAGAATTGCCATGATGATAGCCAACCTTCAAAGAGGAAACAATACGTGAAGAAGCAGAACAAAACATAGATGAACTCCATAAAGATCCAATTCTCACAGCAATCAGTTACTAAACGTGAACATAAATAAAACATCTAAATCATGTTTCCTAGGATCGTAAAAAAACGCAAACCACACAAAGTGATAATTCCTATCGTAGTTACATTGTAAAACTCTGTGTACCGGCATCAGCAACCTAGTCAGAGAAGATCTAGAAATACAGGATGTGGTAAGATGGGCTAGAAGAGCTGCTGGAGAGACCATGTGGAAAGGATGCCAGATTAAAGATGAGCAAAGTGGACCGTCTCGCAAAAACCAACCTCGGGAAAACCGGTGGACAGACCACCGAAGAGATGACAGGAAAGCTGAAACTCAGCGTCAGAGAAAGAGCTCCGAAGGAGGCTAAACAGGACCAGGTCCTATTATGAGAAGAAGAAGAAGAATTGCCATGATGATAGCCAACCTTCAAAGAGGAAAGGATACGTGAAGAAGAAGAACAAAACATAGATGAACGTGAACATAAATAAAACATCTAAATCATGTTTTCTAGGATCGTAAAAAAACGCAAACCACACAAAGTGATAATTTCTATCGTAGTTACATTGTAAAACTCTGTGTACCGGCATCAGCAACCTATAAATCCAGGCCTCCGCTTTACAATTATTACTCCCGACTGTATATTTTTAAAGTTTTTCCCCAATAAAGAGGTAAAAAATTGCGCTTTCCGTTCGCATTTCAAACTTTTTAACGATACTGGCTTTCCGCGCATTATTTACGGCTCGAGTACGCCACTTCTGGAAATACAACCACAAATAAACTAAAAATCCCAGCCTGACCTAGTTCATGTTATATCGTCCATGCACGTTCCCGATCTACGGGGGTTTAAGTCTAAATGCGTTCTTTTCTAGAGTTTTAGTGGAAAAACTACGGATGGAAAACACCTCGTAGGAAGCTTTATCGAATTCCAAATTTGCCAATAATATTTGGGACCGCACGGGAAATTTATGACCGTATCGATTATGAGTGTGGCGCATTAAGTCGCTTTCCAACACAATTTTCCGGGTAATTTTTCCGTTTTATTTTCCTGCGACGTCCGATAAGCCGACGGAAAATGCGAAAATCCGGCGACGATATTTAATAATCGGCGGCCTGGACCCCCGGAATTTTTATTGTAGTGAGAACGTTTCGCTTTTAAATTATTGTCCTTTAAAGTTTCAGTTTTTTAGTGTTTTTTTACGAAAAAAAATTCCAAAATATACTTTGCTGTCTTTAAACTGTTTGACAGAGGCAATATTATTACTCCATAGATAAAAAAATACTACACTACTACAAACTCAAAACCTCTTATGTAACATCTTTGAAATTTGAAAAAACATTCTGAGATGATTAAACAAAAAACAAACCTACAAACAAAAAAAAAAGAAAGTAATATGAACAAATGTACATACAGACATAGAAGGAATACAAACAACCTAAACAACTAGTAAATTACTTACTTACTGTTAATATTTGTTTTTATACTTCTTTGTGATGGGTTCACTTTTAGAAAAATAAAGCGTACTAATCAAATTGCTAATTTCAAATAGAACACCCAGACACCCTGTATATTATTACATTTCTCAATACTCCTGACAATTCTGTTTCATGTATCATAATTAATCTATATCTATATTCAATTGTTTTCTCTTCTTAAGGTTCAAATAACATGCTTGAAGTCACGTGACCATTTTTATGCTTGAAAGTCAATTCTGAAACTCACGTGATTAATTTACCTACAAAGGTCGTGCGACGATCTTCAAGCGTTGAATCAAATCTTGAAGGTGACTCCGCCTAAGTTTAAAATAGTATCCGTGCAGTCACGTGACCATATTTAAAGTCAAAATGTTGTTCTGTAGGTCACCCGTCTATTTTGACGATTAAAAGGAATTTCTGATAGTTACGTGACCGTTTTCAATGTCAAAATAGCATCCTTAAGTTCACGTGACCATTTTCAAACGGAATCTTGAAAGTTAGTTGACTCTTTTTACGGTTAAAGTCGCATCCTTGCAGTCACCTGACCATATTGAAGGTCAAAATGTTTTGAATGTCACGTGACTACTTTTAGTGTTGACGTGTGACCATATTTAAGGTCAAAATGTTGTTCTGAAGGTCGAGTGACCATTTTTACGATTGAATGGAATTACTGAAGAGCACATGATTGTTTTCAACTATCAAATGTTTTGTGACTATTTTTAAGTGTCGAATGGATTTTTGAAGGTTAGTTAACTATAGTTACGGTTATAATAGCATCATTGCAGTCACGTGACTATATTTTTTAAGGTCAAAATATCGTTCTGAAAGTCGAGTGATTTTTATGATTGAAAGGTATTTCTGAAGGTTACGTGTGATTGTTTTCAACTATCACATTCCATTCAAGCATTGGGAAAAAATACCATAATATCTTATATGAACGGAGCTAAAACTCCCAAGGAAACTGGAACAGAAATTTTCTAAATGCTCCGAATCCATGGGCCCCTATAGCGTTTTCAAGCAAAAATTCACGCTTAGAAAGGTGTATTCAGTTCAACCTTGACAGGAAATATCGGAACAAGGAAATTGCGATCCCTTCCGATAGCCTAAGCGTTGAACTCATCTAACATCAACTCGAAGATGGTTTTGGAATGCCTAGGAAAACCTAATGATCTAGGAAGGAACAACAAGGTAACCCTCCTCTAGGTTCTGGGCCACGTCGAAGTAGAGGGAATGAACAAGCAGATCCTCTGGCACGAAAGGGGGCATCAACGCCACTGATGGGGCCAGAACCATTCTGCAGTCATGGAAACGCATATGTCCAGGAAGAACTTAATAAAGCTGAAGAAGAAATGAGAGAAACGAAATAATTCCAGTGTTAACTGAGCAAGATCGAAAACACTGATTAACCTCAGCAAAATTAGTTTCAAAGCAATACCGGAGACTCAGAGAGCACCTAAGAATGCTTAGATAACCTGGCTGCACCTACAGATTTTGCGGAGAAGATTCAGACAGACCTCTCCACATCCTGCTGGAGTGTTCTGGGTACACCACAGAAGGCTGAACACACTAGGATCATACCAGCTGACTATAGAAGAATTACTTCGAATAGACTTCCTCAAAATCCTGAAATTCCTAAACAAACTGAATTTTGAGGGGCTGCGCTGAACAAGGAAACCTTGAGAGTGTTAGTAGTTACGGTGCACACCCAGTAACCAGCATAGTCGTAGGTCAGCATACTCAGGTCGCTGACGAATATAAAAGATGCACCGTAGCTCGACTAAATCACCGAACTCTGGGGTCTTCCCCAGAGGGAGGTCACTGGCTGATCTCTGGGTTAGTCTGGGTACGCCTCTTGTGTAAGGTAAACGTGGAGCATTAGGTGACCAAGTGCCACACCCGAGTATCAGCCCTAGCAAAGGAAATAGAATGGGCGAGCAGCAAAAGTTGCCGTACCTCCTTACCTCCCTTTGCTAGTACCTCAACGGTACTAGCAAACAAGAGCCTTCATTCATCCCCGCTAAAGCGTTTGCCCTCCGCGTCTTATTTGTGTTTTAGACAATAAAGCGAGTTACCTGCGGAATCCTGAGTTTTCTTCCCTCTGAGCTACCCCTTAACACATCTTTCACCATCCACACCTACCATTACCAATATAACGAAAGATACCACTACCAGAACCTAAAAAATTATGTGGTAGTAATTCTGTTATGTTTTTGGGTGGGGAAGATACCCTAACAACGTAACACCCATCACACCATAAATTGTATGGCTTTACCAAAAAAATAATAAAAAAAATGACAAAAAAACTTACGTTTATCAAAGCAATCATCAAACATGTATAAACGATATAGGTAAATAACCAATTTGAAATGCAAGCGAGTAGTTCCTAGAAGGATCTAAACCTCTTAAGATAATCAGGGCAAGTACTTTATGGAATGATGAATGGATTAGACTAGTACCGAGGCAAGGTGTTGGCTGGTCGAGATTGAAGCTCGACGATAACTAAGTGTCTTTAATAGCGTGGCTAAGTATGAGCTAATTAAGATCGGAACATTAGATATGCAATATTATAGAAACCAACTCGAAGACACACGCACTAATCAATATTAATTTACTGACGTGCTGAAGTTTTTTTTTACTGTTCCTCGAGAGTTGTTTGTAATAATGAGTTACCGCAAAACCTAAGTTTGGAATTTTATTTTAATGATATTCACCCCTACAGTGAAAAAGGGGCAAAACAATAGTCTCTCTGTCTTTTGCCTTTATAGACAAAGGGGTAGTAGTGATATTAATAAGTGAATTATTTCAGGATTCCGGCGTCATTTACATACATATTCCTTTGTGTGTTGTATGTGTCTATCTTATTTGGATACAATGAGTGACGTGCCTCCCCAAATTTGGGGGCTGTGTGTGCATTAAAGTTTAATAAGATTTTAAGTTAAATAACTGGGGGAGGACGTTCGTGCCGAGCTTAGTCTAGGATAAATAGGACGTTTGTTTTGATAGGAAATTTGGGGTTTAAATAAACTGGGTATTAGGGATCGAAGTTTAAAATTTAATGTCACTTTGTAAAGATTTAAATTATGAGGTAGAGTTTTACATATTTAATTCTATGTCAGGACAGTGAGATTTGAATTTTGAATATAATGTTATCTTCATTAACTAAGTATAATGAAGAATGAAATCATCCGTAAATATAATAGAAGAAAGTAAATATTCATTCAGCTGGACTCGAACCAACGATCTTCCCCACGGAAAGGTAGAGGTCGTTAGTTCGAGTCCGGCTGAATACAATATTAACCAAATTATTAATAAAGAAAATATTAACCTAATTTTTCATGTATGTCTGAATACCAAAAATTCGATTAATTTGAAAATATTTCTCCAAGATTGCTGATATTTAATTTTACTAATATTTCTTATACGTAATACGTTTTTGAGCAATAAAGTTTGAAACTTACCAACTCTAATACAGTGAAAGAATATTTTTTCAACAATTTCCTCAAACACGTCATTTATGAATTTTTCTTGCGCATTATTTGACGTAGAATCGGAATATACAGGGTGATCGACGTGAAAGTTGTGATGCCAAACTTGATTTTTTTTAAATAGAATGTCTCGTATATTATACAGTTTTTGAATTTTTTGGAAAATTCTGAGCATATCTTAAAAAAACATTGCATAGGTCAAAACGCAACGGTTTTCGAGATTCCACCTAGATCCCACGACACTGTAAAACAACACTGTAAAGGCCAGTTGACACCTGTCAAAATCAGTCACGTGACTTTTTAAATGTAGTTTAATGGTGGAAAATTTGGTAAATTGAATTTAGACAGTTGTAAAAGTTGAAATTTGTTGTGACTTGTCACGGGACTTGGATAATCCAATTTTTGAACTTGCAATACTTTAAAGACCAGTTGACACCTGTCAAAACAGTCACGTGACCATAAAAAAAAGTTTGAACTGCGAAAATTGGCTGAATAAAATTTAGACAGTAGTAAGAGCTGAAATTGTTAACTACACGTCACGTGACGTTGAGAATGCAAATCTGAGCTTGCAACAATGTAAAGGCTATTTGAAACATGTCAAAATCAGTCACGTGACTTTGGAAAAATAATTCAATCGTTGAAAATTTGGTAAATTTAATTCATGAATTTGCTATGGTACAAATTGTAAGAGACATTTTACGTGACTTGGATGATCCAATTTTTAAGCTTGGAATACTTTAAAGACCAGTTGACACCTGTCAAAACAGTCACGTGACCATAAAAAAAGTTTTGAACTGCGAAAATTGGCTGAATAAAATTTAGACAGTAGTAAGAGCTGAAATTGTTAACTACACGTCACGTGACGTTGAGAATGCTAATCTGAGCTTGCAACAATGTAAAGGCTATTTGAAACATGTCAAAATCAGTCACGTGACTTTTGAAAATTTGGTAAATTTAATTTATAAATTTGCTATGTTACGAATTGTAAGAGACATGTTACGGGACTTGGATAATCCAATTTTTAAGCTTGCAATACTTTAAAGACCAGTTGACACCTGTCAAAACAGTCACGTGACCATAAAAAAAGTTTGAACTGGGAAAATTGGCTGAATAAAATTTAGACAGTAGTAAGAGCTGAAATTGTTAACTACACGTCACGTGACGTTGAGAATGCAAATCTGAGCTTGCAACAATGTAAAGGCTATTTGAAACATGTCAAAATCAGTCACGTGACTTTTGAAAATAATTTAATCGTTGAAAATTTAGTAAATTTAAAATTTATAAATTTGCTATGATACGAATTGTAAGAGACATGTTACGTGACTTGGATAATCCAATTTTTAAGCTTGCAATACTTTAAAGACCAGTTGACACCTGTGACCATAAAAACAGTCACGTGACATAACTGCAAAAAAGTTTGAACAATGTAAAGGCTATTTGACGCATGTCAAAATTCACGTGACTGAATAAAATTTAGACAGTAGTAAGAGCTGAAAGCTGAAATTGTTAACTACACGTCACGTGACGTTGAGAATGCAAATCTGAGCTTGCAACAATGTAAAGGCTATTTGACACATGTCAAAATCAGTCACGTGACTTTTGAAAAATAATTTAATCGTTGAAAATTTAGTAAATTTAAAATTTATAAATTTGCTATGATACGAATTGTAAGAGACATGTTACGGGACTTGGATAATCCAATTTTTGAGCTTGCAATACTTTAAAGACCAGTTGACACCTGTCAAAACAGTCACGTGACCATAAAAAAAGTTTGAACTGGGAAAATTGGCTGAATAAAATTTAGACAGTAGTAAGAGCTGAAATTGTTAACTACACGTCACGTGACGTTGAGAATGCAAATCTGAGCTTGCAACAATGTAAAGGCTATTTGACACATGTCAAAATCAGTCACGTGACTTTTGAAAATAATTTAATCGTTGAAAAATTTAAATTTATAAATTTGCTATGATACGAATTGTAAGAGACATGTTACGGGACTTGGATAATACAATTTTTAAGCTTGCAATACTTTAAAGACCAGTTGACACCTGTCAAAACTGTCACGTGACCATAAAAAAAAGTTTGAACTGGGAAAATTTTCTGAATAAAATTTAGAGAGTAGTTAGAGCTGAAATTGTTAACTACACGTCACGTGACGTTGATAATGCAAATCTGAGCTTGCAACAATGTAAAGGCTATTTGACGCATGTCAAAATTAGTCACGTGACTTTTGAAAAATAATTTAATCGTTGAAAATTTGGTAAATTTAAAATTTATAAATTTGCTATGATACGAATTGTAAGAGACATGTTACGGGACTTGGATAATCCAATTTTTAAGCTTGCAATACTTTAAAGACCAGTTGACACCTGTCAAAACAGTCACGTGACCATAAAAAAAAGTTTGAACTGGGAAAATTGGCTGAATAAAATTTAGACAGTAGTAAGAGCTGAAATTGTTAACTACACGTCACGTGACGTTGAGAATGCAAATCTGAGCTTGCAACAATGTAAAGGCTATTTGACGCATGTCAAAATCACTATTGAAAAATAATTTAATCCTTGAAAATTTAGTAAATTTCAAAAATTTATAAATTTGCTATGATATGAATTGTAAGAGACATGTTACATGACTTAGATGAAATACAATTTTTAAGCTTGCAACATTGTAATGGCCATTTGACACATGTCAAAATCAGTCACGTGACTTTTGAAAATTTGGTAAATTTAACTTATAAATTTGCTATGGTACGAATTGTAAGATACATGTTACGAGACTTGGATAATCCAATTTTTAAACTTGCAAAGTAAAGGCTAGTTGACATCCATCAAAAACAGTCACATGACCTTACCAAATGTAGTTTAAACTTTGAAAATTAAGTAGGTAAATCCAATTTACACTCAGTTGTAAAAACTTAAATTGTGTGACTTTGATAATGCAATTTTAAGTTTGCAACACTGTAAAGACCAGTTGGCAATAAATGCCAATATTAGGCATTCTATTCATTATTTAATTTATTATCATTAGAATATTTTTATTTTTATTTTAGTATCATTCCATTTTTGTCTTACCTGCAAAAGCACATTGTTTTTCTTTTAATGCCTATATTCTAATTTTCTTGCTAGCAGTTTTCTTGATGTTTCTATTTTTTTTGTTTGTTTAAATCTAATAATTAATAACGTAAACAGTATCCAAACTTTTACCAAAATCCTTGGATGAATTATTGGCTGAATTAGATTAGACTACTTTAAATAAAGTATAATTATTGTAATGATTAGTTAAATAGCTGTTGTACTTAAGATTTTCTATGGGATTTATTTTAGTGGCTTTGTGTTTCAACATTCTGAAAACTAACTAAACGTTTTCAAAATTGTGTCTTTCTTAGGCAAAAACCTTTTATTTCATCCACTTCAAAAATTTATTTTTTACTGTATTCAAAGTTAACTTTAAAAATTGACCGAAAATTATTAAAATGTTATTTTTTACCTGAAATCCTTCAGGCTTAAAAATGGAATTTATAATTTTTCAGGTGCCGAAAACAAGACGTTGTATTTTTTTTGGGACCAAATCCCACGTCCTGACCAGCCTAAAGGAAATGGCGGGGCAATAAAGCAGCCACTTTCATCACCACCGTATCGAAAAAAAACCAAGGGAATTCATTAAGTTAAACGAGAAACGATAATTTACACTTACCGAGACGATTTAATCGCCGATTCTCGTGATACGTCCAAGTCAAACTGGACGCGAAATAATCATCGTTCGCAAGTTTATGAAATTAAGCTTATCTCCCTTAGGGGCGATTTACATAAATTATCGCCGTCGATATACGAATATTTTATGCCCAAATACGGGAGTGCAGAGGCAGCCTTAATTCCTCAAAAAATTACTTTATGAATGAGGTATTATACGACTTTTGTACAGTTGACTATATAGAGTGACTGATAAAACTTGGTAGAAATAAAAACATGCTGCTCCAAACAAGTGAAAAAAAAATTGTGACGGGTAACACCCTGTACATATGTAGATTTATATTATTTATATTCCAGTGGGACGTCCTTGTTATCTATGTAAATCTTTTAATCGGCTTTAAATTTATGGGTTTTTACGACCATTTTTTTTCTGGTTAATAATTTAAAGTTGGACCAGCAAGGCGTAGCTTCCACTAAACAACGTCAACACGTCATTGTCCCCCTTGATAATTGGCAAATGTGTAATGCGTGTATTTGCCTTGTTACTGACGTGTTGGAGTTTCACGCGGACTAGTAATCTATTGGGGGCCTTGATTAGTTCCATGTCTAACCACCACGGCATACTAATTGACTAATAACCCTTCCTGGCCTGAATTAGGGCTGCAAAAGAGACCGCAAACTCGGACGTCTTCTCCATATAGTTTTTGGTTGAGAAATGTTGCCGACATTATAGCTGCGTGTTCTTCATTAATAACTCAAGACCGTGGTGGGATGCCAAAAATAGTACCACCTGGTGGGTCGAAAATTTGCGACCCAGATGAATTAAAGTATGATCATTTAAAGGCAGCGGGTTCCGTTGTAGGTCTGACTAAATTTGATGAGGGTTTGGTTAAGGTTTGGACCATTTATACAAAAATTTTCTTTAGATAATTATTATTATGAAAAGTAATATTCTGCCACAAGTTTAAAGAACTACATTTCAATATTTCAATGTCAATGTTCTTAGAACCATTTGCTCCAGAAGAATTGTGCGGATTGGCAAACCAAAGTCAAATTAAACTCATTTAGAATTCATATACAACAACCTCATTCTTTCTACATATTGTCATACACATGAATATCTGAAATTTTAATAGTTCCATCATAGTTTTTGAAGATACAACGTTGATTTCCTAGTGTGTGCGGACTCAAATTTGTTCGGCCACATTCTGGGGTACAAATCCCAGGTCAAATACCTAGGGGTCATTCTAGATTCCAGGCTGACCTGGAACGAGCACCTTGCAGTCAAAACCGGGAAGAACCATTTCTCTTTGGGCGTGCAAAAGGGCCTTTGATACAACGTGGGGATCTACGCGCTGTTGTTCGCCCGATGATAACATACGGAGCGATTGTTTGGTCCGGAGCTATGGATACGGCCAAGTCACGAGCCTTCTTTGACAGGGTTCAAAGACTTGTCTGCGTTGGTATTACAGGTGCAATGAAAACTGCCCCAACAAGGGCACTGGAGCGGCTATGTGGGCTATACAAAAAGAAGCCGCCAGGGCAGCCCACAGACTGGCAGGTTTCAATATGCTGATTACAGACTCAGCTGAATCGTGGGGTCATCTCGGAGGCTGGGGGGAGGCGTTGAGGGAGTGCCCGGAACTGTTGATGAAGCAGGATCAGGTGCCTCCGACGCTTCTGTCCAGCGGACCTCTAAAGTTTGTGGTACCTGAAAGGAGGACTGGGAATTCTCTCAAAACTCTATCCTCATGTCGCATTGAGAAGTCTGGATTACAGATGGATCCAAAACCGTGACGGAGGCAGGTCTATGGTGCGACTTCTGGGACAAGGCTTAGCTTCCCTCTAGGCTGCCACTGTACCATCTTCCAAGCCGAGATGTTCACGATAATCCGATGCGGGGAGTTCTGTACGCCGGAAGGATCTGTACGGACAGCAAGGCAGCAATGGCTGCCTTAAAACCTGATTCAACGACGTCTGCGCTGGTGCTGGAGTGTACGTCTAACTTGGGTTACAGGGCACTCCGGTGTTAGGGAAAACGAGGAGGCGGACAGGTTGGCCCTTCGTGGCTCCAAAGAGAGACCCGTAGGACCCAAACCTATTGTAGGACTAGCCGGCGCGGTCGGATCCGCCATTGTGGACCGTATCTTCTGGCAAAGATCCGATATTGCTTGGGAGGAGGCCGGAGGCATGCGACAGTCGCAATGTCTCATGGGCTTCTTTCCAAGAAACAAGTCGAAGTCCCTGATGGAATTATCCAGAAAGGACCTCAGATGTGTGACAGGACTTCTCACGGGTCACTGTCAGATGAGAAGACACATGCACATTCTGGGTCTGTCACAGGATCCGGAATGTCGGTTGTGTCTGGAAGACGAGGAAACTCACGTTCTTCTCAAGGGAGTCCATCTAACAATATCATCAATCATCATCATCCTAGTGTGTTTGCTTCAGGCCCTAAAGTGCATACTTTTCTATTTCCTGTATCCTTTGGTCTTCAGTCACAAAAAACTGCTTTAATATTAAACGGTTTAATAAAAAGATTGATTGGCAGCTAACACCAGCAAAGTTCTCAAACAGCTCATTACTACACGGTTAAATGTTTGCTGGTAATCGATAGCATACGTATCTTCAAATACTCTGATAAACAGCTTTGCTTTGTACTCTTTGTCATATTCCTTTTTCCTGAAGACCCTCTTGCTGGTTAATACTTCCTCTCCATCAGTATACTTTTCATTAACATATTTCCAAGTACGATTGTTTTCCAAAAAGTCTTCCAACCATTTCACACTGTGCTTGGAGTTCAGAGCTTCTTGAAAAGTAAACATCAGGTGGTCATAAAAATTTTTTTTGGTTTCTTTAGAAAACTTCAAAATTAGAAAACTTCTTGATGTCTCGTGAATTGGCAGATAGAGCCAAAACGCCTCTTACTGTCGTTCGGTTGTGTTGAAAGCACTTTTACCGCCCTTAAATTGTCAAATAAAAGACAGAAAGCTTCTAGATGCCTCGCGAATTGTTAAATAAAACCAGGACGCTTCGTAACGTCTTCCGGTTGTCAAAATTTTCTGTTTGAAAGCCTTTTGACTGTCTCTAAAGTGTCCAAGAATGTTTAGAAAACTTCTTGATGCCTCGAGAATTGACGGGAAGAACCAAAACGATTCTTAATGTCTTTTAGTTCTCTTGGTAGCATTTTTCCTGTCTCCAAATTGTTAAATGAAAGACAGAAAACTTATGCATAGAGAATTGTCAAATAAGACCAGAACGTTTCGTAACGTCTTTCAAAATCGTGGTTTAGAAGCCTGTTTACTGTCACTAAAGTGTCAAATAAACGTTATACAACTTCTTGATGTCTCGGGAAGTGTCGAGTAGAGCCAAAACGCTCCTTACTGTCTTTCGGCAGTCTTGGAAGCATTTTTGCTCTCCCCAAATTGTCAAATAAAATACAGAAAGCTTCCAGTCGTATCGAGAATTGTCAAATAAAACCAGGAAGCTCCGTAACGTTTTTGGTTGTCAAAATTGTTGTTTGGAAAGTCTTTTGACTGTCACTAAAGTGTCAAATAAAGGTTAGAAGACTTCTTGATGTCTCGAGAATTGTCAAGTAGAATCCAAACGCTTTTTACTAAAGTTTTATTTACTTAAAAGTGAGTATAATAATTAGGACGTCTTGTGAGTAAAGTCACATAATCAAGTCTGATTATCTTATCATGTTTAAGAAGATTTGTAATTTTACTGATTCCTCTTGACGAACATTTTCGATCTGATGACATCATGTGACACGTGATCCATGTCACTAATACACTTTCTTAACGCAGAAATATATATAATAAGAAGATACCCATTTTCGGTCTTGATACCATTACTTTTCCTTCTCTTCACCTTTTATCTTCTTATTAAAGTAGTATCAGGGTAATCAATATTAAAATCATCGCCAACTTAATGATTGTCGAACTACAGAAATTCCATTTTTAGTGACATTATAGAAGTAGACACTAATTGGGCAGAAATCAGTCACGGGACCGAGAAAATGACCCCCCGCGTCGTCGGGGTGGGGGCCCAGCTGCCAAACGGTCCCGTCTCGGACCGGTGGGGGGCGCCATTGTGCTCACGCGGTAATTAATGAACTACACGGGGTGATAATGTTAACATCTTGTTTCTGGGGTTACATATATCAAAAGATGGAATTATTGCCGACGTTTGATAATTACTCGCCGGGGAGTTTCGATTTCGGCATTCCTTGATACTTATTCTGAAACGGCCATGTGTTTGCTTCAAGACAGGAATAAGAAGAAGAAAAAGTACGACAGATGCATTAAACTCGAAGAACCTAGTGATCGTACAAAACATTCTGCATGAATTTCAAGCACGAAGTCATTTTTAATGATTTACAGGGTGCTACAAAACTGATTAAGTACCAGAATCTCAGAAATATATCATCAGAAATTCCAAAGGCAGAAATGCTCTTATTAAACTATGAAAGCTAAATAGAAAGTTGGAGGTTATTCTAGAGGCATCTGAGTGAGGTTAAACTTTTAGAGCCATCATGCTCTTACAACAACTCTAAAATTGGAAAATTAAAGAGCGAGTAGATTTTTAGAACTGATTAAAAGGTTGAGAATGGTTTTAAATGGCTCTGATATATTTTAAAGACCCTAGTAGAGTTACTTTTGATTCTAGTAAACTTCCAAAGATATCGGAAAAATTTTAGTTTTAGAAAATGTTACTAAGACGCATGTATAATAATAATTTAAAAAAACTGACAAAAATTGCTTAATTTTGTACTATTATAATTTTTCAACTAAAACTGCAGAACCTTTGAATTTTTAGATCAAATTAATTATTTGTGCAAAAGTAACGGTATTGTAAATCTATGTACGTGGAACAATTTGTAAAAAGGGATTAAAAAAAACCTATTAGAAGGCGAATATTAATAGAGTGAGGAAGGAAGAGCAATTAGAAACGGTAATAAAAAAGACGCAGATAAATATGAAATGATCAAAAAATATACCTAATATAGGAGACAGAAATTGAAAGGAACAATGTATTAGAAGAAAGGAAAAATCTAAAAACAAAAAAAGGAGAAGACAATTAAAAGAAAAAGTAAATGGAGAAAGATTAAAATACGTTAGAAGAACAGAAGTGCAATTTGCTGTGTACTTCTTGGAGAGCAACGAAACACCAAAATTCAATTGGAATAATGACATTGTAACGGAGTGTCTAATGAAATTAAATAACGGGTGAAAGATACAAGGAAGGAGAAATAATGAATAGCAAAAAGACGAAGAAAGAGAAAGTGACTGAATAGCAAAAAAAAAACAAAAAAGTGAAAGAAAAGGAGTAAAATGCTAAAAAGTCAGCTAATAGTAATACAAACAGTGAGAAATACAAAAATAAGAAAGAAGGGATAAAATAAATATATATTTAAGAATGGCAAAAATCAAAGTGAAATAAGATAACAATATTACTTTGTTACGTCATCCTTCTTTACTTTGATTTTGGCCATACTTATTTACTCGTTTGATGTTTGCTTTTTCTATTTTTAAGTCTTGTATAATATACAGACTTTCTCAAAAATTAAATGATAAAAAACTTATATTTTCAATATGAACTTAGTTTTTGCAGTTATTATACATTAGACTAAAATATGATGTTGGTAGTTTGATACAGTACAAAATCAGAATTTGGAGTTTTGCGATTGCTGGTAAGAGGCGCCAGTGACACACAAGCTTAGAGCTGTTTATGTTACAACTTCTTTATGCAAAATCCAAACAGTCCTGAAAAGTATATTCCATAGACAAAAAAAAGTAAAAAAAAATTACTAAAGCGATAAGAAAAAAATTAGACAATAAGGCGGAAAACAAGGGAAGGGGGTGGCGAACCTAGAAGATAACACATAGAGAAAATGAAAGGCATACAGAAAAGAATGGGGGCTGTTAAATCAGAATAAGAAAGGAGAAAAGAAGACAAAATAGGATGCGATTTGAAAGATGTTAGAAGAGAAGGTATCCAAGAAAAAGATGAAAAGAAAAAAACGAATAAAACTATCTTTGAAATTGGTCCCAGTATAGATTACTAATTATTCTAACGTCATCGAGGTCAGTATTTATGCTGACGAGCAGCTGATGTAGTTTCTCATGTTTCACTTGGTCAAAGGCCTTCTCGAACAGAAGAAGAGACGCAGGAAAAGAACGTTATCTGGTGTTCCAAGTCCTTTGCGGAATTCAAATTGTGTCTTCTGTAAATTCTCTTGTAAATGATATATCTAAGCATCAAGGTGAGGCTGGTAAGTGCGATGCTTTGGAAATCTAAACATTCTCTTGAGTTTCGGATGAGCACAAAAGTGGTTGATAGCCGTTGTTTAGGAATTTCTCCTTTATCATAAATGCGCTTAAAGAGGACCAGAAGAATATCAATTACATCATCATTAAAGAGTTTGATAAACTCTATTGGTATCTGATCAGGACCAGCAGAGTTACCGGATTTCATAGTTTCCAAGACTATTTGGTATCTTAATATAAGTGCTCCTTGCTTGATTCTAAG
This sequence comes from Ips nitidus, assembly GCA_018691245.2. NCBI lineage: Eukaryota > Metazoa > Arthropoda > Insecta > Coleoptera > Curculionidae > Ips > Ips nitidus. The sequence goes on from CM042788.1 coordinate 7,798,501, forward strand.
ACCGGTACGCTGTCCATCTTTTAAGTTTGTCCCCCACGTCAGTTATTATACACTCATTTGTATCCTTCATCATATTACTAGATGCCTTGACCCAGTTACATCCAGCCATTTTCTTTATCTTTTTGTGCTTGTAAAAGCTGTAATTTTTTTTGAATTTCCATTTCCTCATATTGAGCTGCTAGATCTTCCTAATTTACTTTCTTAATTCTTCTCTGTACTGCTTTATTTAGTCTCGTCTTTGTTGCCCTTGCTCTTTCTCTTTTCTTCCATTCTTTTGCTTCTTAGATGTTTTTTAGCTATTGCTTCTAACTCTCTTTATATTTGCTTTCACTTTTCTTCTACAAAATCGTTAACCTCTTTCTTAACTGTATTATGGATTTCAGAATTTTTAAGGAGTTTTGGATCTATATAGTTGTTTAGACGCTTTGTTATCATTTTCATCTTTATACTCAGTTTAGCTTTGACTGTATTGTGGCCGGAATTAATAGGTTTTTGCAGCTTTGTCTAAATATTTATGGTACAGCGGTTGTTAATGAGGATGTAATATATTTGGTTTCTAACTCTATTTCCTCTACACAAAGTGTACAATTTGAGATTTGGCAGTTTGAAGAAAGTATTTATTATTATAAGATTTCTAACTACCAGTCGATCCCCCCTACTGTTCTCTTCCCTCAGACCAAAACTTTAAAACAGCACCAATCTCATCAATTGGGCTCAACAATTTCGAAACACTTTGTATGTATTAAGATATTGTTTATTTTAAAACCGACTTATTTATTTTGTCTCTGAAAATTAATTTACAAAACATATTTGAATTACACAATAAACTAACTCAAGCAAATCTGTCTTTAGGCTTTCTCAGGCAACAATCCTATTTCCATATAAGACGTTTAAAGCCGCACATGGATCTTCACACCGCGACGTACTTAAAAGGGATTATGAGGGATTAAAAAGGCAGGACCTAAACATATGTGTCGATTACGAGCATGTGAATATTTTAGGGTTCTCGTTTAAACTGGGCTCACAAACACGTTGGCCAAATCCGGCGGATTAAGTGCAGACTAAAAAAAAAATACACCCCAGGCAGAAATAATAAAATATCTAAAATTAAGTAGGGGTTTATTAATGGTAGCTATAATCTTTGAGAGTTTGGACAAAGGCACATTAAGGCCCCACCCTACTAGACAAGTTCAAAGGGACGATAAACCAGATAAAATAGGCCATTTGCCATTTAAACTATGCAACTCCAACGCCAATTACTATTGTTATTCTGCGGCTAACGGCCCTAGCGACAAACTTCCTAGCCCATTAACATGTCCATATCATTTTAAAGTTAAATTAACAGTCGATTGCAGTTCGACACTAGTTTTATACAGTCGTTTCGAGACTAACTGTACTTTATGTCTGTTTAACATAACGCATTGAATTAAGACGGAAAAGCTTTACAATTCAGCTTCCTGACAATTTGTTTTTCAACTATGAACTTTCTCTTTAAGCCAGGAAGGTCTGAAATCGTTAATGTTGTTTACGTTTTGTCTTCCTGTTGAATCCCATTTTACAGCACAGCGTTGCAGGTTTGATTAGAGCCCTTCTTTGAAACTTTAATTAAGAAACTGTAATGTTTCGGGTGCCGTTAAGAAAAGGCGGAAAAGCGTCTCGAATATCGGGAAAACTGCATTCAAAGTGGCGAAATTGCCAGACTAAGTGGGCCTTTCGATTGGTTGCCGCTCGTAAATAAGCGGCATTTTGAGATTCGTTAACTGAATATTGCTTTATAATTGAGATCGTTCAGTTTTCGCGACCGGTTTTATTCATGTTTATGTCTGTAATTTTGCTTAGGTGATTGCGCCATTGTTTTTGAGATATTGAAATTGTTTCAAGCAAAAGTTTGGCATTAGTTCAAAAAAGTTAATATTTTCTAAAAGTAGATAAATCTACTACAAAGTCGGTTAAATGGGAAAAGATGGGCAGTTATAGCAGAACAACTTGGGACAGATTGTGTTTTTGAAAGTATGTCTTTCTAGATAAAATAAAGTAAATGATCGAATATGATTTAAACCGATTCTGAACTGTTTCCTGAATTTAAGGTGATTTCAAATTAATTTTCTTTGTTTTTTTACTGGATGGAGATGAATATTCATGGATTTTGCAGCACAGACCCACAGACCAATTAGTAAATATGGTGGATGATGATAGTGTCAGCATTATGAAGCTCCGGCTCACTTGATAATCGTTTATAAGTATTTGACTTGATAAATGTCAGAACCTGGAGGAGAGAGGCGTTAGATCGACATTGTTGGAGGCGAAAGATAAAGGAGGCCAATGCTCAATTTGGGCTGTAGCGCCATTGGAGCGAGAGAGAAGTATTTGGCCACCGAAATCACCAGAAGAGCATTAAAATTGTGGACAGAATATCAAAATTCCTAAAAAACAAAAATGAAGATTACTATTCAAAAAAATGTGATAAGACAAAAAAACACTGAAGAGAACCAAAGCCAAATGAAGAGTAAACCCAGAAGACTAATGCTTTGAAGTTGTTAACCTAACTTATCATTCAAGTTTAGAAGATAGTTCCATCAAATAATAGTATTTTATAGTAGTAGTAGTCGTCGTATAAAGGGTGGTCTAGTTTTAAGTGTCAATAATTCACCATCAAAAAATAAATTGGCATGCATAGTGTTATTTTCCTGGAAAATGCTTCCTAAACTTGTGATAGTTCAAATTTGTACTGAATAGTCTAAAAACTTGTTATTTACTACTAGGAATAGTCTTAAAATTCGTTTTTTCAGGCTGCAATCCATTGTAGAGTGCCTGAAATTGGATTTTAAGCACTAAAAACCGGAAATCAAGACAGAAGATTGTTGCGCACAAAATATGCAAAATTATAAAAGTTGAGTTTTAAGGCTAGAAATAAGAGAATAAAGAGAGTTCAAAAGTCTATTTTCAGGACTTTAATTGGTACTCAATTTTCTGGATTAAAACAAATCTAGAAATCAATTAAACACTGGTAACAGTCCAAATTAAACTTTCGGACTAATTCAATTCTAAAAACTAATGTTCAAAACTAATATTTTAGCATTTAGTGCCAAATTTTTCTACTTTCATTCCTGAAGAGTCTGAAACTTAACTTTTACTATTATTAGTCTTAAACTGAATTTTTCAGTCTTAAAACACTAAAAACAGTTAGAATTTCTTAGAAATGCTCCAAATGAGTGTAGAAGTCGATATAATAGTGAAGAAGCTTGAAATGACATTTTCAAGACCATGGACATGGTGCAAACTGGCTTTCAGGCCTGATAAGTCAAAAACTTTGTGAAGATAGTAGTGAAACTCGATTTTCCAAGCTGAAAACAGGTTTAAAGCACTAAAAATAGTCCCGAATTCTAAGAAAATGACAAGCAAAGTCAATTTTCATAAATCTAATGTTAATATCCTGTATTGAAAACCATTTGCAAGACAAAAATATTCATATTATGAAAACTTATTTGAAAATGCTCATTGCAATGCTCAAATGCAAATGTTAAGCTTTTGATGTCACTTTTCATTGGTTCAGAGTCACTTTTTTATATTCCAGTCAATTTTCAAGGTTCAAATGTGTGAATTTGTAGTCAAAAATTCAATAGAAAGTAGATTTTTATGTCTGCAAAACAAATTTCAAGACTAAAGTCAATTTGTCTGAAAACTATGTAAACTGGGTACAAAGACTATTTTTAAGTTGGATTGGGTTTTGTTGGTTTTGGGTCTTTGAACGTATTAACTCAAGTATTTCGTTAACAAAGTTTCAAATCAAAATTTTATAAGAGATAACTTTTGTTTGTGGAAAAATTGAACAAAAAAATTAAAAAAAACTTTAATTTTTAAGCAACTATAATAAAAAAAAAAAATTACTTTATTTCTAATAGTGTCTTACATAATATTTCGTCCATTTGTAGGGTTTATTCGAAGATCACTCAAACTAGACTAACTATCCACTGCATTTCATGCACAACTTTATAACGAATTATACCCTTGTTATTTAATTTGTTATCAGATATTAATACAGATTTAAAAACCAACAATCACCAGTTTTCAGCATTAGAATCAATGAATACAAAGAAGAAAAACGTAGCAGAAGATGTTTGTTGGGAATGATTTTTGTTTGAATTTAACAAAGTTATCAAGTTCTGTTGGTGAGTTGGCTCAGGAAGTTCCTCTTCTTGACCTCTTTCATTGTTACTTACATATTTTACATGATTTACAATATTAGTAAGGAAATTTAGTCTAGAAAGCAGCTATGAAGTCCGATCAAAAGAATTTTCATTAAAATGTCTTGTGGACAAACAACTTGTGGCTTTTCAAGTCCTTCTTTCTCTTTGATCTTCAGAAAACTCAGAAAATACTCAACTACATTCAAATTTAAAAATGGTGGACCAATATGGCGACTTCCGTCGCTCGTCGCTTAATAAACTTCCTGTTATTGGTTCTTTTTTCTCAATGACTAGAATGCACCTTACCAGGTATGTAACAACATCTGAACAGAAGACAGGTAGGAAGAAAGTTAAATTTACCATTTCACGGTATCTTTGTTATGTAATAAACATCTCAAGCTGACTATATCAAAACCCAAATGACCTGTTGCAATTGAAATCGAAATTGAGGATGCGGCGTCCGGTGAAACCAACCTAAGCAAATAATAGGCAGTTACAAGAACCTTGCGGAAGATAAATTTAATTAAGAACCGGCTGGATGTAGATATAAATTGCGCTCGTTCACGTATAAAGTTGCAATTTATCTATCTATCTAGGGACTCACACTAACTGCGTTCTCCCATCAAGTTTTCTTATTGTTTATTGAACCTTTTGATGCATCCTCAAATCGTGAAAAACTAGTAGAAAATTACTAGTTTTGAAAAGTCAATCAATCAGAATTTTGATGGTGTATGTTTAAGTAATGTTAATAGATGATAGGGAAAGAGATTTTTGGAATTCATGGACGTAGTTGCAGGAGCTATTTATCTATCTGCCCAAAGTACAACCGCGTGCGTATCCCCCCGATGATTTATCGCAATTTCGACTGAAGATTATTTCCTTATAATTGTGGTTTATAGCGCGAGGCAGTGCTCTCGTCGGTATATATCATTCCCGGACGTTTTGTTTGGACGCGGCATGTAAACATCCTTCTCTAAGGATTTTCCATTAAGTCTCATCAGCAATTCCCACATTTCTCATTAAGTTCCTAAGTGAACCCCTTAGAAACTAGGCTTTTCTGACTTATAGCACTCACGAGACTATAACATTAAGGTAATAGTTGATATTTTTTTAGAAGCATTTAGTTGTTGTGAAACAAACATTGAAAAAACTGAGCGACGACTTGTCAAGGGTCCTTTCGTAATCTACTTATCTTCAATTGGTCTTCATCTTCATTGAAGTGACGTATATGTTTTTTCCAATGTATTTATCTACTAAAGGTAATAAGCTTTCTACTTATTTTTTCGAATATTTGGAAGAATCTTTTCTCATAATGCCACAACTAACTTGGTCACTTTTTAGTAGCCAAGAAAGGAAGAACATTTAAATTTTCATATCAAGTCAATCTCTAGTCTTCTAGTCTATTTCTTCATTACATTGCTGCTCCTGCTCTACTTTCTTAAATAGTTAGTTATTGTTCTTCTTCTTCTCTTAAATTGCCATATCAAGTCAGTTTCTTTAATATTTTGCTTGAAATACATCCTCGATCCTCCAACATTCCGAATTCTTTAACGTTGATTTCCTCTCGCAAAATGTCTTCTTGCTTGGTTAGTAGCAAAGGTTTACTATTTTTGCTTGTTCTAGCAGTCGGTCTTCTAGTCTATTTCTTCATTACATTGCTGCTCCTGCTCTACTTTCTTAAATAGTTAGTTATTGTTCTTCTTCTTCTCTTAAATTGCCATATCAAGTCAGTTTCTTTAATATTTTGCTTGAAATACATCCTCGATCCTCCAACATCCCGTTGATTTCCTCTCGCAAAATGTCTTCTTGCCTCTACGCGGATGACACTGCGATCATGGCCCGGAGCAGGAGCGGCCCACTCCTGACCCGATACCTTCAAGAGGAGGCCACAGCATTGGAGAAATGGTGCAACAAATGGAAGATCGACCTAAACGCGGATAAGATGCAGGCCATAGTCTTCAAAAGAAGACCAAAGATGAGGATAGAAGGCAACGTCAAGTTAAAAGACATGGACATCGGGTGGCGCAACGAGGCGACGTCCCTTGGGGTCAAGATGGACAAAAAACTCACGTGGGGAAGCCACATAGAATACGCCAGACAGAAAGCCAGAGCGACCAGAGCAAAACTGTACTGGCACTTCGGAACAAACTGACGCTCATCAAGTCAGTTCTTCAACCGCACCTGACCTATGCCTCCAAGAAGAAACTCCAATCTGTGGAAAACATTGCGTTGAGGACAGCGGTGGACGCCCCATGGTACGTCAGAAACGTCGACATCCAGCGAGATTTGAAGTTCACCACCGCAACGGAAAGGATCAAGCAGAGCGCAGTGAAGATATTCCAAAAAGCGGAGAGCAGTGAAAATCAGTTACTGCGAGAAGCAGTGAACTACGACCCGGAGCTAGAAGCACCCCACAAACGCCCCCGATACCAATTATTGGATAACGGTTAATTATTAATAAGTTTTTTTTCTGTTTCAGATATACGACAATTCAGGACCAACCAGCCAAGAAGAGGACTACAATTTTCCCCATTCTCAAAATCTGGGTAGAACCTTTCCGCAGTTATCCCGGTGCTAAACTGGGCTCTGACTGCACTCCTGGCACTTTCTCCCGCTTTGCCTATGCAAAAGGGGGAAAACCATCCCCCACTCACCAGACCCTAACTCCCCAAAACTTTAGGACGTAAAAACAGACGGACGAAAGCCGGCTGTTTGGACATCCTATAGTTTGCCAGGACCCCCAGAGATGGACGAGCTGACGCAGAAAGAAGAAATGGAGGACAAAAAGAGCGCCAGAAGAGCCTCCGTCAGCGGGGGCATCCTTCTCCCAGGACAGCGGACGCCGATGCAACTCTGGGAACTTCCCGAAAGGGAAAATTCCTGGATGTAGCGACTCCATCTTCCAGACCTATCCTTTTGGTCGCTTTACCCATGTCAAAGAATATTGGCGCGTACTTTTTAGTTTACTGAAGTTTACTAAGTACTGCCTAGTTGACTAAACCAAAGTCTGGCTTGTTGCTTAATAATTTGATTTTATTACTTCACTCAAACCAACTTTAGATGTAACAAGAAAAATAGTATTATACAGTTACAGAAAATACGTGAAACACTGAAAAACCACTACATACAATAAAATGTGCCTGCATTACGTAAACACCTTCACGTTGGAAAATGCACACAAAACTCTCCTTTCTCAATCTCCTATTGAAATTTAGGTCACGCCAAAGTGGTAAATCTGAATATTGAAAACAAACTAGGTGGATTTTTATTCGTGGCACTCAAACGAGCGCCATTTTCGTCACGGCCCCGTTCACTTCTAGAATCCTCCCGTCTTAAGATGACAGGCCCCAAGTCTTCGGATATGCAAACGCGGTCCCATTAATATGCAGGAATCGTGCCGTTACTGTATAATTTCACTCTACTCGAACATGTTGCAGCTTCCTTTTTTGATAGATTCCTCGACGTACTTCGGTTTTGCAAACCGACGTTTCCCCGCTACACTATTTAAAGGCGTGCTGCCGAGTAATGTAACAACAAGAAGAAAAAAATTACGGAGAGAGTTACTCCTGCGAGGAGTGAGTTAATTTAAATGTAAATTTAACTGGCGCTGGCTCTAATTAGAGGACAAAACTAATTTTCCGGCAACTTTTCAGGTAGACGGCTGGCAAAATTTCAAAGTGGCACCAGAGAAAAATGAACGCGACATGTATTCGTTTGGGATTCTCTCGGGAAATTATCAGATTTTCAGCCTAATTATCTTCTTTACTAGTTTGACGTATGTTTGGCGCCATATTGTCGTCTGTATGTAGGATTTGCTGTTCATTTTACAGACCAAATTAACTGAACTAACCGATAATCCAAATTTAGATTGTATTGGTATTTCGCAATGAGTTGGTTGGTTATAAATGTTGTGGGGAACTTAGTCGAGTGGAACCAGTATACCTGTCCCGACTGTCATAATGCATCATAAAAATTTTATTTTCAGTGTTGTTAATGAAAGAAAACGGTCGTGAACGAGGCGAAGTGTGAAAAATAGCTTGATGGGTGATCCATCATATTTTCCATGTCCCTGTTTTAGGTAACACAATTTTGACAACCTGGTTCAAATTTGCACTTGTTTTCATCAAAAGGTTAACCTAATATTGACTGTAAAACTGTCATACTTTGAATGAAATCATCAAATACTTGAATTTTTAGGATTTGCCATCATAATTTGAAATCGAAGAAATATTGAAAATTTCTTTTTAACGAGAAAATTGAACTAATTCTGCTAGTCCAGAAAATTTATAAAAAAAATGTATTGCATTTTTTTGCTACTTATCTTTCTTTTGCTTTTTTTGTTACAATTCTTGTCTCTTTTTCTCTCTTTGCTCTTTTTCACTGTTTCTCTCACTTTTTGAATTTGACTGGTTTCTCCTTGAGTTTATAATTCCAAAAGGAAAAGCACTAGAAACATAAAAAAAACGCTTTAAAAACATATTTTATTTAAATCGAATTTAAGTGTAATGAAATAAAATACATGAACGAGACGATTCTTAAAACGATAGATACTTTCAAAAACTTAAGTGTTTCGCTAAAAAGGAAGTAGAACTATGTAAGAAAATAGAAAAGAAATATTTTTCTTTGTCTCATTTTAACTTACATTTCTTTCTGTATGTCTGTTTTGTTTATTTCTCTCTATCAAGTTTCATAGTAAAAATTACTTTTTTAACTAATTAAAATCTTCAAATCTCAATTTTACACTGTTGTCAATATTATAATTAAGGTTTGTACAATTTTTCATTTAAAATCGATTTACCCTTTACTTCTTTTTTTGTAATACTTGTCTGATTGACTAGTATATGAGTGAATGGCTAAAAACTTTAATTTTTTGAATCCATTAAACTAGTAACACTTATTGTCTCTCTTAGAAATTATCAACTTACTGCAAATGTACATTAATTAAATTAATTTTTTTATTTTTTTTTCTTCTCAATTTTGCTCTCTTTAATATTTATCTCAGTTTTCTCTATTTTCTACAAGCTTTTTTGCTCGAACAGAAATGATGAATAAGCAAAAGAGTGAAAAGAAAATATTTGGCCATATTTTCCGTTCGAGAAAAGTCTTAAAATGTTCCCTCATATGCACTACTATTTTAGGAGTGAAGTTTGGTTTTGAATGCGACAGAACAAATGGAACTGAACTGAACTGTCGACCTGTCAAACCAAATCACGTGACGAATATTATTGTGGTTCAAATTTGTTTGAAATAAGTCTTTGTCTTAATGGGTTTTGCCATAAGAACTATAAGTAGTATCAAACCAAAATTGACCATAAAAACAAATTTACTTTTAGTAAAGTCAATGTAAACAATAACAATCATTGAACCACCTTGTACATAAATAACATTTATTATAAAGTCCGAGCATTCTTAATAATTTATTTTATCTGGAAAACACGAATTTCGTGTCCGTTTTGCTCTAAGTGTGTTTCGGTAGTAAAGTCAAAAATATGTCAGTTTCGTCATTTTTTCTCTGAAGGACTTATTTGAAAAATGTCAAAAAAACAGTTTTTGGCTTTGGATGCGTTTTTTTTTAAATAGTGTAATTATGGAAAATGGAAAAAGAACAAAGATCTGTGCAATCCGTCCCAACCCAAAACTATTTAAAAACACAATTAATTCGGTCATTAGCCGTTCGTAATGGTAGTGTATCAGGTGTCTCTACAACCACGACTTTCGGAATTGGAATTCGACTCGTTTACTTCTCAATCACCTACCACTCAGACCTTTTCCTTTCCTTTACAGGTTACTAGTCTAATTTGCCTTTTTTACCTCACATTCGTACGCTAAAAATACTCTCTGGGGCTTAATCCAAGCCGCAGAATGAGGAAAAAAAGGTCCTGCACACATTTAATATGCTTAAACGTATAGAGTAAAGCCCGATCCAATATTTCATGTGTGGATAGAGAGATCAAAGGGTCGGTGAACGTCTGAGGAACCTAATGGCAAATTTTTCCGATTCGTCGGGTGGCTCGTAAAAGGGCTTCACGCACTCGTGCGACCAGTGGCGTCCTAATTCCCTTGCAAAACTCTTACAAAACGGTAAAGAAGTGTATGAAGTGAGCACGCCACTGTATTGGAGGATAAAATAGGCCAGGAAGGGTCTGAAAAGGTCAAAGAGAAGGTTTTTCCGCTTAAAAACGGTCAATCAATCGACATATTGAGTTTTGGGGTCGAAAGTTGCTGAATATTGCAACTTGTGGAACACTGAATAACTTTGCAATTCTGGAAAAAAGTTCTGTTAACCTAATAAAATTCTAAACTAGATTACACATGAATGCTTATAGAACATGCTCGAAAATTATTGGTTCAATAAATACAGATTCTAAAATAAGCAAAATGTTTATAGTGTCATACGAGGACGAAGAATATAGTGATGAAAATTGAAATGTAGAAGAAGCAAACGAAGAATTTGCCCAAGAAGTACTGGACGCCGATACAAAACAGGAAGTTATAGACTCTTCTTCATCTCGTTTTTTTCTTCACAGAAAGGTTTAGGAAATAATCCACATACACTGGAGGACTTATGACAAAGGTATCGAGGAGTTCAGACTTAACATAATATTTGGCAAAATTAATTCTAAGAGAGTTTGAGAATCTGCCCAAAGACGGTGAAGGGCTTTTGAAATGATGAATTGAAGAGAAATTTAGAAGATGCAAACGAGGAATTTATGGGAACTTACTGGACGTCTTATGGCAGAGGTTCGAGGAGTTTAGACCCAATATGATATCTGCCAAAACTAATTTTGAGACTCTGTCAATTTGGCTAAAGAATGCTTTTGAAATGATCAATTGAAGAGAATAATGATAATGGAAATGTAAAACACACTCTTTCTTCTCTCTATTTTCTTCACAGAAACGTTTACGAAATAAGTTACATGTACTATGGAGGACTTTTAGCAGAGGCATCGAAAAGTTTAGACCAAAGGACGTTTAGAAGCAACAGACACTTCTCCTCTCTTCTTCACCGAAAGAATCTGGAAGTCTTTAGAAGCTTTCATAAGGTTGTAGAACGTTTCAGAATACTCTAAAATTTTGGAATGGCTAAGAAAGCTCCGAGAGGACGAAAAGGAATGTCATGGATAAGGAACGTGAGACAGTAAACTGGCATATGTGACATTCATACCTTGGTCCATAACGCCAAAGATCGAAAATCTATGGAAAATGTGTTTGCAAAGATTTATTAATGGACAAGTAGAGAAAGAGGAAGAAGAAAGCTCCGGCAGCGTTACCAAGGTTTTAGAACGTTCTGCAAGGCTTTAAAAACTTCTAGAATGTTCTGGTAGACTGTAGAAATTTGTAGACGTTTTGGAAGGTTAGAAAACGTTACTACTTAACTTAACGGCTTTAGTGTCTTTGACAATGATCTAGATACTTTGAAAGGTTTTAGAAGCTTTCAGAACGTTTCGAAACGTTTTAGAAAGTCCGACTAAGGTCTGAGAGATTTTAGAATGTTTTAGTGTTCCCAGAGGCTCTGAATCGATCTAAAACTCTTGAATTTAATTTTCAAGTGCTATTTTGTCATACAGTGACTAGTTTGGCGGTAAAAAAGACCTTTCTAATCCGGTTCGAAGGACCTACAGTATATATTGTTAAATATCTGTAAAACGGCTAGAGATATCAATTTAAAATTTTGAGTTTAGATGGGCTCTTGCAATCGGTAACTGTCATCTTAAACGCATAATTGTCTGATAGGTTTTGAATGGTTGTTGCAACAGGTTAATCTACCGCAAGTTCTATGTTGGTGTGCAGAAAATTTGTGCTTCTCTGAGTATTTATAGCTTCTTGGAAGCCTAATTTCATCGAATTTTCCAGTTCTAACGCTTCTTTGCTTGCTTATTTTTTAAGTTATCACTTATTTTTCAACCTCTACGACCAGTCCAGCAAATTTGCATTTTACATCAATAACTTCTCTTCACACAACTTTAGTTTGGTTTGTTATTTAGTCTCCTAATTTGCAGGAAAATCTACCTACTAGTTTTTTTTGTGCATCTTTGATACCATTAGCAGCTTTCTTCTCTTGTTAGCTTTCACTGCTGAGGAAGTTTGCTGTATCGCATATCCTTGAACTTCTGCACTTCTGATGCTTTTGGAATTACTATTCCTGTATTGTCTAGAAGAAATGAAAAATGAAGCATTTAAGATCCAATGAGAAGGAGACTATGATATCACATGTTCAGCTTAGTCAGGCCCGTTCATATCCTTTCAGGACCATCAATCCTTTATTCAAAACTAAATAAACATGCTATTCCCTTGTGGATTCATGCAAACAGATATAATGTTGCCGTTTAACTGAATGGCAAACAAGGAAAGTAAATTAGCGGCCAAATTCATAACGTACACACACAGACCGGTACGTATCCCCTATGCAAATTGAGATTGGGGTCGATCGGAATTTTCATTGGGTCCCCCCACAAGCATCCCCGAAAAGGGTCGGATGTATGAAATTCAAATGCTTGATCATTCCTGAATGTTTTTGTTGAATCCCCCCACCCTGTTATTTGGGTGGGAAAGCATATTTTGTAATGGGAAAGTAAGGGTGATAAATTGCTTTGGGTGTTTAAACAGTCATTTCATAACTGACTTTAAAGAATTGGCAATGAAAATAAATCACTTTTTAGTAGCTTTTTAGACACAATTAATCCGTGAACTTAATCAATGGAAAATAAAAAACTATTGAAGAAAGAATCGATCTGAACGACACAAATCTAGACAATCAAGTTATAATTTGTCAGTCAAATAAGACATTTTTCCATGTTCAAACAAAATAGTGAGCAATGTGACATTTTTAATGAAATGATGTGACAGTTTCAATGTTTAAATCGCGGTAAGTCAATTTGCATGAAATTTGGCTGTTTTTCAACGTTTTGCTCAGTTTAGCTTTTAGTCAAAACGTCATTTTTTATTTCTATATATTTGACACGTGTTGAAGTTCTCAACCATTTTTCGACAACTTTTGACCTCGCTTTTGACAGTTTTACCGTCAGAATGATACTTTTGATAGACGGAATGACATGAATTTTGACATGTTTTTATTGCATGTAAGTCAATTTGGCAGCGTTGTCAAATCGTGACTGTTTTTCAGCCTTGAAAAATCAGAAGATTGGCTAAAATGATTGCAAATTTGTAAATTGGACTGTTTTTGACATTGATAATATATGACAATGTTTTCACCTTAAAAATAGACTAGAACGACTGAAAACAATTGGTTAAGCCAATTTTCATGAATCTTGACTGATCTTGTACAATTTAGCAGCTGAAAGATGGCTAAAATAACTGCAAATTGTCCGGTAAGTAAATTTGTCTGAAATTTGACTGTTTTCAACGTTTTGACATTGAAAATAGAGTAGAACGACTAAAAACAGTTGGTTAAACCAGTTTTTATGAAACTTGACTGATTTTAAACAATTTCTCAGTTGAAAACTGACTAAAATAACTGCAAATTGTCCGGTAAGTCAATTTGCATGAAATTTGACTGTTTTTCAACGTTTTGCCCTTGAAAAATGAATAAAATGATTGCAAATAGTCTGGTACGTCAATTTTTCTGATATATGACAATGTTTTGATCTTAAAAATAGACTAGAACGACTGAAAACAGTTGGTTGAGCCAATTTTCATGAATCTTGACTGATCTTGAACAATTTAGCAGTTGAAAGATGGCTAAAATAACTGCAAATTGTCCGGTAAGTGAATTTGTATGAAATTTGACTGTTTTTTAACGTTTTCACATTGAAAATAGAGTAGAACGGCTAAAGAAAGTTGGTTAAGCAAGTTTTCACGAATCTTGACTGATTTTAAACAATTTAGCAGGTTGAAATTCGCTTAAATAATTGAAAAATGTCCGGTAAGTCAATTGAATTGAAATTTGACTCTTTTTCAACGTTTGGATCTTGAAACTTGACTAGAATGACTGCAGACGTTCAAGTAAGTAAATTTTCATGAAATTTTACCATTTTCCAATATTTTGACATTGAAAATTGGCTGGGATGACTCGAAATAGAGCGTTAAATCAGTGTTCATAATGTTTGACTATTTTTTAAAATTTTGATTTTGAAAATTGGCTAGAGTGACCGTAAAAGTAAATTTTCATAAAATTTTACGGTTTTTCAAAGTTTTGGTTTGAAAAATTGACTTGAATGACTGCAATTTGTGTTTTGACCTGGAAAATTGACCCCCACGACTGAAAACAGTAAGTCAAGTCAATTTTTATGATATTTGACCATTTTTTAACGTTTTGACTGCAAATATTCTGACTTCCCGGAATCGTATTGTCATAAAATTAGACTGTATTTAAAAGTTTTAACCAGGCAAATTGACTAAAATGACAATTTCTTAACGTATTAATCTTGAAAATTGACTAGAATGACTAAAAATGGTTGGTTAAACCAATTTTGACAATTTTGACTAATTTTCAACGTTTTAGCCATAAAAATTGACTAGTTATACTGAAAATTGCTCGCTAAATCAATTTTTATGATTATATTTTTATTGATCTACCTAGACGTTTATAGGTCAAATCTTGCTCTTAACACTAATATTTTAATTGTTCTATTTAAAGTAATCAAAACATGTGTCACAATTTTGACATGTGCTCTCATAAGATTAACGGAGTTAGCTATAATTTTATTAAAGGGCATAAGTTGTCTGTCAAATAAGACAGTTCACCACGTTAGAACGCAACAGTGACACTTTGCTCAAGTTTGAAGCCCTCTTGCGGCCAAACTATTTAACCAATGCTGAAAAACTAATAAGAATAAGATGAAGAAAGTATTTTCTAGATTACAAATGAATAACACAAGACATTGGTAAACGCTTAGGGAAAAGGCAAAACTGCACAAGTAATGAGGTAGTAATGGCATTACTTGTGATGATGTATTTTATTTAAATCTGCTCTTATCGTCCGCTGGAGGTATTCGTTCATCACTTTCTTCAATCAGATCTTTTGCGTTTTTTAGAAAATCCGCTAAATCTTCTAGAGCAAGGTTGTTATAAAGTCTATGCTTGGAGCAAGTGGTTATAATGACACACTTTTTGCATCGTTTCATCATTTAAACGTAACAAGCAAGTTAAATCCACTCGAAAATAATCATGTTTGGAGGTATAAACGTGCATTTCACAAGTTTGCTTGTACGGCAAATAAAAGCAGAATCTCGAATCACGATTTGCCGGCTTACAACGTAACGAAACCCATCGAGTTCTAATGACAATGTCGGATGCGGGGACAATACGTCTCGAATATTGCATCCTCTCGTTCTTGGGGCACAATACATTCATCTGGCATTGTTTAGCCAGCATATTGCCACTTTACAATTCGCTTTGCATGCGAGTGGCACAAGTACCCCCGGGGGCCGGTCAGACATGCGTCATTATTGTTTCGAATACCGAACTTATTGTTTTGTCATCGTCATTTAATCCGTTACACACGTTTTTTCCCTGTGTTTGGTTGACACTGGGGGTTAGAATGAAGAGATCCGTGCAGTTGGTGGCCGTCCACATAACCAGACTTCGGTCCGGGTGGTCCTGAAGATCGCGCCACCTGCGACTCGCTTCGGAAATTAAATAATGTTACCATTCCGGGTGCGAGTCTTTTAAACTACCGATTGACTGAATGAAATTAGTTGTTTGTTTTTTTGTTCGGTCTGTTTCTGACCGCAATGCGGTAAAATCCGCCCTTTGTTTCAAAATTCTAATTATGCAATTTTTGAAAATGTGAAATTGAGTCCGGAACCGTTCCCATTGGAAAACATATCGGTCGGAAAACAATTTATAACGCCGAATCGAATAACAATACGAATTAACGCGGAAAACGGAAAATTAGGGTAACGCAGTCGGGGACAATTAGCCGCCGGCGGGCGGTGTTTTGTCTAGTTTTCAGTTTTCAAAGCCACTCTTTTGTTACATTTCGTTTCGGCATGTTTATTAGCCTGTTGTCGAAATTTCCATTTAGAGTGAAAAACATACAAACGATAGATTTTACTGCCTTCCACACTGTAGAATTAGTTCGAAATACGAGACACTACAATTCAAGATCATTGGATTAGAAGTTTATTAACACATTGTTTTTAAATGAAAATATGATACATTAGTTTTTGAGGATTGCCTTTGCTATCTGTTCTATGGAGCCTTCTTTTCCAATCAAACGACAACTAGCATGCAGGTAAATTCTTACGGACATAGCATCCAGATACATATTTGGCCAGATTCCAGACAACATTACATTTCACTTTTCCGGCTACTTCGTGTGTATTACTCTAAATATCCTTTGGTTAGTGTCTCACCAAAACGTCTGTTATGTCTATTGACTTCACCAATCAAACGAAGTAACGAATGGATTAGACTGTCCTATTCTGCCCCTGTTACTAGGATCTCGACTGAAGCTAGTCTCATCACACTTTCTCCTCCAGCTTCAAGGCCTTAATAAAGACCAGCAGCTGAGTCGGTTTTAGAGAAGAAATCTGTCCATCATTGAAAATGCTGCTACCAAACAAGTTGGTCTTTATGTTTGAGATCTCATTCATAAAGCAGTTCCTCATCCCCACAGAATCTCCGTGTTTTCCTAGGCCTTTCCGCTTCCTTTGGCCTCTCAGGCGACAATGTCCTGAGAGCAAATCTGTGACTGAGCGTAGGTTTCTTTCCCTCAATTTTACAATTTTTTTACTTCTTTCCCGGTTGTAAGTTTCCTAGAGTACGCCAATCCAGTGAGATACTCCCAGAGCTTGGCTCTTTCGTGTTCCTCCTTCAATTTGAGTTCGTGTTTACAAGTTTGAGCCCCCAAGCTACAGAAGGTCTGGTTATGTCAAAGGAGTCCGAACTCCTTTTTAAGCCAGAATGTTGGCTTTCTAATTTCCTTCAAATCCTTTGTGTCCTGGAATCCAGACCAACTTAATTACTTTTGCCTAGACATTCTCGTTTGGCTGACTATCGGTCAGAATTGCAATATCCTGTTTGCCATAGACGTTGTCAATGCTGAACTGGGCACAACATTCTATTGTGTGAATTTCCTCCTGAAATATAATGGGTTATTTTCCCAATGGCTCCGGTTATTTGGTTCTTAGACCAAACACTCCTGCTCCGGTTCCCGTGTGTGTCCTAAACCTATCCGAATACCATTTAATGGTCTAATCAGACTCTATTCATAAATTCCTGATCATTTTTAATTCTTCAACAAGTTTAATTATGTGGTAGTAGAATTTTTTCTTTCGGATTGTATGCTGCTTCAGCGAATTCCTGACACTACAAACAGTTTCCTTGCAATGAATACAGGAACAGTGATTGCATGGCCTGATATTATAACCGGTTGAGCAATAGTTCTTTTTTTTTTCCTCCACAGATCTCGCTGTAGATGTGTGTGCTGCTAGAAGTTCTACGTTCCTCGTAGTACGACGGTTCAGACTGAGCAAGTTCAAACCGTTGGCAACCCTTCAGACAAAGAGTTCTTGTCTCCACGGCTGTCAGCCTTTCGCTATATAACCCTTCTTGTACGCAGACACTGGTCATCGTCATAGTAATTCATATTCCAATCATCCATCATGTGTTAGCCACAAAAGCTGAATGGTTGAACATGCTTTTGAAACTTGATTTTAGCGTCATTCTACAATAACATCATTCAGTTTTGTAGGTTTGTACAGGATAGGCAATGTTTTACTCTCTGGCCATACTGTAGTGAAGCTGGAACCATGTGACTTGTATATCATATTGCACAGTAAAAACTTTGTCATTTCTTTCAAGGGTCTTTGTCATTTGTGTTTGTTGATGATATTTCATTTAGCATTGATGACAAATTCATGAGATTTAATCCAATCACTGCAGGCCTTTCTGAGAAAAGTTGCATTGTAAGATAAGGATTCAATAATAGCTGGTTTAGTGATAGTATTAAGGCAATGAAGAAGCACCTTCATTCTTGATGATTCCTATCGGCAATATGGAAAATTGATTTAAGTTTCCTACGACAATGTAGAGATATCATCAAAAATTAAAAAACGATGATGACATTTACTCTTTCAACGCAAAAATGATTAAAACAACAACTATTACAGACTCTGTATCCTCTTCCTCCTATCATATCGAAGGTTTTTAATAAGTGCAAGGCTTTACCACTTAAAATTTAGCAAAAAATGTCAGTTTTGCTTTTGGTGGGCAAGATTACTATCATGGGTTCAGGTATTTGCTATTTTGTGGAGCATTTATGAACAGGAAAATAGGTTTGTGTTATCGTATGTCTTGAGCATCATCTGCTGCAGGTTGAGAAGCTCAAACATAATAACGTACACGACCACAGTATTTTCTTTTACCTGTATTATATCTAAAGGATATAAGACAGAGAATGTAGATGGAGCATATGGAGTCATAGAGGAGCATAGTTTTCATTTATCTGTATTTTTTTGGGTATGAGGCACGAAGATCATGTAAACAGGTTTATATACGCAGCTTGACTGTTTTGACTTCCTAGCATGATTTTCATTTTTTTTTACTTTCTCAGCAGATTTGCAGAGAAATATTTGGTCCTATGCTCTGTTCAGCTTTTAACTAGATACACGTGTCTGTCTTTGTGACACTTATTTAACTGCTTTCCAATTTCAAAGCATTCTCAGAGACTATTATATTGAAATCAATTTGATTGAGATAGAGCACTAACCTGGATATTATTTAACATTTTGATGGACATTTTTTGTGTATGTCACCTAGTGAAAGAAATGGTCCAGAAAGCGGTATAATTTGTTGTTTTAAAAATTTGGAGTAAAGTTGAAAAAGTTCTCCTTACCGTGCCTACCAATTGTTACATTGATTTTTTCAACCAAATCATTCACATATTGTTCGTGGGATATATGAAGCAGATAACATAAAGGAAGGATATATTAAAACAGACCTGCAGTGACATACTAAAAATCTATCACTAAAAATGCATACTGAACCAAACTTTTCTATAACGACAAGACTAAATGTAAGTTCAGAAAATAAACTTTAAGCTGCACCAAAAACACTTCAAATGACTAAACTAATTGTTTCAACATCAGTTACTCATTAACAAGAGTTTGGAAAGTTGAGGATAGGAAAACTAGTCAACTCGCAGCCTGCAAACTTTCCAAGTCTTGTTTTTTGTACGACAATGCGAAACATCATTTCCGAGTCTCCGTTTGGCACTTTGCAAGCCCGTTCCGATGGTATCTGCTAACAAAACATCGCACTTATCAGATTAAAAAAGTTTCGCCCGACAACCCCAAGAGAGGGAGAGAGACAGACACGGATGTCTACTAGCATTTCCCCTTTTAGTTTCTCCATCTTTTGCTTAGAAAAAGTGGAAATTGGATAGATCCGAACCTGCAACAGAGACTCGAAAAAATTGGACTCCTAATTCAATTTGGTAGGGAAGAAAATGGGAAATTATCGCTCGCGATGATATTTTGCAGTTTGCCACAGGCAACAGAGAGGGTGCATTTCCGCCCGTCAAATTAGGTAACGCACGACGTAGCGTGATCGCGAACCCATCGAAACGTCATTCACGATTATGTAAATGCTTTCCAGATGGCGGCACTGCTGTTTAAAAAAAAAAACAAACAAACCAGTGGTGTACCGTAAGATTGTATGCATTACTATAAGAAAGCTTCTTGGGATATTTGTGTTTGAAGCGTCTTAACAAAATTACTTTCGTTTATTTTGAAAAGGAAATTCTTTTTGTCAACTTTCAGTTTATTTTGAAAAGGAAATTTTTTTTGCCTTACCTAAACTGACAAAAGGACAAAAATGTAGGGAAATTAACTAATAAGCATAGGTCATACAGATGAATAAGATAATTGAGAAAATATGAAGAATCAGGGGGGATAACTCAAAATTACACTACTTCCAAATACTAAAAACGAGGTAAACGTGGTCAGTACTGGCAGAACGTTAGTTTCAAATTTAACTGTTTTTTTTTGTGATTTTTGAACACCCTGTATAAGTTCAATCGCATTTTCGTTAGCACGAGGAGAAAGAACAGTTCACGACAAACATTTTGAGCTTTTCACAGTTGCTGAAATTCAAAAAATTACGAAAATACGAAATTTTGATTTTCAAAAAAAAGTAAAAAGTCGAATATCACGAAAATGGTTAGAGTTTCGGAAATTTTCCAGGATAACAAAAATGTTTTGAATGACTTTCCCGATGAACTAGGTTTACATCCACTTAGAATCAAGTAAACGAGGTTACAACAAAAATTGAGCTGTTTATCTTTTTGTTTTTTGAACACCCTGTATAAGATCAATCGTGGTGCGGTTAGCACGAGATGAAAGAGCAGATTAAGATGAACATTTTAAGCTTTTTACAGTCGCTCAAACCCCAAAAATTGCAGAGATACAGAATTTTCAAAATTTTTAAGCAATTTCCAAAAAAAAGTGAAAAAAGTCGAATATCGCCAAAACGGTTAGAGTTACGGAAATTTTCAAGGATAACAAAAATGTTCAGAATGACTTTCCCGATGAACCTGGTTTACATCCACTTAGAATCAAGTAAAAGAGGTTACAACAGGCAGAGCGTTGATTAGTTTTAAATTGAACTGCTTATCTTTTTGTTTTTTGAACACCCTGTATAAGATCAATCGTGGTGCGGTTAGCACGAGATGAAAGAGCAAATTAAGATGAACATTTTAAGTTTTTTACAGTCGCTAAAACCCCAAAAATTGCAGAGATACAGAATTTTCAAAATTTTGGAGCAATTTCCAAAAAAAGTCGAATATCGCGGAAACAGTTAGAGTTACCAAAATTTTGTACGAGATCAAAAATGTTAAGGATAACATTCTGCACCCAGTTGACTAGGTCTACACCTACTTACAAACAAGTAAACGCGGCAGATCGTTAGTTTCAAATTTAACTTTTCTTTTTGTTTTTTGAACACTCTGTATATGTTTAATCATGTTGCTGTTAGCACGAGGTGAAATAGCAGTTCAATACGAACATTTTCAGTTTTTTACTGTCTCTGAAACCTCAAAAATTGCGGAGGTAAAAAACTTCTAAAGTTTTAATCAATTTCCAAAAAAGTAAACAAAGTTGAATATCGCGGAAACGGTTAAAGTTACCGAAATTTTGAAAAAGATCAAAAATGTTTAGGGTGACTTCCTGAACTCAGCGGACTAGGTTTACACCAATTTAGAACCAAGTAAACGCGGTCACAACTGACAGAACGTTAGTTATACATTTAATTGTTTTTCTTTTTATTTTTTGAACACCCTGTGTATGTTCAGTCGTGTTACGGTGAGTACGAGATGAAAGAGCAGTTCAGAGTGGAGATTTTGAGCTTTTTACAGTCGCTGAAACCTCAAAAATGACAGAGATACAGAACTTTAAAAAAATTTTGAAGCAATTTTCAAAAAAAAAAATTGAATATCACGGAAACGGTTACAGTTACCGAAATTTTGGAAGATACCAAAAATGTTCAGAATGACTTTCTGCACCCGGTAAAGTAAGTTTACATCTACTTAAAACTGGGTAAACGCGGTTACAGGTGGCACAGCGTTAGTTTCACATTAAACTTTTTCTTTTTGTTTTTTGACCACTCTATATGTTAAATCGTGTTCCGGCTAGCACGAGGTTAAAGAGCAGTTTAAGATGCACATTTTAATATTTTTAAAGTCGCTCAAACCCCAAAAATGGCGGAGATACGAAATTTTTAAAAGAAAAAGTAAAAAAGTCAAATATCTCGGAAACAGTTAAGTTACGGGAATTTTGTAAGAAACGTAAATGTTCAAAATGCAGCTGCTAAATTAGAGGTTTTAAAGAAACTGTACTATACGAATGTATTATATTTTTTTACATATTTTATTGGGATAATGTAAACTTCAGTCTTCTACATAAATAAGACTTTGTTGTTTTGGGCAGTATTTAAAACTTTATAAACAAAGACATCGAACCGTAATTGTTACAATACCAAAGGGGAAAGGAAGAAGACAGTCATTGGACATTCATAACAATTGATAAATTTGAAATTCATTCACAAAAATCATATTAATAATCATCACAATACAAAAATATTGTCGATCAAATATTTTCACTTTATAAAATGTTAATTCTCTTTTATATTTGGCATGGAAAGAAAAAGTTAACAACTCACAGAAGGGCAACTTTTCGTTGAGATTTGAAAGCAAAATATGCAATATTATTTACGGTTTGTCGAAAACATAATTTTAGTGTTATAAAGGACACATTTGTTCTTCTAGTTTAAGGTTTCAGGCAGACTTATACTGTGTACAGGATGTCCAACAATTGCTGATTATCAATCTAGCACTGTAGATTGAATTGCAGTTCACAGTTCCTTCATTGCAGGCTGTAAAAAAATTTGCGTTTCCATATATTTCTTAAGTTCAGAAGTATTTTGATTGGCAAAAAAATTGTGTCCAACGAATTCCGCCACGTTCACTTCCAGTCTAAACCATAACAAATGCTAAACACCCTCAATAATTTATTGTCAACGGTTGAGATTAGTCAAAGCAGACTGTTGCCCAAGTTCATCATCTTCGTCGTAAGACGAAGGCGAGTGATGCTTGATCCTTCTTGTTGCGGTTAGTAAAAGAGCTTAATAAGGGTCTGGAGGAGCACGTTTCAGCTTGTTTTGGACTTCCTGAATAATTAATTTCCAAGGGGTGGGCCATATTTTTGGACGTAGAAAAACCGGCTTAATTAGGGGGAAGAAGTGGACTCGTTAGCCGATAATGGCAATTTGCAAAATTCGGCGCTACACTGAAAGGGGGAGGAGGGAGGTTAGTCTTTTAGCAATTAGCAGCACCCGGTCATGACCATGTGTCACATTGTCGAAGGGTGACACCCTAGCATGGCAGTTTATTGGCTGGATTTTTTTTATTCCCCAAAGGGTTACGAGAAGAGTCCCCAGATAATTAAGTTATTTCATTAAGCTCTCCAATATGAAAACTTCCTGATTTATAGTTATTCTGGAAAACGTTAAAAAAATAGCGAAAAGGTCGGAAGTCGAAAACAAAACCTCCCCGAAAGAGCTACTGTTTAATGCATGACTAGACTCCAAGACGTTTTCGAACTCAATGGAACAATGGAAACATGTGTCCTTTTATTGTTTTAGTCCCGGGGACGGTTTAGCATCGAAATCGTCTGAAAAGTGGCTATTTTTATTTCCCGGGGACTGTGAATAAACACGGTCGCCTGTGGCGCAAAAACGCATTAAACAGTTCCTTTGTCGGTCGTATTTGCATATAGAAAAAATTACGATTTCGTGTTGTGCCGGCGACATTCCGAACAATCCGAGAAAACGTAACAAACTGAAATATCGCCTCTCATATTGCATATATACGCGTTTTGATAACATCTCGTCAAGAGTTCAAACAATGAATATGTAGCAATTCCTAATATATGTGCATAGTTTGGATGTAATGCTGCCGAGATTGCTGCTATTTTCCTGTCACGAATTACATAGATGTATTTTTTTGCAGGTAGTCATGCATAATTTTCTCATAGATTACCATTAGCATCATTGAGCAAATTACGGACTTCGAGTTTTATTACCTTGTTGCATAATTTTTTAAATTGTTATTAACCAAACTCGCTATACAATTAGAGAATAATACCTTCATTAGTAAATCTGAAGCAATTTGAAAGCACGTAACCTGTCCAGGGCAGTGCTGTACTATTTTTATACTCCTACAGAAATATTGGTTAATTCCTTGAGTTGAGAGCACAGAAATAGGCACTTGCTGCTGGCTGAAGGGATATGGAATCACAGTTTAATCCTAATTGTGAAATGAAATAAACCAATCACAGGCCATTTTCCGTGCGCACTGGTTTAACTTGGGTATTTTCTCTATTTCTGTGAAATTTGGTAAGTAACTCCAATCCAAAAAACTAAATAACGCTGGCGGACTGAGTTATTCCATGTCCAGAAACAAACTTCCGTGCTAATTCAATAAAAACATTAAAGTATTTAAAATGTGAAATGGTAGAAGATCTTTGTCCAACATTAAGTAATAAAGGTGATATTTTAATTGAGAGAATCTTGGGAGCAAGTTCAATTTTAAACTAAAAATAACTGGTCCAAAAATATATCAAAAAACCAAAAAGATTCAAAAAATTATGATAATAATTAATGAACATAATCTTTAGAGAAGAATACGTGATATCAAACATCTGGTTCAAAGTACCTCCCAGACAAATCTATACCTGGAATCACCACAGGACAACGAGCAAAAGGTTGTAAGGAATTAAATTGATTTTGTTCTGATTTTTTGTTCAAACTGCAAAAACCAATCCAGGTATGGATATAGGATCACACCGAAATTCGGTCGTTATCAAACCAAGACACAAGCTAAAAAGCAATAAGCCGAAGCACTGCGAAACAAAGTGTGACTTAATAAAGAACTGAAAGAAACAATTATAACAGGGGATGGGGGAGTGGAAGATGGCAGACCATAAAAGATAAGATAGTTGAATTGCAAAGAGAAGAACTTAAGAATGAGGACATGAGGAAAGTAAGAAAGGGAAAGAATGGATGATTGAAGACAGTAAGAAACGGAATGAGGACAGTTAGAAACGGAAAGCATGGATGACGGAAGACATTTTGAAATTTATGGAAGAGAGAAAAAAAACACAAAAACAAGGCACAAGTATACCATCAAATTCAAAGAACCATCGATACAAAAACCAAAGAAGCAAAGGAAAGGTGTATAAATGAAATGTGTAAAGAAGTAAAAGATCTAGACAGAAAACATGACACATTCAACCTCGACAACACAACAACAAAAAACAAAGAATACCCATTCAAACTGACAACAAAGGAAGAATAATTACAGAAAAAAACAAACAGATGCAAATCTGGGAGTAATACATAAGAAAATCCTTCTAGGATAACAGACCTGTTGGATTTAAAAACGCCTTAGAGACCAGAGAGGCTCCCTTTACAACTTGAACTCTAATTCAGAAATGCCTCGATTACCAGAAAAAAATATATCTATGCTTCAATGATTATCAAAAAGCTTTTGATAGGGTCCAACATGAGAAACTTATGAATGAATTGCAGAAGATGCAGTTAGACGGAAAAGATCTCCGCATAATTCAAAATCTTTATTGGCCTTAAAATACTCGCAATATTACATTCAAAAAGGTGTTCGATAGGGCTGCGTCATGTCTCCATTGCTCTTCAACTTATACTCTGAATGCATATTCAAAAAAACACTTAACGATGTCAAAATTGGTATAAAAATAAACAAGAAAAAAAGATATGCAGACGATACCGTACTAATTGCAGAAACTAAAGAAGATTTGCAAAACATATTGTATAGAGTTAGTAATGTAAGTGAGGCAATGGGACTGACGATAATATGTCACATTGATCTAAACAACACCCAACTAGAACAAATCCACAAGTTCAAATACTTAGGAGTAGTACTAAATGATAAGTGGGATCTAGGTGTAGAAATAAAAACACGAATAGAAAAAGCCTGGAACATGTACAACAAATGGAAGCAAATTATCTGTAATCGTAAACTCAACTTAGACATTCGAATCAGAGTTGTTAAATGCTACGTTTAGTCTGTCCTTCTATACACAAATGTAAATACCATGAGACGCCTAGAGGCCTTTGAAATGTGGCTCTGTCGCAGAATGCTCAGAATATCATGGACACAACACGTAAAGAACCAAACAGTATTGAGCACCATAAACGGAGAACTAGAAGATGGGCCACGTCAATGGGCCACGTCATAAGAAACGACAAATACAACTTGCTAAAACTAATAATTGAAGGAAAGATAGAGGAGTAGGCAGAAGAACAATGTCATGGCTCCGTAACATCAGAGCTTGGACGGGCATGAACGATGAACGTTCAACAATTGCTAGGACTGGCACAGAATAGAGCAGATTTTGATGTAGTGATTGCAAATGTCCAGTAATGGGGTGCACCAGAAGAAGAAAAAGAAGTATAATAAATAATGTCAACATTTCCAGAAGAAAATACTGGACCTTTGCTCTCTTAGGATTTTTTAAGTAACTGTAGTATTATTGTAGTCTATCTGTGTATCTAATCAGTCCTAAACATCCATCTTTGGATATAGTCCTTCTCTTCTTTCCTCTATGCTTCTCTAACCATTGATGATTACTCTGGCCATCGATGAGCATTGGCGCTTTCAAACTTAAATGCTAAACTCTCTACACTTCTTTGGTATTCGGGAATCTTCCTTTTTCCTATGAGTTCAGTTTTGCCTTGTGGTATCATTAGATATGCCTTAGAGTTTACAGAATCATCTATGCCTTTCCTGTCCTGCCAGGTGATCATTTTATATCCAACAGAGTTGGCTTTAATGATCTGAAAGTAACCTGCATAACTAGCAACTTTGGTCTGATTCAAAGATTCAGTTTCCCTCCTTAATTCTATTACTAGTTTCTATTTTCCCAATGGATTTTTTCAACAACTTGATTCTAAACACAAAAAAGTAAGTCTGGTTTTATTATTTACAAAATATAATTGAATTACCAATTTTAGAGTAGTTGGAAAGGCTGTTTTCTATTAAATAATCAAGTTGGTACTTATTAGTAGTGTTTATTCCTCAATCGTAGGACACCCTGTTTATCTTGATATTAAAAAATGAATTATTGATATCAAATACAGTGTTCTTCCCTTGAAACATCTTGTTTGCACGTGACCACTTAATAAATGCTTCAATTAATTCATTCCAAAAGTTTTGGGAAGTTTCTTTTTGACGCTGCACTTAAATATCAAAGAATTTTCAATAGCCCTTCAAATTCAGTAATGGGTGGAAATTTGTCAGCTAACGAGCCCTACTTCACCCGAAAAGTAATAACCAAAAAAGCGTAAAACATCCTTCCTTATTACCATCTCCGGGGTGGTTTTATGCAAGCCGCACGTGCTTCTCCCTTGAGGGAATACAGTGACAGACCTAAAATTGGAGGGGTTGAAGACAAAAAATTGCAGTCACCCTTAATTCACTGGACTGATAAATTTGCGGATTACTTTCCTCGTGAAACTTTCTTCCATATCAGATTGACGTGCACTTTTCTAATTTAAAAAAAAACCTTGAGGGAGAGTTCATAAGGGAGTTAAGCCTTTAAACTCTGGAAACGTGAGTACGTTTCCCCGTTAAAAATGCATTGCTTGCGTCTGGACACGTGCGCCCATTCAGTCACGTGTTTCCGGAAGAATTGCATCTCCAACGTTTAAAAGGGGACCAGAAGGCAATTATAATGGGATTATGTATGTTTATGTATTTGGCTTTAAAATGTATCGATAGGAGACCGAGACCGAGCCCATTAAAAGTCGACCTGTCCAGATCTCGCACCCGATACCACGAAGAAAAATGTGGGCAGCACTGAAATAACATTTTTTATTCGGGGCACGGTAGTCCGCGGACACTCGGTATATCTCTAATCTCCCCAATGATGGATGCACTGTTTTTTCGCTGTTTCTGCAATAAAGACAGAGATAATTGGTAAATGAACACCGCTGCATGATATCATATTTATCACACTCCCCTCACCCTTCTACCGAGTTTCGCTCCGGTAAATATCTTGGAAATCGATTTAATATAAAGCGACGCCACCATTGTCATAATCAAGATTTTCTACTTGGGGATGGAAAAGCGACGCTTTGCATTTGTTTCGTATCAGCTTTCCAGTTACAGGGCCTCTGTTGGTGCGGTTGCACACAACTCAATTAGTTTTCGGTTTGCGGAACGCGAACACACCCCCCCGAGAATAACATTATCTCCCCAGATGCTCCCCGATGTTCGGTTTTCGTCTAGACAGGGCCTGTTGGGGTTTCCAGGCTGGGAACTTGCTTTAAAATGAATAAGAAGTGGCTGCTGAAGCTGGATTTATAGATTGACACCACACAACATAAGCACAACACAATCACAGCATAAGCATAGCTTCTTAAAATGTTTCTTAAATTTATAGATTTCTTTTTCATAAAGCAAATTGTTGTGTAGAAATTACAGAGGATAAGGCTTTTGGTTATTCTCAATACAATAACAACTAAATAAGAGAAAGAAAGTGGTTAGAGTGAAGTAGAATGGAGTGGAGGATGGTGGTGGAAGAAGAAAGTAAAACCCTTCACAAATCAAAAATCACAGGTCAACAAAGGGTCTGGGGTCTGTGAAGTAAATTAATCAATAATTTATTTGAATGACATTTGAATATAGTCAACAAAAAAGGATTCTTCTTTACCATACAAATAACTCATTTTGATTGGTTAGACACAAGTACATAGCATAAGCACAAAACACAAAAGTTGGAACTTGGCCAACTGTGCTTGTGTCTCATGTCTTAAGTTTCTATGCTATTCTTGTGCTTGTGATTGTGTTATGTTGTGTCGATCTATAAATCCAGCTAAAACATCAGCCAAATCACTAATATCACACAGGATATTGTTATGACGGAGAAGTCACAGAGAGTGAGGTTAGGGAGACGGAGGAAGTTGGTTTTATGAAAATTTTGAACACTAAAATAGGTACCGATGTGAACTCTAAACTAGTTCCAGAAGTTTTCATGTCAAATGTTCTCAACCACGAACCAATCAAGAATTACACTGCTGTCCTCTCCATATTTCTTTTGGGTCATCAAAATGATTACACAACCATCTTCCAGTAAATCTGAGTCACCCATTAAAGTATTACATAATCACTGGGTTCTCTTAATGCAAAATTCTTAGGAAAACCTTCATAAACTAGCAGTTTGATTACCTCATCGTCCTTAATTCATGTCAAAACAAACGACTTCGGTTCTTTTGTCTCCAGTCAAATGAAAAATACACGATCACTTTAAAAGAGTAAAAATAGCAGAATTCCTCTGAATCACAATCGAATCTTCCTAGAACCGGTCATTTTCATTAAAACAGTGTCATAAACAAATGCGACCGCAGGTCTTCAGGTACCTAAAAAATTCAAATTCAAGGTTGAACGCATTAATAAAACCGCTATTCCTGACAAAATAATAAAAATCAAGTTCCGAATACAAATTGGAGTAATTAGTTAGATGTTAAAACCGTCTGGGAATTATGGAACCATTTCAATGTCTCAAGGCTTTTTATTGATATTAGTAATAATAGTTTCTTGGAAAATTAGGTTAATAATAATTTGATTGCTTTCTTTCAAATAATGGCAAAATTCTTTGGCGTATAAAACGCTACTAAATACTTTGTTTCCGGAAAGTTTTAATAATCCAGGAAACTTTAAATGTTTCCTTCGCCGGGTAATAAAACCCCGGCGAAAACTGAGACCGACCAAAACAATTTAATTAAATACTTATTGCCAATAAGTCGGAAAGCTTATTAACTCGGATTTCCTCCTACCCCGGTTATGATCGAAAGTTCGGGAAACTGTATCGGCATTATTATTTTATGACTCGATTAGTTCGATTTATGATAATATTGCCTGGAAGAAGTTATGATGAAGTTGGAACAAGCATAAAAGTTTTCCTTGTTTTCATTAATTTTGATTGTCACATTGGTGACTAGAAAATCGTAAAATGTCTATTTCCTAAAGGTCAAATTTACCTAAAAATAACTATATCAACTAACACAACTGACAACCAAACAATCATGAGTAACGATTCAAGCTGGTGAAATTATAATAATCATTACCCAACTTCCCAGAAGATTAGTCCCCATCACACTAAATGGAAAGTGATGAAAATCTAATGAAGTAGAACGAGGAGAATAATCAATACTTCTTCAAAACTTATTTAGATACTTTGAAGACTGACGTTCCTACGTTTCCATCGACTCCAGGTATTAAGAAATGTTGAAAGAAGCATTCTCTTACAAACATCTGCTCCTCCACGATATAAAGCTTCGTCAAAGACCCTGAGGTGGATAAATCCTTTAGGTGAATCTCTTCGACCACGAGAATACTATGAAACCTTCGTTTGTAGCTATTTCCAGCACAGCAAAGCAGACAATTCCAAAAAGTGTAAAAAAGAGTACATTCCAGGATGGATAACATATTGGAGAGAGCTGCTTGGAGAGACAATCTGTGCCCTAATTCTTGACAGCAGGGAGCAAGATTTTGAAGAGAAGGAAGAGAAGTTTTGATAAAATGTAAGAAGCTGACAAAAGCAGGTTTCTGTCACATTCTACATACTTATGTCTTGGTAACTCCTTTTCCCTCATTTTAGGAATACACAACCTAGCTGCCGAGGAAGGTGCTATTGCATTTTAACAACTAGCCAGTCAAGAACTAACCTCCTCCTAAGATTATCGCTCAGAATAGTGTTCTTCATAAACTGTGTGGGACTACTTGGAAATCTTCTACTAGCACTCTATGCTTCTCTGTAATGAGCTTACTCTGTTGCTGAGCACTGTGCTGATTATAACTGGTACTATTAAATCAACAATCCCACTCAATGGCTTCCTAAATTAAGCCACATTAGATCTCGAAGGAATATAATCTGCTAGATCCACCGGGCTTCACAGCAAAAATTCTCCACAAGCTTTTAACCTCACGGAGTTATGAAAAAGAGAATAAAAGCTGTCGAAAAACGAACATAACATATACAGAATTGAAAAAACATAGTCAGGACATCTCACAAAATATAGAAGAAAAACACATTTTCCAGAATACAACTGTCGCTTAGTCTTGGTTGATTCTGTCCTGGGAGTTTCCAGGAAACTTCCATGGCCAACAAAACACACACAGTCGTAGTCATTGGCGTTCTGGTGTTCTGCCACTCCTGTCGAACATCTTGTGATGGTGTTTTTCAATCTTTTCTGCTCTGTCTTGTACTGAAGATTTCTGGTGATGATGTCGTTTCTAACATACCCTGGGACGTCCACAGCTGCTCCAGTTCTATACGTTCTCCGCTGCTCGAAGTCGTTTCAAGTAAGTTTTTGTTGCATATCTCCAGGCTGATCTCAGATGGAACTGTGTGATCGTGCTAAAAAAGTCTGATTTTCCTTGATGATTTTGTATCCTGGCAAAATTGATTTTGGTCAGAACGTTTTCCACATAAAACTTGTGCATGCCCCATGTCAATGCCCTGTCTAGTTCCACGCCAAGATATGTCATGTTGGTTCTCCATTGAATCTTCTTGGACTCTTCTTGGAGGTTGATTTTCTGTCTGAATTTGCTTGGTTAGTGTCTTTGTTGTTCATATTCCACATTAGTCTTAAAACAACTACAGATGAGAGGTATTTCATTCTCTTAGGCTGCCATATGGTTTCACGTGTTTGGGTGGAACACCAGCCATTTTTAGTACAATAATGACATTTCCTGATTTGTAGTAAGCTTGAATTTTAGTTATTTCATAACTCCTAACTTTGGTAAGTTTTTAACGGTTTTTGCAAATTTTTTAATAAGCTTAGCACCTGTTCCAAGCAAGTCTGAACATCTTCTGTTGCCTAAACAAGTGTTCTTCGCAGGTTTTTCTTGCTATGTTGCTGGTTTTCCAAATCAGCATTTTCTTGCCATGGAATCTGTTGCAGTTTCCAGTGTCTGGAAACACCGGGTACCATGTTCCAGTATTTATAAAAGCCGAAAGGAACAGTGTAAATCACTTCGGCAACAGGAAAAATTTAGTTTATGTCTAAATACTTTATATTTTCTTTCTGCTTCTTCTTTAATAGCGTTCTTCAGTCCGCTTACGGACATACGCCTCTTCTGTCAATTCTGATTTTTACCTTATTCTGTTTGCGGGTTTGATATCATTGTCTCAAGTTCTGTAGGATCTTCTGCCATTATGATTATGTCATCTGCATAACGTAGGTGGCTCAAGTATTGATCATTCACATTAATGCCGCGTTCTGAACCATCCAGTTTCTTAAACACGTCTTCCAAAGACAATGTGAACTGGGTGAGTCGTTCTGTTTAACTCCTATTTTCAGTGGGACTTACTGATTTTCGTATTTAAGTAGTATGTGTTGCTGCTGCATCATTGACTTAGTTGTGAGTATCTACAATTTTGCAGTGCTGTCTGAACAGTCGAATGTTCAATGATGTTGAAAGCCTTTTTATAGTCTATAAAGCCCAGATTCTAAGGGAAATGGTATTCATTGCACTTCTCAATTAAGAGTTTCATGGTAAGGAAATGATCTGCAGTTGAGTAACTCTTTCTAAACCTGTTATGTTAACTGATACTCTTTGTTAGTAATTTAAGCAGGCGCGATAGTAGAGTTATGGGACGGTTCATTAGTTGAGTCTTATCTGCATAACTTTAGCATTCCTCCAGGTATCCGGGATTTTACCTTGGTAGAGACATTTATTCATTATCTTCTCCAAGTGCTTTGTTGCTTGTGAAATTCTTTATCATTATCACTTCTGTTATCGCTTCTTCCTCCATTACTTCCTTCTCCTTTTCACCTTCTTTGTTTGATCATCGTTTTGGTCCTGTTCTGTGGACTAGAATAGGTCTGAGTAATATTCCTCAACGATTTTCAAGATTCAAGTAATATCGAGTTGGTGATTAACTTGAAGAAATTCCATTCTTCTCTCTACCGCTATTTTAAACTCTTGTCCAGTTTCCTGAGGTTGGTTATACAATATTCAGGTGATTTTCTGTGGATGAATGTATTTTCTTTGTTGCTTCCTACATCGAATGAGTTCAGCACACAAAGTATTCGCATAGTCATAAAATAAGAAAGCCAGTCCCGAATACTGGCCTAATTACCGGGTCATTATTCACCCGCACCACTTATGCTATTACTCACCTATTCTTCACCAATTCACCAGAATCGACCGCAAATCACCATCGAGAAAATAATCGCCCAATCATCCTATCAAACGAAAAATTCGGGGTTATTAATTTCTGAATTATGGCTCCCTGGAATTTTTTTTAGGCGGCTGTCCGTCGCGTTTACACCTCCTTCTGGGCCCTTCAACTTCTACACATAAAGTAAAAGATTACAAGTATTCTTATAAGATTTTTTTATTTGAGTTGGGGTTTTTTGTGCACCACATATCAAGCGTGTGTGTGGCTACGTTTGTCCGGTCGAATTAAGTCTCGATCGTGTAATTCCCCCTTTTTATTACTGTTATTACCGAGACTTATCTCCCGCATCTTATGTGTGTGCTTCCTAATCCTCTCGCTTCTTATTTCCCTCGACGTGTCAGAGTAAATTAAATCCAATTCTGTCGGTTGTTACGATAATTATATTTGGTCAAGCGGGGGTTTCTGCCTTAATCGAATCTTTCGCTTCTATTATTAGATATGATTGCTTCTAATATTTGTTGAAGTCCACGTTGAGCTCCACATGATCGTTGCATCAGGAGGAAAAGGCGATAAAACGTTTTGATGGTAAACTAATTTAATTGGATATTGCAGGAAATAGAACACAGAGACACTTTTTAATACCTAACCTATCGTAATTATTACAATTATTGTTTGATTTGCTGTCTCAAAAATCATGGTTCTAAATTGGAATATGGAGATCTGAGAACAGTTTGAAAGTTGTTTTTTACAATGCGACAGTATTCAACTTTGTGGTTAGTTAACGTACTGAATTTCTTCCAATATGGGAGGAGCAATTCTACTAAAATTTGAATCTAGTCTCAGAAAGACAGTACAGTCAACTGAACCAAATACTATATAATACTAACTAAATAAGAAACTGGAATTATGTGAACAGTTTGCATATTTTGTTTCACAATAATACGGTTTTTAACTTTGTGGTTAGTTTAGTAGAACAGTTCTACAATAATTTGAACCTAGTTTCAGAAAGACACTAGTCAACTGTGTCAAAAAGAACAATTCAGGAGTTCTGAGAAGAGTTTGAAAAGTTTTGTCTTCTTCTTCTTCTTATTCATATTTAAGATCTCGCGATCTGTTAGTTTTGCAGGTTCCTCTGGATCAGTTCCTGGGAGGTGGACTGCCAGCTGTTCTTCCATCTCTTAAGTGGTCTTCCGGGTGCTCTCTTCCCTATTGGTTTCCCTTCAAGTGCGATGAGTGGCAGTCTTCCCTCTTCCATTATTCTCACGTGAGCGTACCAATATCTTTTTCTTTGTCTCCCCCATCTTACGATGTCTTGCACTCCACATTGTTCCCTAATGTCAGTGTTCCTAATTCGGTCTATTCTTGTTTTTCCCATTATAGTCCTGAGCGTTTTCATTTCGGCTACTCGAAGCATTCTTTTCGTTTTGTTGGTTTCTCTTCCGTATGTCATGATTGGCCTGATACAAGTCATATAGATCCTGACCTTACATAATTGTCTAAGTACTCAAGATATCTATTGGGAGGCTTCGATCACTGTTTCCTCGTGTATTCTTTCCATTTCTCGTAAGAAACCCATTTTTGTAGATAAAGCCATTTCCAGAATCCTGTCCAGAGATTTCTTAACTCAAGTTGTTTATAAATGCAGTAGACTTCCAGATATTTTTTAGATTATCTCTAACACATGATTTTCATTTACACACGGGCTGAATTTACTTTATCAAAGAAAGTTTTCCCGTCCAATAATCCGATTCCCTTAAACCAGTAATGTAATTGCAGCACTACCAAACTCAAACAGAGGACCAGCTTAACGAGCCGGGATCCGAAGAATATTTATACAGGGTCGCTTTTCAGCAATGCAACGACGTACAAAAAAAAACCTTAATCGGATAACACTGGCCCTTGTCCACAATGTGTTTGAGTTACAGTAGATGGCAGGAATTTGATTTGCTGGATCAAAGTGACCGGGACTGGATAATTGCGTGCCAGGAATTACTTGATGTCTGGCTTTTCGGGATCGTTGACAGTATTGTCTTTTTCCCTCCCGAATTGAATTATGAGTGTCATTCGTTGGATGAAGGGAAAAACGTAACGAGAAAGCAACAATGCAATCAAAGGGTGTTAAAAATTAGTTGTTTTGTACGTTTACGTTGACAGATTGTGGCAAACGCTTTTGATTGATGAGCACAGATTCTGTTACGAAATGTTAGGTTAGTTGTACCCATTAATCATCAATTTTTTTTTGTCGTGGTGGCAATTTTGATCTGTTAAGTTAAACTCTTCCTGTTTTACTAGTAGTTTAACTTAAAGTGTTATGCCATTAAAGTAATAAGAAAGTTTACATTTTGTCAGATACAGAAGAGATGGTATGTGTCCTACAACACTTATCTCTTTAGGGCAGATTTCCTTTTGAAAATTTTAAGAAACCTTGTCCAATACAGAATTTCTAGAGGATAAATCGTAAACTCACAAATTGCCATTTGTTACCATTATAAAAAATATACCTATAGTGTCTATAATAAAAAGGTCAAATAACTAAGTTATTTTAATCAAACAATTGAAAAGTCAATCAAAAAACTACTCAGCAACCAATATTTTGCTATTAAAATGGTCCACTAACTGGATATTATTTGGTAATTTGATTGAAAAGAGCCAAAACCTTAAATCGCTTTATTCTCTCATTGATCAACTTGTAGTTCTATTCTGAAAGACTGAAAGTGAGGTAGTGTTGTTTGGTTTGATTTTTAAGGTTAGAATCTATTTACTTTTGACGACAATCTTAGACATCGGACAGTTATCGCAACACAACCGTAATGTGAATGCCAAATAGCTAAACGAATATCTATTTTAATCAAAAACAAATTTACAACACTAGACCAAACGGTATACACTCGTATCAATGTAACTAATTGATGAATTCGGCTAGGTTGTCTCAAATGCGGCCTAAGATAGATGGGTCAAGCAAGACTACTGCTTTTTACCCTCCCATCGCTGTAGACCAAAAGGATAGGTCTGGAAGAGGAATAGGATAGGATAGGATAGGTCTCTTTCGGGAAGTTTCCAGAGTTGCATCGGCATCATCCTCTGTCCTGGGAAAAGGATGCCCCGCTGACGGAGAGGCTCTTCTGGCGCTCTTCTTGTCCTCCATTTATTCTTTCTTCGTCAGCTCGTCCATCTCTGGTGGTCCTGGCAAACTATAGGATGTCCAAACAGCCGGCTTTCATCCGTCGGTTTTTACATCCTAAAGTTTTGGGGAGTTAGGGTCTGGTGAGTGGGGTGGTGTGGTTGTTTCCCCTTTGGAGTAGGTGCAACGAATTTTTCGCCCACTAGACTTTTTACTGGCTTTTCTCTCTTTGTCTCACGCACGCAAATATCAATGTTTCTCTGTCAATTATACGATTTCTCTAGGTCTAATAATTGATAAAACAGTCGTGACATGTAACTATAATCTTAATTGTTTTCCAGTTAATATTAATATTCGTGACAGTTTAACAGCCACTGATTGTCAGGGTAAAAACAATAACATGGACGAAGTCCTCGGGAACAATTGGACCACCTATGAGCGGCATGAGCCATTAAAACAATAATATCCGGACGATAAAAGTTAAACTCTCCAGTAAAACAAACCGTTATAGTTGCGGCCATTAAGAGTTTCTATTATGTTGTCATTAATATAAGGACATTGTCTTCAATTATCTTTATTGAAGACGTGCTTCTGGCGCTCTCGTGCTGCGCCCATTCTGCAACTTTAAGCGGGCGATATGGACCCGAAAAGTCACTAAATTGCTTTGAACTTATGAATAAATAAAAAATTGTTTTAATTCAATTTCAAAGTGAACTAATATATTTTTTTTTTGTTACGTTCTAGACAAAATATTTATTATGTTTATGGCATTCAGATTACTGGTTCTTTATCATCTTATTACAGGGTTTAAAAAAATAAACATTGCCGAACTAACATTGAAATCTGCATCAAAAATATCATCAAAGTATGACAAACTGCTTTCTCTGATTGATCGAATAAAACTGGTCAAACATAATAACATTATTGGAAATACATCTATCCAGCAATCAAATCGTAACAGTGTTTCTCCCTATTCGACCATAAATTTACAATGAGACAAAATGACAACTCACTAGTTTCGATTATTATTAGACTTTACAATGAAATAGTTCATGTCCCGACCTATTTCCCGTCGATCATACCGATAGAAACCGATTAAAGGGGACTTTAAGCCGCCCACAAATAATTCAATACATTATTTATGCTGATTTCAAAGTCTGAGAGAGTCCCAACGATACACCGTTGAATATTAATGGGGGCCAGAAGTGAAGGCACCGATTTTCAAGGATTTTTCTCCAGATTTATTGATTGGTTTTAGACGAGGCATTTGCATCTAAAAGTTGCATTTAAGAGTGCTTTTATATGTTATAGTTATGGTCAAAACGAAGGAATTTGGTAATGAAATATAAAAGATCAGATCTACAGCCTAATCAAAAACAGTCGTACAAAAATCTACTTAAATAAGAAACTGACCTGACATTATATGATCTGCTTACAATTTTTCTTTTCAATAGCTGTAAATTTGTCATTACAGTCACTTGTCTCTATTGTTAAAAGTTGTCAATATAGTTTGTCTGGGTGACAAATATCTCTAAACGTCTATAATCTGCGATACGCTGACGATACAGTCATTATCGCAGAGAGCCCGGAAGCACTACAGCGACTAATAAATAAAATATCTGCCAAAGGAAAACAGCTTTCTCTAAGAATCTCTATTTGACAACTTCTAGGTGTTTCAATGAGTTTGTACTGTTTACTTTGAGAGGTGTCATTTCTGTAGAGCTCTATGATTATACCCAAAAGGGGCGATTGATACCCAGCTGTTGTAATGCACTCCATAATTTAAATCTTAGAACTGTATCATAAGCCTTCTCTGAATCGACAAAGGCTAAATGTACTTCAGATCCAAATGCTAGACTTTTCTCTATCAATTGTTGTAGTATAAACAAATTATTTGTACAAGATCGACCAGATGTAAATCCACTTTGATCTTCGCCAATCTGATATCCAATATTTTCATGTAGTTTTCGGTGGAAGTACTTTTCCAAATAATCTTCCAAACGTCGAGATGTTACTTAATCCTCTGTAGCAGTTGGGATCCTTTATTTTATTCTTTCTATTAGAGCTGCACCTCCAGCTTTGAGCAGCTCTACTGGAATGTTTCCAGGACCTGGAGATCACTCACTGATGATGGTGTTTATGTTATCGCCATTGTGTATTTCTTAATTATCTCATGTGTTCTAATCTGGTCTCTGTCAGTAATTCCCTATAATGTAAGTGCCATGTTTCCACTGAAATTGAACTGCTTAAGGTGGTATTTTTTTCAGGTTTATATAACAGTTCTCTAAGCTTCTGTCAAACTTCTGTAGTCCACCCATTAAATTCTTGATTTTTTCTTCATGTTGCTAAATGTTGTTCTGGCCTGCTCGATGCAAGACCTTCTTTCCTCCGTATTATCCCATTTACTGCTCAAGAGACAATCCAGGTATCCGAAGCTGGAGACTTGCTGAAGCTAGAAGCTCACCATTTTTGCTAATAATCATAGTTTTGGTCTTGCTGATATTCAATTTTTAGGTCTTAAGCAAGTCCACAAACGTCTAAATTAACTGGATGTTTCTTTAATTTTTCACTTATTGTATATTAGAAAACTTCTGCAATTAAACAAGACTCTTTTCAAGAATCTATCCTGTAGGATAATAAAGCACTCATGCATTTCTAAAAGTGGATAAAAAATGTCTTTTTTTCGTTTTCTTAGGTAAACTTTAACCTGCATCTCACTGGTTCTGTATCGAAAACAATGCTTAGTACGTTGCCATGTTTTTCCAGTAGTTTGATCCATAGTTGAAACTAAAATTGTTAAGAAAATCTCCTGTATTCTACTACTATTATAATATATTTTGTTGTTAATTTATTGGTATGTTCTGGAAATCTGAAGAATTCTAGGGAATCTAGGTTTGTTCTTTAAGCCACTGAAAAACTTGTGTGCTAGATTTTGCCTTTACCTTATTTGCGCCCGAATCGTGTTAGCTTTTAGCATGTTCGAATATATTATTGGCCACCCTGTACTACATAGTTTCCAAGACGTACGTCGATAATTAAAGCGTTGTCCTGCGTAAATACGTGATCGGAACGGCGGTAATTACGCGAAGAGCCCCGGATTGTTTATGCCCCCGGTTTATCAAAGCGAAGTAAATCATGGAAGTCGTGATATCCATAAAGGCCTTTTTGGACTTAATTATCGTCACGTGCAGCTTCGCTAAGCAGGATATTTTCAGGAGGCCGTGTGTGCCCTCCCTGGATTTACGACGGTCACGGTGTCATTGTTTCCGAGCCTGAAAAAATTACCCACATACTCGTTTTCTACCTAACTGGTGGTCCCGATTTAACTGCTACTCGTTTAGACAGGTCCTTAGTTGGGTAGTATATGGCTGAATTTAAAAAAAAAATACGTTTTCAGCTTTGAACTGGGAATTACCAATTTCCATCATTCCTCTCAGTTAATAATTGGTTATAGTTTACAATGTTGCGGAAATATGTAAATTGAAATCGAACTGGATAATCGGGTTTTCGTTTATTGGTTCATTTTTGCGCTTCGGGACTAAAAGCGTAAACAATGATAATAATCACTGAAAACGGACAATTTGCCCGAAATCTGTCGGCATGTTCGAAAGCCCAACTAAAACCGAGACGCATAAATTCGGTACGCCGTGTAATGCCCCCCCTAATTCCTGCAACAATTCCCGAATTAATGACCCTTATTTATTATTAAAGTTCGCCCCGGTTGTTCTCTGCGGTTTTCTGCTAATAATCGACCGTTTCTTCTTAAATCACCATTATTAAATATAAAATAATGCACCAAACAGGCCAGCTTTACTTTTAACAAAAACCAAATTTGGAAATGATAACGATGGGAATTATTCTTAGTCCAGTAGGGATATGACATACTTCATTACAAGAGGTTGTTTGAAAGTTTGAAGAAAGAAATTCAATGTAATAAAAGAGTAAATCCTAACCTAACATAATAGAACACTTTCTCAATTACACTGGGAAAACATTGAAAATTTTGTGTTTGTGGATTTTTGAAAGACGACACGCGACACTAGAAAGATATACAAAGAAAATAGTAAACTTTCTTTACCAGTACCGAAAATAGGCTTTTTCCGCGTGTGCGTGGCAATTTTCCATGGGACATCAGTTAAAAAGCCCGCACGAAAAATGGATAGTTTCCTGAGAAGAATAATAAAAAATATTTTAAAGTATAATGTGACAGCTTGTCGGAGCGAATGCAACGGAATTCTTCATCAGAAAATCTGGTTGATATGACCGAACTGTCAGATCCGCTTTGGCTAACCGCTGGCACTTAGGAAATTCATCTTCATTTTGTTGAATTCATTGATTTGCAACCGTCTTCTTCCTCCAGTTCTCTAAATCTAATCGCCATGAATCACCATTATCATCGTGTAAAATGCTTAACATTTTCGTGCACATAATAAACTTCACTGGAATTCGTTTTTTTTCTAAAAGGATTTGTTTTGAAGTTGACACAGTACAAAATAGAGATATCAAGCATCTTTAGAAGCTTTAAAAATTTTAACTAAATGTCTTCGTGAACTCAGAAATGACCAACATTAAGGGCACTAATTGCCTGCAGTATCAAAAAGTGTCACTATAGGTAGGTTAGGTTAGTTTTTTCACCAGATGTCAGAAAGACCGTAAAAATAGAAAACATTTTGACGAAGGCTATGCAACAAAAACAACAACCTAAATTGTAGCACCTTCAGGGACTTTTGTAAGAAAACTTAGACCTAAAAGTAAAAAACGTTATTTCTAGGTGTATTCTATCAACGCCAGATTGTTTCCAATCTCCAGATCTAGGTTGGAAACAATCTGACGTTGATAGAATTCACCTGGAAGTAGAGATCAAGAGTAGATCTTCACCTAGCATCACTGTTAAATCAAAAACTACCAGAAGTTTTTGCGGAAAATTAAATGTAGTTACAAGGTGTCTTAATGACCAAGAAAAGCTAATTAAAAGTGGATTGGACAACAATTTATACCCACAAAACATCTTTCAAATAAACATTTTCTTCACTGTCACCAAGTATCTTAAGTAATAGTCAGAAACCACCTGCAGTGTCAAAAAATTGTCATAAGCTGATTTGATTTGATTAATTTAGCTGGTAAACTACAATAAAACAAACTAATTATTACAAACAAAGGTTTGAATTTAAGTATGGATCAAATCAAGCCAAATGGTTGTTACACATTTGCTCCTTTGGTTGGACATTTGCCATAATAAATAGTCACGTTGGCAGTTTTATCGTGTGTGAAGTGCACATGTGCAGTATTTGCGTAAATGTGTTAGTCACAGTGGATAGTTTGTCTTCTCCTTGTTCTCCTTCTTCTGCCTCTAAAGCTTTAGCCTGAGTTGTGACTCTGATGTCCAGCTTTTGAACCATCGTTTGGGAGGTCCTCCTGGAGGTCTCCGATTAGTTGGTTTTGTTTCTTTTGCGATTTGGGGTAGTCGATTATCAGACATTCTGTCGATGTGGTCTCGCCATGCTCGTCTTCTTATTCTGGACCATGTTACAATGTCTGGAATGTCATATTGGGGTCTGATATCCCTGCTTCTTACTCTGACTCTAAGCGTTTTGCCCATAATTGACTTTAGCGTCTTCATTTCGGCTGTTTCTGCTGCTCGTGTTTCTGGTAATGGTATTTCATATGTCGCGGTGATATCCTGATATACTAGCTGCCACTATTGAGTTTATTAGGTATTTGAAAGACACGATCTGTTGATCTACACTTTTATTGTAGATCGCTAATTTACTCCTTCTCGGTTTTCTTAAGTTGTCAGAGATTTTGTTTTCTGGACAGAATTTACCATGTTTTACTCCATTCAAACTTTTCAAATCTATAAAGTCTTCTTTTTCTTTCAACAGCGTTTCGTGGTGGTCAGCGTTTGTTTCGTGGGTTTTCCGTCTTCCATGCTTCCTTGTTGTGTGTCATCTGATGCCAATCTCTACCAGCCTTCTCTCTAATATCATCGAGCCAACGTTTCTGCGGTCTACCAGCACTTTTTTTACGTAGACACGGTCTTCATTGTACTATGCGCTTTGTCCACCTGGACTCATCTTGGCGTGCGACATGTCCAACCCAGCTCCACTTCATCCGAGCTATTCTTGCTGTGGCATCCTCGATTCGTGTTCTTCTCCTGATCTCTACGTTACTTCTTCCTCTTTATGTACCATCGCCATGTCGGAGGTTGGCTATCATTATTGCTATCCTTACTTTGAAAACTGCGGCTTTGAATAGGTTGAAAGACGTGACGCCGAACCATTCTCGTAAGTTCCTAAGCCAGGATATTCTTCTCCTTCCAACAATCTTTCTCTGGATTATGTTGCTGAATCTCATACCTTTGACCTCTCATAAGGTGTCCCAGATACGGTCTACGTTACGATCTACGTTACTAACTAAGACTTATTCCCAACATCATTCGTTCAATGGCTCTTTGCGTTATTCTTTAAGTTGTCCTTATCTTTCGATGGAAACCGTGGCAACATTTTGTTGATCAGAGTTCTGACTTCTTCATCTCTTCTTAATATGTCATTTCTACCACTTCTGTTTAATCAGGGTAATCATTAATAGTGCGATTTTATATTATTGACATTTACACTTACTACACTAATTCCTTTTTATTTGTTTAGGGCTTATGGCAGGTAGTTTGCAGTGTGGAAACCTACGAACAACGAGATTTACCCAGCATTATTGGCGGCTTTTTTTTTTCTTTAAGGTAACTCGAGTAGAATGAATTCTAGAAAAGAACATGCTGGAGAACTGTTCTGAAATCTGATAATTCAGAATTAATTCTTACAGTCAGTGAACAATATTCACTAATTCAATTCGACAAATCTATTTGTCATTGTCAGTGGGTGTTGAATGTAAACATTAATTATTGTAACTCGTGCTCGTGGATTCAGTTCTGAAATCAAGCCGTGACTAAGAAAGTGCGATCATTACTTCGGTCAACTCAAAATTAAGGCTTGATTAATGGCAACCAACTGGAAGCGTAGGTAGCGACAATTTCAGGTACCGAATACAAAACGGCGACAAAGCGACGTCCGAATTCGGTACTGTTCGCTGACACCAGACGCAATAAATCAAATCGGGACCGGTACCCAGGGTGGTACCGGCCCCGATTGCGCAATATCGCCCATTAACTGGCCGTAAAGTCATACTGGTTCGCCATTTAACTGGCAGTTAAACATTTAAGGCATTATGGTGCGGGTTTTACGACCCGGGGTTGCGCCTTGACGCAGTACCATTAGTACGGCCCACACGCACTCCCTTTTGTAAAAAAATTATTAAGTTGTACAATAGCGATATGTCGAGACATCAAGCCCAGGAGTACATAAATACTTGTCAGGGAGTTAATAAAGTCGGGTACTGCAGGGTGGTACTTACCAAGTGCGTCGAGCGGTACGACCTTAATTATACGCTGGATGGTTGCGCGATTATAGTTATTGGAGGCGGGGTGCGTGTAAACCGCAAATAATTACCCAGTCAGTCAGGAATTTGATTATAGTTTGTGTTGGGTTTTAATA
The DNA here is from genome assembly GCA_018691245.2 of Ips nitidus. Classification (NCBI taxonomy): domain Eukaryota; kingdom Metazoa; phylum Arthropoda; class Insecta; order Coleoptera; family Curculionidae; genus Ips; species Ips nitidus. The sequence goes on from CM042788.1 coordinate 7,842,038, forward strand.
TTTTTAAGCTGTAATTAGTTTTTCGCTAACCAACATTGTGGAAGACCGGAATTTTGCTTTTCCGCTGACTGAGAAATTACTTTATTTCCTTTGTGAACAACGACATGGTTAAATAATTCACAATAAAGTTAAATGAAAAAGTACTGCATAGTAGAGAAATACCAATTATAGAAGAATCCCGAACCAAACAGCCTCAGAAAAACTAGAAAAAGGCGTTATGCGTATGGAAGAAACCAGGAAATGTAAAATGTCTTTGATGTCATTATTGTAACTGCAGGAAACAAGTATAAGTTGAATTCTTCTTCTTCATATACCGTCTTCTTTAAATTGGTTGGTGATGTCTTATCCAAACGCTTCCCTATCCTTTGCAAGTGAAGTTAGTCCACTCTCTGATATCCCTCAGCAAAGATTTTAGTTTTGTTCCTATGCCTTTTTTTCCTTCTTCGTCCCTGCATGATTACTTGTAATAGATAGTATTTGTTCTCAATTTTCTATTTGTGAACATTGACCTGTATTTTACAAATTGTTTCCGGGCTATTTCTATTCTAATTTTTATCTCCTCATCTTGGTCTAAACGTGAATTGTTGGTTGCTCCCAGATAATCTCTCCTACTGTTTACAGTGTAAGTTTTATGCAGTCAATTGTAGTTTTTGAGATTACCGTGTATTTGGTTTTACTTATCCCAATTTTTTGCTTTCCCTGTAAATGCTCTCTTAAAGAATTTGAGGGTCTTCGATTTTTCTCTGCCATTATTGCTGTATCGTCTGCAAATCTTATATTAATGATGATGGTCTTTTCAATGCTCATTTCTTCCGTTCTTTCCTTGGTTCTTCCCCATAGTGCTTCCTGAAATATTAGCTACGAATACACATTGAACAATTTTGGTGACAACACGAAACCTTGTCTGGCTCCTTTTTGAATTTCTATCGGATTTGTTTATTTATCATCTACTCGCATACCAGCTTTTTGGTTAGGCACTCTATATTTTTAACATCCATGATTTCCTAGTTCGGCTGAAATTTCGTGTGGCCCTAGAACTCTACCACTTTTAGACTTTTTAATTGCGTGATCCACTTCTGATTTCAAAATTTGTAGATCACCATTACCGCTGCCATCAGTTGGTGCTTATTCTTCTCTATTACCTGCAAACAAGTCTTTTATGCAATCTTCCCATGTTCTTCTTATGTTTTCTTCTAAGAACTGAAGTTCTCCATTTAAATTGCTTATTACTAGTAGTATTCTTTTTCGTGTGTTGCCAGTAATTTCTTTCAGTTTCTTGTGTAGACTTTCTGTGTCGCGTTTCAAGCTCATCTCTTCTATTTCTTTGCAATTTTTTCTATCCAACCTTCTTTAGTCTCTTCCATGTAGTCGTTTCGTTTTTCGTCTGAAAGAAGTATGATATCTGGTGTCTTCCACGCATTTTTGTGCAAACTCTTTCTGTCTTCCAACCACCTGTGTTTATAAATGACATTTCGTTCCAGGATTTGATGATATCTTTTGTTGAAGATTCGAGAAATGTTTATGCTATTGCTTTATTTTTACTTGTTACTGACAGGTTTCAGTTTTGATAAATTTAGTTTTTGAGCTTTGCTTTTTTCTTCCTATTTTCTCAGTTTCAATTGAATAATAACACTCTTTCAATACATTTCTTCTAGAAGACACAAGTCTTCTCAATCACAAGTCGAAGTAAATGTAGTTTTGTATAATTTCTTGTTGAGGGACAAAAAGCACCAACCGGTTAGGTATAATAGTCTGGGAGGTAAAATCAGTAAGATAATAAGCACAAAGGGGAATAATCTCTATCTTTTGGGGTTTGGATGGGGGGGAGGGACTGAACAAAACCATCCATGATCAAACAGTGCTCATTAGAGAAAAATACGAAAACTGTAGTAAACACAATAGTACTTAGGATAGAAGAGTAGAAAAGAAGTTATCATAGCAACGAGCATTATGAAGCAAATGCTAATCTAGTGGCAGATTTGACAAGCTGAATGCTACAACAAGAAAAGAATCATCTTGCAATTGAATCATTCTTTTTTGGAACAAGTAAATTTAGCAGAAGTGTATATAAGGACAGCTCAAAAACTTAGGTTAACTGCAATTTACATTTGATGACATAGAATTTAGTTTGCAGAAAACAATAGGAAATGAAGTAGATTAGAGGCAAAACGATGCGCATTCCATAGACCAATTAATTCTGAGACCAAAAAAAAAGTAAAAGACTGCTTACTCTGGCCATGTCATGACAATTTCAGTCAGAGAAAGGACAAGTATGGTATTTGGCTGAAAAACAGTTTTGGACTATTCTTATCATACTCCTTGATAAGAATAGCCCAAAACAGAGACAAATTTCCCAGAATTGTTGCCGATCTTCATTGAATAGAGAAGGCACTTCAAGGAGAAGAAGAGTGATTAACTGAACCAAAACGTTTGTGTAGCACTTTACCAATTAAGGAAACCAGATTACGAGAAGATAATGGTAAAATGTAATGGAACTAGTTGGCATTGACAAGGTTCTCACAACTTTTTTCATATTCACAAGAACATGACCATATTCTTTCTTCTGGAAGATGTTGTGGATTTTCCAGGACATCATAGACACTAAAAGACTAAAAGTTGTGTAAATAAGACTTTTTAGATATTCTATGGTTGGTATGTATACTTTGTTGTTCTTAAGGTCCACCCTGTTAAATTTTGATAAAGAAGACGATCTATGATTGACGTGACAGTGAAATGACACTTTGAACAATGACATTGACGACTGACGTTTGACGTTTCTTTAAACAAAAAGCATTGTTGTTAATGCTAAGATTTGTCCTTTTTAAATATACTTTTTGGTGGTATTTTTGAGAGTTAATAATGAAAAACTTGTATACCAAAGTTTTTCGCAGTAGTATCGCAATGACAATTGACCATTAACTGTTCAAACATTACGATTGAAACAACAAGCACCAACCTATTTTATTTACCTCTACAAAGTAGTAAAAAATTATTACCATATTTGATATTTTTGAAATACCAAAATTTCAATAAACATTCACTGTTTGCTTTTAATGACCGATAATATTTCTAGATAGGAACGATAGAGTCCACGCTCTATTCGCGTGATTTTTTATGGGCCGTCGAGCGATTGCAATCTACCCCCTTTCACCCTCCCTCTAGCATTTGCGGCCTTGTATTAATTTAAATAGCCCCCGGACGTTGAAATATGTTTGTTTAATTTTATTGCGGTTTTACACGAATGTTCGGAAATTTTTTTCACCCCCGATATACAGTTTAGGTTTTTGTTATTATGGTGAGAAGAAATTAATTAAAACCTTAACAAGGTTATTCCTTTATCACTGTTTTCGTTTGTGGCAATATATTAAAATGTATATTATTAGAACATCTAAGATCAATACAATTTTTGTAAGCAGAAAAGAAAAATTTACTTAAGTTTCTGTGTCACCTAATACCTGCGGTATGTATGCGGATGACACCACTATCATCGCCAAAACTTTTTTTCGTGTTGGAATTCGGAGAAAAGAAAGTCTTTTCTAGACAAGTCTCCAGGTCTGTATTTTTTGCAGATGATATGCTTTACCTACTGATTTCCTTTATGGAAAATGCCTAACGTAGACATTCTGAAAAATGTCTTTATCCTGGATGGTTTCATCACCTTGAAGGAACAGCACGATAATCAAACAAAACCTCACCTGAATCTCAGAAATATGTTTTAATATTGTGTTCAAGAAACTGAATTAATTAAAAAAAACTAGAGACATGTTCATTTCAGTCAAAACCAACTGGAGCTTTGGAATTGAATAGTTTTTAGGTGAAGACAGTTGAATCGCGAACAAAAGAAACAGAGTACTTTAAAGCTTTACCAAAAAAAAAGTTTTCTTGTTAGGGCGGTATTTAAAATTGATCTGGTGTCCAGTGTTTTTACTCGGTCGATCGCGATTTCGATCGAAAGATTAGATACGAAAACAATGCAGGATTTATTGGGGCTGCTTTATCGACCGGGGCTCCGCTTTTAATTGGCCCCCTTTCAAATGTTGGCCGGACGACTTTTGCTCCTAACCTAGACACTTGGTGGCAAAAAAACGCTTTTTAAACAATGCTTAAAAAAATAACCGCTCTTCCTATATGATTAATTAAATATGGAAGTTTGTTTCAAGCGTGGGTCATTAATTTAATGACGTTTCTTAACCAGACCGCACCCGAACCCTTTCTGTGTCTCAATTAGGCGTTTTTTGTTTTCGATACAATCGACTCTATTGAAATATCATCCTCTTAATAGATAAAGGATCAATTGGGGAAAGGTTTTTTTCGGTCATGGACCAGCAACTGGTAATGGAAAAAAGTGACAGCTGTTTTAAAATAAATTAACAGGTGAGATTTTTTATTTAGTTTTTTTTTTCGATACTGACTTTATGAAGAAACTTAATTTAAGACTTCTACGTAAGGGAGAATATTGGTTATGAAACTGTTGTAATTTTCTAATTTTTGAAGTAACCCTTAACAAAAAATTCTGATTCAGGATCAGATCAGGTTGGTTAACATAAAGGCACGAAACGTTCCCCACAGAAGTGAAAAGCAAAATCACAACAAAAAAAGAAGAGCTATTTGGCATAGAAAAGCACCCGAGAGCTCTTCAATCAGATCAATAAAGATAGAACACTGAATCAAATTCACCAGCGATATGGATCATGACATACATGGAGCACAACGAAAGGTCAGGAATAGAAAAAAGCCAGTAAACGAATTTATACAAACTAAAAGACCATCCAAAAACTACTTTCAACAACTATACAGTGCCCCAGAAGCATCTAACATAGGGAGCTATGAAACTCATCAAGCCACAATAACTAAACATACAGGAAGGAATCAAGAAGCTAAACAACAGGAAGTCACCAGGAGCAGACAACACTAGCAACAAACTCATAAAATACTCCGGCACCGAACTCCTAAGAAAAATGACAACATTATATGGAAAGATCCTTGGTACATCAGAAATACCCTGCAACTGGCACGGAAGCATTACAATCCCCACCTTTAAAAAGGGCCAGAAATCTTTACCAGAGAACTGTAAAGGCTCTTAAATTCAAGCATAAAGCTCCTAAAAAGCAACAAAAGTTTAGCGGATGCTTGAGAGAAACCATATGAACGCATAAACACATGACATACCACACAGGTGACATACAAGTATAGCGGCCGCCATGCACCGGGATATTTCAATCCTGAGTGCAAAGCTGGTACACCGACGGCTCAAAGTCTACCAATACGGGATGGTCCAGGGCGGGAGTGTACCGACCAGACGAGCATCTTTCAGGAGGAATTGTTTGCAATCCTCGAAGTCGTTACAAGCAAGGAAGTTACAGAAGGACGAGAGGGAGTGATCGAGATCTACTCCGACAGTCAGGCTGTCCTAAAGGCACTTTGTAGTGCCAGGATGGGCAACAGACTGATTCAGGAATGCTGGGATGCCCTGAACAACAAACAAAGCAACAGACAAGTAGCAAGCGCACTAAGTGACTGGGCGTTTGAAGGTACCACAGAGACGTGGAGGAAGGCGGAAGGGTGCAGACAAGCCAAGGAATTGATTGTAATCCCAAGCGACGCCAAGGCAAAATCCAAATGGTTGATGTCAAGGAGTCGCTGGGCCTTAAAAACACTGGTTGCGGTTCTGACAGGCCACTGTGGCCTAAACAGACATTTGCATCTACTAGGAATTGGTGATAGCCCTGTTTGTTCACATTGTTGAACGGCGGAGGAAACATCATATCACCTATTAGGAGTCTGCCATCGCTGGTCGTCTATCAGGAGGCGCTTTCTTGGGGCCTCTACACTCTCCTGCAGGGAACTGTCTTTCTTGGAGTAGGGACGGATCTTTGCCTTCGTCAGGGAGACGGAACGTCTGGGTGGCGTAGGTGGTAAGGTGGGGAGGGTTTGAGGGGAGACGGCGAAAAGGGCCTTAAGGCCTACTCGCCGGACCTTTTAGGGTCCCCCGGCATTATTACTCCTACTACTACTACCACACAGGTGTGTATGGTGTGATATCTTCCAGGTCGAGATCTTTGCGATCATCCGATGCGGGGAGTTTATTTTAAACTCGCCTCTACGACGGAAGGATATATTTATCTGTACGGACATCAAGAAAGCAATCGCTGCCTTTAACGAGGTCTGCGCTGGTGCTGGAGTGTAGGAAGACACTCCTGTCGCTTCACGCGGATGGCCAAAGAATGTCTAACTTTTTTTACAGGGCACTCCGGTGTTAGGGGAAACGAGGACAGGTTGGTCCATACCCGTAGGACCCGAACCTATTGTAGGACTAGTATGTTCTGGCAAAGATCCGATACTGCTTGGGAAGAGGCCGGAGGCATGCGACAATCGCGATGTCTCAGAAGCTTTTTCCGAGAGAGAAGTCGAAGTCCCTGATGGAACTCAGATGTGTGGCAGGACTTCTCACTGGCCACTGTCAGATGAAAAGACACTTGCACATTTTGGGCTTGTCGCAAGATCCGAAATGTCGCTTGTGTCTGGAAGACGAGGAACCTCCGATACACGTTCTCACACAGTGCCCTGCACTTGCGACGATCGGTCTGCTTTGGGGTAAAAGTGTGATTAACCCCTTAGATATTCAAGCTTCTCGGCCAAGGAGGTGGTGCGGCTTTGTCAGGCCATCAAACTGGAGAGGTAGTAGCTTGTGACGGGTCACAATGAGCCAGTGTCTTCTCCAAAAGGAGCCCATCTAGCAACAACAATAACATCACATGACCACAGAGAGCAAAAGGAGAGTATAAAACAACTGTGAGACCGATGAACACATAAAGAACAAAACAGATAATGAGTAACGTAGAAATGAAAACCCTAAGAACAATAAAGGGTAATAACACTTAGGTACAGACAAACAAATAACATCCAGAGCATCAACAAATTGGTAAAAGCAAGGAAAAGAGACTGGTATAGTCATGTTGATAGAATGGTACCTGACAGATTAGCTAACATCTGCAAAAATAATAAACCTTACAGCAAAAGATCAATAGGAAGACCAAAGAAAAGAAGGACAACCTGATAACAGCAACAACAGCAACAGAATGAGAGGCAGACAAAGAAGAGCAATCCTAGTTAGACGACGAAGAAGAAGACATTTTTTATTTAAAGAAGTGTTTTGGTAACAGAAACACAGTTTTTATGTAAAACAGGGGAACAGAGAAATAAATATAATGCAGGCGTAAGAAATACAAAAATATTTTACTAACTTAATTAATTTACATTGCAATCGTAGTGTTAATTGTAATATTAAAAAGTCTAAAATTTTATCAGCTGGCATGAATATCCCAATTAACATTCAGTTCTTTACTGAGTTTTTTTAAATAACTCTAAATCTTTGTATAACTGGTAAAACAAACGAGTTAAAAATTAGTGATTTAAAATGAGATTTAGGTAATAAAGATACGATCTGGAATATCTTAATTAGAGCCCAGTGGGGGCAAACAATTTCATAAATCCCGTCCCGAAAGCAATAACAAATTAATTAAACCTAAACAGATTTCTAAGCAAGAAGATCATCGCCCAGATAGGTGAAAAGTGTCACCGGCCGCTATCGGAAGACATTAGTTTACGTCGCCGTTTTAAAAGGATTTCGGTCGTTTTCCCGAAATTATCAATTAAATTTATCCCCAACTAATTAAGAACCCTTATCTACACCTTTTAAGATTATTGCTTTCTTGAATATTCATCGGTTTCGAATTTATTCGCGATGAGGATTCAGATTGGAGCGAGTCGTCGTCAAACTGTTGCGGACGCGTTCCTGATGAGGCCTGTTTTTTAATGACCAATGTGGGTTTTTATTTAATTATCGGTTAATTTTTATCAAGGCCTGGAACTTTTTTTCGCGCTCGCAGTCGGACTAAAAATGGTAATTATGGCAGCTTTAAAGTTTCGAGTCACGTCCCGTCGAACAATCCGTCCGAAAATCGACTAATCCTCGCCAAGCCCAAAAAAACTCCCCGCAACTTTCCGAAAGTAATAAATTCCTTCGTTTTAAACTCCCGACGGCGTTTTTTACGTTTTTCGCGCCCGTTTCGAAGCTCGCATCGACATATTTACGACCGCGTCCCGGACAACGACATCGGAAACTAACCCAATTTATAACGATGGACAATCCTTCTCGACCGTGTCACTGCTCTTTTTTCAATTATCCCCGATTCGTGTCTAGCCCGAAATGGGCAAAATAAAACTGCGAGCCAACATTATTAAACTGCACATTTGTCCTACAACGGCAATCTTGAAAATCACATTGGAAATGTTCGGCTCGAGGGACCAAATGTTGACTAATGCAATGTTTGTCGGCAATAACCTGTTGCACAGCAAACATTTCTGTTGTCTGGTGTTTTTACAATTTGTAACAACCACAGCTATATCATAGTATATTTGCAGTGACTTCAGCAGTTCGTCTTTTGTAACAAGTTATGATAGAGTGTCATTAGAAAATGTAATTGTTGGAAACTTACAGCAATTCGACAAAGTTCAACAATAATTAATGTAATGTGTATTTTGGGACTTGCAATAGAAAGGACAACTTATAACTTAAGTTTATTTCTTGTTTTTTTTTTTTATGGTACAGGGTTAGCCACATTATTAGATTCAACTATTTATAGAACTTTAAATTTTGGAATAAAGATAAGTTCAATACGTAATATATTTGAAAAGCATTTTTATGTTTCTGTCTCTTCCGATCTAACCGAAAGTAGATGTCACCTTGCTTATTTTAAATGAGACACCCTGTATATTTTGACATTTTGGTATTCTGCTAGTTGTTTCAGACATATTTTGTGTATAATGTCCTTTATCGAGATATAATCGTTTTGGAGATATTCGACCTTAAAGAAAAATGTACCTCTTGTAAAACAAATTTTAAAAACGCCATATTTATGAAAGTTATAAATCTCATATTTTGTAAAAGTGAAAACACGTAATTTATGTTTCTACCTTTTTACAATTATACAGGTTGTCTAAAATTCAGAACCAAAAATTCGTATTTTTGAAGTTGTTAAAATCCATTTTTCAAATTTCAATCACCCTAAATATCAAATTATCTATTTTTTTAGGTCATTCTTTAAGTTGAAATATCAAAACATAAAACATTAGTTGTTGATCAGGTTTACAAGTCAATTATCCAGCTTGAACCAAGAAAAAGTAAAAATTGACTATTTGGTCAAATTATCAAGTCAAATTTCATATCTGATATGTAAGTTTTATCAAATTATCTACTTCTAGAGTCATTATTCAAATTTCAAAACATGAAAATGATCAAGGTTTAAATTCAATTATCCAGCCTGAAATAAGAAACCGTGAAAATTCTCTATTTCTTCAAATAATCAAATAATATTTCAAGTCTCATATATTAAAACATGGAAAATGCTTTGTTATTCAAATTTTCTGGTAATTTCTCCAGCTTGTTAAACCAGTAAATAAAAAATTCATTCAGTTTTCATACCTACAATGTAAGTTTTGTTTAATTGTCTACTTTTCAAGTCATTCTTCAAGTTTCAAACGTTAAAACATGAAAAATGTCTTGTTGATCAAGTTTTTAAGTCAATTCTCCCGTTTGAAACAAGAATATGTGAAAATTGACTATTTGGTCAAATTAACCAGCCAATTTTTATATCTGAAACGTAAATTTGGTCAAATTATCAACTTTTAAAGTCATATTTCAAATAGTCAAAATCAAAATATGAAAATTCACTATTTGGTCAAATAATAAATTCAATTTTTATATTTGAAATATAAATTCCATCAAATTATCAACTTTTCAAGTTTCAAATACCAAAACATAAAAAATGCCTTGGTCAATTTTCAAGCCAATTTTTATATTGAATTGTAAATTTAGTCAAATCCTCAAAAAGTCATATTTCAAATTTCAAATGTCATTGAAAAATGCCTTGTTGATTAACTTATCAAGTCAATTTTTTATGAAAATCTGAAATCAAGTTTTTATATCTGAAATATTTCCATCAAATTATCTACTTTTGAAGAAATTCTTCAAGTCTCATAAGTCAAAATATGAAAAATTCTTTGTTGATCAAGTTTTACAGTCAATTCTCAAGCTTCTAACAAAAAAATGTGAAAATTCTTTATTTTGTCAAATTATCAAGTCAATTTTGATATCTGAAATATGAATTTTTTCAAATTATTATCAACTTTTTAAGTCAAATTTCAAATTTCAAATGTCAAAACAATGAAAAAGAAAATGCTTTATTCAGTTGATCAACTTAATTCTCAAGTCAATTCTTCAGTCTTGAAACAAAGAAAATGAAAATTCTCTATTTGGTAAAATTGGCAAGTCTTGAAACAAGAAAATATTGAAATGTAAAATACCTAAAAAGTCAATTTATCAAATAGTCAACTTTTCAAGTCATATTTCAAGTTTCTAATGTCAAAACATGAAAAATGCCTTGTTAATGAAGTTTTCAAGGCAATCCTCCAGTTTGAAACAAGAAAATGTAAAAATCCTCTATTTGATGAAATTATCGTCAATTTTCATACCTGAAACAAAAATTTGATCAAACTATCAACTTTTCAAGTCATATTTCAAATGTCAAAACATGAAAAATGCCTTGTTGAACAAGTTTTCAAGTCATTTCTCCCGCTTGAAACATGAAAATTAAAAAATTCTCTATTTGGGAATATTTTGAAGTCAAAACCTGAAAAATGTCTTGCTGATCAAAATTTTTAATTCACAATTTTCATATCTGAAACGTAAATTTGACCATATTTTGCTATAATTTAAGGCCTTTAATTTCAAGAATTAATTTAAAAAAAATAAAAAATACAATTTATGCATAGTTGGGAAAGAAAATTATTCATTCTTAATTATTTCAAATATCAATTTTTGAAATAGATAACCTATACAAACTTACCCTTTAACTTTTAACATGGAATAAGATAAAATCATAACAATAGGGATGTTCTATTTAAAAAACTTGGCTTTTAACCTTTTTTTTAATCTTAAAATTATCTATAAAGGAAATAAAGAGTTCTTATTTAATAATTGTTTGACCCTTTTTGGACATGCCATGATTCATGAAATTTAGCATTGAACAATCTGAATTTAAGGAAGGATTGAACCAGTTAACTCTAAACTAATACAATTTGAACATTAAATTCTGATTGAACAAGGGGCATCAGATAAACTACACTTAATCATTTATTACTAAATGTTGTTAAAATTCCAACAGATAATTTTGAGAAGAAGCCAGTGGTAATAAAATATTACTTAAAACAAGAATAAAGTGGTATCAAGTTTACTAGATAAAAGTGGTTCAATTTCACAATTGTTTATAATGGTAAAGTTAATTTAAAAAAGTATAGGAGTAATTACTGCTCTAAAATCACTACTTTTTCAAAAAGAGTTTAGAAAGCACGTAACTTATTCACAATATACTGCATGTCTAAGAAAACTTTGGACATAGAAGGTTAACACGAAAACTGAGCCTGCGCGGTTTATTTACTAGAAATTTGTACAGCCCATGAGTATAATGTATTAAAGTTTTGATAAAAATTACCATAATGTTGTTGTTTTCTTTGTAAAGATGTAAAGCTAAATACAATATAAAACACATAAACACAGTATATTCAACATTTTTAACAAATAGTCTAACTAATATGAAAAGAAAAATTTTTGTCTAAAAATTTCAAATGTCAATTTTGTTCCTTTTATTAAGTTCAAAGTTTTACGGTAATGTTTTTGGTTCTTTAACGATAATAAATGGAGAAAATTTAACAAATTGCCCCAGAACTATTACAAAGGCAACATATATCACACTTTACTGTAAAGAGCAAAAGAACTCGTTCTTAAGACGTCAAATATTTCACATTGATTGTCGATTTATCACTGGAAAATTTCAAACTCCTGGTCAAACTTCGATAAATTTTGCCGTAAGTTTAATAATATGCAAGTTGGCGTATATAAACGTCAACCCTGATGCACGCAATCGGCGATTCGCTTTAACGTCCGCGAAAATTATATTTCCTCCTGTAAAGGCAGAAATTATGTCACTTTGCATAGTTTACATCGTGTTTTTTTAGCGTGACAAACCCCCGTAAACCTCTCTAATTGGATTTTGGGGTCCGATTGTTTACCATCCTAAAAGGCGGCCATTAATTCGGCACGCCCCACGTAACCGATTTTCAAAAGTCAAAGGAAACTCGTAAGATGCGAAATGAATCTGAAAAGACTCTCCCGTCTGGCCGCAAATTACAAAGTGAAACTTTCGAATTTGAAGTTTTAATGAACTATTTAAAGCCCGGTGACATTCTTAGCGAGAGATAACGTCGTTATTCGCTAACGAGCTCAACAGTTTGAAAGAAAAACAAACCTATTTAAAAACGATTGAGATTTTTGCTAATCAAACCTACCATAACGTTTTATAAAGGCACATGAAGAGTAATCGCTTTTTTATTGGGTCATAATCCGAGCTTTATTGAAATTTATTACACAACGCTAACATGCAATCGTTTTCTTTACAAAGTGACGGGGCGCAGCCTTGCTGACAACAACTTTTGAATTGGCACGTTGTTATCTGACGCTGAAGTTTCCTTTTTGTGGAAAAAAGTTTTATCGTCAACTTTACGAATTGAGAAGCAAACATGTAAGCAACGGTTTTTTTCAATAAATTTTCCTTTCGCTTGTGGAAAAGTCCGTGCAATTGCGAAAGGCGGTCACGTAACGCATTAGAGATAAAAATTTATATTAAGTCAGCGGGAAGGGCTTTATAAGGACTACGTTGATAAGAAACGAAAGTAAGAAAGTTTATTGTACCAGAGTTATTTTATTTAATTGAAGTTGTTCCGTAAATGTACTAAGTGAAAGGAAATTATTAGGACATTTATTAAAAATTAGAAAAAAATGTTGTTCCGCTTTCAGCTGGACTCAAACCCTTTCCAAGCAACGTTCTTTTGGACGCCAAGAGGCGTTTCATCTTCTCTTCCCACTTGATGCTGGTGTTTCCTGAGTTGACAGTGTCCTGTCCCGTTATGCCTCCCATAAACATTCGGGTCTGTCCCATGCCAGGGAGTTCCAGTGTAAGTCATGTTGCTTCCTTAATATTTCCATTATTTTTCCCTTCCAACACGTAGTTTCTGGTCCTATAAGTTTATCTCATGCTCCCTTCTTAGCTAAAATTTCCTTCACGTGTTCACTAAGACATGCCAAGGTGTCCACAAATTTTTATCCGTTTTGGAACATATTTCAACAGATTCCAGTGCATTTAGTGAAGCCTGGCTGTCTGTGATGATTTGGATTGATGATATTGTGATAAGACCTTCTAATCATTTCTTCGCAAGCAGTTATTGTTGTTATTTCTGCCTGGAATACGGTAGACATGCTACCTAAGTTTATAACAATATTATTTATTCCCTTCCCTTTTTTCATGAAATCCTGCACCTGTGCTTTTGGTCTATCTGTGTATATCAAATGGTTCCTTTCTCACCATGTATTCTTTCTTCACTTCTATCCATTTCTTTAGATCAGGAGATTACCCGATAAGGTATCTGGAGATAACACATCTAGCATCCCCACTTGAAGAGGAATTAGACAGGGAGATAGCCTTAGTCATTATTCATTCAACCTCCTGATAGACAAAATCATAGAAGAAGTATCATCCCTAAACCCTATCAGTATGCAATATTCGCTAAAAGTGAGAAATACCTAAAGAGACAGTTATTTAAGTTCTACCAGATCAGTCAGCAACTCAATATGGACTTATCCATTGGTGAAACGAAAACCATGAACATTGTTAGTGAACCAATGAGATGCAAGCTGGTAATAGATAATAAACCCGTAAAGTAGATCATGTAATTTAGATTCCTGGACATAGATATGTTCAGCGCTCACACCGGTAAAGGACCTGGGAAATCAAATTAACAAATTAGCCATAATATCAGGATGTCTAAGAGAAACTGTATGGGCTAATCCCTATATGCAAAAGAGTAAGATTAAAATACATAAGACATGCGTCAGGCCAATAAAGGCATATGGTATAGAAGCGAGAGGGGATATCAATAACACCAAAAGGATGCTATTAGTCGCTGAAATGTACAATAGCCAGGAAAACAAGAAGAGGTCACGTAAAAAGTACTGACATTAGTGCACAATACGACGTACAGAATGTGGTGAGATGGGGAAGGCAGAGGAGAAGAGAATGGTATAACCACGTGAAGAGGATGACCGACGATAGACTACCACGCAGAGAGGGACAACCAGCAGGGACCCGTCCACCCGGAAGGCCACGAAAGAGATGGAGAGATAGCTGGAAGTCCATATCTCAAGAAATAACACAGAGGCATATCCGGAATCAACAGATTTCTAACAAGTAGAAGAAGATTGAAAAAGAAAATAAGCTCTTATGAGAAAATAGATGGAAACAGTTGATTGTACTTGTATCTCTCTTACAGACGCTAAATTGATATGTATCCATAACAAACAAACAACTTATTAACTAACTTTATTACCAAATAATAGAAAAACTTTTACACAGTCCAAAACATTAAGGCTCAATAAAGCATGTTGGTTTTAATTCCAAGTCCGGTTTAAGCGAGCCCCTAAGGCATCGTTCCAACAACTTTCTGGAAAGTTTATCCATTTGCCTCGTTGTTTTTTGTGCTTAATTCAATTGCTTCCGTCCTAAAGGACGAGACAAAACTTTGCTATTGTTTCATTAAGTGGGCAGTAAGAAAAAGTTGCAATGCAAATACCTGTTGATTGCAAGATTGATTATTTCAGACTGTAATCCCTGAAGTATGTCCTTATCTTTTTTTAGGAAATGTCTGATATTGAGTGATTAGAGCACTGATTCCTGTCGAGAAATAAAATACAGAATTAAAGGAAATGTTTTGGGATGATTTTGAGAAAGTCGTCCGAAACATCGGGAACAGTAACAGCTTTACTGATTTGATTATTCTGTTATACTACAAGTCGTTTACTACTACTGGTGTAAAGATCATTTAAATTAATCAAATATCGAGGATTTAGGGCAATTTGCAGGTTTGGTGGAGGTTGCATCCACGGTTAAGTTAAGATATCTCCTGGAGTAACGTAGCAAGAATTCAGATTTTTTCAGAAAAAATACTAGTAGTATAAACTGTGCAATAATCAGCATTCACTCACATCTAATTTTGATTTTCCCACGCTCTCTACTCTACTCATCTGAATCAAGTCCGAACAAACACTAAATTAAACATATAAAGTCCGGTTTAAAGGACTAAAAATGTGCCAACGTGTTGAGTATGATTTGCTGGACTTTCATGTAAGCCAACACTTCATTTTCGAGTTATAATTGCGCGGACTATAATAAATACGAGCACCAACAAAGGCACACTCATCCTCGTAAAGAAAATTTCATAAATTTGACACGTGGTCGCGGCCTTTGTGGCTGACGAAGTTTTTATTACAGTTATAACTACAAATTCGCGCCGACAATGCACCATGTAGAGAGCCTTTCGGATGAAACGATTTTTTTACGTTTTTCCGCATATACATGTGAGAGAGATCTTTTAAATCAGTGGCGTACACGGTCGTTCCGCCACTGTCCTTAACGAAGACAGCGGGGGACAAAAACCTCACCACTCGCAGGTCAATACTATCTCTAATGACATCTCATGCATCATAATAGGTATAAGAAGCTGCCCACAAATCACAATCCCGTATAATTTATTTCCGAGATGACAGATAGCCGCACCATTTTCCTTCCAAATTAATTTCGGCCGCATCAATCTTGTCTTCGCTCCCGATACTTATTAAGATGCATTAGCTAAATGGTACTACTCTCTTCTATTTCAATTCTGTTTTTGGTTTTTATCTAGATCGGACCCAGGACTACCCACGTATGATTAGTTTTTTTTTTGTTCTTCAGTGGCGCACAGACTTATTGTAGAACAATTGAGACAATAAGATAGATACAAGTCTTTTTGCGGACGACTCTCTGTTTATTGTGGCCGATGATGCGGATGATATAGACTAAATAAAAAAAGATAAAAGAGTTTACTGGAATTGGAAGCAAAAATTATACATACTGGTAGACGAAGGAGGAAATGTTGTGTTGGATATTAAAGATCCAGTGACCCTATGGGAGAAATACATTTTAATGACCAAAGAGAAGAAATAACTTGACACTGGACTATCTATTTTAAAAGAAGAAGTGCAAGTAGCAATAAAGTCAACCAAAGATTGGAAAGCTCCTGGTCCTGACGATCTACCAGCAGATGTGCTTGAGTTGATTGAAGAGCAATATTTGGGTCCTGTGATAATCCTGTTTAATAAAATCTATGAAACAGGAATAATAACCAGAAGAGTGGCTTCGGTCTACGTTTGTCGCAATTCCTAAGAAGCCGAAGAAATGCGAAGAACACCATACAATCAGCCTAATGAGCCACACACCAAAGATCTTCCTCAAAGTCATCCACAAAGCATTTGATAAAGTGAGACACAAACAACTAATAAAACCTCTGAAACGAAAGAAACTCGACAAAAGAGATATACAAATAATTGTGAACCTGTATTTAAACCAAAGTGCGTCTGTCCGCGTCCAATCCGAACTAAATAAGGTAGTGGAAATCAAATTAGGAGTCAGGCAAGATTGTGTTCTTTTGCCACTTCTCTTCAACCTGTATTCAGACGAAATTTCCACGACAGCCCTTGAAAATGAAGAGGGTGGAATACCAGTTAACGGCATTCCACTGAACAATTTGCGCTATGCGGACGATACAGTACTTCTCGCCGAAAACATGTCCGACCGTCATCACATCTAGTCGTGAGTATGGTCTAACAAGACCAAATACATGATTGTTACCAAAACTAAAGTGCCAAATGAGGATCTGTATGTGGAAGCCGAAAAGCTGGAAAGAGTCGATAATTGTGACTACTTGAGGACATGTGTCAACTGTTCTGTGGACTATTATTCAGAAATGAAGATTCGCATTAAGAAGACTCGTGCATCCTTTATGAGGATCAAGAAGATGCTTTGTATTATCGATGGTGCGGAAGCATGGACCCTGAACGTATATTGCGAGCGAAAATTGGAAGTCTTGGAGATGTGGACATACCGTAGGATGTTTAGAATACCATGGACGGAACATGTTACAAACGTAGAGGTCCTAAGTAGAACGGAGAAAAGCTTGGAAATCCTACATGAAGGTTAAAAGAGAAAATTGCAATATCTCGGACATGTCATGAGAGGTCAAAGGTATGAGATTCTGCAACTCATAATCCAGGGAAGTGGAAGGAGGTCTGTTGGAAGGAGAAGAATATCCTGGCTTAGGAATTTACGAGAATGGTTTGGCATCACGTCCTCCAACCTATTCAAAGCCGCAGTTTCCAAAGTAAGAATGGCAATGATGATAGCCAACCTCCGACATGGAGATATGGTACATGAAGAAGAAGAAGGTAGACTAATATAGAGCACAGGTGTGGTTTGGATTTGGAATCATTTATAACTTGGTGTTATAATAACTTTGTCTGTTTGAACATACAGGAAACTGTTTTTTTGAGATTTTGCTTTGTTTTTGAGGGTTGGAAAAACTGGCTCAGTATAGCCCTAAGCACTTTAAAAGCTTCCTACCATCAACAGTTAATAATATTCCAGAACAATTTCATTTCGGCCCACTTAATTCGATGAAGGAGGGGAGGGCAAAACGCCCGAAAAACTCATTTTCCCCATTTAGTCAGCGTTTCCTTATCCGATCCGGCGTTCTCAGTCATTTAAAACCGCCATGGAACGCGGCCTTAATGAAAAAGAATGGTCAAAGTTTATATTTCGGTTATGGTTATTAACTTCCAAACTTGGCGGAGTTGGCAAACTATAATTCTCGGCGCCCCCGGACGCTTTATCAACATCTCGAGTTATTAATTGGAAAAACGGAATTGCTGAAGGGGGTGGTGAAAATGATTGTGGGACGAGGTCAAGCACAGTTTTCAAGTGGCTAATTAAATTTCAAAGTTTTAATGTAAATTCTATATATTTCGGGACTTATAGTTGCAAATTGTAGCCGAAATTGTTCAGCTGCTTGAATTTATTTTAGATAAGGATCTCCTTCTAATATTTCCCAATTCAGTTGCAAAGTTTTTTAATTAAACTTTGTAGCTCAAATACTTACAGACTGCATTGAGATCTTTCAGATTCACTTAATAAATCTTACCACCATAATTCTAACTTTTTTCTAGCAATTATCATCTTCCCTTCTCCACATGTTGAATGATTAGGATGACAAATGAGGCGTGATTTTTACAAATGTAACGGAAATTGTATACTGTGTTCTGAAAAGGAAATCTTGATAGCTTAAATCAGTCTAATACATTTACAAAAACAGTGTAGTGGAGCAACAATATATTAACTTAATTTTTTGTTAAAAACTGTTACATTTTTCTTAAGTAAAACATGGGAACAAGGTTTGTTTGCGTGTACAGAATAACTGCTCAATGATATATTAGATAATTTCAACCTGTAGTTTTATGATGACTAAAAAACTTTCATTGGATAACTTTAAGGCAGTCAATTCGTCTCTTTCCAGTTGTGGTATAATTACTTTCAGAAGATTTCACATGTTTCAAACAAAATGATTGAATTTCACACTGGCTAAATTATCCTGTAAAACAAAATTTGCTTAGAATCTGGAAGAATTAAAGGTTTTAGACAGTTTTCGAAACGAAACGTTGTTCTGAGATTTATGACAGTTATTTTGACAATAATCACATGACCGTCTAGCTAAATAGGGTTCTAGAACCACTTAGAAACTCTTACTAACGTCAAAACTATCAAACTGTGCTCAAAAGTTGCAAAAATTGGGTTTAGAAAAGTTTTCTTACACTATTCGACATAAAACGTGTTTCTGAGATTTAGGACAGTTATTTTGGCAGTAGTCACGTGACGGTCTAGTTAAATTATCTTCTAAAACCTCGTGATATCTGTCACTAATGTCAAAACTGTCAAAAATTTTCTTCAGTGAAATTATGGTTGTTAAAATGTTTTGGACAATTCCTAAACTAAACTGTCCGTAAAGTGATTCGGTGTATTTTATGTAAGATTTTTCAGGAAATGCCTTATGTTTCAAGCATCCTCCATATGCTTTACAAAACTGAAAAACATGGTTCAAAATAACTGATTTCCTAAAGGTTATATTTATTAGTAGTTTCCGAGAAAAAAGTTTGAAGCATTTGGTGATTCCCTAGTTGCTCCAAACGGATCTGCAGCAGCTTTTGCTCGCCCAAAGTCTTCCATATCTCCTTTACTAATGTCGTTACTCAGATATACATATTTCTTTATAGTACATTTAAATATACATTTTTTATTTTGGAATAATATTCCCTTGCAGTTTACCAGAGTTTTCAAATATAAACTTAAATATTCAATTCTGCCAAAGGAAGGAAAGGTTCAGTGTTTACAGAAGTCAAAGTATGTAATATTCACTGTTGAAAATCCCTTCAATCTAGGGTATCTGCATTTTTGACACCTATCGATCCAAATACCAAGAAATCCCCCTCCAAGGCAATCAGGGAATGTCAGAAATTCCATACTTGGGGTGTCCCCTGCAGCATAATAGCAATAGCACTACAACATTCCTAGTTTGGTATAATCTTGTTAAAAACTGGCAAAACTACGAAGATTTCCGGGCAATTAAACCTTCGCCCCTAATTAAACTTACACAATGAGTAAGGTTGGCTGCCAAATTAGCTCCCAAACATTTACCCCCCACGATCTGTTTCATTTTCCACTCATTGACCTGGGCTAATACGATCGTATAAATCTTGCCCGAATCGCCATGACAACGACCTGGTGATCGGCTTCCGGGGGGTCGGTGCAACGCATTTTTTCCTCCCCGGAATGTTACTCTGTTAATTACGAGGGTGTTTTGGTGATTAAAATGTCCAGGATTGCTCGACCCAATTTTTTTGTCCCGGGGAGGAATCACGCAATTAGAGTCGGCTATAAAGTGCCGAAATTGGCCGATAAATTCCCATTATGTTTTAATAAAGAGACATTCGCGTGTTTTGGATGCTCGTTTTCAGGACCTGAATCGACGAAATTGTCGCTCCGTTTGTCCTACTTTCAAGAGAATTACAATTGAATTACAACCACTGCTTTGCTTATGCACATCCAAAGTATTTTAAACCCGCAATTTATGTTTATTACCCACTAGAATTTCCATGAAAAGTTAAAAAGCGAGGATAAGTATTTTTCTAAACAAATGCCAAATGAAAAGCTTTCAAATTTTTTAAATATACCCATTTAATTTTGGCATTTCCTTTTCTGTTTTTTCCTGTTTCTTTTTCTGTCCAAAAACCTCCGATATTCTCAATAATTTTTAAATCTGGGCCACTGTCTCCTTAATATTCCTAAATTACTGCATTATTTCAAACTAGTTAGGCTTAATTTGTAGGAATGTTCTAAACGTCAGGGTCTAACAATTATTCCAATGGGATAGTTTGCAAAAGATTTGTTTGGCATTAAGCAAGGTAAAAAATATTTGATTCTTGAACAAAAATCGTACATGGATTCCAGAATTTGCAATAATCAAACTTCTACCAGTAGCTACATCTCTATTTATCCGAAAACTTTGACGTACAGAATACTATGGAAACCTTTAAAAATCAACATGAAGCTATTGGTGATAATCATAAGAGAAGGAAAGATGATGTAAACCATTTTAATTTAACAACAATGCAGAGATGAAGAGTTACTTATGAAAACTCACCTGCATTAGATGAAAACTTACCTGCATTAGATGAACTAAATGAATGTTTTTCAACAACTACTTAACCTGTCCTTATTTCTAGTAAATGGAACTACCACTGTCTTCTTTGAATTAACTGACACCTTTTCTTCTTTGCGCAAATTAACTACTATTTTGAAAGTAATCTGGCTACTCTCTAGAAAAGTGCTGGACAACTTACTTTCTACCATAATCGTTATATCATCTGCCAAACTGCAATACATTCCTTCTACCGACAGTTTGCTTCTCATTCATCATGCTACTGATCCATACACTATCATTGATCTAATCTTAACTGTGTTTAACCAAACTGCAATTTTCGGGTTTAGATAGCTGTTTCTGCACATTGTTCTACACCTACCTATTGTAATTTTGACTTTTATTATCCATTTCAATGTGCGATTTCCAAGTTTCTAGATAAAAACAACTCTGATATACTTTTCTTCCTTGGAGAAGGGAATTCCTTCCCCATCTACAAAAAGTTGTTATACAGGCAAACTCTTATTTCTAGTAAATGAAACGACCAATGTCTTCTTTAGGTTAACTAACAGTTTTTCGTCTTTATTGAAGGTAATTTCTCTATGGAAAAGTGGTGGATAAGATCCTTTATATTATAATCGCTATATCATCTGCAAAACTGCAATGCATCTCTACTGCCGACAGTTTACTGAGCAGACTAACACCATTTTAGCTCATAGCTTAATGTTCTCGTTCAACAAGCACTGATCCATACACTTTCATTAATCTTCTTTCTGCTATAATACAGCGACACATTTCAGGGTTTAGACAGCTCTTCCTTTACATTATTCTACACTTACCATACCAATTTTGGCTTTTATTATCCTTTTCAAAGTGCGATTTCCAAGTTTCTAGTTAAAAACAACTTTGATATACTTTGCTTCCTTGGAAAAGAAAATTTCTTCTCCATCTGCAGGTAGTGGTTAGCTGTCTAGATCTTATTTATTATCTGTTCTTACCTGTCTTTTTTCAGTTTTTTACTATTTTGAGGATAATCTATCTTCTCTCTGAAAGAGTACTTGTCAACATACCTTCTGCTATAAGAGTGGGATCATCTGCCTAACTGCAATATCATCCAGCATTAGCAATGAGGGCAGAACTTGTGCTTGAGAGTATTTTGCTATCACTGCCTGCCTACATATGGTTTTTTCTAATGTAGTTGCTATTGACATGTTCTTCAGACTAGTTTAGTAATAAACCACTTCTAAATATAGGACAGTGGCTATAGTCGATTTTTGTAATGTTGTCCCTTATGTACCTTTCTACAAATCTTTCCAGTGATTTAAGCATAAAAGACTTGTTCTGGCCTGTATAACTTGGTGTGCTCCCAGAACCTGCCTAGTTTTGGGAGATATAAGACTCTCACTGTTGTGATTCTGTCAAAGAGTTGTTTTCTAGCATTTTTCCAGCAGAGTACTCCATCTAGATTTTTGCCCCATCTGGCCTTATTAGGTGTTATTACTCCTAAAACATTCCACAACCCTTACTTCTTGATATTTGCCTTCTCAGCTTAGAAGGTCAGGTTTGACAATTATTTGCGGTACTGTAGGTGCTTTTATTAACAGATTTAGATATTCCTAAGCTTTCTTTGTGTTCTGTATGCTGTTTGGTGGAAGCGCAATTGATCTGAACCAAAAATGTCGTTCTAACGTCAGCAATTTTGAATGAGCAAGAAAGGTGGGTGATTCCACTCAAAACATACTGCCAAAAATTTAGAAATTTTGATATTAGGTTATAGGTTAGGTTAGGTGAGCTAACTAATATCGTATGTTTGTAGGATATACCAAATTTGTGTATAAAAGAATCAAAAATATTAAGGACAGTCTGCCTCTAAAAACTTTTTAAAGGGTACCTTAAAACGGATCGTACCTCCGATAGGTAAAAAACGACTTTTGACACAAATGTGTAGGGATTTTTGTTCCTAAAAATACTACAGAAATAAGAGCTCCAATATGTAGGAAACACCCTGTAGAACAGGTAAGTTAACTTGTTCACAAAACCTTTGTAACCGATATTATCTTTCTTTGGTCTTTTGCCTGCAATGTAGACAAAATTTCAAGAAGCATATCATTTCTACTAATCTTACGTAAGTCCAGTTTCTTCACTTAATTTAGCGCCAGTACTGTTGCAAAGAGTATTCTAACTGCATTAAAATACTTGTTCTAAGCTTTCACGTACAAAATTGTGATTCTATATTTACTTGTTCATACACTTGTCCTAACAGAATAGAATCTGCGACTCTCTAGATATCCAGCAGATTGCAGAATGGGAAGATATCTTAACAACTCTGGCATGAACCAATATGTGAAAAACTTCAACTTATCATTAATGGAATTAAGACAGAAGGAAAGACGCAGCTGTAGTAATTAATCTATTAATTCAAGATGTCCAACATGTATGTATAATTATTTAGGACAATAAAACCAATGTTTCGTTCTGTATATAGCTAATAATACTGTAAAGTTAAGGCTTTACGGATTTACCGTAAACTGGAATGAATGAACGATAAAAATGTTGTCTATACAAAGTGGTTTTAAGTAATAAGCGAGCAAAAAATGCTGCCAATTAACGCTAAAAAGTGTCCCTACTTAAGTCTTATCGACCCAAACGGACGATTAAACCGACAAACCTAAGTGGATCGACCGTATCTTGAGCGAGTCTCTTTTACATTAAAGCTCGCCTCATATTGGCTTAACTGGCAAAAAGCCAAGCCTTATTAAACATTTTATTTTCGATATGCAGAAAACCGGCCCGAGTCCATTCTTCCAAATGCAAAAAGGCCTTCAGATACGTATCGGTACACAAAGCGCATACATAAATAGCCGAACGGGCGATAATCTAGACAAATTCAGCAACGATTTGCATTGTGCGGTCGCCTGCGCTTGATTTGTTTACGTACTTACTCTCTTTGCCGGATTAGGACCTAATGTATGCGCGAGACAATGCTATAATTTTATCAACTCGAAAACCAGATCCTCAATTAAATTGCCTTCTATGGGGGAAACGCGGATTTATTTAGTCGGTAATTGAGGTACGTGCTTCGGCCGATTCGAATCGATCGCTTTTGGGTTACTTACGAGTGGTTTATTAAGCGGTTGTTGTCGGCGACATGTTTGCTTAAGCGCACTTAATGGTTTATTAATATTCCGACAGTCTGAACTATGGAGAAGTCATAGTTTCTTACTGCTGAAACTTCTTTGAAGGTGGTCTTTCTTCAATTGTAGGCTTGTCAACTTATATTTGTTTCTCCCCAAAGATACTCAAAAACAGTCCATGACAGGAAATTAACTAGAATCACTGTAAGCTCATATAGAAGGAATACAATCCAAACTAAAATGGTAGAATGAGGTTGTTTAATGAATATAATGTGGGCTTCTACTGGAGTCTAGACAGAATTTAAGAGCAAGGCTGAAGGCTCTTCTTAACTGGACACACTTCAATAATATCAAAAAGGCAAATATCAAATAGCATGTACTAAAAGGAACAAATGTAACAAACAAACATTCTCATTTTGCTCATGTAGGCCAGGTAGTTTATACCTCCTGTATGATCCGATCCTACAATAATGTACGACTTCCTCTTGATTTTTTACCAGGTCCCCTCCAAAGTGAGTCTCTCAAGACCATTTCTTCTAACCACATGACCCAAGAGTTTTGGTTGGTTTTTTTCTCAGTCCAGGACACTATTAGCATTCTACGCCAGCAAAACAAGAAGACATCTTCCGCTTGTCCCATACAAAAAGACTGTAAACTCCTGACCAATCTCACTTTGGTGTTTTCCATACTTTGGTTAGTCTAGTCATGGCTTCTTTTGCTCTTCTGCTCTTCATCTCCTCGCTGGATCCGACTTTGCTCGAGAAGGCGTGAACTGTTTCGATGTTGTTTATCCTTTTTACTTCAAGTTTGTTATTATTTTGACAATCAATTATCATTATTTTGGTTTTCTTTCTGTTTATCTGCAGGCCTATATTTTCTTGCTTATTTCTTCGACTCTACATATAAGATCAATCCTTCTTCCGATGCAGCGATTAGGATCGTATCATCGGCGTCACGCAAACCGGTCAGAGGATTGGGATTGATAAACAAAAAACAAAACCTCACCATTTTTAACTATGATGCAGCATTAATGGGGCTGTTCCTAGATTTGGAAACGCCATTCATTCATAGAGTTGAATACAGATGTCACCAGATGTTGCACAACAACTAACATTATTTAGAATTCAACAACAGTCAAACAGATGTTAAAAGCATTAGAAGAAATTTTTCAAAGAAAAAGTGTTTTTAAAAAGCTCACTCTAAATAAGAAGTTGCTTACAATGAATTGTGGAAAAAGTGAGAAGCTAGAAGATCATTTTTAAAAATTTGATTCATTAATAAGTGAATTGGAACACATAGGGTCAGAAATGGATGACTCTGACAAAGTAAATCATTGGTTACTTAAATGAAAATTATGACTCTGTAATAACTGTCATTGAAACTTTAAACACACATGTAACCATTCAGTTCAGTGATAGTCCATATTCTTCACTAACTCTGACTATTCTATTAATTACCGTCTAGATCTTCATGTCGCCGCTGTTGTTCAATCTTTATTCGGAGGAAATCATTCAGAGAGCACTGGAAAAAACAACAACGGGAATAAAGGTTAATGAAATACCCATTAACAATATCCGGTATGCAGACGACACCATACTTATTGCCGAAACAATAGGAGGGTTACAGAGGTTGGTTGATCAAGTAGTGAAGAGCAGTGAGGAAGGAGGACTTACCTTAAATATCAAAAATACCAAATTCATGATCATTACAAAGTCAGCTCAACAACAGGAAAACCTATGGATCAACGGAGAACCAATAGAGAAAGTTAGCAAATACAAATACTTAGGATCAACGGTTAATGAAGATAATGAGTACACCGAAGAAATTAAAGCAAGAATTGGACAGGCCAGAACCATATTCAACAAAATGAGGAATGTGTTATGCAGTAGAGATCTTAATCTACACCTTAGAGTCAGAATATTGAGATGCTATGTTTTCTCGGTGCTGCTGTACGGGATGGAATCCTGGACGTTAAAGAAAGAGATAAGCGACCGACTGGAAGCATTCGAGATGTGGTCATATAGAAGGATCTTGAGAATAAGTTGGGTGGACATGGTAACAAACGGGGAGGTACTGGGAAGAATGAGAAAAGAAAAGGAAATATTAAACACAATTAAAATAAGGAAGCTGCAATATCTGGGCCATGTGATGAGGGGAGATAAATATGTATTGTTGCAGAACATTAAGATACAGGGGAAAAGAAGCAGAGGAAGAAGACGTATCTCTTGGTTGAATAACCTGAGAGGATGGTATAACTGTAGTTCCACTGAGTTGTTTAGAGCTGCAGCATCGAAAGTGAGGATAGCCATGATGATTGCCAACCTTCTGAGAGGAGATGGCACTTAAAGAAGAAGAAGAAGATCTTCATGTATTCCAGCTAATAGAACTGTGTCGTCCGCGCATCTCAGATTCACACCATTAATTTGAATATCTATGTCCTGCTCAACGAGTGTTTTATTTACTATTCTTCTGAGAGGATTGGTAAAAGAGAACTCTGAGTATCATTATCAATACAACTATCATTATCAATTTGATACCAGACAATTCCAATTTCCTTAATGAAGATGCCGATTATCCTTGAAACGTTTGAAATATTCTCCATTGTCGTGTGTAACTATTTCAAGCCAGCTTTAACATTTAATTTCACATCAAAGTGAACGTATTTTAAATAACTACTTTTGTTAGAATCAAATGTCATATTGATCAAAACCGATTTAGCAATTAATTTGTCACATATTTATGTCAGCTGTACTAAAAAGAATATTTAATTTAATGATAAATTTTGCCGTAAATTGTTTAATTATGATCCTTTTAAAATAAAACTTTAGTTAATCAGTTTTGTGATATTCGCATGTCATTTGATTTTGTTTAGTATTCGGTTTCAGTGATTTGCAATAACCGAAAATTTGGTTAGGTTCACTTTTATTGAAAACGGTCGCCCCTTCTTGATCATGCCTAAGGGTCGTAAACAAACCCTCGTGCTCCACCTTTTGAGGACTTGTTGAAACCGGTCATTGTCGGGTGATTTATGTCGAATGGAGCGTGATATTTGGTCATTTAGAAAACAATCCGCTCCAACACCTCCGCCGGTAATTGACGATATGCATCGTTCATTCGGTTAAAATGGACAGACGGGCCATTTGCCGTCCAGAGAATTCCTGGATTGTCTCGATTTGGACGTGTACGTTGATTGGAATCGTAAATCGAGTTTTCCGCTTTAATTTTCAATCATCTCGATTGTTCTCCAGTTGTCCCGATTATTGGGGCAGAAGACTGAAATGTGTTTACTTACTAAAAAATGCACGTAAAGTGAGTTTGGGGCAACGAATTGAATATCTAAATTAAACCTTATATTGTCTTCTAATCTTGAATATTGAATTATGTTTAGTGTAGTTTTTAGTCGAGTCAGAGACAAATATTATATTAATACGTATACGGACATTTCCCACAGGTTTTATGGAATTTCTTCGGTAAAAGTACAAATCATAATCTAATCTCCCAGCATCATACAATAATTGACATTTTGATATCCGAAGCGATTGTTCTCATTGACGAAAGTCCGCACCGACTTCGTCATTGTTATTGAAATAAATTAAGCAATCGGTTATTGTTCGGCAAATTGAAATTTCCAACGGGTAAATAGTTCTTTTGTTGCCCCGGCCAGGGGCGTACCTTTTCCCCCTAAATGTCACTCGACTCTGGTATATCTGGAGTGGAGATTATGCAATTTTAATTAGAAAAAACTACACCCTACAGCCATTCCTTTCGTACAAAATGCAATTTGTCAAAGGGGGTAATAAAATTCGGGACGCAATCTCAGGACGGAATCCATCAATCAGAGTGGTTTGACCCCCCCACCCAACGGATTGCCGCCCCCAGACAATTGGCCCCTCCGTTCCTATTATATCGGTGATGTATGGCGATTTGACTGTAGAATTTTATTACCAAAAGCTGTCCCTTGTGAGTCACCCTAAGTTGGCTTGATAAGGAAGTTTTAAAGATATGTCAGTAAGAGTTGTTTATTTTCAAACGCCTTAAACTTTAGCTTTTGTGACAGTTTGCCGCTCAATCGAAAACAATACAAAAATATTGATTTATTGAGGTTTTTTGTCATTTAATTTAAATGCAAAGAAAAACATGCAAAAACTGTATTTAATTCGAAGTATAGGTTACTCTATGTGACTCGTATGAGTAACTAAACTGAATTTCATACGTTACATAAAGTATCACTTATACTCCTAATAAAATAAACAATTATTTGATTAAAATTTATATTTTTTTTACAGTTTTCTTCATTAAAGTTCCTTTCGAATAATAAACAGATACATGATTCTTCATTTTTTTATTTGAGAAAGAAACGCTGTACCAAAAAGTGACAGGAGTGATTTTTCATTCTAAATTGAATGAAAAATTCAGGACTGATTTGTATTTTACGAAAAATGAGTGACGTACCATTTTCTTCTGTTAAAATATCTTGTAACATGGCTATATGGACGCTACTGATAAAACTGAGCAACACTTTTCTCACTTGACAATTTTTAATGATCAAATTTAATTTTTAAAATCACTTGACTACTTTTAATGGTAAAATAAACATTCCTAAGATCACGTGACCGTTTTTAAGGTTCAAACGGAACCTGAAGGTCACGTGACTCATTTAAAGTTTAAAATTACCTTCCAAGTGAATTTTTTAATGTCAAAATGGTATTGAAAAGGTTACGTAACTGTTTTTACGTTCTAAAGATCACATGAATGCTTTCAATTATCAAATTTAACTTTAAACGACACGTTAGCATTTTTTAAATTAAAGTGTAATGTGACTATTTTCAAGCATTAAATAAAATATTTCAAAGATCTCGTGACTATTTTTAAAGTCATAATGGAATAGTGACGCTTGAAAGTCACGTGACCATTTTTGACTAAAAATATTGTCCTGAAGATTACGTGACTTTTCACCCTTGTGTCTGTTGTTATGAGTAGAGTCCGGATTAAAAAGCACTAAAATCGTGAAAAAAAGCATACAAATCTGTAAAAAAGCACAAAACTCTTTCAGAGATGCAAAATTTGCAAACCCAAACTGGTTCAACTTCTAAACATTTTTTGAATCTTTCAAACTGCTTTAGAAGCATACGGAAGATTTTAGACTGAAAACTATCAAAAATTTTTTAAACTACTTGAGAGCATTTGAAAGGTTTTTGGACTGTTTTAAGAACATATTTAAGGTTCTGGAATGCTTTGGAAGCATTTGGAAACTCTTACACAGTTCTAGAATTTTTTAAAAGCTTCTAGACTGCTTTGATATCTTTTGGAAGCTTCTAGACTATTTTGAAAGACTTCCGACTGCTTTAGAAGCATTTTGGAGTTTTTGTAGTGTTTTGAAATCTTTTCAGACTACTTTAGGAGCATTGAAGATTCTGGACTGTTTTTAAGAGTTTTAAGACATGTGGACTTGAACTTTTGAAACCTTTGAAACTGCTTTAGAAGCATACGGAAGCTTTTAGACTGCCTTGAAATTTTTTGAGAGCTTCTAGACTAGCTGAAGATTATTTGGAAGCCTTTAGAGTGTTCTAAAAGCTTTTGGAAGCTTCTAGACTGTTTTGAAAGACTTCAGACTGCTTTAGAAGCATTTTGGAGTTTCTGTAGTGTTTTGAAATCTTTTTAGACTACTTTAGGAGCATTGATGGTTCTGGACTGCTTTTAAGAAATGTGAATTTGAACTTTTGGAAGCTTTGAAACTGCTTTAGAAGCATACGGAAGCTTTTAGACTGCCTTGAAATTTTTTGAGAGCTTCTAGACTAGTTGAAGATTATTTGGAAGCCTTTAGAGTGTTCTAAAACCTTTTGGAAGCTTCTAGACTGTTATGGAAGGCTTTAGACGGCTTGAGAAATATTTTGGAGTTTCTGTAGTGTTTTAAAACCTTTTTAGACTACTTTAGGAGCATTTGGAAGGTGTTTGGGCAGTTTAAAAAGCCTTGAAGGTTCTGGACTGCCTTTAAGACATTTGAAACTTTGTAGACGGTTTTAGAAACTTTTGGATGCTGTCCCACTGCTTTAGAAGCATACGGAAGCTTTTGAGAGCTGATAGATAAATTGAAAAGCATTTGGAAGCTTTTAGACTGTTCTAAATGCTTTTAGACTCTTATAGTCTGCTTTGTAAGCTTTGCAAGGCATTTTAAAGGTTTTGGAATGTTTTTACATTTTTTTTAGACTACTTCAGGACCATTTGGAAATTTTTTGGTCAGTTTAAATTTGTAAATTGATACTTATACATTTTGCAACATGTTTTTGTCGTTCAGAAGCCTTCAATATCTCAATATAGCAATTTTTTGACAAAGCAGTTATTAGTTTAGTTTATATTTAAAAACTTGAAAAGCTTGTTTTGTAGAAAACTAGTTAAACCATACAAAAATAGCAGTAAATAAGCACAAAAAACTAAAATAAGCACAAAACGAAAAAAGCAAAAAAAGCATCAACAAAACCTGTCAAATGACGTGTTTTTGCATAAATCCTTCACATTAGATGTTAAAGTTTGGTTGCTTTTATTATTTACAAAAAGCAAAATTTCTAGAAATCCGGACTCTAGTTATGATTGTTACCTCACAATTGGGCAAATAATGGACATAAAGCTACAAAATCCATTTAGCAAAGTCAACGGATGGTATATTTTGACATTTTGAGGACTGCAGAGTAAACATTGACAGTTGGGACGTTTATGACAGCTGTCACAAGGTATTAGGACAGAATTCAGTACACCGTAACACCACAACACTCTAAATATTACCATGAAGCTGTAAAGCATGTTATGAACGTAAAACTGCAAATAAACTTATTATGATTTGACTCCCTGAGTGTGTGTAGAAAAAACTTTGAGAGTTGTGACGTATTTGACAGTTGTCAGGTGACACAGGATTTTGACAAACCAGTTACGTCACAATAGGCCACATAGTGATCATGAAACTATAAAATTTATTCGGTCTCTACTATTCCAAGTAAACGAAAAATATTTGGACAGTTTGAGCTTTCCATGACAAATGATGGACATATTAGACAGCTGTCATAAGACATTAAAACATTATTTAGTAAACTGTGATGTCACAACTCTCAAAATGTCTGTGATATTCATGACATCTTAAATAATAGTTGGCATTTATGTGATTAGTCACAATTATCAACTTTCATTAACACTTTTTCACACCAAACAGATTTTTACATTGTTTTACATTCTAAAAAAGTACATTATTTAAACGTTACATAAATAAATAAAAAAGTAACACTCAACGCTTTAAATAATGAACTGGAAATGTTTTACAAAATGACGAAATAGATTCGAATGAGGGCCGATATGCCTCGCAATATTTATTTATTTATGCGGTTGGCAAAACCGGTTATGATTTCTATTGTTTTGTTTTGTTTTACATGTTTTTTTTAAATTTAATCTATTATATATGAATGTGAAGTGGATATTTAGTTTATTAAATGAATATGCGTTTTTTACAATAATGACAGTAGCAATAATATCATGTAAATATTTTCTTTGTAACTGTATATCATTTAGTTTGCTGAAAATGTAAAAATTTGTATAAAAGAAAAACATGCTTGAAAGGTAAAACTGAATTCCCTAGAGCCTCAATATACAAAATTAACAAGAAAACTTTCCTTTTTGAGGGTGATTGATAAAAACCTCAACCATCATCAGTTTGACTTCCGCTCGAACGAGCGTCCGATTACGAAACGGTAAATATCGGCGCCAGTAATGGAACCCTAAGTAAATGAAGCCCAATTTTGATTAATTAGCAAACGTTTCCATCGGCAAAAGGACTTAAGGGAGAATGTGGAGAAAGTGGCTCGAAAATGTGCTGGCTCGCCGAAATGTAAACATCGCTTTCCGCTCGGGCTGCTTACCAAAATACGTGTGCGAGAGTCTATAGAACTTGCCAAGTTGGCGCTTGATAAACGCGGTTTATTGAAAAAGAGAAGAAGATTATCTGCCAGTTTGGTCAATTTGTTTGCGAATCTGCTTTGGAGGGTTTTTGGCCTGTTTATGCTTATGCAGCTGGATTAATGGGAAAGCGTAAAGTTTCCTAGAGGTTCACTTAATAATCGTTATCAATATCATTATCCAGTTAAATTTGTATTGAGGATTCTAGACCGTCATCAGTTTGGGGTAATAAGGGAATAAAGGAACAGATCTACAAAGCCACATCTATCACTAACACTCATAAATTAAATATTTTAGGATAATGTTGTTGATTGATAGTGATAAAGCTTTAAATGTGGAGCAAAAATTATGTGAGAGTATTTCATATCCTAGTCATCCTGAATGAAATTGAATTAAACTCTGGATGACAAAGGTATTTCTTCCATGACTGGATTATGCCTGAGAGTCTCTTTCAAAATCCTACTACATTAACTTTGATTGCTATTCTAATGGTGATGGTTGTATGTTGCCATTAAACACCATTGTATGGCCTAAACTAATGGCTAGAACTTACTTATAATAATTAATTCCAATAAGATCGCATAACCATCAGTATCAATAATTAACAGAATCTCTATTAGAATCTGTAAATTATGTACTTATACTATAAAACGTAACTAAGTTGATTTATTAATCAAAAAGTTACTTTAAAAAATAGAACTTACCTTATAGAGGAGAGGAGGAACACCTGAAACAAAACAGAAAATTACTACTAGTTGACAATTTTCACATAAAAAGGACAAACAAACAACATAAAATACATGATGGACTAATATTAGCAGGCTGAAGATTAAATACTTGAATATCAATTCTTAGATGGGGGAGAAAAATTTGAACAGAAATACAGACAAAATAAGGAAAGAGAACGAGGAGAATAAGGGTTAAAGAAAGTGTGAATATGAGAAGACAGATCCTCGAAATACTGCAGAGTTGAGAGGGAAGAGTAGGAAACGTACGTCTGAGGGAAGAAGATAGCAAAAGGTATGATGTAAAACTGCGAGAAGAAGAGTTGGGAGACGTAATTTCCAAGTTTCTTCTCTTGCTCTTTTACTCTCGAGAGAGTATGGTGACATCATGTCTCAATTGCTCGGATCGTAGTTCTTCAGCCTTTTCTGTCTTGAGCCGCATATAAATGGGGGAGAAAAATTTGAACAGAAATACAGACAAAATAAGGAAAGAGAACGAGGAGAATAAGGGTTAAAGAAAGTGTGAAAATTATATGAGAAGACAGATCCTCGAAATACTGCAGAGTTGAGAGGGAAGAGTAGGAAACGTACGTCTGAGGGAAGAAGATAGCAAAAGGTATGATGTAAAACTGCGAGAAGAAGAGTTGGGAGACGTAATTTCCAAGTTTCTTCTCTTGCTCTTTTACTCTCGAGAGAGTATGGTGACATCATGTCTCAATTGCTCGGATCGTAGTTCTTCAGCCTTTTCTGTCTTGAGCCGCATATAAATAAGGGGGAAAAATTTGAACAGAAATACAGACAAAATAAGGAAAGAGAACGAGGAGAATAAGGGTTAAAGAAAGTGTGAATATGAGAAGACAGATCCTCGAAATACTGCAGAGTTGAGAGGGAAGAGTAGGAAACGTACGTCTGAGGGAAGAAGATAGCAAAAGGTATGATGTAAAACTGCGAGAAGAAGAGTTGGGTGACGTAATTTCCAAGTTTCTTCTCTTGTTCTTTTACTCTCGAGAGAGTATGGTGACATCATGTCTCAATTGCTCGGATCGCAGTTCTTCAGCCTTTTCTGTCTTGAGCCGCATATAAATGGGGGAGAAAAATTTGAACAGAAATACAGACAAAATAAGGAAAGAGAACGAGGAGAATAAGGGTTAAAGAAAGTGTGAATATGAGAAGACAGATCCTCGAAATACTGCAGAGTTGAGAGGGAAGAGTAGGAAACGTACGTCTGGGGGAAGAAGATAGCAAAAGGTATGATGTAAAACTGCGAGAAGAAGAGTTGGGAGACGTAATTTCCAAGTTTCTTCTCTTGTTCTTTTACTCTCGAGAGAGTATGGTGACATCATGTCTCAATTGCTCGGATCGTAGTTCTTCAGCCTTTTCTGTCTTGAGCCGCATATAAATGGGGAGAAAAATTTGAACAGAAATACAGACAAAATAAGGAAAGAGAACGAGGAGAATAAGGGTTAAAGAAAGTGTGAATATGAGAAGACAGATCCTCGAAATACTGCAGAGTTGAGAGGGAAGAGTAGGAAACGTACGTCTGAGGGAAGAAGATAGCAAAAGGTATGATGTAAAACTGCGAGAAGAAGAGTTGGGAGACGTAATTTCCAAGTTTCTTCTCTTGTTCTTTTACTCTCGAGAGAGTATGGTGACATCATGTCTCAATTGCTCGGATCGTAGTTCTTCAGCCTTTTCTGTCTTGAGCCGCATATAAATGGGGGAGAAAAATTTGAACAGAAATACAGACAAAATAAGGAAAGAGAACGAGGAGAATAAGGGTTAAAGAAAGTGTGAATATGAGAAGACAGATCCTCGAAATACTGCAGAGTTAAGAGGGAAGAGTAGGAAACGTACGTCTGGGGGAAGAAGATAGCAAAAGGTATGATGTAAAACTGCGAGAAGAAGAGTTGGGAGACGTAATTTCCAAGTTTCTTCTCTTGTTCTTTTACTCTCGAGAGAGTATGGTGACATCATGTCTCAATTGCTCGGATCGCAGTTCTTCAGCCTTTTCTGTCTTGAGCCGCATATAAATGGGGGAGAAAAATTTGAACAGAAATACAGACAAAATAAGGAAAGAGAACGAGGAGAATAAGGGTTAAAGAAAGTGTGAATATGAGAAGACAGATCCTCGAAATACTGCAGAGTTGAGAGGGAAGAGTAGGAAACGTACGTCTGGGGGAAGAAGATAGCAAAAGGTATGATGTAAAACTGCGAGAAGAAGAGTTGGGAGACGTAATTTCCAAGTTTCTTCTCTTGTTCTTTTACTCTCGAGAGAGTATGGTGACATCATGTCTCAATTGCTCGGATCGTAGTTCTTCAGCCTTTTCTGTCTTGAGCCGCATATAAATAAGGGGGAAAAATTTGAACAGAAATACAGACAAAATAAGGAAAGAGAACGAGAAGAATAAGGATTAAAGAAAGTGTCAATATTATATGAGAAGACAGATCCTCGAAATACTGCAGAGTTGAGAGGGAAGAGTAGGAAACGTACGTCTGGGGGAAGAAGATAGCAAAAGGTATGATATAAAAATGCGAGAAGAAGAATTGGGAGACGTAATTTCCAAGTTTCTTCTCGTGTTCTTTTACTCTCGAGAGAGTATGGTGACATTATGCCTCAATTGCTCGGATCGTAGTTCTTCAGCCTTTTCTGTCTTGAGCCGCATATAAATGTGGGAGAAAAATTTGAACAGAAATACAGACAAAATAAGGAAAGAGAACGAGGAGAATAAGGGTTAAAGAAAGTGTGAAAATTATATGAGAAGACAGATCCTCGAAATACTGCAGAGTTGAGAGGGAAGAGTAGGAAACGTACGTCTGAGGGAAGAAGATAGCAAAAGGTATGATGTAAAACTGCGAGAAGAAGAGTTGGGACACGTAATTTCCAAGTTTCTTCTCTTGCTCTTTTACTCTCGAGAGAGTATGGTGACATCATGTCTCAATTGCTCGGATCGCAGTTCTTCAGCCTTTTCTGTGTTGAGCCGCATATAAATGGGGAGAAAAATTTTAACAGAAATACAGACAAAATAAGGAAAAAGAACGAGGAGAATAAGGGTTAAAAAAGTGTGAATATTATATGAGAAGACAGATCCTCGAAATACTGCAGAGTTGAGAGGGAAGAGTAGAAACTTACGTCTGAGGGAAGAAGATAGCAAAAAGGTATGATGTAAAACTGCGAGAAGAAGAGTTAGGTGACGTAACTTCCAAGTTTCTTCTCTTGTTCTTTTACTCTCGAGAGAGTATGGTGACATCATGTCTCAATTGCTCGGATCGTAGTTCTTCAGCGTTTTCTGTCTTGAGCCGCATATAAATGGAGGAGAAAAATTTGAACAGAAATACAGACAAAATAAGGAAAGAGAACGAGGAGAATAAGGGTTAAAGAAAGTGTGAATATGAGAAGACAGATCCTCGAAATACAGCAGAGTTAAGAGGGAAGAGTAGGAAACGTACGTCTGGGGGAAGAAGATAGGAAAAGGTATGATGTAAAACTGCGAGAAGAAGAGTTGGGAGACGTAATTTTCAAGTTTCTTCTCTTGCTCTTTTACTCTTGAGAGAGTATGGTGACATCATGTCTCAATTGCTCGGATCGTAGTTCTTCAGCCTTTTCTGTCTTGAGCCGCATATAAATGGGGGAGAAACGTTTGAACAGAAATACAGACAAAATAAGGAAAGAGAACGAGGAGAATAAGGGTTAAAGAAAGTGTGAATATTATATGAGAAGACAGATCCTCGAAATACTGCAGAGTTGAGAGGGAAGAGTAGGAAACGTACGTCTGGGGGAAGAAGATAGCAAAAGGTATGATGTAAAACTGCGAGAAGAAGAGTTGGGTGACAGAATTTCCAAGTTTCTTCTCTTGCTCTTTTACTCTCGAGAGAGTATGGTGACATCATGTCTCAATTGCACGGATCGCAGTTCTTCAGCCTTTTCTGTCTTGAGCCGCATATAAATGGGGGAGAAACGTTTGAACAGAAATACAGACAAAATAAGGAAAGAGAACGAGGAGAATAAGGGTTAAAAAAAGTGTGAAAATTATATGAGAAGACAGATCCTCGAAATACTGCAGAGTTGAGCGGGAAGAGTAGGAAACGTACATCTGAGGGAAGAAGATAGCAAAAGGTATGATGTAAAACTGCGAGAAGAAGAGTTGGGACACGTAATTTCCAAGTTTCTTCTCTTGCTCTTTTACTCTCGAGAGAGTATGGTGACATCATGTCTCAATTGCTCGGATCGCAGTTCTTCAGCCTTTTCTGTGTTGAGCCGCATATAAATGGAGGAGAAAAATTTGAACAGAAATACAGACAAATAAGGAAAGAGAACGAGGAGAATAAGGGTTAAAGAAAGTGTGAAAATTAATATGAGAAGACAGATCCTCGAAATACTGCAGAGTTGAGAGGGAAGAGTAGGAAACGTACGTCTGGGGAAAAGATAGCAAAAGGTAATGATGTAAAACTGCGAGAAGAAGAGTTGGGAGACGTAATTTTCAAGTTTCTTCTTTTGCTCTTTTACTCTCGAGAGAGTATGGTGACATCATGTTTCAATTGCTCGGATCGTAGTTATTCAGCCTTTTCTGTCTTGAGCCGCATATAATGGGGGAGAGAAAAATTTGAACAGAAACACAGACAAAATAAGGAAAGAGAACGAGGAGAATAAGGATTAAAGAAAGTGTGAATATGAGAAGACAGATCCTCGAAATACTGCAGAGTTGAGAGGGAAGAGTAGGAAACTTACGTCTGAGGGAAGAAGATAGCAAAAGGTATGATGTAAAACTGCGAGAAGAAGAGTTAGGTGACGTAACTTCCAAGTTTCTTCTCTTGTTCTTTTACTCTCGAGAGAGTATGGTGACATCATGTCTCATTGCTCGGATCGTAGTTCTTCAGCGTTTTCTGTCTTGAGCCGCATATAAATGGAGGAGAAAAATTTTGAAACAGAAAAACAGACAAAATAAGGAAAGAGAACGAGGAGAATAAGGGTTAAAGAAAGTGTGAATATGAGAAGACAGATCCTCGAAATACAGCAGAGTTAAGAGGGAAGAGTAGGAAAACGTACGTCTGGGGAGAAGATAGGAAAAGGTATGATGTAAAACTGCGAGAAGAAGAGTTGGGAGACGTAATTTTCAAGTTTCTTTCTTGCTCTTTTACTCTTGAGAGAGTATGGTGACATCATGTCTCAATTGCTCGGATCGTAGTTCTTCAGCCTTTTCTGTCTTGAGCCGCATATAAATGGGGGGAAACGTTTGAACAGAAATACAGACAAAATAAGGAAAGAGAACGAGGAGAATAAGGGTTAAAGAAAGTGTGAATATTATATGAGAAGACAGATCCTCGAAATACTGCAGAGTTGAGAGGGAAGAGTAGGAAACGTACGTCTGGGGGAAGAAGATAGCAAAAGGTATGATGTAAAACTGCGAGAAGAAGAGTTGGGTGACAGAATTTCAAGTTTCTTCTCTTGCTCTTTTACTCTCGAGAGAGTATGGTGACATCATGTCTCAATTGCACGGATCGCAGTTCTTCAGCCTTTCTGTCTTGAGCCGCATATAAATGGGGGAGAAACGTTTGAACAGAAATACAGACAAAATAAGGAAAGAGAACGAGGAGAATAAGGTTTAAAAAAAGTGTGAAAATTATATGAGAAGACAGATCCTCGAAATACTGCAGAGTTGAGCGGGAAGAGTAGGAAACGTACATCTGAGGAAGAAGATAGCAAAAGGTATGATGTAAAACTGCGAGAAGAAGATTGGGACACGTAATTTCCAAGTTTCTTCTCTTGCTCTTTTACTCTCGAGAGAGTATGGTGACATCATGTCTCAATTGCTCGATCGCAGTTCTTCAGCCTTTTCTGTGTTGAGCCGCATATAAATGGAGGAGAAAAATTTGAACAGAAATACAGACAAAATAAGGAAAGAGAACGAGGAGAATAAGGGTTAAAGAAAGTGTGAAAATTATATGAGAAGACAGATCCTCGAAATACTGCAGAGTTGAGAGGGAAGAGTAGGAAACGTACGTCTGGGGAAAAGATAGCAAAAGGTATGATGTAAAACTGCGAGAAGAAGAGTTGGGAGACGTAATTTTCAAGTTTCTTCTTTTGCTCTTTTACTCTCGAGAGAGTATGGTGACATCATGTTTCAATTGCTCGGATCGTAGTTATTCAGCCTTTTCTGTCTTGAGCCGCATATAAATGGGGGAGAAAAATTTGAACAGAAACACAGACAAAATAAGGAAAGAGAACGAGGAGAATAAGGATTAAAAGAAAGTGTGAATATGAGAAGACAGATCCTCGAAATACTGCAGAGTTGAGAGGGAAGAGTAGGAAACGTACTCTGGGGGAAGAAGGTAGCAAAAGGTTATGATGTAAAACTGCGAGAAGAAGAGTTCGGAGACGTAACTTCCAAGTTTCTTCTCTTGTTCTTTTACTCTCGAGAGAGTATGGTGACATCATGTCTCAATTGCTCGGATCGCAGTTCTTCAGCCTTTTCTGTGTTGAGCCGCATATAAATGGGGAGAAAAATTTTAACAGAAATACAGACAAAATAAGGAAAAAGAACGAGGAGAATAAGGGTTAAAGAAAGTGTGAATATGAGAAGACAGATCCTCGAAATACTGCAGAGTTGAGAGGGAAGAGTAGGAAACGTACGTCTGGGGGAAGAAGATAGCAACAGGTATGATGTAAAACTGCGAGAAGAAGAGTTGGGACACGTAATTTCCAAGTTTCTTTTTTGCTCTTTTACTCTCGAGAGAGTATGGTGACATCATGTTTCAATTGCTCGGATCGTAGTTATTCAGCCTTTTCTGTCTTGAGCCGCATATAAATGGGGGAGACAAATTTGAACAGAAATACAGACAAAATAAGGAAAGAGAATGAGAAGAATAAGGGTTAAAGAAAGTGTGAAAATTATATGAGAAGACAGATCCTCGAAATACTGCAGAGTTGAGAGGGACGAGTAGGAAACGTACGTCTGGGGGAAGAAGATAGAAAAAGGTATGATGTAAAACTGCGAGAAGAAGAGTTGGGACACGTAATTTCCAAGTTTCTTCTTTTGCTCTTTTACTCTCGAGAGAGTATGGTGACATCATGTCTCAATTGCTCGGATCGCAGTTCTTCAGCCTTTTCTGTCTTGAGCCGCATATAAATGGGGGAGAAAAATTTGAACAGAAATACAGACAAAATAAGGAAAGAGAACGAGGAGAATAAGGGTTAAAGAAAGTGTGAAAATTATATGAGAAGACAGATCCTCGAAATACTGCAGAGTTGAGAGGGAAGAGTAGGAAACGTACGTCTGAGGGAAGAAGATAGCAAAAGGTATGATGTAAAACTGCGAGAAGAAGAGTTGGGAGACGTAATTTCCAAGTTTCTTCTCGTGTTCTTTTACTCTCGATAGAGTATGGTGACATCATGTCTCAATTGCTCGGATCGCAGTTCTTCAGCCTTTTCTGTCTTGAGCCGCATATAAATGGGGGAGAAAAATTTGAACAGAAATACAGACAAAATAAGGAAAGAGAACGAGGAGAATAAGGGTTAAAGAAAGTGTGAAAATTATATGAGAAGACAGATCTTCGAAATACTGCAGAGTTGAGAGGGAAGAGTAGGAAACGTACGTCTAAGGGAAGAAGATAGCAAAAGGTATGATGTAAAAACTACGAGAAGAAGAGTTGGGAGACGTAATTTCCAAGTTTCTTCTCTTGCTCTTTTACTCTCGAGAGAGTATGGTGACATCATGTCTCAATTGCTCGGATCGTAGTTCTTCAGCTTTTCTGTCTTGAGCCGCATATAAATGGGGGAGAAAAATTTGAACAGAAATACAGACAAAATAAGGAATGAGAGAACGAGGAGAATAAGGGTTAAAGAAAGTGTGACTATGAGAAGACAGATCCTCGAAATACTGCAGAGTTGAGAGGGAAGAGTAGGAAACGTACGTCTGGGGGAAAAGATAGCAAAAGGTATGATGTAAAACTGCGAGAAGAAGAGTTGGGAGACGTAATTTCCAAGTTTCTTCTCTTGCTCTTTTACTCTCGAGAGAGTATGGTGACATCATGTCTCAATTGCGGATCGCAGTTCTTCAGCCTTTTCTGTCTTGAGCCGCATATAAATGGGGGAGAAAAATTTGAACAGAAACACAGACAAAATAAGGAAAGAGAACGAGGAGAATAAGGATTAAAGAAAGTGTGAATATGAGAAGACAGATCCTCGAAATACTGCAGAGTTGAGAGGGAAGAGTAGGAAACGTACGTCTGGGGGAAGAAGATAGCAAAAGGTATGATGTAAAACTGCGAGAAGAAGAGTTCGGAGACGTAACTTCCAAGTTTCTTCTCTTGTTCTTTTACTCTCGAGAGAGTATGGTGACATCATGTCTCAATTGCTCGGATCGCAGTTCTTCAGCCTTTTCTGTCTTGAGCCGCATATAAATGGGGGAGAAAAATTTGAACAGAAACACAGACAAAATAAGGAAAGAGAACGAGGAGAATAAGGGTTAAAGAAAGTGTGAATATTATATGAGAAGACAGATCCTCGAAATACTGCAGAGTTGAGAGGGAAGAGTAGGAAACGTACGTCTGGGGGAAGAAGATAGCAAAAGGTATGATGTAAAACTGCGAGAAGAAGAGTTGGGACACGTAATTTCCAAGTTTCTTCTCTTGCTCTTTTACTCTCGAGAGAGTATGGTGACATCATGTCTCAATTGCTCGGATCGCAGTTCTTCAGCCTTTTCTGTCTTGAGCCGCATATAAATGGGGGAGAAAAATTTGAACAGAAATACAGACAAAATAAGGAAAGAGAACGAGGAGAATAAGGGTTAAAGAAAGTGTGAAAATTATATGAGAAGACAGATCCTCGAAATACTGCAGAGTTGAGAGGGAAGAGTAGGAAACGTACGTCTGAGGGAAGAAGATAGCAAAAGGTATGATGTAAAACTGCGAGAAGAAGAGTTGGGAGACGTAATTTCCAAGTTTCTTCTCGTGTTCTTTTACTCTCGATAGAGTATGGTGACATCATGTCTCAATTGCTCGGATCGCAGTTCTTCAGCCTTTTCTGTCTTGAGCCGCATATAAATGGGGGAGAAAAATTTGAACAGAAATACAGACAAAATAAGGAAAGAGAACGAGGAGAATAAGGGTTAAAGAAAGTGTGAAAATTATATGAGAAGACAGATCTTCGAAATACTGCAGAGTTGAGAGGGAAGAGTAGGAAACGTACGTCTAAGGGAAGAAGATAGCAAAAGGTATGATGTAAAACTACGAGAAGAAGAGTTGGGAGACGTAATTTCCAAGTTTCTTCTCTTGCTCTTTTACTCTCGAGAGAGTATGGTGACATCATGTCTCAATTGCTCGGATCGTAGTTCTTCAGCCTTTTCTGTCTTGAGCCGCATATAAATGGGGGAGAAAAATTTGAACAGAAATACAGACAAAATAAGGAATGAGAACGAGGAGAATAAGGGTTAAAGAAAGTGTGACTATGAGAAGACAGATCCTCGAAATACTGCAGAGTTGAGAGGGAAGAGTAGGAAACGTACGTCTGAGGGAAGAAGATAGCAAAAGGTATGATGTAAAACTGCGAGAAGAAGAGTTGGGAGACGTAATTTCCAAGTTTCTTCTCTTGCTCTTTTACTCTCAAGAGAGTATGGTGACATCATGTCTCAATTGCTCGGAACGTAGTTCTTCAGCCTTTTCTGTCTTGAGCCGTAAGAAAAGCTTCTCGCAGACCAATCATTTTTTTGGTTTTTGTTTTCGTGTACAAAATACCGCAGGTATGATTGGTTTATTCTGGTTGATAACCTTGTAGTGATTTTTAGTTCCTTAAGAATTGACACGTTAGTATGATGTTCTGTGTATGATATTTGCAGCATTCCTCTGTAGGCCCACATTTTAAAAGCATCTATTATTCTTCGATTGACAATTTCTAAAGTCTAGGTCTCAGTTTAGTAATTTCAGCTTGAGATATAGCAGAGCCTTTACATATTCGAGTTTTATTGTAGATGTAGGTGGTATGGCCAGTCCTCGTTTGATTCAGTCACAGCAGCCTTTGTTTGTGATAAGTGATCCTAAATAGTTGAATTTCTCAATCACTTCAGAACCATCTTCAGATCTGGGTAACCTAGTTTATCATAAGACCATGTTCTCTGCTGATCCTATCCGACTTTCTCATGATTTCTGTGAGTTCTTCTTCCGAACGAGCTAGAATTAAGCTGTCATCTGCAAATCTATTCTATTTCCTCCTATGTCTAATCCCTCTCGCCAGACTTGCAGGACTTTTCTCATGATATACTCTTCGTATATATTGAAGAATATCTGTGACAAAATTCAGTTCTGTCTTAAACCGCATTTTGGAG
This sequence comes from Ips nitidus, assembly GCA_018691245.2. Taxonomy (NCBI): domain Eukaryota; kingdom Metazoa; phylum Arthropoda; class Insecta; order Coleoptera; family Curculionidae; genus Ips; species Ips nitidus. Next base: position 7,884,881 of record CM042788.1, read on the forward strand.
TGAAAAATTGTGATAGCGTGTTTGTTGACTTGAACTGAACAGGAAAAAACTGGTGGTATGGAAGAAAACTAAGTTCTGGGAGAGAAAAAGAGACTGAGGAAGGTAACAGCTATTGGGAGTAGTGTGGAAGAGATAGCCTCAGAGTGGAATTAACTCCTGACAGACGAGTTTTGCTAGTGGTCTGAGTTAAACTTCTTTTTTGGTGTTGTAGATATTTTAACTTATGAATTTATTAAATAATCTAATTTTCACCCAATGTACCCAATTTAAATATTAAAAATCTATGAATATAGTAGATCTACAAATATGGCAAACTACTAAATGATGTCATATCTTTCCATTTTAAATTACAAAGTGCAACTAGAGCTTTAAACATAAATCACTAATGTATTTCCAGCATGAGCTTAATGGATTCGACTCATCCATTTAAACATATTAACATAGTCGCCCTAGAACAATAAAGCGCGGCGTTTAAAAAAAAGCGCAGAGGCAACAATGGGAGTGTCTGCCCACACGAAGACGTAGCGAAAAAACCATCGGTCCTAACTCAGACCGTCGAGACGATCTGACAGAAATATGTATTCTGGTAGCTTTAGCATACAATGGCCCTTCCGAAGCACTACAGATCCCTATCGGCTCTTGACACTTTTTTGTTATTTCTAGATCGTGTGGCAAAAATGGTGTTTGCCGTATTTATTGGGCGCGATCGACTATCGGCACTGGTTTATGCCCGAAGGACGTATCAACCACCGACCATCTCCTGCTTCGAAGAAGAAGGAAGATTGGCGTGGTGTTGTTCAGATTCACTTTTGGACTGATGCACGATTTTGGTTCACCCCTGCACAATTACTCTAACCACACATTTCATCGTTATTTAGGTAACCAAATACCAAAAATCTTTAACAAGACTACCCATATACAGTTGGAACATTTAAAAAGATTACTAAAAATGATTATGACTCGCCTTTTTTTCAACAATCTTAATCGCCTTCCGGACAAATTGTTTTCAGCAATAACATTAAAAATCCAGCAGCGGTATCTCTCTGCGAGCGATACGAGAAAAAACCGCATTTCCCATCTTCGTCGAAACCATAACCGTCACCGAAGATATTGAGTGGCATATCTGCCGCCGTTTCTTCGATTAGTCAATAGTTGAAAGAAGATTTCTCGGAATAATAACGTATATCTTCACTTGATGTCGTTTACCAAACAGTAAGGCATTTATCTAGCCCGTTACGGCTTGATTGAGTTTTCCTTATGAGATCTTCTTTATATGCTTCGCGAGAAAAAGTTTGAATGTTCTTTTGTATTAGTTCGATAAATAATACACATTAAAAGAAGATATCTCATGATGAAAACATGCTAGGAATGCAGAAGACGTTATGGCAGTTGGTGTTTAAATTGCAGCATGCATGCGGATGATACTGCATGGCTTTATAGGTCAATTTTAAATTTTTAATAGCTTCAGACTAGTCATCTAGTAGAAATCAATCTCGTCTTCGTCTTCCATAAAAATTTCTGGGCAATTAGCCAATTCAGTCATTTGAACAGATTCTTCTGCTCTTCTTTGACACCAACAGAATTTAATTTACAAAAGAATATTCCTCGATCAAAAATTCTGGACAACTCAATCGATTAAACAGATTCTTCTAATCTTCTGTTCTGACTGTAATAGAATTAAATAATTCGTTAAAATATGTTTAAGTTTTGAAATCGATCACTTTGCCTTTTTTCAAAATGTCTAGGCAATAAGCCAGCTCAATCCTTAGAACAGATTCTTCTGTACTTCTTTCCTGAAGCTATTTAATAATGACGGAAGAATGTTTTTTGGGTGGTTCCGAAAAAAAAAACGTGAAGGATCAAAAATTAGCCAAAAAACCGTTTTCTGTCATTCATTATTTTTAATAATATTTTTAAAATTAGCTAAGGTTTGTTTAGAGGATCAATTAATGACAGAATTATTGTCATTTGAAATTTTATATTATTTGACAGTTCTTTACAAACATTTTTGCTCTCAATCAATTTTTTTAATTTTTTTTAGCAAAAACTGGTTTGATGCACCAAATTTTCAGTTGAAATTGTGGTTTGAAATTTGAACACACTCTAAATCAGTTATTTTTGAGAGTTCAGGGTGGTTCAACCATTTAAAAAAACCGTTTTGAGGGCCTCTTTCCAGTGGTGTAGAGCAAAAATTCTATCATAAAAATTGCATAGAGTGTGACAAAAAGAGTGAACCATCATAATTTTCATGCACACTGGAAGCATTATATTTGGGCTAAGGAGTTTAATAGGAACATATTTGGTTTATTGCATTTTTTGCGTAACTTTCACCGTTTTCGAGTTATTTAGGAAAAACTGGTTTGGGGCAACCAATATTTAAATCAGTTGAAATTGTGGATTGAAATTTGAACACGGTTTAAAGGACAGTTAGGAACAAAATTGCCTGTAAAACCCACTTGCAGCAAGAAAATGATTGTTTTAGGCACATTTTTGGAATCCTCATTAAATTTCCTATTCAATAACTTGAAAAAACACTATAAAATTTGGTATAGTTCAGGAGAAAAGCGGTGTCAAATTTTGAACTACCAGAAACACAGTTTGAAAGAACAGTTACAGACAAAATCGCCTGTAAAACCCACTTGAAGCAAGAAAATGATTGTTTTAGGCACATTTTTGGAATCCTCATTAAATTTCCTATCCGATAACCTGAAAAAACACTACAAAATTTGGTACAGTCAGGGAGAAAAGCGGTGTCAAATTTTGAACTACCAAAAACACAGTTTGAAAGAACAGTCACGGACAAAATCGCCTGTAAAACCCACCTGGAGTAAGGAAATCGCTGTTTTAAGCACATTTTTGGAATCTCTATTAAATTTCCTATCCGATAACCTGAAAAAACACTACAAAATTTGATACAGTCAGAGAGAAAAGCGGTGTCAAATTTTGAACTGCCAGAAATACAGTTTGAAAGAACAGTCAGCGACAAAATTGCCTGTAAAACCCACTTGTAGTAAGAAAATGATTTTTTTAAGCACATTTTTGGAATCCTCATTAAATTTCCTCTTCAATAACTTGAAAAAACACTACAAAATTTGGTACAGTCAGGGAGAAAAGCGGTGTCAAATTTTGAACTACCAAAAACACAGTTTGAAAGAACAGTCACGGACAAAATCGCCTGTAAAACCCACTTGGAGTAAGAAAATGATTGTTTTAAGCACATTTTTGGAATCTCTATTAAATTTCCTATCCGATAACCTGAAAAAACACTACAAAATTTGATACAGTCAGAGAGAAAAGCGGTGTCAAATTTTGAACTGCCAGAAATACAGTTTGAAAGAACAGTCAGCGACAAAATTGCCTGTAAAACCCACTTGTAGTAAGAAAATGATTGTTTTAAGCACATTTTTGGAATCCTCATTAAATGTCCTCTTCAAGAACTTGAAAAAACACTACAAAATTTGGTACAGTCAGGGAGAAAAGCGGTGTCAAATTTTGAACTACCAGAAACACAGTTTGAAAGAACAGTCGCGCGCAAAATTGCCTGTAAAACCCACTTGTAGTAAGAAAATAATTGTTTTAAGCACCGTTTCGGAATCCTCATTAAGTTTCCTATTTAATAACCTGAAAAAATACTATAAAATTTGGTACAGTTAAGGAGAAAAGCGGTCTCAAAATAGTGGTAATTTACCCATCACTCTGGAGAAACTTAAATAAGCGCAATAAATAATGGGATGAGGCAACCAAATGGTAAAAAGTTGACATTTTAATAAAGACAATTTATTTAACCAAAAAAAATGGTAAACGTTAGAAAAGCTAAGAGGATATAAATTACAAGTTAAAAACCCAAAAAATGTAGTTTAAATAAGTCACGTTACCATAAAAACACAATTTTAAATTTTTCGTATTAAACCAAATCGAAATTTGCAATTCAAAATGTGAAGCTTAAATTCTCCAGAAAAATTAAATTTTAAGTTTTAAAAACTGGCCAAAATCCAAAATTGGCAGAGCTCAAATTTGAAGTTAATAATTCACAGATATCAAAGTAAACAACCATCATGTAATCTTGCTAAATTAAGGCCCAAGTTTCAAGAATTTTTTAATATCGCAGGAATATTCACGTCATGTAAACTCCATCCCTAGTAACTTGTTCTTGACTAGTTTATGAAACTATTATGATTGAACAGATGAAACTGTTCTTTGAATGCACTATTTGGGTATTATGTATCAATCTACATAAATCAGAGCAAAGAAACATTAACACTACTGTTTCCAAACCTTGCGACATTTGTGTAACCTTGTTCGTTTTACATTTTCAGGTCTTCTCAACAAATCAACAAGTTGTCAAGAATTTCTCTCTTTCCAAAATTGATATAACTTGTGAGTTTTGCTTGTTTAATTAAGAACGAAGTGTTAAAAGGCAAAAAAAACGTGTACAGGGGTTTTAGCTTTCACATGGTAGATTATTCGGTCGTTTGCAAATGTGATTTAGCCTTACCCTTATAGTAAGAGACGTATCGGAGTTCGTGAGTCGGTTAATTTGCGACGTAAACACGACGATCGATCACCTTTAGTGGTGGACGTGTCCGGACCGATCTCGTAATGAACGCCCTAAAGGTAAAATAAGAAGACTACGGGAAAAAATTGCCGACATTTTTCTGCATTAAAACCATGAGTGCGTTTCCTGCAACACCAGCGAAATTAATCATGCCCTCTCAGTATATGATGACCAACGTCTTGGTTATCTAAGCCTTTTACATTAGAGTCATTATTTCTAGATGGATTCGCTCGGACCACCGACCGAGAAAATTTGCTTGCCTGAGAAAGTTACAAACAACAAAAATTCTAGCTGGAAAATAAATAAGTTGTAAATTGATGGAGAAATGGGTTTCAGGTCAGGCTTGATGGAAACAACGTCCTAGTAGATTTTCGCGTGCTCGATCAAACGCCTTGATACGATCCAACTAACGACTTATTTAACCAAATCCATCATTGCTCTCTCACCCTGAGTGACTGGGTTGATTAATTTTTAAAACTAGGGCGACATTTTCATATTAAATGCAAAAAAAAAACTTGTATGTGCTTGCGTATGCTATTTTGCCTTGTTTTGACAATTCACCTAGAACATATTATTTTAAACCTAAAAATTACATAAAGATGGTTTCATGCTATTCATATAAAGACTGAATACTATTACACAGTGTTGCCAAGTCAAAATATTTAATAGCGGTAGAATAATCGGTCAAACAACAGAAGTTAACGGTAGATCAAAACAAATCTAATACTACATTTTTATACAGGGTGTTTTTTTAATGATGTGAAAAAATCCGGTGAGGAGGAACTCGAAAACGCTTACAACTACAGCCTTGATTTTTTTACTCAATTACACATTATTTAATGCCCTTTCCAGTGATGTATTACAATCTAGCATCAAAATGCGTTTTAGGTGCCTACAAGACGGTCAAAAGTCATAAAACAGCAAAAACTATGATAAATCTTTAATAACCAAGTTGTAGTTTTTTTGAAATAACTCAAAAACGCTTACAGCTACAACCTTGTTTTTTTTACCCAATTACACATTATTTAATGCACTTTCTAGAAATGTGTTGCAATCTAGCATTAAAATGCATTTTAGGTGCCTACAGGACGATCGAAAATCCAAAAACACCAAAAACTAACAAAGCTCTTAAATAACCAAGTTGTAGTTTTTTTTAAATAACTCGAAAACGCTTACAGCTACAGCCTTGATTTTTTACCCAATTACACCTTATTTAATGCCCTTTCCAGTGATGTATTACAATCTAGCATCAAAATGCGTTTTAGGTGCCTACAAGACGGTCAAAAGTCATAAAACAGCAAAAACTATGAAAACTCTTAAATACCAAGTTGTAGTTTTTTTGAAATAACTCGAAAACGCTTACAGCTACAACCTTGTTTTTTTTACCCAATTACACATTATTTAATGCACTTTCTAGAAATGTGTTGCAATCTAGCATTAAAATGCATTTTAGGTGCCTACAGGACGATCTAAAATCCAAAAACACTCTAAAACTAACAAAACTATTAAGGTACCAAGTTGTAGTTTTTTGGGAATAACTCGAAAACGCTTACAGCTACAACCTTGTTTTTTTTACCCAATTACACATTATTTAATGCACTTTCTAGAAATGTGTTGCAATCTAGCATTAAAATGCATTTTAGGTGCCTACAGGACGATCTAAAATCCAAAAACACTCTAAAACTAACAAAACTATTAAGGTACCAAGTTGTAGTTTTTTGGGAATAACTCGAAAACGCTTACAGCTACAACCTTGATTTTTTTACCCAACTACACCTTATTTAAGGCCCTTTCCAGTGATGTATTACAATCTAGCATCAAAATACGTTTTAGGCGTTTCAGGTGATCTTCGATTCGATTGTACATCGAAAAATAATGCCAGTTTGCTGTATAAACTACACTTCAAATATACAGTTTTAAATTTTTTTCATCAATTGTCTTCTAAGATTTGATATTAGTTAAAAATATCACGTGGTTTTATAGGACGATTTAGCTTGACAGTCACGTGACTACTGTCAAAATAACTGTAGTAAATCTCAGAAAAACATTTTATATCGAATACTGCAAGAAACTTTTCTAAACCATGATTTTTGCAACTTTTGAGCACAGTTTGTCAGTTTTAAAGTTAGTGACAATTGTCACGTGGTTCTAGAACACTATTTAGCTAGACGGTCACGTGACAATTGTCAAAATAACTGTCATAAATCTCAGAAACAAGTTTCGTTTAAAAGATTGTGTTAAGCTGTAATGCTTGCAAATTCTAGTCAAATTTTGATAGTAGTGACAGATATCACGTGGTTTTTGAGGAAAATTTAAGTAGACAACCACGCGACTACTGTCAGAATAACTGTCGTAAATCTCAGAAACACGTTTTTTATCGAATACTGGAAGAAAACTTTTCTGAACCCTGATTTTTGCAACTTTTGAGCACAGTTTGACAGTTTTCACGTGATTCTAAAACACTATACAGCTAGACGGTCACGTGACAATTGTCAAAATAACTGTCATAAATCTCAAAAACACGTTTTGTTTCGAAAACTGTGTTAAACTTTAATTCTTGCAGATTCTAGGCAAATTTGGCTTAGAGGCAATTTAGTTAGGCACGAGACCCACTTAAAGTAAGAAAATGACTGTTATAAGCACATTTTTAAAATCCTCATCAAATTTCCTATTTAATAATCTGAAAAAAACGTACAAAATTTAGTACAGTCAGGGAGAAAAGCGGTGTCAAAGTTTGAACTGCCAGAAACACAGTTTGAAAGGACAGTCAAGCACAAAATCGCTAATAAAACCCACTTGGAGTAAGAAAATTAATGTTTTAAGGACACTTTTGGAATGCTCATTAAATTTCCTATTCAATATCCTGAAAAGACACTGCAAAACTCGGTACAGTCACTAATAAAAGCGGTGTCAAAGTTTGAACTGCCAAAAACACAGTTTGAAAGAACAGTCTGGGACAAAATTGCCTGTAAAACTCACTTCGAGCGAGAAAATGACTGTTTTCAATACATTTTTGGAATCCTCATCAAATTTCTTATTCAATAATCTGAAAAAAACGTACAAAATTTAGTACAGTCAGAGAGAAAAGCGGTGTCAAATTTTTGAATTGTCAGAAACTCAGTTTGAAAGGACAGTCAAGGACAAAATCGCTGATAAAACCCACTTGGAGTAAGAAAATTAATGTTTTAACCACGCTTTTGGAATTCTCATTAAATTTCCTATTCAATATCCTGAAAAAACACTACAAAATTTGATAAAGTCAATGAGAAAAGTGGAAAATAAAATTGGTTGGAACTGTCAGAATTAAGTGGCAGTGAGGTCAAAATTATTTTTCTTTGAATTCAAAAAAGGTTATCAATTTCTGTTGGTGAGTTGGACTTAAAAGTGGTTGGCCAATATGGCGACTTCCGTCCTACTTCCTGTTCATTTTACTCTCACTCATACCATATCTAATTAATTGAGATTATGTAATTGAAGGCTTGTTCATGTTTTCGTGTTGTACAATTGTCAATACGATCATTCGGAAAATAGTCTAAGTAAAGGAACTAAAGGAACATAATATTAAATAGCAACACCAAACAAAAAAACTTACAAAATTCATGAAACCTTACATCCAAAAAGGAAACTGCTCTAAATTTTTTGTTCGTCTGTCGTCACTTTTACCATAACCGTAAGAAGCATCCATCAAACGTTTGACTTCTCCGTAACGGGCTCTCCACGCTCATATTTCAAAAGTCATTTTCGAGGAGAGGAGAGATTTTCATAAATTCGCGACGGTAACGGTTCCGCACTTCTCTATTGTTCGCGTATGGGTGGGTTGCCTAAAACCTGCATGATTTATGACGCCGCTATTGGATGTGACGTAATAGTGTTATTAATAATTGAATTAAGATAGGCTCTTGTTCCGATATTAACCGTTTAAATAGATTATTAAAGTATTCGGTTCGATGGCGAAACAATAGGACCCCTATTAAAATTTAGGGCTTTGCTGGATTTGAAGTTACTCGTCTGGATCGAGGTTAAAGGGGGGCTTTTCCAGAAAAAATTAAACTGTTTGATTTATTATGTTCAGCTTGTGTATCGATAAATTAAAATTTGATGGTTTTATGATATGACATGATGTCGAAATATTACCACCACAATGACGTGCACCTATTAAAAGCTCTAGTAGCATTATAGATAAAAAATGTGATTTGTAAGAAAATTTCTTTACAGCAAAATGCTTTAATGTACCATTCCAATAGTATCCAGTACTACATACTTAAAATCTTATAATTTTGACTATGAGGAATTAACAGCAAAAACGAGAAAATCCTTATGTTACTTACTGTGAAAAGCAAGGAAGACGGATATATTGACAAATATATTTTCCTAAAATGGGTTGATGCTATGCTTGGCAGTAGTTATCATTGGCAAAACCTTAGAACAGCTGGAAGACAATACACGATATGCGTTGAACACTGTACAAACTGCAGAGTATGGTCGTAACAACAGCCACAGAAAAAACAGATGATATCATTAACCGGGAGTAGAAAAATTAGACAACTGACAAAATACAAGAAATGGAGGTGAATAGCTCTTCAAAAAACTAGGGAAAGAATGTTGCGAATATGGCAGACGAGATGGGAAATGTCTAACATCAAGGCAGTACATGGAAATAAACAAATACTTATCAAAAACCATGTTACTCCTTGATGGAACAATATCCTGAAAAAAAGAAGAAATTACGTAAAACTCCTTTTGAACAGTGCTAAAACAACAGACGTCTAGAATGCTTATCGCAGCGCAGGGATGCAAAGGAGTGGAGGAAGTCCTGTGGGATGATAAACGACCTACCGAACACATCCAGAATCCACAAAATCCCTTCTAGAGAATCGAAACAGGACCAGTTCAAATAACCCGATGGTTCTTGTACCGCCTGTCGGAAAGAAACCTTAAATCTCCTGGCACTATCACTTCCCAGATGGGAGGAATGCTGGACCTCTTAAACAGCAGGGCCTAGAAGAGCTATGCCCAATCTGCTTACCATTTGCAGAACCAGCTTGGCTTGGAAACACATACAGACAAGCTGGTGCAGGGCAAAGGTAGTGTACATCCCAAAAGTTGGAAAAACCGAGCAGAGCTCAAAATCTCTTAGGTCAATCAGCTTAACGTCCTTCCTGTTGAAAACCCTAGAAAGTCTGGGCGACTTAGATCCTCTCAATTCCGACCAATATGCTTATCAAGCGGGCCAATCAACAGAACTAGCCATGCACAACCTCGTTGAGAAAATTGAAAAGTCCCTTGAGAGTTAAGGAATAACGATCGACAGCTTTCTAGTTATAGAAAATGGTTTAATAATGCACTCCCCATTACTAGAAGACGGCAGCTAAAGCAAAGGAAGCAGAGTCTTTGCTTTGCTAATGCAAAGATCTGTGACTTCCGAGGTACAGGGGAAGATGGTTAGCAAGACAGTGTTCTATGTCCTCTGCTATGGTGGCTCTTGGTGCACGATCTTCTGGCCACCCTTTGTCTGTTGGACGTCAAGGTCCAAGCCTCAGTCCAGGCTTATGCTGACGATATAGCCATTCTCATTAGGGGCCTCCGGGACTGCGACTATATCCTTTACCAGAAGGCGAAAAATGAAAATTTCTGAAACCACCCTCCCTTTCTGGTACAAGACAAAACCATTTGCGATAAAGGTGTAATATCTGGGAGTCAATCTAGATAAAACACGCACCTGGAATCCACATTCTGGACAGACTAGTCAGTAAAGCTATAATCCTGCTTTAGGAGATGTAAAAACATCTGCAATCCCGAGTTCTAAGGCCCCAGCAGCTATACTGGCCTTACACATAGTCTGGAAGAGTCTCCAAAACACCATAGTGAAGAAACTATCTTTAAACTAAAGACATACATGCTTTTGAATCCCGAGGACGTTCAAGACAAAGCCTACGTCCGTCTTAGAGTGCTTTCTTAGCCTATTCTCCCTTCAGCTTTTGCTGAACAGAGAGGCAGGAAAAGCTGGCTACCGGCTCTTCCATATTACCCGTGTCCTGGCGATTTACAAAGAGCCTCAAAGCCTGTTCCTCGCTGTGCCCTCCGATGTTCTACCATCGAGGATGAACCGGGCAGAACGTGCAGATGATTTACTCCGAGCAGATACCTGTCATATTATACAAACTTTCTAAAAATGGCAGGTATGGTATTTTCCAAATTATTTTCTAAATTATTGGTATTAGATAATTGGTATTATTAACCAAATCTTGAGAAAATAAACTCTAACAAACCTTCTAAACCAAATCTATATAATATGTAGATCCTTACACGTTCTGATGTAGCCAATTCACAGAAGTATTTTTATCCAGAAGCTACATCCATAAGAGGTTTGCTGTATCAGTTTTATTTACACAGCTTCACATTGTAGTATGATTGTCTGTTAGTTATTTTCTTTTTAACATTCTACTGCAAAGAACAGTCAACTTAATCTAAATTTCCAGTTTAAGTCTCTCGAATTCTTATTCAGACTAGTTAGTTGAGTATTCCTAAGAGGAAAGATTCCAGATAAGTACATTGACAGACAATTTTTCTCAGTCTTCCGGTAACTATTTTATTCAAAAGTCTCCAGAAAGCATCAAATTCCAGTTCAAGCCGTAAATATTTCAAATGTTTTAAGTGCTGCAGTGAAGTCGCCCATTGTCCGAATGCAAAATCGATGGCGATGCAATTTTCAGTCGTGTCTAACGTAAAACTATAATTCACTGGTGGATTTTCAGTGGTATAAACTTTCTGCCCTGGAATTAAAGCTTCTATTACATTATTCATATGCAATGGGGGTGTTGAATCAATTATCAACCTTTCCATGCCCCATTGAGACAATTTAGTTATGAGAAATTTCAAAAGAAGGGGAGAATTAAATGGTTTATTGCAAACGGAATGATTTCTTCGTGCGGTATAAACGTCCAGAACACCTGACTGGAATAATGGAAAGGAAGAATATTAAAAACCCAATAAGATACAGCGCATTAACTCTTGGATTTCATATTTTCTCCATCAATCTTCATAACTGGTAATATATATCTGGCCTTTTCCGTTTTCCCGCTAAATCATCGTCTTTTATTTCCAGTTGCGGATGCTATATACGTGCAGGTTATGCGAAATTATGGAAACTTCTGGGAATCGTCCCTTGTTATGGTAGTGTAGCGTTTACAGGACGTGCCTTAATTATCAGTAGTGCAATTTGCCATTCTCTCTATGTTATAGAGACATCAAAATCCCGTTGACAATACAACAGCCGTTATCGATAATTCAAAATAGCGACATTCGGCGAAGACACAATACATAAATTAGGGGTTGAGGGAGAGAGGGTCGAAACACCGGCAACGCTCTTTGGCTATACGACCGTGATAATTGTGATTTATGAACCGTCTGCTTTATGGTCAGCCCCTATTAATCCCTAGCAGAATTGACTGGAAATTTTAACGTTTTCCTGCAATTTAAAAACTACGTAAACTCACTCCATCGGTGGCAACTCGCTTAGAAAAGGGGGGATTGACTTGAATGATAATAATACAAAACAGATGGAATTGAGGTGCCAACAAAGTCGTATTTCAAATAATTATTAATTATGGGAGTCATTAGGCGCTGTCGGGAGAATCAGTATTTATTGTATTCTCCTGCCGAGGGGACTTTCAACTAATGGGGGCGCAGTTTCAGCGAGCAATATTGCACTTATTTGGATAAATTACTGCTCTGCTTGTTTGACTTGTCTTGTCAATCATCTATTATATTCTGCTTTAAAAAGCTACTTCTAGCAGTTGCAAAGAGCCAAAAATACCATATTTCATGTGGACATTTACTACAGTAGTAAGAATTACTTACATACATGAAACAAGTGGGACATGAGCAGTCCTGTGTGAGAATGGTAGGGTAAAACTAAAACCGGCTATAGAAAAACCGTGTAACTGAGAGAGGAACATTGATAATTGCATGCAGTAGGCAATGCAATGTATAATAGTAGGCAAAACTTTTGGAGAAATGTTGCTAGAAGCTTAGCTGAATTCATCCAATAGAAAAAAAAATGTAGAAAACACTTGGAATGCACTTGACAATGAACGTCACATTAAGATTCCACATCAAATTCTCATGATTCTAGAGATTCAAATTTTTTGGTATTCAAGTCTTGTTTGTTTGGATTTAAAGTCTCCAAATCAACTTTGAAGACCAAAGTACTAAAATTCGTCTTAAAACTATCAAAACTGACCTGAAAGACTAACTTTAAACTTCCTAGTCAAATCGATAAGAAGTTCTAGGCAATTTTTCTGATTTGCAAATCAAATTTTCATGATCTTAGTATCAGTTAATGGTTTTTAAGTCCATTGTCATTGGTTAGAGATCACTATCCAGTTTCTAAATCAATTTCCACACTGCAGTACTAGAATTCACCTGCAAACCACAAAAACTGACCAAGATTAGAATTTTAAGCTTCAAGTCAAGTCTTAAAGAGTCAAGTCATCAAGTCAATTTTTGATTGGTTCAAAAAGATTTTCTAAATTTAAAGTCAATTTTTCCTGATTCTAGAAGAAATTTTTGGATTTCAAGTCAATTGCCATGAGTTTAAAGTCAATATCTAGCCTTCAAATCAACTTTCAAGACTAGGGTATTAAAATCCGTCTGAAAACTATGAAAACTGACTTAAAGGACAAATTTTAAGCCTTTCTAGTGAATTTTCATCCTTTCAGACCGATTTTCTTATGACTAAGTCAAATTTTCATGATTTTAAAAAAAGTTTTTGGTTTTCAAGTCAATTGAATTTAATAGCAATATCTAGTACAAAAATCAACTTTCAAGACAAAATTATTAAAATACGTCTGAAAACTATGAAAACTGACCTAAAAGACTAATTTTAAGCCTTCCTAGTGAATTTTTCTTAGACCGATTTACTTATGACTAAGTCAAATTTTCATGATTATAGTGTCAGTTTTTGGTTTTGTGAAGTCAATATTATTCTTTATATCAACTTTCATTACTAAAGTACTAGAATTCGGCTGCAAACCATCAAAACTGAGCTGAAAGACTAATTTTAAGCATTCTAGTCAATTTTTAACGTTCTAGACAGATTTTTTGATTTCCAAGCCAAATTTTCATGATCTTAGTTTTAGTTTTTGGTTTTCTAATCAACTGTCATAGGTTATAGTAAGCTAAAGTACTAGAATTCGCCTGCAAACCATGAAAACTGACCTGAAAGACTAATTTTAAGCCTTCTAGTCAATTCTTAACTTATCGGACAGAGTTTCTTATTTCCAAGCCAAATTTTAATGAGCTTAGTGCCAGTTTTTGGTTTTCTAATCAACTGTCATAGGTTACGGTAAGCTAAAGTACTAGAATTCGCCTGCAAACCATGAAAACTGATCTGAAAGACTAATTTTAAGCCTTCTAGTCAATTCTTAACTTATCGGACAGAGTTTCTTATTTTCAAGCCAAATTTTAATGAGCTTAGTGCCAGTTTTTGGTTTTCAAATCAACTGTCATAGGTTATGGTAAGCTAAAGTACTAGAATTCGCCTGCAAACCATGAAAACTGATCTGAAAGACTAATTTTAAGCCTTCTAGTCAATTCTTAACTTATCGGACAGAGTTTCTTATTTTCAAGCCAAATTTTAATGAGCTTAGTGCAAGTTTTTGGTTTTCAAATCAACTGTCATAGGTTATGGTAAGCTAAAGTACTAGAATTCGCCTGCAAACCATGAAAACTGACCTGAAAGACTAATTTTAAGCCTTCTAGTCAATTCTTAACTTATCGGACAGAGTTTCTTATTTTCAAGCCAAATTTTAATGAGCTTAGTGCCAGTTTTTGGTTTTCAAATCAACTATCATAGGTTATAGTGAGCTAAAGTACTAGAATTTGCCTGCAAACCATGAAAACTGATCTGAAAGACTAATTTTAAGCCTTCTAGTCAATTCTTAACTTATCGGACAGAGTTTCTTATTTTCAAGCCAAATTTTAATGAGCTTAGTGCCAGTTTTTGGTTTTCAAATCAACTATCATAGGTTATAGTGAGCTAAAGTACTAGAATTTTCCTGCAAACCATGAAAACTGATCTGAAAGACTAATTTTAAGCCTGCTAGTCAATTCTTAACTTATCGGGCAGAGTTTCTTATTTTCAAGCCAAATTTTAATGAGCTTAGTGCCAGTTTTTGGTTTTCAAATCAACTGTCATAGGTTATGGTAAGCTAAAGTACTAGAATTCGCCTGCAAACCATGAAAACTGACCTGAAAGACTAATTTTAAGCCTTCTAGTCAATTCTTAACTTATCGGACAGAGTTTCTTATTTTCAAGCCAAATTTTAATGTGCTTAGTGCCAGTTTTTGGTTTTCAAATCAACTATCATAGGTTATAGTGAGCTAAAGTACTAGAATTTTCCTGCAAACCATGAAAACTGATCTGAAAGACTAATTTTAAGCCTGCTAGTCAATTCTTAACTTATCGGACAGAGTTTCTTATTTTCAAGCCAAATTTTAATGAGCTTAGTGCCAGTTTTTGGTTTCAAATCAACTATCATAGGTTATGGTGAGCTAAAGTACTAGAATTCGCCTGCAAACCATGAAAACTGATCTGAAAGACTAATTTTAAGCCTTCTAGTCAATTCTTAACGTTCTAGACAGATTTTGTGATTTCCAAGCCAAATTTTCATGATCTTAGTTTTAGTTTTTGGTTTTCTAATCAACTGTCATAGGTTACGGTAAGCTAAAGTACTAGAATTCGCCTGCAAACTATGAAAACTGACCTAAAAGACTAATTTTAAGCCTTCTAGTCAATTCTTAACTTATCGGACAGAGTTTCTTATTTTCAAGCCAAATTTTAATGAGCTTAGTGCCAGTTTTTGGTTTTCAAATCAACTGTCATAGGTTATGGTAAGCTAAAGTACTAGAATTCGCCTGCAAACCATGAAAACTGACCTGAAAGACTAATTTTAAGCCTTCTAGTCAATTCTTAACTTATCGGACAGAGTTTCTTATTTTCAAGCCAAATTTTTAATGAGCTTAGTGCCAGTTTTTTGGTTTTCAAATCAACTATCATAGGTTATAGTGAGCTAAAGTACTAGAATTTTCCTGCAAACCATGAAAACTGATCTGAAAGACTAATTTTAAGCCTGCTAGTCAATTCTTAACTTATCGGGCAGAGTTACTTATTTTCAAGCCAAATTTTAATCAGCTTAGTGCAAGTTTTTGGTTTTCAAATCAACTGTCATAGGTTATATGTAAGCTAAAGTACTAGAATTCGCCTGCAAACCATGAAAACTGACCTGAAAGACTAATTTCAAGCCTTCTAGTCAATTCTTAACTTATCGGACAGAGTTTCTTATTTTCAAGTCAAATTTTAATGAGCTTAGTGCCAGTTTTTGGTTTTCAAATCAACTATCATAGGTTATAGTGAGCTAAAGTACTAGAATTTTCCTGCAAACCATGAAAACTGATCTGAAAGATNTTGTCGTGGGAANGNGGGTGTGGATANGACGAATANAAACAACTTANTGNTGCGTCAGTCCAGCCTNTNTTTANTCNATCACCCGANACATNNGAAGAGGACTGANAGCCCNCNAGATNTTTTGCAGGTGNGNCCTNCGCCCTGGCNTNTAANGCACTGANTATTANNANGCTTANTNCCACNNACCCGGCNAGGTCGCNNCNNNGCTTNNNTCTACCCACTCCGATNNAGAGTTTNNNNGCNATCNNNGCCCGACGANCANANTNACTCCNNNAAGTGNATGAGTGCTGGATCGGATGCNTGAGGCAGCATCCTCTGCATNNGNGAGNNTCNTCCCAATCCTAACGANAANNCACGCNGNGNACCGNANGTCTTTNTCCTGNANAANCTNNNATAAGANAGTNGGGNTATNNGTAAATTGNANATGCCNNCTGNANATAGACGGTANACGNNGCACAGGCGCAAAGCCATGTTNCNCNCGTCTNGGNTGTANANCGTTTTTCATAAAAGTACTTATTTCTGCAATATTGCCAGGATGACATGTCCCCTGAACAAAACCTCTATTTTTAGTAGGTAAGGTGGTAGGTAGATTGGCATTTGAGGATTAACCAGTTGTTACCGACAATTTTCCAATAAAACAGAGTCGCGGCTAATCGATGAGAACCAGTAGTCGCTTTTACAAATAACTTCTAATATCTGAACGAACGATCCGCAACAAACGGAACGAGCGGTTGACTGAGTGAACGATGCCTCGACATTCATCAACCTCGGCCTCGTTGCGAATCTTTTAAAGGCCTCGTTACTTCGCTCTTGACTAATGCGAAATAAATTCCCTTCCGACAGTTTATTAGGAAGTTCGTTACGCCTTATAAGGGCCTAGTTGCGTTTTCTCTACGCGACTAATGACCTTTTCCACCGGTTGCAATCGATTGAGTTGATATTCGTTTTCGAAAAGATTTACTTAACAAAACATCAAAACTGTCAAATAACGACTCTGGTGTTGCTCTAACTTACGCAAATGGATCTTTGAGCTATAAGCTATAATTTCCTTAATGTAAGTTAGAACACCTGTGCCGTTAAATGGCGGTTTTGAGACAATCAAATCAATCAATCAGCTCTTTGCATCCACTGCTGGATATAAGCCTTCCACAGTTCTGTCCACTGTTCTCTATTTTGAACGTCGGTTTTGAGACGATAGAAATCATTTGGAGACAGAGTGAACACCAACCAGTCAATTCAGCATTTAATGCAGCCACAAGTGCCCTAAATAAGCTCAGAGATTCATTCCTGTAAGACAGAGCAACACCGAAGTCGTTATTAGGCGGTTTTGAGATGATTGGGGAGAGATGAAACACCAACACTTCAGCATTGAATGCAGTCACAAATGCCATGAATAAACTCAAATATTTTATTCGTGTAAGTTAGAACAACATCAGAGTAGTTTTGGTCGGTTTTGAGACGATTGGAATCAACTGTGGAAAGATTGGACACCAACGAGCATGAAATCTGCATTCATTGCAATGACAAGTGCCTTAAGCTCAAAAATCCATTTGCAATCTTTGTTTGAGAAAACCAAACTTGCCAAAAAGCTACGATTATGCATTTTGACCTTTCTACCAAGAAATAACAACTAAATGTCTTTTGTGTTCCGTTTTCATGGAAATAGACATGGAACAGGATGGTCCAACTGTTTTTGAGTATATTTCTTTAAAGTCGATCATGCACGCCAGGATGGTTGGTGTTTCAATACACTCTCCACTTTACCAATCCAGGCAGATATTTCTAGAGGATATTACAGCGTCAATTGGCCAGCTTAAAGCCAACATATTGATCATCCAACAGATTTTTCACCCTAGAGTTGTAGGAACTAAAAATCGTGCGGAAAGTAAACTTTCAAGTAGTAAAGGTATCAACGGTGACCCTTCCCGGGTATAAAAGAGCAAACGACCAGGAATTTTGAGAGCGCGGATTAAGTTTCCTAATTAGGCTAATCTGGACGAAACGAAATTGTTAAACCTGGTCCCAGTTTCAGTTCCCCTAGTTAATTAAAGGACCCGGACAGTAATATGTTAATATTGTGCGGTCCTACGCTGGAATGGGCATCTTAAATAGCTACTCGGGCCCTGGAAGAGTTTACTGCACGTTTTACTGGTTTACGATCCTGGATTATAACCGGATTATTATATCCGGAAGCTTGAAAGGGTCGTGGAATGTTAAAGGTCTTTATTGTTGTAAAGTGGACATGAAAATTCTTCCTAAAAGTTACAGTTAGCCAATGCTTTGATAGGGTCACACAATGTTCTATTCTTAAATCATACTTTGTTCCTGATATTTTGATGTTTTATGATGATATTTTGAAAATGGTCATTCATTAGAATTTTAATAAGTTTTAGAAAAAATAATATGAAGAAAAATTGTGACCCTAAAACTGTCATTTCAAGGTGGTTCTACGAGCGATTTTGTCCCTCATCGTCTTTCAAACTATGTTTCTGGCAGTTCAAACTTTGACAACGTTTTTCTCCCTGACTGTACTTGATATTATAATGTTTTTCTAGCTTATTGGGTAGGAATTTTAATGAGGATTCCAAAAATGTCCTTGAAATTGTAATTTTTTCACTTCAACTATGTTTTACAATCGATTTTGTCCCAGAGTGTCTTTTAAAACAGTGTTTTTGGCAGTTCAAACTTTGGCAGCGTTTTTCTTTCGGACTGTACTCGATTTCTTAGTGTTTTTTTATGTCATTAGAAAGAAAATTTAATAGAGATTCCAAAAATGTGCCTAAAACTGTAATTTTTCCACTCCAAGTGGGTTTTACTGATGATTTTGTTCCTGACTGTCCTTCAAACTGTGTTTTTGACAGTTCAAACCTCGACACCACTTTTGACTATACCAACTATTACAATGTTTTTTTATAAAAAATGTTATTGGATAAAAAATGTAATGAGCATTCGAAAAATGTGCTTAAAAACATAATTTGATAACTCCAAGTGGGTTTTACGGACGTTTTTTCCCACTTCCCTGCAACTGAACTTTAAAACCAGTTTTGTGCCCGATTGTACCAAGTTACTTACCGTTTTTTTGGGGTTATCTTATAGGAAATTTAACGGCAATTCCAAAAATGTGCTTAAAAATACACTCGGGGCACTCCAAGTAGGTTTTATCGAGCCCTAAATTCCACTAATCTAGTGCAAGAGAGTAGTTATTAGCTGTTAAAAGTGCATAACATCATTTTTTGACAATTATCTCAAAAACGATTACAGTTATGAAAAATTTGCACAAGACCAAAAATGTCCAAGAACCGCAAGTTTGCAGAATCGTTTTTGTTTCAAACATACAGGATGTGCATGAAAATTATGGTAGTTTACTGTTTTTGGTCACCCTTTACACAATTATTTAAGATTAAAACGTGTTGCTCTATACCATTGAAAAGGAGAGCTCGAGATAGTTCTTTTGAGTGGTTGAATCTCGCCAAACTTCCAAAAGTAACCGAGTTACAGGGTGTTAAAATTTCAAACCACCACCCATTGGTGCACCAACTATACAGGGGGTGCATGAAAATTGCAGTGGTTTATGTTTATTGGTCACCTTCTACGCATTTTTTAAGATATATTTTTTTACTTTATCCCACTAGAAAGAGGAGTTTACGACTCTTATTTTGAGTGGTTCAACCACCCTGAACTCCCAAAAATAACCGAGTTACAGGGTGTTGAAATTTCAAACTAGTTTTTTCACTTATTTAGTCAGAAAACTTAACTTTGTTGTTTGTCAAGCTAGAGCTTGCGTTTCGGTGTCAATTTATGCTGAAATTTAGTGAAAAAATACTTTCAAGAAATTTCATTAGAATAATAAATACTTTGGTGGTAATGCTGTCAGAGAACAGTATCAAGGCACTTTACTGCGCTTCATCAAAGTTTCCACAGGTACTGAGAAGACTGAGAAAGAAAAAGGAAATAATGAACACTAAAATGAATACTAAAAAATAATCATTACAAGCAACTCATAAATTTCAAAATGATAACTTTTCATTACCACATCTTCTTCTTCTTCATGTAGCTTCTCCATTATCGGAGGTTTGCCAACATTTTGGAAATCCTGACTTTGAAAACTGATTTGAATAGATCTGAAGAAGACACGTTGAACCATTCTCGCTGATTCCGCAGCCAAGATATTCTTCTTCTTCCAATTGACTTTTGCTCACCACCATGGATTATCGAGTGGAGTATCTCATATTTTGAACCCCGCACTATGTGAATCAGATAGGTGATCTTTCTCCCCTTCACTTTCCTCAACACCTTCAACTCTTTCTTCATTCTGGTAAGCGCTTCTGCTTTGATCGTGTGCTCCACTCACGATATTGTCAGCATTATTCTGTAGGTCCACATCTCAAATGGCTCTATTTTTCTTTCGTACATTCTGTTAACAGTCCAAGTTTCTACGCCATAGCTACAGTTAATAGTAATAGCATCTACTAAGATTGAGGCTAGAGCTGCACGTGCTTGCTCTATACGAATCTTGATTTTAAAGTAATAATGAGCGATGCAGGTGATGTTTGTATCCAGATAGTTATATCTTGTAACATTCTTTAATTGTTCTGAGTCTACATAGAGGTATTCTTGCGGAGCGTTCTTTGTTATAATCATCTATTTGGTCTTTTTTGGGTTAAGTGTCAAGCCAAAAGGTCGACTGGCAGACAGTTCAGCAGTTCTTGTAGGTCACGCATATTTCCAGCAAGAAGGACAGTATCGTCTGCATAGCCCAAGTTATTAAAATCGAGATCAGAGTATACACATCCTTGCCTTCTTATGCCAAGTTTGATTTCTATAGGTCGGTCAGTTTTTTTGTTCAAAATCGGTCCAAAACTGAATTTTAAGCAGAATTTTTAGCCTCTCGCACCTACTTATGAGCTTTAAAAATGCTTGATATTCTGCTACCACAACCTTACTTTCGTTTTTGGTGCTAATTGGCAGGTGAAAGCAATAACAACGATAAATAATTGTGGCTCGACTGATTTTTCCCTCAATTGCATCCAGGTCGACCGATAAAGTAACATTCAACCCCTCGAATACAACATAACCGCAATTTATGGGCGCCGGCAGCCGGTTCGGCTTAAATGCAACCCCCGCCACCCGTTGTTTAATCAATTTAGCCTTTATAAATTCGAATTTTGGGATATCGGCAATCGACACCAGGTGCGACCTGATTGGAACTTATTGGATTCCGCGAGTTATTAAAAATTATGCAAATCTCCACACTTTTGGGGAAAGCGGAATTTTCTTCGGGAGTCAATAAGTTTGGATTTTTATTCGTTGAGGACTTCGTTAACCCTCGAGGACCATTAGTTATACAGTGCGGCCACTAAAGCCCTGTTTAGTAGCGGTGCACATAAATTGCGGTCGGGTCCGAACTCACGTCTCCTCCAGTTTTATAGGGTAGTTTAATGATACGGGGTTGTAAAAAAAGTAACGACGGCGGGTCCTTTTTGGCCGCCCTCTATTTATAGGTGTGCGTGGGTCAAATGCATCGGACCGTTTGTTCTTTTCGGTAATGGAAGAGTTGAAAGGACCTAAAAATAGAAATAGTATGACGTTGGCGCGAGTTTTAGAAAAATACGTGGGGAAGTTTGCGTGACCACGTACAATAACACTCGGAGCCAGATTTATAATGGGCAGAGCGCGGGTGTATAAAGCGGGCATTATCACCCGATTCGGCTTTCATGTCGCCGTTTTCAATTTCCTACACATAGGTTTGTGCTGATTTTAAAGGGCATAAAATAGAAAATGAGTTGTAACGGATTTTTCAAGGATTCGGTTCAAGTTGTGCAGTCTAAAACTAAATGATAGGAAATTATTATATGTATTGAGTAAGTTGCTGGATAAACTAGCTTTTAAAAGTTCTGTAAAAATCGATAACCAATAAATAAGTTCAGTGAATTAATTCCAGTAATAGATATAATTAACATATAACAGAACGTATTAATTATTTGCTTTGTAAGAGTTCTTGAGGACATTTTTAAACGTTTAACTCTTGGAATACCTACGTTTTGAAACGTTAATATCTCTTCCTCAGAGCGCTTTAGTTAAGGAATTTTGATTAAAAGTAGCATTCTATTAAATTTTAGACTGTGATATACAGAGTGTCCCTGAAATGACTGTACAACGCTTAATCACAAATTTCTTGGTCAAAAATAAGGCGATCTACGCAAACTTACCTACGTATATCTAAAGTTGCTTAATTTTGCCGCTACAGGGCGCCAAAGTTCTCAAATTAATATCGATTTTTCAAAATAATTGACCTAAACGAAATATTTTATGTGAGGAAATAATAAAAATTACTTGTGTATCTGTGTATCGTAAAAAATAAGGCAATAGAACCTCTTCTCAACTCAAACATTTTGAGTCTTGGATGCTTCTTTCGCTTCCGAAAGGATATCTTCAGGAACGTAATTTTCATCGCTTTCTTCCATTTTCTCTACGTTTTTTTCTTCAAAAAAGCTCCCGTTTTCTGCAGAGAAAACTGACAAGTGTCAAAATTTATTTAAACATCTGCTAACAAACAACCAACTTTGTTTTGAACATTCTGACATTTATAGGTTAGTGAGATGCAAGAAGCTTTGATTTGATCAGAAAGTTTATTAATTATAATCTCATAAAAAACGATTTTTTCCACTTGTTGGATAAAATTATTTATGATACGCTTGTGTTATGGCAAATAAGTCACTCTAGAAAAATCTTTTTCTATCGTGACTTTTTTGCTGTGTAACACACTTGTCCCATAAATAGCTTTTTCCTACTAGCTGACTTTATTTTGAAACTCTTTATTCTCCTGCAAAATTATTATCAGACATACAGTTTTCCTAAAAAGAAGTACAATACCTTGCAACTCATCACTAAATTTTTAACCGAAACAAACAAAAACATACACAATAATTACCAATTAGCTAGATGAAAAAAAAATATAAATTTTTTAATTTTAAAAAAAAAAAGTTTGATGATTGTATGTAAAAAACGAAACGTTGTAGCTAAATACTAACATTATTTTCTTGAATAACATAAAAAATGCCTCTAGAAGGTTTGATTTTCCAAAATAATTAATAATAAAGTGGTAAACAAATAAAATAGAAGTCATTTCAGGGACACCCTGTATTATTTGTATACTTATTAATTCCTTTTTTAAATTGCTGAAACGTTATTATTTGAACTTTAATCGTTTTTATTCAATCTTCATTCGAAAAAGAGTGAAAATATTATAAAGCGAACTAAAGTTCATTGCTCTAATGCCTCAAGTTTCCCAGATATTCAGTTTCTTTTTTTGATTATTTAAACTATTATAATAATGTATTTTATTATTAAATTTATTATTTTATAATAAATTGACAACATTTTTCCAATTTTTAAATGGCTGTAACGTCGTTATTTAAAATTAGTTTTATTCTTGTCGAAAAAACATGAAAATGGGTATAAAATAAGGCAAAAGTCTTTCGAAATATTAGAATTCAGAAAATGCCTAAATAAAATCTGAAGGACCATATTTACATTTTTTTAAATTAAAAAAAGTGTTTTTTTTTTCTTTTTATTTCGACTGATGTTCTTTTGTATAATGCTGCCTTTTTTTACAATTTTTGCAAAAATTCTATTTTTTTCAATTTTTAAATGGCTGTAACGTCGAGATTTGAACTCCATTCGAAAAAGCATGAAAAATGCTATAAAAAACAAAGCTTGTACCTCTAAGTTTCCGAGATATTAAATTTCAGGAATTAGTCAATTAGCAACTTTGCGAACACAATTCGAACCAAGTTAATTAAATTTGTCAATTTGGCAACATTGCAAACACACTTCGAATCAAATTAGTTGAATTTGTCTGGCAACATTGAAAAAAACTATTATTTTACTTTTTTTTAAAAAATAAAAAAGTGTTTCTTTTTGTGTTTAGTTCTACTCTTTTAATATTATTTTGCACAATAATACTTTTTTCCGTAAAAGTAAACATTTTTAAATATTATCAAAAAAATCACCAAAACCAACATTGCTATTCATTTTTTAAATAACTGCAACGTCGTATTTGAACTCCAATTGGTTGTATTTAACCGTCATTTGAAAGAGCATGAAAAATACTATAACACGAACTAAAACTCGTTTTCGAGATATGTAAATTTAGAAATAAGTCGAATTTGTGGATTTATCAACTTTGCGAACACACCGAACTAGGCAAACTTTGAACCAAATTAGTAAAATTTGTCAGTTTGGCAACATTCTTCAATTACTTTTAAGTTTTGGAAAAACTGCATTTTTTCAATTAAATAACATGTATAATTAATGAAATATTAGTTGAGAATATTTCCGTCCTGTTTCTTGTTGGTATGGTATCTTCTGTTCCTCTTTTTCTGATTTCAACTATTGAGTCGTATTCTCTCACTTATCCCACTTTTGATCACAAATGTGACAGTTTACAAGTATTCTTTTAATAAGTGACACTTTTGTACACTCACTCGACTTTAGTTAACAATCACACAGCACTTTACAACTTTAAAACTAAAATCACTAAATTCACATAGTTCTCCTTCTTTTTGCTTTTCTGTAATCAAATCATCAGTCAACTTTCATAATAAACATAAAAGCGTCAATTTAAGGAAACCAATCAAAACAAAGCGTTACAAAGTAGGAAAATTAAATTTTCCACCAAACTGGGGCAACCGTTTAAAAAAAGCAAAACTTCTCCAGTATTCTTGATTCCTCGCTCGCCTATTATTCCCTCCGGTTAACGGCTAAAGGGGGGAAAACCCATAATTTGAAAGGTTCAATATTCCGTGCCGAGGGACACAATGTCGCATGCAGCCCTTTGTCGTCCCCCCAGTAAACGATAACTGCAGCAGAAATTAAACGGTTTCGGTATGGTTGGTACGGAAAATATTCTTTTTGAATGCCGCTGCTATGCTGTATTAAAGCGTGGTGAAAATGAAGAAGTTTTTTGTGGATGTTTTTGGTAAGTTTGTAGTATATTCAAAGTGGTATAATAGTAAATTTACCTATGGAAAGTGCCTACAAGCAGAGTACGCAGAGCTAATCTGTAAATAATTTAGTTTGTGTACCAGTTTTAAGATCGCACAAAACAGTTTTCAGTTGGTCTAGATATCACCAACCCAGTTGACATATTCATTAAGAGTCCGTAATTTTTCAATTAAGTAAGTTGTAAAGTTTTACTGTCCGCGTAAAAATTATAGGAGGGGTAAAAGGGTTTTGCATATTGATATAACGGCGATTAAAGCAGGTCCAAAGGTGTTTCGTATTTGTTTTGTGATCACTATCAGAAAATAAGAACCCAACCGTCGGCAATTTGTTTTGAGAGCTCGTATGAGAACTAATTGAAAGAATATTAATATGGCACTTCTTTCGGAGCTCCAGATAACGATCATAATTGGCTTGGTTTAACGTATAATTTTTCAATAAATATAACTCACTTCTGCGTTCCCAAAAAGTATTATACAGGGGAGGTCGATGGTAGGTTAAATGTTGACAAAGAACGGGTCATTCACTAAAAATTCTCACAAGTTAATTGCGGAAGTGTGAGGTTTTAATCATCTAAAATGTTTGATGTAATCATCCAGCCACTAAAAAGCAACGTTGACAAGATTGAAATAAAAAAAATATACCCAAAACAGAAGAGACGCTGCTAGAAGAGAAAGAAAGAAATTTGACTCTTCCTATGTTTTTATTTCAACAAATCCTAATACTTTCCAATTTGAGTTAAGTGGAGGAGGTAAATCAAGAAAGGTTTCACCAGAAACTAAAGCAGTTGCTAGAAAATTACGTTCTGAGAAACATGATAAGTGCGAAAATCTAGAAACTGACACTAACAGTAAAACTGTAGTTAAAGGTGGACTTAAAACCGCAAAGTCCAAAGCACTGAAGGCAAATCAAACTAGTAGTAGTCCTTCACACATTTCTATTATGCCAGATAGTGGCAGAAGCCTTAAAATCAAGTAGTATTAGTATCTAAGTAGCATAATCATTCTCAATTCAAAAAAACCAGAATGCTCTTGAAGGATAGGGTAGAGTACCTAAATTTAGTTCTAGCGTTGCAACAGAAAAGGATGACAGCAAAATTGTGTTGAAAGAAGCCAGAGCTGCTAACTTAACCCTGTGCGAGTCAGCCAAAGACAAGAAGAAAACTGTAAAAACTGTGGAAACAACAAGAGAAAGCTAAAAAAAGCTCCTAAAAGGAGAGCTAGCTTAAACCAGATTATGGACAAGTCTAAGTTTAGGGCAAACTGACGATTTCAAAGGATGAACCCATCTGGGGGAAAAAGTGATGCAAAATGGAAGCTTTGTGAAAGCTTCCAACAATTCCAAAAGAAACCATAGATATCAAAGAAAGCAAAAAAACTTCATCTATCCATTATGGATTTCAAATTTGCAAGCAAAGGAGAGGTTTCTTCTCAGACACGTGGGACTCTAGTAGGTTTGAAGTACCAAAGAAAAAGCTTCTTCAGCTGGTCAAGCTGGTCTTAGTTTAGATTAGGTTAAGCTTTACCGCACAAGAAACCTTTTCAATAATATAAGTTCCACCCAAGAAAGACTGAATGTAAAAATACTGATATAATGCTAACCCTCAAGTCCCCAGTAAACCCAACCGCAAAATTTTAGCAACAAAAAAATGGTCAAACTGGATCTGTAAACTACTCACTGACAGTGAAAAACGCTCTTAATGATCACGACCTTTAGAATTGCTTTATTCAATGCAGAATCATCGAAAGTAAGGAAAACCGTAGATGTCAACACTTATAATGCAGCATTTCTAGAGGACTTTATAAAAGCAGCAAATGTATGACAGAAACTATTAAAAGAAACTACCAGAAGAGATTACCATTACTTCTTCTTCTTCTTCTTATTCATATTTAAGATCTCGAGATCTGTTAGTTTTGCAGGTTCCTCTGGATCAGTTCCTGGGAGGTGGACTGCCAGCTGTCCTTCCATCTCTTAGGTGGTCTTCCGGGTGCTCTTTTCCCAATTGGTTTCCCTTCAAGTGCGATGCGTCTTCCCTCTTCCATTCTTCTCACGTGAGCGTACCAATTTCTTTTTCTTTGTCTCCCCCATCTTACGATGTCTTGCACCCCACATTGTTCCCTAATGTCAGTGTTCCTAATTCGGACTATTCTTTTTTTTCCATTATAGTCCTGAGCGTTTCCATTTCGAGCTGCTCAAAGCATTCTTTTCGTTTTGTTGGTTTCTATCTCTGGTTGTCTGATTCCTGATACAAGTATATAGATTGGCCTGATATTTTTTTTATAGTCTTATAGATTCTGACCTTATACATTTATTATTCGTTCGCCTCATATTATTTGCCTTAAGCAGCCCGACATGGCAGTCGCTTTGTTGATCTGGCTTCTTAGGTCCTTCACTGGGTCGTGATAACTCGGCAGATCCATACCCAGATATTTGAATTGTGAGACTTGCTCGATGATTTTGTCTTCTATCAGCTACATCTTAGCGGATCTAAGTCCAGTTATTTTCGTTTTTTCTATAGATATGGTCATGTTCATCGGCTTGGCTGACCTGGCAGAATTTGTGTCGTTGGTCTCTGTAGATCCTCTTGCGTTCCGCGAGAATAGCTGCATCATCGGCGTAGCATAATGCTGCCTATCCCATTGTATCCCAATTTAGTGATGATACTTCTCTATAATTCTGTCCATTAAGAGATGAACAGAAAAGGCTGTCACCTTTCTGACTCCTAGTGTCGGTATCTCTTCCGTATAAGTGTCTTCTGCTACTTTAGTCACGTTTTCATAAGACTGCAGACTGCTCTTACCATGGTGTCTGGCGTTTCTTTCGCTAGCAGTAATTATTGTCGGAGAGGCTACCCGTCAAATGCCTTGGTCAAATCGATGAAGCAGATGCTGGTGTATTTTTGACGATTTTTCTTTTAGTTGTTTGCAATAAAATATGGTCGTGGATCTGTTACGTCAGCAAGCCTTGTTCCTCCCTGTTTGTTATTTGTGTATCAAGTCCTTCAAAATCGGTAAAGAGTTGTCATTTTTCAGCAACGTTATTCCTCTGTAGTTGTCTGGGTGCGTGTCCTTTCTTGATGGGGATAGTTATACTTTTGTGCCATCGTAGGTATTTCCGATGTTTCTAAAATTTTTTGTAGAATTTTTAATGTGTCCTGTCAGGTCCGGCATATTTCACAACGTTTGGGATGAGGTCTGTCCCGGGAGCTTTTCTGTTTTTCAATTTTTGATTTTTGTCATTACCTCTTCTTCGCTCAGTGTTATTTGATGGTTTACCGTAGTTTTCTATGCGTATGGCTTCTTCGGTGTTATAGAGTTTCCTGAAGTATTTTATACATCTTTGGACTCCTTTTGAGCACAAACTCATTTATTGGCTTTTACCTGTTTTTGAGCGTCTTCCAGACTTTCTTCTGTGCTCCATAAAGAACATCCATATCGCTTGTAAATTTTGCCCGTAATCTCGTTTTATGGCTTTAATTCTGGCATTCATTCTGTTTCTCACTTCTGATATTCAAAAGTAGTGGCGTTGGTAAGCCCTGTATATCAAAGGTAGGATTCCTTTTCTGTAGTGAAAGTTCTTTAACTTCGTGACAGAACCAGGGATTTTTGCTATTATTGGTCCCATTTATGTTGACTTTTCTTTTACCAATAGATTCTTCGGCTGCAGAGTGTCTGAGAAGGTTAGATAAGGAACAGTGTGTGACTGCGGAGAAGAATAATAGAAAAGTGTAGTTCATTTAAGTATGAATGTCCGGAGGAGGAGAGAGATACTTTTCTGAATGAACCGAATGAGAGAGAATTAGATGATGCTAAGACCGGTTCTACAAGTCTGGTAACGTTAATTTAATGATGTTTAATAAAGTGTAAACCATTCCTAAGAAAACCCTTTATTACCTGGTGTTTTTGTTGAAGAAAAATTTTAAAGTGGGAGGTACAACATTTTTTATTTTTGGTCTGCCAGTAGCTAGAATTTTCGAAACTATTGTTAATAAGAGATTAATAGATTCTTTTTATTTATAGATTTCTCATCTGGGATAACCGAGAGGATAACTGAGAAAATTAAAATTAACAAAGGAAAGAAAGCTGCAAATATGTTACTGGAAAGATTATATTGGATCTATGGGGAAAACTAAAAAAATATTAACAGAACAACTATTTAATGGCAGACTAATTTTAATGTTTGGCCTTTCTACAGGTTTATTACAAATTAAACTGATGAATTAAATGTAGATTAACTTCCAATTAACCATTTCTGTGTTTACTAACTAAGTATGGGGTTATTTAGATTGACATGAGGCTCACATGTAAGCCATATTAAAGAAGAACTTATATGAGACGCTCTTTACGTCTGAGGGAATCTTGAGACGAATGATGTTTCTAGTATTAGACAAAAATGCTTCTCAAATGTTCCTAGCTTTTCACACAAAACAATAAGGACACTACAGAAAACTCTACTCACTAATCTACAGTTTTCTGAGAGAATTCATATTCCTGGTGTAATAGCAGACCTTCAAAGGACATAAGACTTTTGACATATCCCAAGGGAGGTTCTGGGAGAAAAAACTAGTGATCATGTAGTTACGGCCGAAGAAGAAGATATGTTCAAATATCAAAAAAAGAAAAGCAAACGTGTAAATTAACGTTGCAAAAATTGCATTTGCTTCTCAGGAATAGCAACTTTTTTTTGAAAACCTGCTGAATCACTTTCTGATGTTTTGTTAAAATCGTCGTATTTACGCTCTAGAATATACTTAACTAGGGTATTATTAGTGTTTAAATCTAAATTTCCGAGTCATTAATTCTCGCTTCTTCTGGTTGTAAGCAAAAATTTCCTCGACCAAGCTGTGCCGTCACCACTACAACTTTTTAATAATGTCCTCTCTATTAATTTTAGATGATTAATAGTGACCGTAAGCCGGAAAAATTAACAGTCTATTGTCTTGTAAGTTCAGGAAGCGTGCATTTTCAGGGTTTTTCAATATTCGCTTCCCCGTCAAAACTTTTTTCTTTATGGTTCTTCGAACGGGTTATTAACTCCTGCAGTTTCGTGCGCCGAAATTTAATTGGAAGTTTTTGCATGGAAAATTTACAATATTTGAGGTTAGCGGAATTAAAACGCCACGCGGGCAAATTGTACCGCAGACCATTAGGTTTTACCGCGATTTATGAATATTAAAAATCCGGAGAGGGTAAGCCCGGTCTTGAACTTGCCCGGATCTAATTTATTTTCCAATATTCCGGATTAGCTCAGGAGCAGGGGATTAGAGCGAGTTAAAATACAGTTACGGCATGTGAGCTGGTTTGCTACTATCATCCCACTACACAGTGGCAGTTTTTTGAAAAGAGAGATTGAAATATATTGAGAATATTCAAGGTACCTATCTATTTTATAAACAACGATACCATTTGTATCTTATTTTACATTGGATTGAGAAGATTTTGATTTACTTAGGACTTAGGACATTTATCTACAGGTCGTACTTGACTGCTTTGAGCATAAACTAAAATATGTCGCTCTGTCTTCTATCTTCATTTTAGTTAGTGTTTTCAATATGGACTGCGTATATAATTACACCAATTGTCCAGAGATATATTTTTTTCTTAAAATCGGATCAGAAGAAATCTGGACAAGAATTCCTCTGTGCCACACCCGGTCTAAGATCTTTGGAACATCCAGCATAACGGTTGTGGCTGCTTCTTTTCTGTTTAACTTTTCTGTAGGGTATTCGTTTATCTTCAAGTCTTCAAGTTCCATATATAGCGCCTTCGTGAATTCGGATTGATCGTTGCAGGTTCTATTCTTTCTTTTTTAGCTTCTTCAGTATGAATGATTTCTGCCACTTTTCTAAAGACTGACATCATGCTGTTGGTCCGGTAACTCTGCGGGAACAAGTGTTCTTTTTTGACGTTTCCAAAAGAGGTAAGTTTTGACTCGGGTCCAGTCAGGAGAAACGTTCCATAGCCGAAAATCCATGCAATAGGCCTGTGTGCAGAATGCTTCGGGGTAAACAAGTCTACATACTTTCAGACTGTCAGGCTGCACTAAATATCTTAGTAACATACAAATCCAAACTGGTATGGGACACTAAAGAGACCCTCAAAGTAGTACGTAGTAGTAGTAGTACGTACGTAGACGAAGGTAGTAAGGATTTAGATAGAGATTTTAAACGATGGATGTGTCTTTTACTTGCCTTAGATGTCTATATAAGTTTTGAAGGGCTGGAATCCGTGTCTAGCACAAGGTCTAGCACAAATTTGCTGGTTTTGCTTATGAGAACAAGCTTTACAACAGTCTATCAAAAAGATACTTTGTAGAAGTTATTGAACAAATACAGCTTACATGAGCAACATTGCGAGGTTCATTCCTGATATTCTAAGGCTAAATAGAAACTGGCCTCTCTAGCTCTTCAAGTTACCGAGATATTGAATTTCAAAAAGTAGTATAGTAAATGTAGTAATTCTTTAAATTTTTTTGAAAAATGAAAAAATTTTAAAGTGCTTTTTTTGTACTTATTTTACCTAATTTAAAGTCCTTTGGTATAAATATGCCCTTTGCTGTGGAACCCTCCTTCTGGAGCAAAATAAAAAATTGCCAAAATTGCACTTTTTGTAAAAATAGCATTTTTTCAATTTTTGAATGATTGTAACTTTTTTATTTGAACTCCTATAGATTTCACTAAAACGTCATTAGAAAAAGGTTAAGAAATACTACAAAATGAGCCAAAACTGGCCTCTCTAGCCCTTCATGTTACCGAGATATTAAATTTCAAAAAGTAGTAAAAAAAGACTCCTAATTGCCCCCCATTTTGTAAAATGAAAAATTTTAAATTGCTTTTTTTGTACTTATTTTACCTAATTTAAAGTCCTTTGGTATAAATATGCCCTTTGCTGTGGAACCCTCCTGGAGCAAAATAAAAAATTGCCAAAATTGCACTTTTTGTAAAAATAGCATTTTTTCAATTTTTGAATGATTGTAACTTTTTTATTTGAACTCCTATAGATTTCACTAAAACGCCATTAGAAAAAGGATAAGAAATACTACAAAATGAGCCAAAACTGGCCTCTCTAGCTCTTCATGCTACTGAGATATTGAATTTCAAAAAGTAGTAAAAAAAGACTTCTAATTTCCCCCCATTTTGTAAAATTAAAAATTTTAAATTGCTTTTTTTGTACTTATTTTACCTAATTTAAAGTCCTTTGGTATAAATATGTCCTTTGCTGTGGAACCCTTCTGGAGCAAAATAAAAAATTGCCAAAATTGCACTTTTTGTAAAAATAGCATTTTTTCAATTTTTGAATGATTGTAACTTTTTTATTTGAACTCTTATAGATTTCACTAAAACGCCATTAGAAAAAGGATAAGAGAACATTTTTGATGCGATTGAGTGTCCTTTTATTTGAAAAATAGAGATTCCCAGTCAAGTAGCTTGACATTTTAGTGGTACTTGACTTAACTTGAAGACGTGAATACACATTTTGGTTTTTGAAGGCACAGACAGCCAGTTTGGTACAATTTGCTAATAAATCTTTCACCCTGTATATATCTCGGGCACTCTACGGTTTTTATATAGCACATACAAGGCTGTAAATTAGGCTATGACAAGCTGAATCTAATGACGTAATAATATACAGGGTGTCACGTGTGCACGTTTTGTGTCTATTGATATCATTACTTGAAAAAATAGCTAATAAATTCTAGAATACTCATAAGACTCTAACGCTATTTGTTGATTTCAAATACCTTCCACGTTGTTGAGAAGCTAACTGATTTTCCTAAAACAGTATCTAAAATTGTATTTTTTTTTGATACTTAGCATAATAATCTTACTATGAAAACCAAGTAAGGTAAGCCATGGTAAAGACTATCCATAACCATCAAATTGGCTTTTTGCAAATAGGTTGGTAATTATTAATGGTAGGCAATCAAAGGTAGTACCATTAATCTCAATAAGTACATGATTATTTCAGAAAGGTACATCACGTCCATTAATCTTAGACGAGATGGGAAAAAAAGGCAACGAAGGTCAAACCGTTGACGTTTCGTAGATGGAATCTACATAAGTTGATGTCCGATATAATTGGTGCGCATTCTTTTATTCCCCGCTTTTGAAATTCATACCCTCCAGGGAACAATACTCCATTAACAAACACTCCGCTCTCACAACAACAACAACTATATGAAAATAAAATTTACGGCTATTTTATTCGGACTGCGAACGAAATAGGAACATGTGCCCGTACGCGTATATGAATCGCAATATAAATTGTCAACCCTTTTGAGCTTGTTTCGTTTATTTAAATGCGTCCATTGTTACGCGCAAAAAGGCCTTTTGAAAATCATATTATGGCGAATTTATTATTTTGTTTTACAGTCAAAATGTCTGCGTGTATGAAAACTCATTTTAATTACTGGTTTGCTTTGTATCGGTATTGCCAAACGCACACAAAAAGGGGCAGATGGAGCCCTTTGACGTACATTTTCTTGGCTTAGATGATCACCCAGATATGGTTGGGTTTGCTTTTTAAGATCGGACCGATAAGATTGCATTCGATGAGACTTATGCTAAGGAGATGGTACCGTCGATTTTTTGCGGTCAGGAGTAGTAACCCAGACGACATGTCGAACCCACACAGAGGCGGGTATCATCAGATTTGATCATCAAAAAAATTGGTAAAAAATGCAAAATTGCTTGATAAGCAAAATAATATAGCAACTGGTTTAATGACTGTCTTGGGAAGGGTTAGAGATATGAAGACATTGTCTTCCATAATTCCATAATGCGATTAGTTTCAACCTAAACTAAAAATTCATTGCATGATAATATCAGAAAAAAGTTTTACAAATTTCCGTAAATACCCTATAGAACTCCGCTATTCCCAGAGAAAGGGGCTAAATTTCAAAATATCTTGTTTAACAATTTGTTTACAAATACTCGATTGGATGGCCGAAAGGCTATTCACAGATCTTAAATCCGTTTAAGGACATTTTTGAGAACAGAAATCTAAAAAACAACAGTAGACACAAAATCGCTGTTCTTCTTCTTCTTCTTCTGCTGTGTGTCCATTAATGGACGTTTGAGATCAGATTTGTCGACTCTTCCCTATTACGTATGGTATGCATTAGTTCTTGCATTGTCCTCCTAGTCCAATTGCTAACTGCGGAGCCATGACATCTTTTTCCTGCCGATTCTCTCTTTCCCTCAATTATCAATTGCAGGAATTGGTACCTCTTGTTGCGTATTACGTGGCCCAGGTATGCTGTTTTTCGACGTTTGATGGTGTCTAACAGTTAGCGGTCTTTACTGATTATCCTCAAGACCTCATCGTTGGTTCTTCTTGCGGTCCATGGAATCCTCAGTACACGCCTATAGACCCACATCGCGAATGCTTCCAGCTTGTTCATAGTGCACACCTTCAGTGTCCATCCCTCCATGCCATAAAGCAAAAGACATAGCACACTGCGAAATCAGTATTGGTGAGCACTTTTTTGAATTTCATGAACGCACTGCGGGCATTTTCAATCCGGCATCTGATTTCTGTGTCTGATTCCCAGTTTTCACACAGCCACGTTCCTAGATATTTAAATTTATTTACTCGCTCTATTGGTTGATTCTCATATGTTAGGCTTGAGTTTTGAAATTCTTGTGGCTTTCGAGTAATTATCATGAATTTAGTCTTCTTGGTGTTGATATTCAGGCCTACTTACTGCATTCCCCGACAGTCCCAAGCATATCCCTGTGTCGTCTGCATAACGAATATTGTTGACCCATACACCATTCACGTTATCGCCCACGTTACGGTCTTCTAGGGATTCCTGAAAGATGGCTTCAGAATATAAATTTGAGGAGAGAACACACCTTTGTCTGACCCCTCTACAAATTGGTCTTGCTTCTGTGAGATCGTTACCAACTCTGACTTCAGCGATTTGGTTCCAGTATAGGCTTTGACTGCAGCGTCTTTTTGGTCTATGTCCAATCTATTTAGGATTTGGATCAGTTTATGATGTTGGACTCTGTCGAACGCCTTTTCATAATCGATGAAACACAGCATTACGTCCTTTCTCTGATCGTTGCAGTTCTGAATCAGTACTTGAGTAGCAACTAATGCTTCTCTCGTGTGGATCCGATGTTTCTTTCGCACTTTATTGATATTCTGTAGTGGATAATCTTAAGGAATATCTTCAGTGTGAGACTCATGAAGCTGATTAGTCTGTCGCTGTTACTTATTTACATTACTAGGGTGATATGAGCATTTTTACGTTACAAGTGTACCCACTAGTGCAGTAAGGCTACTATGTCACTTAATTTCAAGCTGAAATCACTACGCGAGTAAACTTGAACACAAAACCAGTCAAGAAAATGGCATACCAATAAAACCAACTCAACGTTTGATATTTCTTAGTTGAAATCTAAATCCGAACACACACGCTAACGACAAGACGATCCCAGAAACATTTAATGTGGTGCAGAGTGGGCCGATCGCGATATCTTCCGCGTTGTCGAACTGCCCCGTACATTATTAATCTTACCGTTGAAACCATTAAGATGTAATCTATGAAAAAATCTGTTCTGGCTGTTAGGTAAGCAAACATACTAAACGAACCATTAGCCTGTGCTTATTTTCCATATTAGAAAAAAACTGTACCGGTGATAATCGATTTTTAGTTTATAGTCTTTTGTCCCATTGTTAAGTAAGTATAGAACGTATCAAATATTTTTCATTGAATAAGAGGAAGTTTTTCATTTAAAAAATGTTGGATGAACAACGGAAGTATGAAGATTTTTAATCACTGCAACTGATCTTGCTTTAATCCACAGTGGAAGGCATATCCGAGACCAATATGGAGGTTTGATAAGTTTAACGACAACCCTAACATGGATACCAGCTACATAAGTTAATTTTTACCAGACACTTTTGCCTCAACTAATACACTTTTAATATTGTGCAGAGTTTCAAGGAAGGAAAAATTTACTTTTGGAGGTTCATTTTGAATGATGATCACACTTGCCTCAACGATCAGTTGATTGATGCTGTTGCAAGATTGTTTAAGTCTTTGAATTTTTATCACTTCCTTCATTTTCACAGTCTTTCACTCTCTTCTCTTGCACCTTGTTGTGTCCCAGGACTGGAGTGGTTGCTTGGTTTGACGATTTTTGTTAAAATTTGTATTTTCTTACGTGCTGTACCTCATTAATTTTTAATCTTGTTTGTTCACTCAAACCGGTTTTTACCGTTTGCGTTTACAAATTTCAACCAAAACCTTAATCCTAAAATAAACTGGAGTTAATGGTCTAACTGGCCAATTTTGATAGTTTAGTAACTAACCTTATTCTCATTATCCAAAATTTTTTTCTGGATTTGGCAGTTGCATCATATTGTCGAAATCAAATTGGGAAGAAATGGCTTGTAAGCGATCTTATACTTTAATTTTTGATAATGAAGGTGCAGAATATTTTAACGTTTCAGTTGGATAAAAGTCTCTAAATAAGTAAAATTTACTATAAAAACAATTCTGTATTTCCAATATTAAAAAGTTAACTTGACATTTACTGAGAGTAATGTTCGTCTATCAATTGTAGCAAGAACATCTTTTTTCTTTTGAACTGCCAAAATTGGATACACAAGTTTCTGTTATAGTCCGTGCTCGGCTCCAACAGCTGTCATGTCTGCCAATATTCTTCCGTTTTACAACGTTGCCAATGTTTCCAATTGCACAAAATTCCGTTTTAGGAAACCGAGTTTACATACTGGTGGATAGGAAATTATTGAGGATTCTAAAAATGTGTGTAAAACAGTAAATTTCTTACTCCAAGTGGGTTTTACAAGCGATTTTGTCCCTCACTGTCTTTTCAAATTGTGTTTTTCAACTTTTTCAAACTTTGACATCGCTTTTCTCTCTGACTGTACCAACTTTTGAAGAGTTTTTGTCAGGTTATTGAATAGGAAAATTTAATGAGGATTCCAAAAATGTGCTTTAAGCAGTCATTTTCTTACTCCAAGTGGGTTTTACAGGCAATTTTGTCCATCACTGTACTTACAAACTGTGTTTTGGCAGTTCGAACTTTGACACCGCTTGTCTCCCTAACTGTACCAAAGTTTGTAGTGTTTTCTCAGTTTATTGGATTGGAAATTTAATCAGGATTTTAAAAGTGTTCCTAAAACAGCCATTTTCTTACTTCAGGTCCATTCTTTCGTTTATTTCACGATTGTCTTCATTACCTTCTGCTTCTTCTACTATTTGGTGTTTATTTAATTAAAACTTTTTCCATCTCTTCTTTCAACTTCTTTGTTCCTGGATCCCCCACTTCCCCTATTTCTTGTTCCAATTTTATATGTCTTGCCTTACGATGCTTGTAGATACAGTTTCATACAATGTATCATACGTTGGTTCCTCACTATAATTACTTAACCTGTTCTGAGGAAGACTTAAGAAAATTACTTAAAGGGAGAGAATAATTAGCATCGGCAAAACGGCGCTTAATAGTTTTCTTAAATGTTTTAGTCGGCACACTTTTAAACAACGGAAAGTCGGTTTCATTAAAAATCCATTCGTTTCGTGGTTTCAATTTTTAGGCTGCTGCAATCGGTTAAACGAGTGCTATCGCTAAACGGCCATTAGTCACGCTGAAATTGAGGTTATGATTGATTGTTTTTCGACGAGTTTTAAGGCACCAATTTGCATCTCTTTCCTGTTTTGTTTTTGTGTTTTATTATTTGTTTCGGAGAAGTGTGAAAACCAGAAAAAAATTAATTTTTAAGGTTTTTCTGGTTTGGTAGCATTTGTAGGTGTTTACATCTTTTCTGACAGATTGTATTGTTTGGAAAAGTTAAATGGATTTTTTAAAACGTTGGTTTTGTTTTATCCCAGTAAAACGATTTCGATGATTTCAACATAAATCTACCAATATAGCACATTGGTACTTTTCTTTGGATTTTCTCGGTTGATGGAATTTCCTGTTCCACAACCGAAAACTGGAAATTCTGCAAAATACCACACAATGGTAAATACAGAACCATCAGGCGTTCCCCCTCAAAAAACTTTTAAATCAGAATATAATTCGAAACGCATTAGTTAAAATTGAGGATGGGCAAAAAGTTGGAAACTTGCGAACAAAAAGCAGTCTTCTTTAAAATGGCGGATTATCGGAATGACGGTCCTCAAGAGAAAAACCGCTCCTTTCGACAAAAACTTTTCCCCGACTCCAGTTCTTTTTCGACGACTTTTTTCTCCCTCAAAATTTTTTACTCAAATTAGGACCCGTCACCTATCAGTTTCTTCGGGAGGCCTTTTTGAATAAAATCGCTGATGTATAGGACTTTTAAAATAATTGCCTTTCTTTCCAAGAAGCTGGAACGATTGCGTCATTGCTGTCGACGGAGGGGTTTGGGGGGGGATTAAGGGGACATCCCCGAACGACCATAAATCTCCGGGTGATTCGTTAATAAAGTCGAGCTTTGAAAAGAGTAATTACGAAAGTTACCATACGGTTTCAAGTGGTTGTTTTTTTATTGTTGCGCGGGCACAACAACGCCATGCATTACCGAGTTAAATTAACACGTCGCATTGAGGCATGTGTGAAATTTTAAAACACGCTGTATAGCCTGGACATAAATTACCTTTCCACCGCGAATGCCCCGTGTAACGCCTAATTAATGGCCATATTAACCCGACTGTTGTAACTAAATAAATACATTCTTAATTTCTAGCTAAAGCCCCTAGAGTATAACCCATCGGTTGAGAGGTTTTGCTAGGGATTCACTGCTTAACTTGACTTGATTTGAAGTTAAACTCAAGTCAAGTAGTTTAAAAACATTCAATGGAGAATTGCAGAACCAGATACATAAGCAAATTTTGACATTTTTGGCGTAATAGTTGTCATTGAAATCCTAGTTTTTCCAATTAGCAAATATAACATATTATGCAACATTCTAGCCAATATCTATCTATACTTCTTGATTAATATTGTGATTAGTAAGTATTTTTTCCCAGTCTAATGTCAGTACATTACATTGTTGACTTATATCTGCTCTTTCTTCTTCTTCTTCTGCTGCGTCTCCATTAATGGATGTTTGCGATCACATTTGTCCACTCTTCCTTACTACGTATGGTATGCATTAATTCTTGCATTGTCCTCAGTGCTGTCCACTGCCTAACGTTGCGGAGCCATGACATCTTATTCCTGCCGATTCCTCTCTTTCCCTCAATCTTCCCCTCAATTATCAATTGCAGGAATTGGTACTTCTCGTTGCGTATTACGTGGCCCAGGTATGCTGTTTTTCGACGTTTAATGGTGTCTAACAGTTCACGGTCTATTGATTATTCTCAAGACCTCATCGTTGGTTCTTCTTGCAGTCCATGGAATCCTCAGTACACGCCTATATCCCCACGTCTCGAATGCTTCCAGCTGGCTCATAGTGCTCACCTTCAGTGTCCATCTCTCCATGCCATAAAGCACACTGTCCAGACATCGAATTTTTGATACTGCAGATCTAAACAGTTGGCAGTTGTTGCATTTGTACCATTTTCTCAAGTTCTTCAACCATTAGTCCCTTGTTCTTCCTATGGATCTTTTGCCCAATATTTATCTCTTCTTATGTCCCAAGTACTGTAGTTTTCGTTGCTTAAGTAAGCAAGTAAGTAAGTGTCAATTTTTTCTGCATCCTTCGCACAACCTCCACATTTGTCATCCTCTCTGTCCACGAGATTTTCTTAGTATTCTACATCCACATTTTAAATGCTTCTTCTTTGATATGAGTTAAAGGATAGTCAATCTCTTGTTTTCTCTCAACTAATGGCTTTATCTACGAGACACCAGAGCCCTAATTCTTGAAACCGGAGAACGTAAGTTTCAAGAGAAGTCTTGATAGAATGTGACAGAAGCAGCTGAGAATGGCGGTTTCCTGTTACATTCTACAGACACAGGAAATATTTGTGTTCCATTCTCTTAGTTCGACAATGTTGTCGTATCTCTTTCTTCTGACTCCATTAGGACTGGTTTCTTCCTTTCTTCTCTGATATCTCAACTTAAAGTGTCTACAATTCGGTAAGCATTACAACTTCCTCCTTTAACCGTTTTGTTACATTTATTTCGTCATTGTGCACTCTGGCAGTATTGTCCCATCTATACCAAGGCACAGTTTTCTTTCTTGAAATTTTAGCTGAAAACAGCGCCGATAAATGCAAAATTAGAAAAAATCTAACAAAACGGGAGCTGAATGGCAAGTAACATGACAAGCTGATGCGGGATGCAAAGACTGATGATGTTGTAAGTGATTCATTTGGCAACAGGGCACCAAGTTGATACCTACTGAATTAGCAAAATAGTCAGTTTGGCAACAGTACAGGAGTGTGATTTTCATTCGATTTAATGTTGAATTTGCAAATTAGAATTAATTTAACAAATCTGACAACACTGCACAAAACGGTTGATTGTGCCGCAAGGCACCAAATTATTGGTATTAAATTAGCAAAACGATCAGTTTAAGATACAAAACTGTGATTCTCGTTCGTTTTAGGATAATGTTGGATTTGGCAATACTGCAATAATTTAGTACTAAATTAGCAAAATAGCTAATTTTGCAACACTGAAGAACTGTGATTTTAGAAAAATGATTGACAGTCTTTATACTAACTAGCACTAGTAATTAACTAAGCCTAAATTATGATGATTTAATAAGACAAATTTCGTTTATGTTGACTTCTTTAGTCTAAAAGACCAAGTTCCAATCATTTTTACAGGTGAACTTGTAAGCGTATAAGAAGTGTCTGCGTGTTTACCGGCAATGATTAACCCACCCAATACGAATAAAAAGACAAAAACAGGAAACCGCCAACTTATCTGGGTGGAAATAAGATAACCGAATAAGAATCCGGTCGCCGAATTTTTGAATAACGACCATTTAATTCGCGATGAGGATCTGGTCCTTTTCGAGACTCGCATAACGTATAACTTTGTTTTTTTAAGTTTATTTGGTTTGTTTTAAACCCATTCGCGACTATTCTTTCGGCGTAAATCAACCCAACTTATGGTCGTGGGACATGCGAACTTATTCGCGCATGCAAGAAGACAAAAATACGGTTCAAGAGATATCAAGAGAGGAACGTGAGAAGTTCCTGGAGGTGGTGCTGAAAACTAAACCGGGGGGGTTTACATCGTTAAGTTGATTGCAAACTACACCCAAAACCGTCTTATTACCATAGGGATTACGGGTCAAAAATCCGTATTTATTACCATCAACCAGTTTGTTGTTGTTGTTAATAATTTTCAGCCGTAAAATGTCGGTTCATTTTAGCTCAGCTGCTTTTGCAATATTTGCATAAGTCTCTCCTTAAATCAGGATTAATTTACATGGAACCCAATTCAGGAATTTATAATATTAAAAACAAAAGGCAAAACTGAGTTAGACATAGTGCAGTGATTCAATTTCAGTTTAACCAAAATCTCTTCCATAACCTAGTTGAATTATGTCGCAAAGTCCCTGCCAAGGACAGGAGACGCAAGAAAAGTGGACAGATAAATGTGAAGGAGTGCTTTAACGACGGAATGGTTGCCGAGATAGGTTGAGTCAACAAGGATTTTGTTTTCTTTATGGTAGAAATCTCGTTTTAAGTGGCAAATATTCATTTAACATTAGCGGAAATTCGGGGCCGGAGTTTGTGCTGCCGCGGTTTAAAAGTTAAAACTGCAAAGCTACGAGTTCATATTAAACATATAATAAGCATTACTTTGAAGTTTTATGCTGATAAGTTCTGCAAATATTACTGAAAGTTAGGGTAGTTTTGTTTTACTTGCACTTTATGAAAAATGTCAGTCTAGTCTTCAATTTGAATTCGACAATAGCTGATTATTAATTAAATTAAGGAATAACGTTCGCTGCTTCAAATAGTTAGTAGATTTTGAGAACCATGTTCTTAAGTTTTAAAGCCATGATATTCGTCTTCTTTCTGGTGGTCTTCTGTCATAAACTTTTCCTTGGACAACGGACTTTAAAAAGTGATTTTTCCTTTGCGTTCCTCAAAGTATGGCCGCTTTCTTCTTTTTATGGTGTTCGTTACTTCCAAGTCCTTCTTCATTCTCTCTATTTCTGCCCTGTCCATCAAATGCACAGCTCCTGTAAAGCCACATTTCGAAAGATTGGAGTTTTAATTCTGTTGCCTCACTGGGCTCACTCCTTGTGTTAATGTCCATGATTCCATCTCATAGACAAGAATCACGAAAATATAGCATCGGAGGAGTCATGTTACTTTTAAACAGTTTAGCCATTTGGTTGAAGACGGCCTTTGCTTTTTCTATTCTACACCTGATCTTCTGTGAGTGATTCTAATTATCATTGATCATGGTTCCCAGATAGGTAAACTGTGCTACTATGTTTATTGATGTGTTGTTGATCATTAAGCCGTATCTTTCACCAGTTTCTCTACTGTTGATTACCATGAATTTGGTTTTACTAATGTAAATTTCTATCATTTTGTCACTGAAAACCACTGTATCATCTGCGCACTGGATGTTGTTCACTCGTTCTCCATTCAGCAAAATTCCTATGTCGGTATACTCAAGGGCCTCTTTAAAGATTTCCTCTGATACAGCCCTGCCTGACTCCTCAAAGAATATTTACTGCGTTGGTTTGTTCTTCCATGTGAATTTTAATAGTTCCTGATTGATTTCTTCTAATAGTCTATAAAACAGGCAAAAATATTACAGTTCATATCTCTACAGCTCTGGAACAATACTTGTAGACAGAAAAGTGCATCTCTTATACCCATGTCCTTCATAAATCCAAACTGTGTATGCGAGACTCTTTTCTCGGAAGTCCTATCAATTATTCGATGAATGATTTTGAGAAACAGCTTTAGCATGTGATCCATAAGACTAATTGTTCTGTAGTCACCACACGCTTTGGCTCCATGTTTATTTAGTAACATTATAAGTTTAGATATAAGCCGTTCTTTTATAATGTCCCCAGTAGATGCCAGGCAGGAATGTGATGGGCTCAGGGTCCAAAAGTCAGATGAATTCCAAATGTTCTTAATCCGGCCCTGGAGCCTTTCCATCTCTTAATGTATAAATGGCTGCTTTAACTTCTTTTCTCATGATATCAGGTCCGGACTCCGGAGGAGACGGGTTTCCTCTCTCATCAAAAAAACTAGTCCAATATTCTTCTTTCAAGTTTCTCTGATATCTTTTCCATCCACAATCAGCTCTTCTTCTTCTTCTTCTAATGGCGCTACAGCCCGCTTCAGTCAGAAAGCTTCCCTCAGTTTTCTTTCCCCATCCATCTCGATCTCTCTCCTCCTCTCTGCGACCTCCTCCTGCCAACTTTTCCGAGGTCTTCCTAACGGTCTGCGCCCCTCCACTCTCGTTTCAAAAACGCTCCTTGACATACTCCGCTTCTCCATTCTAACTAAATGACTAGTCCACCGTAGTCTTTGTATTCTGGCAAATCCAGACATAGAGATCCCTTTATATGTTGTACCTTGATCTCCATATTACATCTTCTGGTTTTGGTCCAAATATGCGTCTCAGAATCTTTCTTTCAAAAGCGTTGATGTAGTTTGCCATTTTTTGTGTTAGGACCCATGTTTCGCATCCATATGTAATTATGGGTCTGATGATGCTCTTATATATTAGAGTCTTGTTATTTGCTTGTACATTACGAGATCTGAGAATGTATAGGAGGGCAAAGTATGCTTTGTTTGCCTGGGCAAGTCTGCTGGGCTTCTGCTTCTAAACTTTATCTGTACCATGGTCTGATCCACATGATGCTCCTGTGGATCTTATTTCTGCTCTTAACATCCAATATGCTTCAAGCCCCTCTTTTATCTAGTAATACATGGTTCATCTGGTTAGTCACATCTGGCGACATCCAAGTTATTTTGTGGATGTCTCGATGTGTGGGAATCAACTGGAGCTAACCACCACACACACAATCAGCTCCTGCATCATTTACAAGTTTTCATACATTTTTCTTTTTGAACATTCTGTAACTTCTTTCACTTTCCTGGCATTTCTTATCCAATTCTTTTTGTTTGGCCT
Source organism: Ips nitidus (assembly GCA_018691245.2). Classification (NCBI taxonomy): domain Eukaryota; kingdom Metazoa; phylum Arthropoda; class Insecta; order Coleoptera; family Curculionidae; genus Ips; species Ips nitidus. The sequence continues at coordinate 7,928,939 of CM042788.1, forward strand.
CACGAATTTTCTTTGGGATTGAAATCAAAAATGAAATGATTGAAAATATTAAAGAAAAAAATTGGATAAAATTAAAACACAGTAAAGAGCACGTAACACTGATTGTCTATCTTTTACGAGAGTCATTAACATATTCACTAGTTCTTGTAGTTGGTATCCACCAAATACAACAGTAAAGCAAGATTATTCATTTAAAACGTTTTATTCTGGGAAATTTTAAAATATCTTGTCGAGATAGGACGTTTTTGGATCGTCTTTTCGACAAACTGATAAATTGTACCAATTTTCAAAACGTTGCCAAATAAGCAAATAATATTATTCCCCTATTAAGATTTTTGATAACTTTACCTTTGTTGCTTTTATAGGAAATAGGTGTTTTATTAGTTGCCTCGACCAGAAACTGGTGGAAAATGTGAAATTTATAATTACGTTAAGATGATACATAGACTAGCTTCGCTGACATACGAGCTGGCAGCCTACGAGTCGTAAATTGTCCACAAAACTGCACATTTATGAGAAATTTGTCGTAAAATCTCCAGGATTACGTCTCGGCACGACTTTGATCGAATGCTGGAAACCGTCGACACGTGCTCCGACCCTCGAAATAAAACCGAAATTAAAGAAGTTCCCACAAAGACGTAGAGAAGATCCGTAATTATATCCACGTCGGAACTTGGCAGGCCCGAAAAGCGCATCTAATTTGGTCCTGTCAGATTTCATAAGCGAAAGCGAAATTTACATTTTTATACGTTTATCGCGCGTTGTCAAAAAGCGCCCGTTCGAAAAGAGATTTTTCCGTTTCTTTTGCTCGGATATATTTTGACTGGGACTGACGCGAGCCCGCTGAGAATTCAAATTCTTCGTCATTGTGTGTCCGCGCGTAGTGCGGGGGAATTTTTTTAAAAAAAATATGACATCCAGAAGGGAGTATATGCGTAATCCGATCCTTCTCGTTCAGGAAGCGGGAATTATGATTTACGCTCGATCGAGCGACTTGAAGATAGCAGACCTTAAGCGGCCCGACAAGCCGTCAACTTGTCACTGATACCGTTCAAAACACGAGCGCTCGGTTAGGCAACCCGTGTTCTGTTTATCCATGAATTATTCGATGATGTCGCGAATTATTCACGGGGTACAAGACCGAGGACCCGGATTAAATGGCGGATCCCCTAATGAATTTAACGGCATCCCGATTATGAGATATTGCCTCTCGAATCGGGCCGAATTCCTTAGAAACCTGTATCAGTTGATTGCCACTCTGATCTGACTTGAATATGCCAAAATCCAACTACTCAGACCCTTCCTTACTTTTAATAGTATCCAAACTGTTGTATCTGCTTAAAGTACCACGTTTTGAGATAACTCATTTAAATCACATTAAGTAGTTTATATGTATAATAGGAAATTGGTTGAAAACACTGACATCCAGAAGATGGACATATTCTAAATAACTTAAAATATGAAAGAAAATTCAAATCAATAGAAACCAGAAGGATATGGATGTGAAGCTTTCCCAGAAAATGGTAGAATGTCTAATTTATGAATACAATAATTTTGTTTTTTCTTTACTATTTGATGTCTTATGCAAAAAAAATGGTTTACTTCTTAAGTTCTTTAGCATATTTCATTAATACAATTCGACACTTTTTTAACACTTTTTAGTAGTGATATCTGACATTTCGTTATAAGTCAAGTGGTAGTATCAAAGGAACACAAACTATTCAAGAACATTTAAAGTTAGGACTTCCATAACTTCCAGACTCCGGGAGATACTGAACTATCCAGGAATTTTCTTAAATTGCCAAAGGTTTCATATTAAAAATGCCTTTGGCCTCTCCTCTTTTTAAAAATTGCCAAAAGCCTCTATAGGTACGAGTATCCTAAACATTCTAAGAATATTTAAAATTTATCCGCAATTTTAAAAAGAGTAATTTCCACAAGCCTCTGTCAGTGTTTTAAATTTTTCAATATTTTTTTTAAAACCGTCAGAGGAATTTGCAGTATTTTTTGACATACCAAAAATTCCCAAAATACTACTAAAAACCCCTTAAACATTGCCAGAATCCTCTGCAGGTGTTCTAAACGTTCCAAGTGGTTTTTAAAAATTGTCAATGGCTTTAAAATCCTCCAAAAAATAACCAGAAGCCTCTAGAAGTGCCTTTAAGCTTCCAAGAATGTTTTAATACTAGCAAAGGATTTAAGAAGCCTAAATTCTAAAATGCCAAAATATCTAAATATTACTGAAAACCTCACAAACATCGCCAGAAGGTCCTAAAAGAGTGTTAACCATTCCAAGTGCAATTTAAAAGTTGACAGAATGCTTTAGAAGTGTTTTTGAATTCCAAAAATTTGGTTTACTATCGTCTCCTTTCTTTTAAGAGAAGGTTAACTGGGTGTTTCTGTTAACCTCATCAAACCACGATTAGCTAAATTGTTCCAAAATTTGTGTTTTTTTGTCAAAATTTTGTCTGTCTTCTTAACTTAACCTAACCTAACCTAACCTAACCAAAAATTACCAGAAAACTCTACAGGTGTTTTAGCATGTTTTAGTACTGCCAAAGGTATACGATTACTACTGAGGAGTTCTTAAAAATTAAAAGTTTTTACATGTATCGTAAACCTTTCAGTGTTTTTAAAAAATTGTTAAAGAACTTTAGAGGCAGTTTTGAAATACAAAAGGCCCTTAAATACAACTGAAAATCTTCCAAAAATTGTCATATACTTTTAGAGTCGTTTTTGAAATCCAAAGGTCTGTAAATAGGACTAAAAATCTTTCAAAAATTACCAGAAAACTAACAAAACTTTGCTAGAAGCGTTTAGAACAATTTTTGAAGTGCCAAGGTTACTAAATTCTATTGAAAACCTCCCAAACATTGCCAGAAGTTCCTACAACTGTGCTAAACCGTCCAAATGTATTTTAAAAATTGTCAGATGCTTTTAGAGGCATTTTTTAAATACCAGAGGCTCTTAAATCCATCTGCAAGTCTCCCAAAAATTGCCAAAAGCCTCTACAAGTGCCCTAAACGTTTCGATTTTTTTTTTGATTTGCCAGACGTTTTAAAGGTTATTTTTGAACTACTAGCATCTACCAAATTACTAGAAGCTTCCAGAAGTGTTTATATATTTCCAAGAATATTTTAATATTACCAGATGTCTTTATAGTCATTTTTAAAATTCCAGAGATCTCGAAATACTACTGAAAACCTCTAAAAAATCTTGAGAAATTCCTACAAGCGTTCTAAACCTTTCAAGTGTATTTTAGAAATGGACAGAGCTTTTTACACGCATTTTTGAAGTATGAGAGTCTCGTAAATACAATTGAAAAGCTTCCAAAAATTGCTAGAAGGGTCTACGAGTGATCCTAACTTTCAAAATTCTTTAAAAGATTGTTAGACGCGTTTAGAGCCATTTTTGAACTGCCAAAGGTTTGCAAATACTACTGAAAACCATTTTTCCAAAACCATGGATCCAATTCCCAATTTAAAAAAACCACCACATCTTGACCTACACTGGATCACAAAAAAAAAGTAACAAACTACTGAAAACTTCAAAAGTCTCTAAAACTGTCCTAACAGGTTTTTAGAGTCATTTTTGTGCTGTCGAAGTTCTCTAAATACTACTGAAAACCTCACCACAAGTGTGTTTAATTTTCTAAGTGTGTTTCGAAAATTGTCAGATGCTTTTAGGGGCATTTTTGAATTACCAGAGCCCTAAACACAACTGAGAACCTCCTAGAAGTTTCCACGAGCTTCTACAAGTTTTTTAAAATTTGCTAGACCATTCAAGAGTAATTTTGGAAATGCCAGGAGCTCTTGAAAACCAACCAAGAATTGACAGAAATCACTAGAAGTGTCCTTCAAATTCCAAGAATGTTTTCAAAATTCTGGAAATACTACTTACTGGGAAGACTTTTCCAAATTTACCAAGGGCCTCTAAAAATGGCCTAAAACTGACAAGCATTTGCTAGAAACCTTTAGAGTTATTTGAAATGCTAGAGGTTTTTTAATAACAATAGGAACTTATAATTGGACGAGGAATTTTCTGGAAAAAAGTGGCGCTCGTAGCGGAAAAATTGATATTGTCTTTTGCCCATAAAGTTTCTTGTAGAAACTCCCTTTAGATTTCCATAAACTGTTTTATAGTAGTCCGGATTTTATGGGAACTTGCCAACTTTAAGGGTTTTGTGTTATTAGATATTAATGCTAGTGGACAAATAACTAAAGGTTATAAAAGTAGCCTTAAAATTTTTGACCCACTCTGTGTACACATCATCCAAACATTCTGTCCTCAAAACAAAGGCATCGTTGGGACTCTCTCTATGTCAAAGTCTTTGAAGCCATTTTATATCTTTGAGTTAAAGTTTAAAAAATTACCAAAATTCTAGTTTTCAACTTTGAATTGCCATTTTTTTGCCAAAATGTATTACTAAGTGTTAAGTATTTTATGCAATTTTTGCTAAAATTTTAAGTCTTAAATTGAGGAAGATACAGGGCATTGAGCCCAAATTGCAGAATTTAAGATAAAATTTAAAAAATTATCAATATTTTAGTTTTCAACTTAGAATTTTTCTGCCAAAATGTGAGTCTCTAGTATTTTTTTGTCACAATTTTAAGTCAAAATGTAGCCCTCTCCAAGTCTCTAGTATCCTATGCAATTTTTGTCACAATTTTAAGTCTTAAATTGGAAAGACACAGAGTATTGAATAGATGCATGTTCAGTAAGATAAAATTTAAAAAAATTATCAATATTTTAGGTCTCTAGTATCCTGTGCAATTTTTGCTAAAAACAGTGGGTCTAAAACCAACCAATTGTAGAATTTAAGTTGAGGTTTGAAAAATTATAAAAAATTTGAGTTTTCAACTTAAAACTGTAATGTGTAGCATTAAGTCTGTAGTATTTTATAACTTTTTTGTCACAATTTTAAGTCTTAAATTGGAGAGATAGATCTTAGTGATAATCAAAAATCAACAAATTGAGGTAAAGTTTGAAGAACCACCAAAATTACAGTTTTCAACTTAGAATTGCCAATAGACTGAAAACACCAAGCTCTTGACCAATCTAACTTTGGTGTTTAGGGATATGTGATGGCTTTTCCATACTTTGGTTAGTCTGGTCAAGGCTTCTTTCGCTAATGCAGGTCCTCTTTAGAATTATGTTAATTTGCAGACTTTTGACATTTTTCCAGTTTTACTTTTTCCCTAAATTATTCCTGTATGTCTGAGAAGAGCTTATATGTTATCAAACTTTCCCCGATTGTACTGAAATTGTTTTAATTCCACATAAAAGAGTCTGACTAGCCAGACAAAGGAAAAGAACAGAAACACGTAAAATAACAAGTTCCCAACGAAAAGCGCTTTGACAAAGAGTTTTAAGATTGAAACGCCCCCATCCGTAAAATGCATTTCTTAACAGTGTCAGTTTTTTTGAAACCATCAACTTTTGCGAGCATCGACAAAGACCGTAGGGTTAAGCCATTTTTTGTGATATTTTTTCTTGAATCAAACCAGTAGCGTAGCCCTGAAGGTTGTCACCAAGTGCATCTGCCTATATCGTTGATTTGAAAAAGAGATAAAACTTCTTTATTTCGCTCTGTATTTATATTACGTACCGCAAGACACACAAAGCTTTTGTGCCCAAAGTATTGGTTTACCTTTACGTCCCTATTGTTGGTCTTCTGTGTTTTGTTATCTAATAGGGAAATCGATGTCTTTGTTAGGCTTGAGTGCCGGTCTAGAAAAATCCCACTCGTGTGGCATGTTTGCTTTATTAAGGTCGCGTCCAGTATCAATCATTTTGACTAACAGTAACTGTCTAGTCACAGAGAGAGAAAAAACGAGCATTATACCTGCCAAAAGCATAATGCCCTTCTTAGATGTCCGTTATGGCTGACCCGAGAATAAAATAACCGACTGTTCGATGAACTTGAACGTGTAAATAACGAATTTCGCCCGGTTTCGTATAATAATTCCTTCATTATCGGTTCGCTTGTCAAGTGAACGAGAAAGGTGCTAACCTCTCCTGTTCAATCACGATTCGATACAGTTGTCTATTACGCCTAATCCACTCGGTATTGTGACTCTACCAAGTTGAGCTCCTAGAAAAAAATTGAATTAACTCCTATTTCAACTAAAGCAAAACGATTACGCTTGAGGGCAGTTTTTAACATACTTTTAACCCCAAGAAAATCTAATCTAGACCGTAAACAGGCCAGCCCCAATGAAGTGCATACTTTATTGCATATATTATGATACGAGCCTGGAGAAAGCTTCAATTACGAAGCGGACGCGGTACAATGGAGAGATCGTAAATTTTTTGGAAAATAAAAACGAAAACTACCCTCGTAGACTGCGTTTTTTACGAGAAAACCTTAAAAGAAAACAGTATGGGAACGTTCTGGACCGTTTACTTTTACCACCCTGTCAAGGGAGATTTTGCAGTTTGCCTCTATCCTGTATATGAAGCGCACTAAATTAGGCAAAAATCGGTGTTTGAATGGCATTTAAATGCTGTTAATAAGTTATTGTGTGATTGTCTAAAAAAGTGTTAAAACTGTTGATTTGCTGCTTGCTAAGTTAGTATTAAAATAGTGCAATGTTTCCTTAAACGAACTATAGTCACAGTTCTGCAGTGTTACCGAACTGACTGTTAATCACTAATTGTTCTAAACCTTCTAGAGTCATTCTGGAAGTGCCAAGAGTCACTAAATACTACTGAAAACTTACCATATATTACCAGAAGTGTCTTAAACATTCCAAGAATATTTTAAAATTGCCAAAGCGTTTGAAGTTATTTTCTAAGATGGCAGAAGCCATAAATATTGCAGAAAACTACGTAAAAATTGTCAGAAGCCTTGACAATATTTCTAAACTCTCAAATAATTTTTTAAATCTGTTAGAAGCTTCTAGATTGATTTTGGAAACTAAAAAGGTCTCTTACTACTACTGAAAACCCCTCAAAAACTGTCAGAAGCCTCGACAATATTTCTAAACTCTCAAATAATTTTTTAAATCTGTTAGAAGCTTCTAGATTGATTTTGGAAACTAAAAAAATGTTACTTACCATCAAGAGTGGTTTTGGATACTATAAAGGTCTCTTACTACTACTGAAAACCCCTCAAAAACTGTCAGAAGCCTCGACAATATTTCTAAACTCTCAAATAATTTTTTAAATCTCTTAGAAGCTTCTAGAGTGATTTTGGAAACTAAAAAGGTCTCTTACTACTACTCAAAAACTGTCAGAAGCCTGGACAATATTTCTAAACTCTCAAATAATTTTTTAAATCTGTTAGAAGCTTCTAGATTGATTTTGGAAACTAAAAAGGTCTCTTACTACTACTCAAAAACTGTCAGAAGCCTGGACAATATTTCTAAACTCTCAAATAATTTTTTAAATCTCTTAGAACCATCTAGAGTGGTTTTGGAAACTAAAAAGGTCTCTTACTACTACTGAAAACACCTCAAAAACTGTCAGAAGCCTCGACAATATTTCTAAACTCTCAAATAATTTTTAAATCTCGTTAGAAGCTTCTAGATTGATTTTGGAAACTAAAAAGGTCTGTTACTACTACTGAAAACGTCTCTTACTACTACTGAAAACCCCTCAAAAACTGTCAGAAGCCTCGACAATATTTCTAAACTCTCAAATAATTTTTTAAATCTGTTAGAAGCTTCTAGATTGATTTTGGAAACTAAAAAGGTCTCTTACTACTACTGAAAACCTCTCAAAAACTGTCAGAAGCCTCGACAATATTTCTAAACTCTCAAATAATTTTTTAAATCTGTTAGAAGCTTCTAGATTGATTTTGGAAACTAAAAAGGTCTCTTACTACTACTGAAAATCCCTCAAAAACTGTCAGAAGCCTCGACAATATTTCTAAACTCTCAAATAATTTTTTAAATCTCTTAGAAGCTTCTAGATTGATTTTGGAAACTAAAAAGGTCTCTTACTACTACTGAAAACACCTCAAAAACTGTCAGAAGCCTCGACAATATTTCTAAACTCTCAAATAATTTTTTAAATCTGTTAGAAGCTTCTAGATTGATTTTGGAAACTAAAAAGGTCTCTTACTACTACTGAAAACCCTCAAAAACTGTCAGAAGCCTCGACAATATTTCTAAACTCTCAAATAATTTTTTAAATCTCTTAGAAGCTTCTAGATTGTTTTTGGAAACTAAAAAGGTCTCTTACTACTACTGAAAACCACTCAAAAACTGTCAGAAGCCTCGACAATATTTCTAAACTCTCAAATAATTTTTTAAATCTCTTAGAAGCTTCTAGAGTGATTTTGGAAACTAAAAAGGTCTCTTACTACTACTGAAAACACCTCAAAAACTGTCAGAAGCCTCGACAATATTTCTAAACTCTCAAATAATTTTTTAAATCTCTTAGAAGCTTCTAGATTGATTTTGGAAACTAAAAAGGTCTCTTACTACTACTGAAAACACCTCAAAAACTGTCAGAAGCCTCGACAATATTTCTAAACTCTCAAATAATTTTTTAAATCTGTTAGAAGCTTCTAGATTGATTTTGGAAACTAAAAAGGTCTCTTACTACTACTGAAAATCCCTCAAAAACTGTCAGAAGCCTCGACAATATTTCTAAACTCTCAAATAATTTTTTAAATCTGTTAGAAGCTTCTAGATTGATTTTGGAAACTAAAAAGGTCTCTTACTACTACTGAAAACCCTCAAAAACTGTCAGAAGCCTCGACAATTGTTCTAAACTCTTAAATAATTTTTAAATTTGTCACAGGCTTCTAGGGTGTTATTGGAAACGCCAAAAGTCTCTTAATATAACTGAAAACCCTGCAAAAACTGTCAGAAGTGTCGATAATTGTTCTAAATTCTCAAAGAATTTTTTTAAATTGTTAAGGGCTTACTGAAAACTTTCCAAACATTACCAGAAGCATGTACAAGTGCCTTAAATCTTTCAGCAATATTTTAGAATTGCTGGATACTTATAGAGAGATTTTGGAAATGCCAAAGGTGCTACAAACCACTTTTCAAACATTGTCAAATCTTTTAGAATCATTTCTAATACCAGAGCACCATAAATGTTCCTAAAAATTGTCAGAAGCCTGTATAAGTGTTCTAAACCTTAGTTTTTTAAAATTGCCAGCAACATTTAGAGTATTACAGGAAAACCCCGCTGTCTTTAAATTCTACTAAAAACCTGCCAAAAACTGCCAAAAGTGTCTTAAAACTTCCAAAAATGATTTAGTACATCCAAGAGCTTTTATTGTCAGTTTTAAAATGCCGGAAGTGTTTAAAATAATTAAGTAAGTAAAAAGTTAAAAACATTTTGCAGAAACGAACGATCTTGTCTTCAGATACTTGGCTCTCTCGAAATAACAGGTTCACCCTGTATATCACAGACAAGCCACAGTTTAACCACGTAAGTCATCTTAACCCTGTTTGCACCGTCGTACGTTAAGCTATAAGCTTAACTTAAGGGTGGTTTAGACTATGATAATGCAGATGTCAATAGTCACAGTCTGAACCACACTTAGCAAAAGCTTGTCTTAAAGTTTGACGTTGCCAATGGCGAATATTCTCTGATGAAAACAGCATTCATATTCAAAAAAATTCATTTGAGTGTCTTTTAAGTATTTAACAAATGTTGTTTTAGGCATATTTATGTTAAAAAATCTTATATTAGGTGAAATAAGCACTTTAAACTATTTAAAAATTGGAAAAATATCATTCCTTGTAATAAGTGCAATTATGTCATATTTTATTTTTCTTCAGAAGGGTTCCAATGCACAGCATATTTATGCTAAATAACCTCATTAAGTGAAATAAGCAAAAAAGCACTTAAAATCGTTTATTTTTGAAAAAAATTTAAAGAATGCAGGATATTAGAGGCGTTTTTTTATCAACTTTTTGAATTTTAATATCTCAGAAACGTAAAGAGCTAGAGAAACCAGTTTTGGTTCATTTTATAGTATTTTTCAAGCTCTTTCTAGTGGGGACAGTAGAATTGATAGGAGTTCAAGTAAAGAAGCTACGACCCTTAAAAATGCTTGCAATTTTTATCAACACTGCAATTTTGGCAGAACTGAAAAATGATTTACAAATCTTGCCCATAATAATTTGATATTTTAACAACTTTCAAAACTGCAATCAATCAAATTTGTTTCGTATTTACTAAACTACGCCAATGCTCTTCTTTTCCTCGATAACCCATTTATCGACCCGGTTGCACCGCATATAGGGTGTTCAATCTCTGTAAGACCCATTTCTAAGAGCAGATAACATCTACGGCCGTGTTTTAGTGAAGCCATTCCAATTGATTTGTGAACGAGAAATTTTAGTCTAAGTGCACCGCAAAATATCAGTGCAGTTCGTGTTTTGTTAAATTCCCGAAAGTATTTTTGTTTTAATTTGATTTGATGTTGAGGAGTTTTGTGGCTTCTTTGCCACGTCAAAAATCGACTCCCTACTTGGAAACTAATTAAGAAATTAAATCAAACTCATGACGATCCCACTGAAAAAATTCCCACTAGTCAATTTAATAAAACACACGGCGGCACCGTTTAACCGTTTACATTCTCATTAAGTAATTACTTACTATTTTAATTACTCATCTCGTATAGTTTGCTTAGTCACGGTATTCAGTGAGCATTGATTGATTTTTTTTCGTTACAGGAGGTGGTACTTCTGGTACTATTACAAAACGAAACAGCTGAAGCAGCACAGCGTTTATAAACCCTTTTTATTTTCCTTTCACTGATCGAGAGTAACTCTTGTACAAACATTTGGGCGAAAGGGACACATTTGCGGATTGAGTTTTTGTATTGTCGAATGTCAAAGGGCCCGGGATTAAGATGTGTCCCTTTGCGTTTCTCAAGACTTTTTAGGGAAACGTTTCACGGTCTATTATTGCTTCGTCAGATTAGGAGCTTAAAAAAATAACCCAACTTTCGCGGTTATGTGGAGTGATTTGTTTGCTTGTCGGGTTATGGGGTTTTAATAATCCCTTGTGCAAATATCGCACACGTGAATGGGACTGTTTGGTTTTGTTTGCACAAGGTCTGTTTATTTAAGGACTGTTTTGAAAATGTCTGCTATAATCTGGGAGATTGCAATTTCTTTTTAGATCAAAAACTGTTTCAGTTTAGGCTTTAGTTGGAACATTACAAAACAACAAAATATCCCATGCCAAAGTGAGGCTTTACAGCAAAAATAAACGTGAGAAAGACAATTTCTAATGACAAGCTGAAATACAGCTTTGATGTGCATTATTAACGAGATGTATGTATGACATAAGGAATCATTTAGAAAGGTGGAAAAAATAAGTTAAAAAAGTCTAATTTTAAAAATAAACAGGAATAAAAAGGCATTTGTAATCCAGAAGAAAACAAGAAAGCCCGAGGAGAAAGAGAATCGATAAAACAGCAAAAAGTAGACTTACTTGGAGGACTACAACTGCAAAGTGTCAAAGTGGAATAGTTCATAGACACTATGAAAGAAAAGTCATGAAAAAATTAATGCAAGACAGGACAGCAAATTAGAAAAAAATGAGACAGGACCAGTTTGACATAAAAGTCAATTAAAGAGCAGTTTAGATAAAAGAACAACAAAAGCTATGTCCTGGAATTATTTAATTACGGGACAAACCTTTAACTGACTGCTAGATAACAGTAAACTACAGAGAAATTCTGATTTGACTTTATTTTCAAGTGCCGTCCTCTCCGAAGGTTATCATCGTGGCTATTCTCACTTTTGATGCTGCAGCTCTAAACAACTCAACGGAACTACAGTTGCATAGCATTTTCTCTATTTAATTAGGAAATGCATCATCTTCCTTTGCTTCTTTTTCTCTGTATCTTTTCTCTCCCCTCTTTACGTAACCCAACTATTCTTCAGATCCTTCTACATGACCACATCTCCAATGCTTCAAGTCGATCATTTACATTTTTCTTTAACGTCCAGGATTCCATCCCATATACCAATTCCGAGAAAACATCATCATCATCCAGCTTCTCGCGTTCACTGCTGGACATAAGCTTCCTCCATACATCGCCAAAAATTTCTATATTGTGCAAGTTGCATCTAATTGTCATCATCGTGGAGTCTTGCTACATGGCCTGCAAATCTCCATTTCAGCTTTGCAATTTTGTCTATGATGTCCTCTATCCCCGTTCCTCTTTGGAGCTTAATTTGTAATATTGATCTTTCCATTTTCCTCAGTGATATCCTTAGCTTATTTATATTGTTTTTAGTGAGCGTTAGTGCTTCGCATCCGTATGTTACAACTGGAAACACACATTCATTGTATACCTTTTTTTTATATTAAATACTTCAATTTGCCATATGCAGCCCAGCCTAAACCGATTCTTCTTTAGTATCTCTGGTGTCTGTTTTTATGAGAAAACATAGCTTCTCAAAATTGTGAAAATTGTAAGTTAAGATCTCTACTGCATAACACATTTCTCATTCTGTTAAATATGGTTCTGGCTTGCCCAATTTTTTACTTTCTTGCTTTATTCAGAAGAAATCATTAAGACATCACTGCAGGAAACCACAACGCGAGTAAAAGTTAATGGAATACCCATTAACAATATCCGGTAGATATGCAGACGACACCATACTTATTGCCGAAACAGAAGATTTACAGAGGATTGATCAAGTAGTAACGAGCAGCGATGTAAGTTCTTTTTGTTTGACAAGGTTTCTATTCTTGAAATTGGCTGAAGATGGGTAAAATCTACGATGTGTAGAAGGTTTGATAGACCCTCTGAATAACTTAAATAACGAAAATATTTGATAAAGTCAAGCATTTTCCATGTTTCGCTCATGATATCTGTAACATGCGAAATGAACCTCAATTCAGAAGAGCACCCCATAACAGACTGAACACTTTCCAGGATTGGATTGGAAAGGAATGGATGATTGCGATCACGTTTGTCCACTCTTCCTTGTTACGTATGGTATGCATTAGTTCTTGCATTGTCCTCAGTCCTGTCCACTGCCTAACGTTGCGGAGCCATGACATCTTTTTCCTGCTGATTCATCTCTATCCTTCAATCTTCCCCTCAATATTATCAATTGCAGGAATTGGTACCTCTCGTTGCGTATTACGTGGCCCAGGTATGCTGATTTTCGACGTTTAATGGTGTCTAACAGTTTGCGGTCTTTATTGATTATTCTCAAGACCTCATCGTTGGTTCTTCTTGCAGTCATGGAATCTCAGTACACGCCTATAGACCCACATCTCGAATGCTTCCAGCTTGTTCATAGTGCTCACCTTCAGTGTCCATCCCTCCATGCCATAAAGCAACACTGTCCAGACATAGCATTTGACAAATCTAATTCTCAAGCCAAGATCGAAATCAGTATTGGTGAGCACATTTTTGAATTTCATGAACGCACTGCGGGCATTTTCCATCCGGCATCTGATTTCTGTGTCTAATTCCCAGTTTTCAGACAGCCACGTTCCTAGATATTTACATATTTTTACTCGCTCTATTGGTTGATTCTCTTGAGTTTTGAAATTCTTGTGGCTTTCGAGTAATTATCATGAATTTAGTCTTCTTGGTGTTGATATTGAGGCTCATGTTCTTACTGCATTCCCCGACTGTCCCAAGCATATCCCGCAAATCCTCCATGTTATCTGCATTTAGAACTGTGTCGTCCGCATAACGAATATTGTTGACCCATGTGTCAATTATGTGGTGTGGTTAATTAGGAGACTTAATTTAGTAAATTCTCGAAACGTTGCTTGTTGTTTTAGTATTTGAGGTAAACTAGTGCCTCAATTCAGCTTAGAATGCTATTTGTCTTTTGTATTGAGCCTGAAGATTAGCATATAACACTGAAAGTACTAACATACAAAGTTTGGTAATTTTACGACATAAAAAGTCCGTCTCTGTGGAAACCATTTAAAAAAGCCGATCGTAAATTAAAAAAATACCACTTTTACAACCTTGTAGGTACGTGTGTAAACTGAAACCGATGACATACCGAAAATATACTGTCGTCATGTGAGTCCATAAATTTATGAGGGAATAAAACGTAAATTTTTGTGGCTTTTCGTGCGGCCGAAGACATCGTCGATTGTGAACGTTTGAAAGGTAATACCACAAACCGCCAACAAGCTACACACAAAGTATCTAACCCAGATTTGAAAGGGCTCGAATTATTAACAACCGAAATGATTCACCCCGGTTCGAGCTATTTCTGACCTGCATCCTTCACAAAACCTTCGCGCAAAAGGGCCCTCGTCCATTATATTTAGTTAGTTTGGCGTGTTTATGTTGCCAGCGAGGCCACAAAAGCTGGCCCAACAAAAGAGCCCAAGATCAAAAACCCTTTCGGCTGTTTGGAAAAACTCATTAAATTATTTAAATTCGAATTGTTGGTCTTTTTCGTAAGGAGGAGCATAATGGGCGCTTTTTGATTCGATCGAGAGGGGCCACCCCGATTAAATTTGCGGACTTTGAAAAACGGCAAATTGAATTTTCTTAATTGAATTTTGCCTTTGCTGAATAGCTAAAGCTCGCTACTTGTTTTTTTCTTTATCGTTTTTGCTCAAATCCTTGGTAAAGCATTTCGTTTATTGCTGATTAAATCGTTACAGCTTTGATCGAATGTTTGAATTCTGGAAATTGTTGAATTACTTGAAGATATTAATTTATTACATGAAAGGAAATCATTTTTGGTATTTGGATGGTGATAATTCTGTACTGAATATAGATGAACTCGAATCAACAACCTTTACCATTCTGGGGTAACCCTTCTACTGAGCTACCTATATGACTGCAGATTGATTTGCTTGCCTTATCGAGAATCCTAAATCACTCTCTACAAAATTGCAATTCTATGACATATTTTAGTAATCACAACAGGAACATCATGTCTGGTAGGTTAGGTTAGGTGATAGATATGCCCATGGCTATGTAGAGCTTTTCCTTTTGATAATGATTTTACGTTGCTTGGTTAGCTATTAGCTGGAGAAAATTCCAGGAAATTTAAAAACAGAAGTCACTTGTCGCAGGCTCTATCTGACCTACCTACCTGTTCCCCGAAATCAACACCAAATCCTCGGAATCAGGCAATCAAGGTTTCTGAGTTAGTAAAAACGGTTACTATTTAAATTTTTCTCGTTGAATATAACAAGAGTGGACTCTTATGTAATAATCAGAGCAGCAGGTCCAGCTACTAAAATTCCTAGAAGAGAAAGGGCAAATCACTGAAAAGACCATTTATCCATGATAACCTAATGGATAGACTACAGAACACTAAAATAACAAACTTTATTAAGGTTTTTTGGGACAACGCCCACCTAACTTGTAGAATAATGTATTGAAATGATTGTGCAGTTTATTGTCCAGAATTTTTAAGAGAATAGTAGGAAAATGTGTTGAAAAGATTGAGCTGACTAATTGTCTAAAATTTTGAAATGAAGAGCTGAATAATATGTTGAAATGAGTGCCCCAAATTTTCAATAGAAGAGTAGAAAAATGTGTTCAAATGAATGTGCTAATTGTCTAAGAGAAGAGTTTGTTGAAATGATTGAGCTATATACTTTCAATAGGAGATTAGAAGAATTCCATATTCATTCAATATCCACAATTTTTAACAGAATAGAAGAAAGAATGTATTGAAATGAATGAACTGGCTAAGTACCTAAAATCTTCAAGAGAAGAATTGGAAAAAATGATTGTGCTGGCTGATTGTCAAGAATTTTCAAGATGTAGAAGAATGTGATAAGACATTTGTGCTGGCTAATTATTCACAATTTTCAAAAGAATTGTAGAATAATGTGTTGAAATGAATCATTTTGCCAATTTCTCATAAATTTCAAAAAAGACGAACTTGAAGAAAGAATGTGTTTAAATCATTGAGATGGCTAATTGCTCGAGAAATGCAAAAGAAGACTAACTGACAAGGCCGTATTTATACCAAAGCGCTTTCTAACAACGATCTTCAGAAGAAATTTCTGAAACTAGATATTTGTGTTGAAAGTTTTGTAAATTTATGTTAGAAATACGTTTTTTGGGACGTTATCTTGAATAAAATAAACGTGTTCAGTTTCATAATACCTTTTTCCTTATAAAGTATCCAATATGAATGAAATGTGGGAGAGTGTTTGAAAAAATTTCCTGGAGCTTTCTCTAGTAGAAAAGTGAAGATTCAACCACTTAAAGTAACGAAAAAAAAACTACATCTGTAATGTCTTCTTTAAGCGATAGACTTGGAACTATTGTCTCGTTTAGGGGTTGTAGCTCAAAGGGTTGGAGTCAAGGAGACACCAGATGACCAACATGGCCTGGATGGGTTCCGAAAGCGTGTGCTGGTGAGGTACCACTCTTCGGTAGAGCTTAAATATCCGTAAAATGCTTATGTTGCCGTACACTTGACCTACATAGTGATTTCTACATGGTGACCAAGTTTAGATAATATGCATTTTACAGGTGGTCACCAAAAAACCAATATTAACAACAACCACAATATTGTGTTTTCTGCATGAAGTGACATCTTTTGTATCAATATTCTAAATAAAGTTCAGATTGACATTATGCGTGAACATTGTGTTCAATTTGCCATAAGAATAACAGTACAAAATAAAAAAAAGTTTTTTGGAAGTGTATATTCCAGTTATGTTGATTTCCTGGTCAAAACTACGAAATCGATTAGGCTTTGCCCAACTAAGTTAATATACGTGAGAAGACACAAATATAGTTTACGGGCCGGCAAAAATCGATGAAATTGAAACATCCGATTGACAAGTCAATTTAACAAAAATCTCCCAGGAGAACGAGCGCAAACCAAACGATTCCACCGCAATCGGCCCCGTCTGATAAGTGTGAATGTTCCACTATGTTGCCCGCCCAGATTAAACCGTATTTTTTTCACTGGTCTTGTGGTTTTTGGTTTCTTCATTACACGTCCAATTCGGATTCGTGATTGCCTTTTGGTTGGTACACAAAAGGGGCACAGTTTTCGACTCTGGTGTACCTAAATAGTAGTCGTATTGTTTAGTCTGTTCACGTACTGGCCGAGATTATTTTTGGTGGTTCTAGGTACCGAAAATCTTGATTGAAGATGAATGGATGAACCGTCATGAATTGGCGAGGAATTGATTCCGTGATTGTATTTTGCAATCAAAACTGTAATTTAAAAACTTTAGTTTTTTTTTAGGTGAATGTGGTTGCTGTCCATGTTTCGTAACACTATATTGTAGGTTACGGTTCTTTGGACTAAATTTGACCAGGGAATACATTATTAGACATACACAGAAATAAAACTGATGTAAATCAGTATGAAACATGAATGCAGGAAAAATGTGGTGTTTAAATTTTCCAAGTATGAATTATTGTTAAGTAAATATGTTATGATGAGTGGAATACGAAAACGGAATATAATAGGGAGTATACAAAAAACACACAGTTTTACAGTTTACAAGTTCTACTAAACGTACTCAAGGTAATTTAATGAAGTAAGATTCCACATGAATACAATGATAATGGCTTCTACTACTATTTCAGGTGATCGTTATGTAGTACTTCACGCAGAAATGAAAATGTCTTCATTAATGGTGAGAGTTTGGTTTTTAAAAGCGGTTTGAAAAAAGGCGACTATCATGACACCATGAATCGAAAAAACTTTGAAAATTGGTTTAAAAATCAACTTATCCTAAATTTATCGGAAAAATCACTTATAATTATGGACAATGCGAGTTACCATTCTGGACTTTTAGCAGAAATGCATCAGAAATTTTGGGCAAAACAAAAATTAATTATCTGGTTAAGGAAACAAAATTACGATTTTGAAGAAAATGAAAGATGAAATTTGGACTTCAGTTTGTTCAAAATTGATTCCCCAAAAAAAATATTACTTGGATGAATATGTAAAATCCTTTGGCCACAAAATTTTAAGATTACCATCATATGATAAGTTTACAAGGGACAGTAGTAGAAGTATTGACAACCTGGGAAAGGGTTTTGATAGAAATGCCAGCAGAACATTGGAAGAAATATATTCAATATGTCAACAAAAGCTAATTCCACAACTATTCCCCAAACCATTCTTGGAACACCATAAGATACTGTAATGTTTCAGATATTGACCCATTTATTATCACTGAAGCCAATAATGATTCAGATTCTGAATTAAGTGACTCTGAGAATGAAGATAATCCCATTTAGCAACCCATTTATCTTCTTAATTCTTTATTTTTGTAACAATAATTTGCCGCATTTTGGCAAATATTTCCGGTTACTAGTTTTTTCTATTTAAACCAATGCTTTTACACCATGTTTGCAAAACAGAAATGGAAGCGTTAAAATGCTCTCCAATTTGGTAAATTAATTGTTTTTGCAAATTTGCCATTGTTAATATTCTTTTTTAGCATACATTGAACAGATTTAATTCTCTTATTTTCATAATTGCAGTTAATTTGGTTTTACTGAAAATTACACATTGTTACACTCTGAAGTTAAGTAACGCCAGGACTATTCCGTTAAAAATCCCGATAATCGATTTACAGGTAAAACAATGAAAATCTCCGACAATAGTGAACAATTACCTATCCGCCTAATTATTCCGTTAGATATTTTTAACTAAGCGACACTGCTAAACAATTAATGGGCTTGGATCCGTTTAGCGGGTACACATGTTGCCGTTCTCATTGGTCCGGCTTAATTGAAAGCCGCAATCGGTGCCCAATCGCGCGCTAAAATCGTTTTAATGTTTGATGGACGCGGAAAAAAAACGGAATTCCGGATTCGATTGTGAAAATTACGTTCAGTTTTGCGATTGTCTAGTTTTTCGACCCACCAAAACGCCATTATTTTGCAAACGAGCAACGTTTAAATTTTTGACAAAATTTCCTTTTCACGAATACAGATAATGCTGATTATTTCCTTCCTATCAATTTTGACCAATCGCTATCAAGAATTAGTATAACAAATGTAAATTTTAAGTGGAAAAATCACTTGACAACTGTCAACTTAGCTGTCAGCAGTTTTTCCGGAAAAAAAATCGAAAAAATTTCACACTCCTCACAGCAACATAAAGAATAGTGTTACCCTTTCTAGCTTGAAAGTTATTGTTCTTATTAATTATTGTTCTTATTGTTTTAATTAAAATAAAATGTTTATTTAACTCAGGAAATAATCTTACCAAATATCCCTCGTGCATCTAATTTTTCCTGTGGAAAAATTAAATGCACTAGGGATATTACCCCCGAAAATATTTCTTTTTTTCAGCATTGTTTCTTTTTTAATCATCTTCTGATACGTTGTAATTAATAACATTTTTAAACACTAGTTCTAACTAACTAACGAGCATACAGAGTAGTCCAGTTTTAAGTGTCAATAATTCATCAAAAAACAAGTTGACATGCATTATGTTATTTTTCTGAAAAACGCTTCCTAGGGAAAATACAGACCTCCAAATTTCAGTATAAAAATCGTTTTTTTTTTTGCTATAACTGTCAGACCGTTGGCCGTTTGGAAATAGTTCAAAAGTGGGGTTAATGAATTAATTTTAGACACTGAAAATAGTCAAAAAAAAACTGGACCTTTGAACTAACTTCTCTTGGCGTCCTATTTTTTAGATTATAGGTAGTGTAAAACTAATCATTCAAGACTTGTGAGTGTCCAAATTTGTACTGAATAGTCTAAAAACTTGTTGTTTACTACTAGTTTTAAAAAAATCGTTTTTTTCAGGTTACAAAACATTGTCGAGGGTCTGAAACTGGATTTCAAGCACTAAAAACAGTCTGGAAATCAAAATAAATATTGTTGCCCTTAAAACTCATTTTTTACTACTAAAAATAGTCTAAAAGTTGATTTTTAAGGCTATAAATGACTTTACTAAGACTAAAGGGAGTAGAAAATTCTCTTTACAGGACTTTAATTGGTGTACAACTCAATTTTCTGGATTGACAAGTCTACAATTCAATTAAACACTGGTAACAGTCCAAATTACATTTTTGGATTAATTCAATTCTAAAAATTAGTGTTCAAGACTAATATCGTAGCATTCAGTCTCAAAATGTTTTAATTTCATCACTGAAGAGTCTGAACTTAACTTTTACTATTAATCAGTATTATATCATTAGTTTTAAACCCGATTTTTCAGTCTTAAAGCACTAAAAACAGTCCGAATTTCTAAGAAATGCTCCAATTTGTTGCACCGATTCAGAAGTCAATTGAGTGAAGAAGTTTGAAATGACGTTTTCAATACTATGAACAGTGTACAAACTGGGCTTTCAGGCCTGATAATTTAAAAACTTTGTGAAGCTCCTGAACAGCCTTAAAACTCGATTTTTCAGGCTGAAAACAGCCTTAAAGCACTAAAAACAATCTACGTTTTTAAGAAATTCTGGAATTTTTAACACTGAAGTGTCTAGAAGTCAATTTAATAGTGACAAAGCTTGAAATGACATTTAAAGGTCTATGGAAATAGTAAAAATTGGTTTTTAGTCCATTTTTAAAGCTGAAAGTCCAGAGTTCTAAGAAAATGAAAAGCAAAGTAAAAAAATCTTGAAAAGTTAGCCTTCAAGTCAATTTGCATAAATCTAATGTCAATATCCAGTATTTAAGACTATTTTCAAGTCTAAAATATTGAAATGTGTTTTCAAATTATAAAAACTTACTTCAAATACAAATTTTAAGCTTCTTATGTCACTTTTCATTGGTTTAGAGTCACTTTTTGGTGTCCAAGTCAATTTTCAAGGTTTAAATGTGTGAATTTGTAGTCAAAAATTCTAGAAATAGTAGTTTTTCATGTCTACGTCAATTTTCAATACTAAAGCTTTTTAACTTATCTGAAAACTATGACGACTGACTACAAAGACAGTTTTTAAGCCTCTAAAGTCAAATTTCACCGTTTTCAAGACAATTTACTCAATTATCTCGTAAACGAAGTTTCAAATCAGAATTTTAAAAAGATACTTATTTTTTCAAATTGAACAAGAAAAGTAACTGTAATTTTTGAAAAATATCCAGTGACATAGAAAATAAGGCGGAACAATGAAATCTTTCTGTATCTATGCTACTGAACAGTTCCGACAAACGCCATTAACTTCACATAATGAGTATTAATTTCATATGACTGGTTCTAAATTTGATCAAAATTGCTTCAACGGCCTGACAGTTATGACAAGAAACTTTGAAGGGCTGTATTTTCCTTAGGAAGCATTTTTCAGGAAAATGACATAATGCATGTCCACGTTTTTGATGGGCTATCGACCCTGTATAATGATAGCTATTACTCACGAAGATGAGAGTTATCTTTTTGTTTGACCACCATTCAAATACTTGATTATCTATAAACGTATCAGCTATTTAGAGAAAGAAATCCGTTAGACAACTATACATATGACTTTAAAACAAGATATTATTTGGTGAAAAACAATTTAAATACAAATTTGTCTCCAATGATTGACAATTGAAAAATCAATCTCGCCCAAGAACGCAGCCGATCCCAACAAGATCGAAAGTGCATTTTTCAACTCGAAACGAGAACAATACGTGGGCTCGACATCGGACAGATAAGCCTCGGCTAAATACCAGAAACAAATTGGGAATTAGGAAGTTCCCAGAGACAATAATATATCAGTGGTTCGACGTAGAAAACCTTGTTCATTAGCTGATCCGATTAGGATATTTATTTTTTACGAGACGTTATCCGCTCAGCCTTTGCCGGAATTGATCCGACAAGGAACAAACACGGACCTGGAGATAAGAAGGAGTGACCGAAGTGGACTTTTTATCGGTTGAGCCCCCCTTTGATCCGATTTCGGATGCTTTGTTTATCCGGATTATCGGTTGTTTGCCAAATTGTCCCTTCCTTTGGCTGAAAATTCACTTCGACAGCAGACTTTACTTCTCCAAATCGAAAGAAAGTACACATGACACCGCCCAAGAAATTCCATCCACTAATTTGTTATGGTAAGCGTCCTTCTTACCATAACAATGGGCCCGGCAGCTGAACAGTCTTTCGTGTTGTGTACGTCAGCCACAAAGACAATGTAAATCCCTTAAAACACAGTAGTATTTTTTTGTAAAATCATGTTCCGGGCCTACCGATCCCAGATAAGATGTTATAAATGCAGTCAAACATGAGTTAGATACTTTCAGGGTTATAGGAGAAACCCTTGAAAGGCTAAAAGGCAGATGTCTAAATTTGCGTTGTTATTTATTCATTTCCGTTTCTGTTTCTGTCAGAGTAAAACGATACTTTTTGTTTTTTATAAAAACATCAGACGTTTTAATTATCAGTATTGTTTCCATGGAAAATTATCTGTAGAACATCGTGTATGCAAACCATTTCTATAATATTACTTTTAGTATTCTAACCTAAATTATTGGAAAATTCTGACAACTATCGTATACAATAAAAGATGAGATTGTAGGAGGTTTAGTACGTTTTGGCGTTCATTAGACGTCATCATCAGATCGTCACTTTTTCAAAAAGACTTGTATCATAACTTTGGACAACTCTCACTGGAAATCACCCTGTAGATACGCGTTCAGCACAAATTGGTGTGTAAGTATGGGAATCTCGCAAACGATAAAAGATACAGAGTTTGTAAAATTATGTCAAAATTGGGCAATTTGGAGTTTAATAATATGCTTAAAATTTCAAATTTTTTTGTTACTTCTGAGATATCCAAAGAAAACCAAAATTTTGAAAATTAGTTTTTATTTTCGTTAAATAGGTAATTGAAAATAAATGACACTTTACTATTGCCACTTTTTCTCGTTTACAACATATTTGAGAACCAACTTTTTGGTTTTTGGTTACCATCATCAACATTCATTTTTTTTATGGGCACCATGCATTATCGATTACGTATTTGAAAGTACAGTCAGGGATAAAATCGCTTATCAAACCCACTTGGAGTGAAAAAATGACTGTTTTAAGCACATTTTTGGAATTCTCATTAAATTTCCTATCCAATAACCTGGAAAAACACTACAAAATTTGGTACAGTCAGGGAGAAAAGCTGTATCAAAATTTGAACTGCCAGAAACACAGTTTGAAAGGACAGTCAGTGACAAAATCGCCTATAAAATCTACTTAGAGTACGAAAATTACAGTTTTAAGCACATTTTTAGAATTCTCATTAAATTTCCTATCCAATAACCTGGAAAAACACTACAAAATTTGGTACAATCAGGGAGAAAGCTGTTTCAAAATTTAAACTGCCAGAAACATAGTTTGAAAGGACAGTCAGTGACAAAATCGCCTATAAAATCTACTTGGAGTAAGAAAATGACAGTTTTAAGCACATTTTTGGAATTCTCATTAAATTTCCTATTCAATAACCTGGAAAAACACTACAAAATTTGGTACAGTCAGGGAGAAAAGCTGTATCAAAATTTGAACTGCCAGAAACACAGTTTGAAAGGACAGTGAGTGACAAAATCGCCTATAAAATCTACTTGGAGTAAGAAAATGACAGTTTTAAGCACATTTTTGGAATTCTCATTAAATTTCCTATCCAATAACCTGGAAAAACACTACAAAATTTGGTACAGTCAGAGAGAAAAGCTGTATCAAAATTTGAACTGCCAGAAACACAGTTTGAAAGGACAGTCAGTGACAAAATCGCCTATAAAATCTATTTGGAGTAAGAAAATGACAGTTTTAAGCACATTTTTGGAATTCTCATTAAATTTCCTATCCAATAACCTGGAAAAACACTACAAAATTTGGTACAGTCAGAGAGAAAAGCTGTATCAAAATTTGAACTGCCAGAAACACAGTTTGAAAGGATAGTCAGTTGCAAAATCGCCTATAAAATCTATTTGGAGTAAGAAAATGACAGTTTTAAGCACATTTTTAGAATTCTCATTAAATTTCCTATCCAATAACCTGGAAAAACACTACAAAATTTGGTACAGTCAGAGAGAAAAGCTGTATCAAAATTTGAACTGCCAGAAACACAGTTTGAAAGGACAGTGAGTGACAAAATCGCCTATAAAATCTATTTGGAGTAAGAAAATGACAGTTTTAAGCACATTTTTAGAATTCTCATTAAATTTCCTATCCAATAACCTGGAAAAACACTACAAAATTTGGTACAGTCAGGGAGAAAAGCTATTTCAAAATTTGAACTGCCAGCAACACAGTTTGAAAGGACAGTGAGTGACAAAATCGCCTATAAAATCTATTTGGAGTAAGAAAATGACAGTTTTAAGCACATTTTTAGAATTCTCATTAAATTTCCTATCCAATAACCTGGAAAAACACTACAAAATTTGGTACAGTCAGAGAGAAAAGCTGTATCAAAATTTGAACTGCCAGAAACACAGTTTGAAAGGACAGTCAGTGACAAAATCGCCTATAAAATCTATTTGGAGTAAGAAAATGACAGTTTTAAGCACATTTTTAGAATTCTCATTAAATTTCCTATCCAATAACCTGGAAAAACACTACAAAATTTGGTACAGTCAGAGAGAAAAGCTGTATCAAAATTTGAATTTAAGCACATTTTTAGAATTCTCATTAAATTTCCTATCCAATAACCTGGAAAAACACTACAAAATTTGGTACAGTCAGAGAGAAAAGCTGTATCAAAGTTTGAACTGCCAGAAACACAGTTTGAAAGGACAGTGAGTGACAAAATCGCCTATAAAATCTACTTGGAGTAAGAAAATGACAGTTTTAAGCACAATTTTAGAATTCTTATTAAATTTCCTATCCAATAACCTGGAAACTACAAAATTTTGTACAGTCAGGGAGAAAAGCTGTATCAAAATTTGAACTGCCAGAAACACAGTTTGAAAGGACAGTCAGTTGCAAAATCGCCTATAAAATCTATTTGGAGTAAGAAAATGACAGTTTTAAGCACATTTTTAGAATTCTCATTAAATTTCCTATCCAATAACCTGGAAAAACACTACAAAATTTGGTACAGTCAGAGAGAAAAGCTGTATCAAAATTTGAACTGCCAGAAACACAGTTTGAAAGGACAGTGAGTGACAAAATCGCCTATAAAATCTATTTGGAGTAAGAAAATGACAGTTTTAAGCACATTTTTGGAATTCTCATTAAATTTCCTATCCAATAACCTGGAAAAACACTACAAAATTTGGTACAGTCAGAGAGAAAAGCTGTATCAAAGTTTGAACTGCCAGAAACACAGTTTGAAAGGACAGTCAGTTGCAAAATCGCCTATAAAATCTATTTGGAGTAAGAAAATGACAGTTTTAAGCACATTTTTGGAATCCTCATTAAATTTCCTATCCTAACCTTTGGTTATGTACAGGGTGATTTATTGAATGTTGAACAACCCATTAACTTACCTATTTTTCATTTTATCAAAAAATTACCAAATATGAATCTTGTAGATATTTGTATCTACTTTATTTCTGGATAATCCATTCGTATACACAGCCAAACTTATAATTTTTTTAAAAGGATAATTTTTTTTAGGCCTTCTTGATGTAAAATGTTGTGTTTTGATCCCCAAATGTTTTTGCTCTAGCGGCCTCACTTTGACCACCCCATCGAGAGCAAAAATTCTAAATTTGAGCAAAATTTTGGTGCATTTTTTCAAAAAATCTTGAATAACTCGCTTATTTGACACACTCTGTATAGATATGTCCTATGACAAATGGAAGCTAATGAATGGGGCTATGCTGTAACGTGAAGCGGATACGGCTAAGTTGGTCCGTTTGGCCACTAGAGGGCGTCAAACTTGGCTATAGTTTCTCGTTGTTACCTTGAATATCTCAGAAACGCTTCAAGTTAGAGGTTTAAACGCACCTCGATGTTACGCAACTTTTATTATTTGAACACTTTTTGAAAATTTTTGATTATTTAGGAATAAAGTAGACACAAATATCTACAAGATTCATATTAAGTAATTTCTTGATAAAATGAAAAATAGAGGAGCTACTAGTCACCCTGTACATAGCATTTAATATGGTTCAATTTTGAAATTTTTCGAAATTAACAGAAATTATGTTTTTAGAGTTGATGGGTTAATTCAAAGTATTGTAAAGAGTAACTGAAGATATGACAGGAGGGGTTTTCCGAAGATTGATGCAGAAAAACGAATTTTTGAATAATTTGAATTTTGGAAAACGGTTACACTTTTTTTCGAATTACATAACATAACATTACTGAAGTAATAACTAGAACATTATGCTTAATTAGGCATATTTGTACAAACAAAAAAAATTTGTACTTCTCTACTATTTATTTTGATTGGACATATCAAAGATTAAAACTATTACCAAAGGACTATAGTCAAGCAAGTTCAGGTCTGGAGACCTAGCTGACCAACTATTCAGACCACCTATTTAAAATTTGGTTGATATGGAACTTGTGCATGTAGTGTGCATCCATCACGTTGCAACAACACTGTTCTTTTGCAAGTAATCTTGTAAAAACCTTAACTATTATTTATTAAAGGTTATTCTAGTCTAGACAAACTTGATGTATAAACCTGCCAAACTAAAAATTCAGTAGATTTTACAAAGTCCTGCATGTTTCCAATTTAGCTGGATTAGAGATCGATTCGGGTGCCTAGTTCAGACCTGACCTACATTTCCCGGTTCGCCTGACGTTAATTGTGTTTAGCAGTCCCTAATTTCATACACAGGACAGTAAGCCTGTTGTACCTTGAGCCATCCATCATGATTGGCCCCATAAGGACGACGTGACCTTTCAGTTCGGCATCACGCACCGGAAAATTGGGGACTTTCCAACTCGTAGCGCCATTTCCACTTTGAAGTCCCGACAAAGACGAAACGGGATATTAATTTTTGTTTGCGCTGGATTAATGCCGATTTCCGGACGCTTTTGCAGGTATCGTTTGCTACTTGTTTAATCGAATCCTTTTTCGTCAAAATCCCCCCAGTTCAGAAAAGGTTAATTAATTATTTTCCACTTTCGACTTTTCGTTGCTGAGGGTTGGTAATTACGATAAGTGTAAACAGGCTGTCTCTTGATTAACTTTATTTCGAACTGACTTTTTCAAAGGACCAGGGCGGGAAAGGAAACGAGAAAATTAATTTGGGAACGTTAATGCCACTTCTAGAAGCAGTCGTGTAAAGTGATTTTATATTTAAACTTTATTAAAGTAATCCAGATAACAGGTATTTTTTTAATGTGAGTCAAGTCTTAGTTTGCTTTTTTAGAAAGCAATTAACATGTGAATTGTAGTGATGGACGTAAATTTACCCTGACCGGTTATTTACCGGTAAGGTAAAGTAAAATTAGAAAAGTAAAATTCATTGTGATTTAGGAAAATTTACCAATTTTATCAGTAAATTTACGGGTCTAATCGAAATTTGCTTCAAATATATCATTTTATGTAGCAATCTTAATACTTTTTTATGAAAATGTAGCCTTTTCAGGCTTTTGCCACTTTTTTGACAATTTTTGCTTTCTTAGGGACGATATCACGTGGTTCTTGGAGGATAATTTAGCTAGGCAGTAACGTGACCGCTGTAAAAATAACTGTCATAAATCTCAGAGAGACGTTTTGTATCGAATACTACAAGAAGAACCTTGATTTTTGCAACTTTTGAGCACAGTTTGACATTTTGATAGTTAGGAAAATAATTGCTTGTCAAACCCACTTGGACTGAGAAAATGACTGTTTTAAGCACATTTTTGGAATCCTCATTAAATTTCCTATCCAACAACCTAAAAAACACTACAAAATTTAGCACAGTCAGGGAGAAACGCGGCGCCAAACTTTGAACTGACAGAAACACAGTTTGAAAGGACAGTCAAGAACAAAATTGCCTGTAAATCCACTTGGAGTGAGAAAATGACTGTTTTAAGCACATTTTTGAAATCCTCATTAAATTTCCTATCCAACCACCTACAAAATTTTGCACAGTGAGGGAGAAAAGCGGTTTCAAAAAAAGCACAGTTTACAGTCGGGACAAAAAATTTAGCACAGTCACGGATTTCCTACCCAACAATAGAAAAAAACGCTATAAAAAGCGGTGCCAAACTTTGAACTGACAGAAACACAGTTTGAAAGGACAGTCAGAAACAAAATTGCCTGTAAAACCCACTTGGGCTGAGAAAATGACTGTTTTAAGCACATTTTTGGAATCCTCATTAAATTTCCTATCCAACCACCTAAAAAACACTACAAAATTTTGCACAGTCAGGGAGAAAAGCGGTGCCAAACTTTGAACTGACAGAAACACAGTTTGAAAGGACAGTCAGAAACAAAATTGCCTGTAAAACCCACTTGGAGTGAGAAAATGACTGTTTTAAGCACATTTTTGGAATCCTCATTAAATTTCCTATCCAACAACTAAAAAACACTACAAAATTTAGCACAGTCAGGGAGAAAAGCGGTGCCAAACTTTGAACTGACAGAAACACAGTTTGAAAGGACAGTCAGGAACAAAATCGCCTGTAAATCCACTTGGAGTGAGAAAATGACTGTTTTAAGCACATTTTTGAAATCCCATTAAATTTCCTATCCAACAACCTAAAAAACACTACAAAATTTAGCACAGTCAGGGAGAAAAGCGGTGCCAAACTTTGAACTGACAGAAACACAGTTTGAAAGGACAGTCAGGAACAAAATCGCCTGTAAAACCCACTTGGAGTGAGAAAATGACTGTTTTAAGCACATTTTTGAAATCTTCATTAAATTTCCTATCCAACAACCTAAAAAACACTACAAAATTTAGCACAGTCAGGGAGAAAAGCGGTGCCAAACTTTGAACTGACAGAAACACAGTTTGAAAGGACAGTCAGAAACAAAATCGCCTGTAAAACCCACTTGGAGTGAGAAAATGACTGTTTTAAGCACATTTTTGAATCTCATTAAATTTCCTATCCAACAACCTAAAAAACACTACAAAATTTAGCACAGTCAGGGAGAAAAGCGGTGCCAAAATTTGAACTGACAGAAACACAGTTTGAAAGGACAGTCAGGAACAAAATCGCCTGTAAAACCCACTTGGAGTGAGAAAATGACTGTTTTAAGCACATTTTTGGAATCCTCATTAAATTTCCTATCCAACAACTTAAAAAACACTACAAAATTTAGCACAGTCAGGGAGAAAAGCGGTGCCAAACTTTGAACTGACAGAAACACAGTTTGAAAGGACAGTCAGGAACAAAATCGCCTGTAAAACCCACTTGGAGTGAGAAAATAACTGTTTTAAGCACATTTTTGGAATCCTCATTAAATTTCCTATCCAACAACCTAAAAAACACTACAAAATTTAGCACAGTCAGGGAGAAAAGCGGTGCCAAACTTTGAACTGACAGAAACACAGTTTGAAAGGACAGTCAGGAACAAAATCGCCTGTAAAACCCACTTAGAGTGAGAAAATGACTGTTTTAAGCACATTTTTGAAATCTTCATTAAATTTCCTATCCAGCAACCTGAAAAAACACTACAAAAGTTAGTACAGTCAGTAAGAAAAGTGGTGTCAAAATTTAAACTGGTAGAAACACAGTCTGAAAGGACAGTCAGGAACAAAATCGCCTCTAAAACCTACTTGGAGTAAGAAAATGACTGTTTTATGTACATTTTTGGAATCCTCATTAATTTTCCTACCCAGCGATTAAAAAAAAACGCTAAAAATTTAGTCAAGTCAAGAAGAAAATTGGTGTCAAAATTTGGACTGAGAGAAACACAGTTTGAAAAGACAGTCAGGAACATAATCGCCTGTAAAACCCACTTGCAGTGAAAAAATTACAGTTTTAAACACATTTTTAAAATCCTCATTAAATTTCCTATCCAACAACCTGAAAAAACACTAAAAAATTTGGTATAGACAGGAAGAAAGAAGGAAGGAAGTGTCAGAATTTGAACTGCCAGAAACACATTATTTGTAATTTACCAGTAATTTACCCATCACTAGTGAATTGGAATTTACGAGACAACGCATTATAAACAAAATAATAAAATTCTTCGGAATTCTCTGAAGTCAATGCGGTTTATTCTACGACTAGTTGACTAAAATAAAAACAACCAGACAAAGAGAAATCTATAAAGGCTCACATACGTTCGGGCCACCGACATATTTCCAAAGAAAGATTTACAACCCTTAAAAAGCTAATAAACAAGGTGTAATTTACAATACTTTAAACACACTTTTACAATGCAATAACTCTTCTCGATTAGTTTCCTTTTTCTATTAAGGGGCGTATGTGTGGAAATTAAATGCAATTTACGATTCAATAAGCCCGGGTTTATTGTTGAGCACCACGCAGAGCAAACCCGACAAACAGAAAAATCCGTTTTCTTCGTGTACCACTTCGAAAATAGACCGAAAAAAGTCTGAAAACGTGTTAAATCGCTTCCAGATTGTTAACACATCATAATTTCTGTCGTTGCATGTGTGAAAACACGTGTTCCTATAGTTTAACTCTGTTAATACCCTATAAAATGTCCAATTAAGAAAGTTGGGGTACAGACGAAATCTAGCAAATGCAATGAATATTTTCGAACAGTGGTCTTTGTGACCTTATAAATGTCTTGCGAAACCATAAATTTGGCTATTTTGCGATGAATAGGACAATGCAGTTCGTGGAGGAAAAAAGGAACAAAGAACTGAAATGGGTGGTTCAAGAGGGCGTGTACGGATGCAGACAGTTTTCATTCAGTTTCTAACTATTCAAAATATTTGATGAATTTAAAAGATTATTTTTAACAGAATGTTGATGTCTACTACAATATTGTGAATTCTGTACTTTACATCTGCTGTTAGCATTATGTAATACAGGTGGAAGAGTTTAAAAATTATTTATTGAGTTTCATAGAATGGAAAATTATATTTGACTTCTACGTAACTGGAGCACCAATCTAATTGTTGGAAAATGAAGATGATTGAGATGAAAATGCTGGAAAACTTATTGGAAGTTTAATGTTGGAGATCAGTAAAAATAAGATGAACTTTACATAAAACAAGTTAAAGTAAGCGAGAATCTAGCAATAGAACCTCCCAAATATGATTGCTTTTTGTAAAATCTGGTCGACGTATTGGCCGATATGGTCACCAGTGTTACTAATTACCAAGTACACCATGTAATAGGTATCGGCAGGAGGAATCCGGCTGCTAGTATTTGTTTAAAAATGACAGCCAAATCTAATTCTCCTCCCTCAAATAGGATCAATTATTACATGGAGCTTGTAGCTCAGTTTTGCAATTTTCTCCTTTGTGAACAGGCTCTAACCTTACCCAGCATCTTCTCTGCATCCTCTCTGTTTATCTCTTCCTTCAACGATGCTTTCTAAGCATACTCTTGTGAAGCTTGCTAGTGATAGTCAGCAGGTTTTGCTCCTGACCATTTCTCTGATTTTTTATTCGTTTGACTTTGAAGCAGTCGTCACAGTTCCAGCCTTCCAGAGGTCTCTCAAGTCTGCTTGAATGGTGAATTAGTCAGATTCTTGCTTTCAAACCTTATTTCTAGATGTTAAGTCATCAGAACTCTTATAACGGCTCTTCTTCAACATTTGGTAAACTCGCCAGAGCTTCCTCTCTGAGTAAGAAAACTAAGTTTGATACTTTGTCACTTGTGTCCAGTTGTTTGAATCAGTAGCTTCAAATTGTTTTCTAAAGGCCTGCCAAGAGGTCTTACCGTTAATATTTGACAAGCGTTTATACTGCCAACTATTGTGCTTTTTGATGTCGTTTCATGTTATTTGCCTACTACTTTTCCTAAGTTTTAAACAGGTTCTTCCACTCCTATTAAGTTTCCATTTCGGACATCAGTTCACTAATAAGTTTCTTATATACACACACTCGCTTCAATACAACTACTTAAATTATGATACTTTACGCATAATCTGCAAGATTTCTAAATTAAATTTAGCTTAAGTTGTATTTAAAAACGACTTCCTAGTATAGGGGAAACAAGCATTAATCTGTAAAACGATTCATTCGAGAATGGTTTTAATTAGTAGATAAACTAAATACCTAGACAAACCGTGAGGCTATTTTTACATTTTGTCGCTAAGATATAAGATTTCTTAGGTGACAATGTATAGCGGCTTTATGTCCTCTTTTAGAAGCTAAGTTCCACTAAAGGTCATTTTTCCTCAGCTTCTAGAAGTCCCTAAAACACAACGGATTTCCGTTTTTTGTTTGACTCTTACGGTATGCATGCTTCAATTGAGTGACTGGGTACTCCATGACATGTCTTATAATGTTCTTACCGATATTGCCCTCTCCGAATATTGTACTAAAGTTTTTGAACCATGTCTTTTGGATCATAAAGCACAATTGTTTGCTATATTTGATTGCTCTGTATGTGTGTGAACGTATGGAGAAGAATGGATAAAGATGAGATGCAGAAAATGGAGATATTAGTGGATTTCAGTGACTGTAATAGTGAAAACAGTAATGTGGGACTAGCAGGAGAGGAACAGACTCACAGCAGAATTGAAAACGATTGAGAAGGATGTAAATGTGGTGATTTAGAAGAGGAAGAGATTGTACAGAATGCTATGACCCGCAACATGCTACTGCACAGAGTATTTAGGAGAACGAAAGGAAAAGTGGTGGAGAGAAATAGCTGTCAAATGAATGGAGAAGAACCATGAGGGGATTAGAATTTGAATGGGAAGAATTAAATCAATGACAAACGGAAGAATTGAGAAAGATATAGAGTAAGTAGTGTGGTACTTTAGGAAAACAGTTTTTATATTTGGTGCAAAAAAAACAAACAAACAAACAACATACAAGAGGAGTAAAGTGGAGATTGGCTTAAGCAGAATGGTAGTAACAAAGGATTCATTTTTGCCACTAATTTTTGCAGTTTTTGAGATGTTTAAAATGCCATGAGCACAAAGCGCGTTCTGGATCATTTCAAAACAGTCTGCTGTACTAACTGATTGGAAAATGTAACTTTTTAATAGAAATTGCAACCAGTTTGGTTGGATGGAAGTGGAAGTAAGTAAACTAGCTTTAAACTATTAATGATTTTCAATAGCCCAGCAGAGTGAGGAGGCATCTCTCCGCTGCTGAAAGGAAGTTTCTGCTGGCTGTGGCAAGGTGCTAGGATGGAAGGAAGTAAGGCCAGAGCAACCAGAATACGGGTTGATATCAGCGTTTGGAAGGAAAGAACGCAGATAGCAATGGTGAGCGAGACCGGGATTCGAGTGGTAAAATGGGACAAGAGTGAGAGAAGAAGTGAGTTTTGCCTCACGGCGGAACTGCAAGTGATTGAGGAAGGAGTGAAAGTGAAGGGTGTGTATGTGATCAAGACGGACAGTCAAGCGGTATGGGGAATGCTGCAGGACCCCAGCCTGCCCAGGGTAGTGGAGAGACTGAAAGGAGAGTGTCAGCTTTAAATAAGGAAGGTTGGAAAATCGCCATTGAGTGGGTCAAAAGAGAAGACCAAGGAATCAATATCGCTAACAAGCTGGCCGAGACGATCAATGAAAGGGCATGGCAGGAGGATCTGGGAGATGATGATCTTTGGGGGCGAAAGGGTATAAAACAGAGAATGGAGGAGTGGTTGATGAACGAGTTGCAGAAGGAGTGGAACAACTCAGAAAAAGGGAGAAGGGTGTATGAGGTGTGTAAGCAGGTTGGAAGAAATAGGTTGCCGTTGCCTTCAGGGGGGCTCAGCTTCTCACGGAACACGGCAACCTAGGAGAGCACTTGGTAAAATTCAAGTTAACAGAAGGAATGGGTCAGTGCGAATGCGGAAGGAGGACGAAGTCGAGCGAGCATGTGATAAATGTCTGTGAGAGGGATGATATGGATGAGCAAGAAAATGCATTAAAATGGGATCGACTGGACCTCTGTCCAGCTGGGAAAGGGGGTAAAATGAACGTGGTGGAGTTAAAATACTAAACGATGGGGGGAATTTTGATAGGTCTAATGAAGTCTGGTCTGGTTAGACCTTCTATTTGTTAATAAAATGTCAGTTGATTTTTTTTTATTTTGCTTTTTATGGTTCTTTTCTCCATCTCCATGTATCTTATTCTTTCTTTCCAATGTTAATTTTTCTACAGCCTTCTCCGTGAGTCCATTTTAAGTGTCATAAGTCGCCTTTTTGCGATAACTAATATTTGAAGGTAATACAATTTTGTATTCAATTGTAATTTAATTTTTAGGTTACATACTACTTTGATTAAGTTACTGATATGTGCCACGTCTTTGCGATATTGGCTTTGCGCGATCTATTTAGAAGTCCAAATTCGGAACTTTCTAATGTAATGAACACTGTTCGAGGTAAACTAACTTTGAAAGCTCCAGCTTTTGAAGGCAAAATCCTATAATTTGAAATTATTAACATGTTGCTAGAAGTTTCCGAACTAATCTCAATTAGAATTTCACATCTGTGAAATATTGACAGCAGTTTGTTCGGTTATAAATCCGACCAATTAGTAACGGAAACATGCAAATTTCACTTTGGTAATCGAAAGGTGTGGCGTACCGCAATCAATTGACACTACTTCACCAACATGAAGACGAAAAAAAGTGGTGTGGAGTGCAGGAATATTTTAGTACCGGTGGGCGGTACAATGGCGACCACGGTACTAGAAAGGTCAACAGTCTTTGATGCAAGGTGTCGAAAAAAATCAATAAACGATTATTGTTGCGGCTTGATGAATGCGATCTATTGTAGAGTGGGTTGCGTTGAGTATTTGGAATGTACTCGTTCTGCTAGTGGGTTCCTGGTTGCATTTTAATGCTCCAAACTGCGACTTTCCCAGTCGGGCCAAATAGCAACAACAATGATTGAGGTGAAATAGAAACCAATATTTGAATAGTGCTTCAGTTTTATAAGGAATGAAGATTGTCAAATTGTTGTAGCTGTTATTTCTATAAAGAACTTTTTAAATGTACCTATTTAGATTGGAACATTCCTTAAACCATTTCTCCTGAGTCCTGAGAGGAAACCTGTGAGCAAGCGTAGGTTTCATACTCAGTTGCTTCTGTTGTTTTTATTCATTGTTCTCTTTGGAAATTAATTGTACGGAAAAGCATGCCCAACTGCGAATAACCCATCAAGTCAAGCTTTTAAAGGAACACCAGCACGATTTCGATAATAATTTTACGTGAAAAAAAAAGGAAAATTAGTCTGTACAAAAATGGGAAAAAGGAAAAAAGATTGAAGTTACTTCATACCTGTTTCCTTATATACAGGGTGATTCGTAACGTAACTGAACAGGTCATGTAAAAGACAGTTAAATAAGTAGTGTTTGAGCCTAAGATTGTATTCTTGAAGAGACACAGGAATTTAAAGTTTTAAATTATATTGTTCCGTTATAATTCCTGCAGTTATTCGGATAATCTGATAAAATACAATTTTCTTCTTTTCTTGCAATTCTTCTCTAATCTGGTGGAACACAATTTTGTTCCTAGAGCAAAAATTATATCTTTTTATAAATTGTTATCTAATAATTAGGTAGGTATAGCGCCTTTTTCTTCTTTTATTTTTTTCTTTCAATTCTCCTTCTTTTACTCTGGTAAAAATACCCTTTTTCTTTCGCTTTTCCTTTTTGTTCTGTTCTCTCTTTGTTTTGTTTATTTAGCATAATTAATAAAAAAATCTCATACAAAGGTCAAAAAAAATTTAATAAAATGGAAACATACTAAATTGAATGTAAAGACAAGCATGAAACACAAAACAATTAGTTACAAAATATAATCTGGTAAAAGTACATTTTTAGGTCAAACATTGTTATGCCTAATATTGCTTTCTTTTTATTCTTCTCTTTTTTCAATTTTTCTTCTCTTATTCTGGTAGAATACGTATATTTTGGTTTTTTTTTTTTGTTCTTTACCTTACTGTAATCAACTCTTCTTCCTTTAATTTGGTAGAAATACTACTTTTAACGAAAAAGTTGTATTGTCTCATTTCGACGCAAAAATTATATAATCAAATTGTAGCACCTTTCCTTCTTTTCTTCCTTTTCTCCTGTCAAATCTTCTTCTTTTAATGTAGCGTCTCTTGTTTTTGGCGTCTGCTCTTCCCTCTTTTCCATTCGTTTTCATTTCGCCTGCAGAATTTTAATTCTTCTTTTTTAATCTGGGGGTATTTTCTTCTTTTTTCTGTTCTCCTTACCATTCTTTTTCTTTTAATCTAGTCCAAAAACCATTTCGGACGCAAATTTGTATTGTCTTTATTCTTTTTTCTTTCTTCCAGCCTTTGAACTCTTCTTTTTTAAAATGTTGATTTTTTCTTAATTTTTTTCCTTTCAATTGTTTTAATCTGGTAGGAATACTAATTTAGATGCGAAATCTATTTGTCTTATTATCGCGCTTTTTCTGTTTATTTCTTATCTGTTCTCGTTTTACGCTGATAAGTCTAACAGTACGTTTGCTGCTATAAAAAAACACGTGTAAAATCATTAACAGATTGATAAACATCTCTTCGACAACAAATTGATGAGTATAGCGTTTAATCTGAAGACATTTTCTCCTTTTTTCTTCTCCCTTTTCATTTAATTTAGTTCTATGTGCACTACTTCTTCTTTTAATCTGGCGGCTAGTGCATCTTCTTCTCTCCTTACAAATATTTTGGTTATCTGGCTGAAATACTGAATTCACTCATTTTTGTTGTTCTTTGTAAATCCTGTTACATTTTTGGATAGTAAAGTAAAATGTGTGTGCTGACAATACCCACCCTAAAAACTAGAATGTCACCATCACAATGGTATAGTAAGCTTCTGCTAATCTGCTCGAGTTTTAAAAGCACTAACGTCTTCTCCAACAAGTTTGTTGTGTTAGTCTGTGCAACATTCAGTTACAGGTAAATATGCTTTTACTACTTTTGCAGTGTAAAAGCATCGAATTCAGCTAAACAAATGTGAAAACTGGTTTGGTAGCATTTTTATGACTATAGAAAGTCATAATTTGGCATCTAATTCTGTCTGAATTTCTTGCAAATAATTAGTTTTACAATCACACAAAGGATAATCTGGTGAATATAGGTTGGGAAAATTAGGAGGTCGTTATTTTACCTTATTCAGTGTTGGAAACTGTCAAGGAGTAAATCTTTTTGTCCTACTCACACATTTTCGAAAAAATCATTTTGATTTGATCAATCTCCTGATTATAGAGATGCCACTCATTGAAATGGTTTAAATTTATCACAAAATAGTGATATTGCATCTAACTTTGCAGCATAATATTAGACAATTCCAAGCAACCGTCAAAGGTGCTAGCACATAATTCTGGCGTTTTCCTCACTTTTCCTAACTGAGGAAATACTATAGGATAGGTAAATACACTGTATAACTTGTTCTAAATCTAGTAGTGTGTCCATTGGTCTTTCGATCTCTGAAAGTCAATAAAGATAAATCTTGACAGTTTACTTCTTCAATATCATCATAAATTTTCGATTTTTGTTGGGTCATTCCGTGTACTTTCTGAGAAGCAAAACAATTAATCTAACCAAGCGATCCTCATTCTAGATGAGTTCTGCGGTCGCTTGAGGGCTGCAGAAGATGATTTCATCGGCAATCGAGCCGGATAATCTGGCCGACTATTAACCAGAATGACATTATGAAAGCGCCACATCAGGCCCTGAAAAATTCACACACCGAAAAAACACGTAACCAGCATGACTTCCAATCCGGACTTAACAAAAATGTTAATTGCTTGTATAGATTTAAATACTCATCCATCGATTACGCCACACGGTCCAAGTCGAAATTGTGTGCTTTTAGTCGAACGATAGTATCGTCAAGTAGTTGATTCCACCAGGTCCGTACTGTATTGAAGAAGCTTCCTCCAAGTCAAACTAGGAGAAGAAGTGACGGACCTTAGTACGGATCTGAAGGTTCTGATTGGCAGTCGCTAAACCACGCAAGTCATCATTTTTTTTCTATTGTGTGTCAATCATTAGACATCATATACACTGACCGATCTAAGAGAGGTCGTATCGAAACCTTCCATCTTCGGTTCGCGTCTCGTTAATGCGGTTCCGACTGACTTGCTGAAGAAGAAGTGCTCTTTAATTGGTTGTAATTATTTTTTTTTATGTTGTGTGATATCACAAAGGCATTTCGACCGGCTGAAACTATAAAGCCATCGCTAAACTCCATTAAACATTTTAACCTAAATTGAAATGGAAAACTGAATAACTTGAAGGACTGTAGGGAACGGTAGTTACACTAAAGTGTGTTTTTTTGGAACAAAAAGTCCCGACACATTTTGCCGCATTTATAGCGAAACACTTAAAGAAATTTGAAAGTTTCGTGAAGTTGAAGTAGTAGTAACGTCAACTTGCTGTGACCTATTAAATTTTCAAAACGGTTGTTTTAGTAAAGTTGTTTTCTATTAAATGCGCTTTGAAAATTGGTGCACAGTAAGGCTTGATATGAAACAAATTTGTACTTTGACGGCGATAAATTCTGTTTGGCTTGTAAAAGTTATGTTTTTATTATGTCAACCAGACAGAACTACGTTTTTCTTTACTAAATCTTATTAAGGTTTTTGTATTTCTAATAATGCAAAAATGTATCAATGCTATTCTGTGTAGCATGTGTTGCTGTTAGTCTTATACATGAAAGTTAAAAGTTATTTACTAATGTCATTCTAACTTGATAACAACATTTTTGGCGTACAGCTAATTTTAGCATGATTTTTCCTATTTATCTCTAACATCCTTCATATATCAACTAATAACCAAAAATTAGTATTTGAATAGCCAAGCGAACTAATATGCTGCCAATAACTTAGTGGAAAGGTAGAGGTCCTTGGTTACTAACCTAACCTAATTTTTAATTTATGCCCAAATGACAATAATTACCATTTTTCTAGCACAAAGGCAAAATTGAAAAATTGGCAAAGCGGACAATGGGACAATCCTACCATGCACTTTCCTATGACTACTGAATACATAATACAGTGTGTTCAACGAGAGCAACTATGGGAATCTCGAAAACGGTTAGAGATATAGATTTGGTTAAATGGGAGAAAAGTTTCGTTTCATTCGATTCCTAACTATGGCTTTAAAAAAATTACTTTTAGAAAACATAATTTTGTTTTTTGGTTTTTGAGATATTTTGGAAAACCGATTTTTTTTTATATTAAAATTGAATTCAAATTTAAGTCAAAACAAGCGATGTCAGTTTTAAATTCCGACGTTTTGTTTTTGTATTCATCAACTATATTTTTTTTAAATACGGTCCTGATGATTTTATGTTAGATTCTGAGAGCCCTTGTTATTCCGAATTCAATGATGTGTGACACTTAACCTTTTTACCTCACAAAATTTTGAATTTTGTAAGTTTACTATGACCTCCTAAATATCTTTAAAATAAGGGTACAAACATGTCGTAAAATGTGATTTGTCAAAAACGCCACAAATTCAAAGTCATTGCCAAAAGTCTGTCAGCTGAAACAAAACCGACATTAAATTCGTGTTCCCTAGGTCAAACTTAGTAGAAAAAGTCACTTTGACAAGTTGAAATCTAATATGACAGCGGTTAGTATAGTAGGCCAAAAAAACCTTTATTTGGGGCAAATTTCGGTGCACTTTATTAAAAAATTGTGAATAACTCGCTTATTTCAAACATTCTGTATAAAAATGTCAGATGATTATAGATAGCTAATGAATCAGGCTATCACGTGACGTAAAGCGGACACGGCTAGTTTGTCCGGTTTAGCCGCTAGAGGGCATTAAAGTTGGTCATTTTATTTTAAATTTTTTCATAAATATCTCGAAAACTGTTCAACTGACAAACTTGAAATTTTTATCTTGAATGTGTCTCGACAGGACAGGTTAACCGGACGAATACTTTTGGATTGATAGTCGAAAACTGGCGTAGGGTGCCAAAGGGCGATTACGGCCGTTATAAGGGAGCTGAAAAGTACCTAAAATGACAAAAATCAAGATTATCTCAAAAATGGTACCAGTTAGCGTCATTTTGCCACCGGAATTGAGTTTCTGGGGTCCACTTACATTACAACAACGGTAATTTCATCAAGATAGTATGGTACTTTGCAGGGTAATTTAAAGCTGCAAAACATAGTAATTTGACACAATTTTGGTACATTTTATCATAAAATCGCTAATAACTCGCTTATTTGAAACATTCAGTATAAACACACATCATAGGACCGTAGATAGCCAATGAATGGAGCTATCACGTGATACTGAGCGGTCGCGACTAAGCTGTCCCGTTTGCCCGGTAGATGGCGTCAAAGTTGATCTAAATGATTTCGTACTTTTTTGAAACTATCTCTAAGACTGTCCAAGTGACAAACTTGAAATTTTTACCATTAATGTTCCTCAACAGTATGCAACTTTTATCATATATACAATTTTCATATAAAATGCATCGTTTGGCTGTAAAAAAATAAAAACTGAAATTCGCTAATTTTTCCTAGTGGCACATCCATGACAAATTTTCAAAAACATAAATTAATAAAAATACTTTATTTCACTTTGACCAGGCAAATATCTTTGGATGGACGGATTAATTTAAAAAAAGAAATAATAGATTTCAGATCCGTATTAGGACATTACTTTATAAGGTCAAAAAACAAAGTAAAACGCATTTAAACCATAAAGTGTCATAACTGTCATACATCATTGAATTCGTAATGAAGAGGAAAAGTCCTCTTCATTACGAATTGACAGAATCTAATATTAAAAGAGGAGGTGGGGTTGATGATGGTTCCGCAAAGACGAAACGTCGGAATAAAAAACTAAAATTGCTATAGAGAAGGTCTAATATTAAAGTCACAAAAAAAATAACACGTAAAATCAAAAAATTAATTTTTTTCAAAATATCTCAAAAACCAAAAAAAATTTGACGTTTGCTAAATGTCATTTGATTAAGGCTGTTATTGCAAAACTTTTCTCCCATTTAAAGAAATCTGTATCTCTAACTGTTTTCAAGATCCCCATAGTCCCCTCCTTATTCTGGACACACTGTATATAATTGGCTATGACCTTTGACAACAAAATTAATAGAAATTGAGCTAAAGTGTTGTGTATTTTAATATTTGTTGGAAGAATCGTCAATATAAATGTACGCTGTAGTCCATTTTGTAAGGATTTATAATTAAGACACAAACTACATTTAAAAAGATTGGTTACCGCAAAAAAATTTTTTTTTGGTAACGAAAACTACTCTGTTTTCCTTAGGCCTACGTTTCGGGTTTATTTTAGGTCATCCTCAAGGCGCTACAACAGGGATTGTTTCGAAAATTGCATACAAAGTTTTGTGCACCACATAGAAGGGTGCAAAGTAGGCAATAAACCTAGTAAAGTAGAAAACTCTGTACAATACAAAAAAGTTCGGTTTAAAAGAAAATAAGCCCTGCTCTAACGTAACTTTAATACGACGGAAAGAAAATTCCCGTAAGACTTAAAATTATTATAAATAACTTAACGCTACCGGACAGGTTCCTAAGGGAGCTATCCGTACAGCGTATCCCGCCAACGGAAAGGGACAATATACGACTTTTTTTGTGAAAAAAGCCCTTAAAAGCTATTAAAATAAATCTAGCGATATAACATAATAAACTGCGAATAGGGAGTTTATGGTGGCGAACCGTTATTGCCGGTGCAGAACGGCATGAAAGGGCCGAAGGTCCTTGGCGGCGATACTTCTATTTTATGGCCATTTTGCGGCTTAGATAAGGTCAAATATGATTCATAACATGGAAATACAAAAAAAATTACTTTTTCACTTTTCTTTATTAATATAGTGAAGTTGAACAGCAGACTATACTAAGCTAAAACATTACACTAGTTCTCTTCTTCGAAATCTTCGTTTTTATTTTTGAAAAGTGTAGAAAAAGTGTTGTGGTTAGCACGATGTGAGAGAGCAGTTCAAGACGAACATTTTGAGCAAAAAGCCTACAGTTTTAACTAATTTGGTCAGTTTTTGCTTGGAAATTACACTTGACCATTGTGTCGATGGACCATGATTTTTTTCAATTTTTCTCCTCCAACTTTTCGATATCAACCAAGAATTTTGACAGCTTCACTTTCAAAATGACAGTTTCAGCTTGCTCAACTAACAATTTTCATAATTTTAGTTCAGGACGTGCACATGTTGAAAAAAACCGTCCGTAACAGCAGAATGTGACCCCAATATAGCTTACGCAAACACACAGAGCCTAATCAAGATCCTCCATCTCTTTAAATAAAAAAATAAATAAAAGCAAAGAGTGGTCCGAGACCGATACCATCTCACTAACAATATTAGACACGGCTTACTAAACAAATATCATCGTTCCCGATTAGGATCAGCCATTTAGGTTTAATAGAAACAAGATGGACGTCCGCCATGTTGCGAGACTGATTTGGCTAATATGAACAACAACTGGCAACTCTGCTGAATATTGAAATTTTACTAGCCTGACACAAAAACAAAGTAAGTCAAATTAGTGTATCAACAAAACGGAATTTTCTTCGACTGAAAAACAAGCGTGGCTTGAAATCCGGTAATTAGTCCCTTAGAATGGCATTCTTTTGGTCGGAGTGTGTCTTTAATATCAATTTTGTAAGTTTTTTGTGGTTGGAAGTTCGCATCGGGCACGGCACAGGAAATGGACTTAATGCGTTTTTAAGTATAGGCTATTTTCCCGCCTAAAACGCCTTTAAATAACACGGTGTTACGTATTCAGGTTACTTCGCTTTTTGCCAGTTTTCAGAAATTTATATACTTACAAATCTACAGGGCGTTCATTTCTGAAGCCAGTAATCTTATAGAAACCGATCATAATGTTATATGAAGTAAATTATTAATGCAACAACCCCGTAGAATCCAAAAATCACCAGTTTACATAGAAAAATACAAAATAGAGTAGCTACTACCAGACAGCACACGGAAACTGGTTAAAAATCTGAAAGATTGTAAAGTGAAAATCTGCTGTAAAGAAATCCAAAGAAGAATAACGGTACAAACACCACTAAACCATAGTTTTGTTAAGAAGTGAAGGACATTAGGCAGAATTAATAATAGGAAGGTACCTAATATACAAAAGCTCCCCAGGCCACCGACAACATGCAGAATACATACAAACGAGAAATGGAGTAAAGTCAGGAATTAAAGCTATCAAAAGTTGAAAAATGAAGCTTTGGAAAACGATGCTGAGGAAACTCACAAAATACGGCGTCAACTGCAACAATATTGGAGATGCCAATAAAAGAAAAACTGAAGAAGATGAACAGAAAACCACCAGGACAGAATACCAAACAAACTCTTAAAATACGGTGGCCTGGAGCTTATAATAAAACTAACTTTTAATGAAATTCTGAACACAGCAAATGACTGGCATCAGAGCAGAACAACTATCTTCAAGAAAGAACACCAAACAGCTCGTCAAAAGTACAGAGGAATAACCTTCTTATGCGTGTTTGTTATTTGCTCCATCGACCTGACTAAAGCAGTTGATAAAGTACAACCGAACCATGCCATCAAGATCCTGATAGAGGACGTAGATAGGCTCAAAAGTGTCATTTATGCAGACAAGAACAACACCGGAGTTGATCTTTGCTAGTTTTGAGAACGTAAGAATACAATGTCCCAACAGACTAATTGGCTCAAAAGTGTCATTTATGCAGACAAGAACAACAGCAGAATTGGCACAGACAATTCAGTCATTTGCACAGACTCAATTTTGACCACCAACGAGCCAAATTTAGCGTCCAATATAGTCCCAACGGACATAGATTGGCTCAAAAGTGTCATTTATGCAGACAAGAACAACAGCAGAATTGATCTTTGCTAGTTTTGAGACGTAAGAATACAATTTGGCACAGATGGACCACCAATGAGCCAAATAAACACCAGCCAGCATAGTATATAATCGATATCCAGACCATTCCACCCAAGTTAAAGCAGGCCAAGATAAAACGGAAAAGCATCCCAACACCAGGATGAATCAGACAGAGCCTCAGCTCATTCTTGTTTTTTAATTTTCTTAGGGACAATATCATGGAAGAAGTACCGATCTTAAATATGGGATATGAACAATAAACTCATCAGCATTGTGAGCTATGCCGACGATACAGCAATATTAGCAGAAAACGAAGACTACTTGCAACAAGAGCTACTCAAGTTCTACCAAACTTAATATGAGCATCAAACTAGCAAAAAGTATGACATAAAAAGCAAAAACCACTCAGATCTCTGATCTCAAACAAGAAAGTAAAGAAATTTAAGAGAAAAACAAAACATCGGAAGTAAACTTCGCCCAGCACGTTCTCCAAATTCCTCTCCATTAGATCATTATTTGGTTTGTAATAAGTATTTCCTTGATCAATACTACCGACATAAATAATGAGCGGAAGAAAGGAAGATCACCTTCACTTTAAAAACTAAAATAAAATATTTGATAGAACTTTGCTTGAAAGTAAAGGATAACATCTTCCAGACTTCTCGTTATTTTCATTATTAAACAACTTTTTGAAACTCATTTTTTAGCCAAAAATTATATTCTTTCATTATTTTCTCTGGTGGTTATAAGCTCCTGTTAGGTATACAGAAATAGAAAATAATTTTTAGCTGGTTTTTAAATTCCGCTGTAGATGTAATATTTTTCCAAAGTAAAAGTGGTGTTATGCACATTTATAAAAACCTGAGTTTTTGGTTCGATTTCAAAAAACATAATTTTAGTTAAATTTATACTAATTTGGCAAACTATTAACGATATTTGATTCAAATTTAGTAAAAGTGTCTGCAGAACTATTGATTTATTTATTATTGTGAACTGATAATATTATAATTAATTTTTTTATTTTATTTAGGTTTGGGGTACATTCACAATATAAAATAAAATTAATTCAGGACGTTACCATAATTAAAATCGGTTATTAATGCCTAAGGTTCACCTTATAAGGTCAATGTTAATTAAACAGTAACATTTCAGTAAAATAGCGTCTAGACCTTATATTATTACAGAATGTAATTAACTCTTCTTGTACTTGCTGACTTGTTTTTATTGTTCAGCTGTGGGATTTCCACACTTCTTATAATACATACACT
The DNA here is from genome assembly GCA_018691245.2 of Ips nitidus. NCBI lineage: Eukaryota > Metazoa > Arthropoda > Insecta > Coleoptera > Curculionidae > Ips > Ips nitidus. Next base: position 7,973,810 of record CM042788.1, read on the forward strand.
TTTCTACTTCCAAAGCCATGCTATCCATTAATACCTTATTAAAGTGTCATGTACCCGTATATTCTGAAACACGCATATAAATGTAAGGAATAATTACAAAATAAGGTATATAATAATCTCTAGGAATCAGTGTATCATATGACAGTCCTACAGAAAATTTTCTCTCTCTAGACGTCTTAATAGACGTTATATCTGGTGATCTAGCAGGCTTGACAGCAGGATTACTTTTTATCAAAAAAGGATTTTGATTTTTAAAACAATGCTTTCTTAAAGAATTAAACTAAAAAGTCTAAAATATGATCCGGAAACCTACACAAGATACAATAATTGAAAAAGAATAGTAATCTTCTAGGTTATTTGTTAAGGATAATAGAATTCGGCATTTTAGGATCTTTTTAATAATAATATGGAACCCTTTTTAATATACACTTTATTAACACAGCCCCACAATTGCTAAAGTAATTATTTGCATAAAACTAGTAAAATAATTTTTTGGTGTATTTTAAATCTGGGTTTTCAAACGTTTTGTTTCCAAGACATTGAAAAGACATGACATTTAGAAAAATTTACCTTGTAAGCTGAAAAAAAAGTAAAAAAAACGGGTTTATCATGAAATTCTAATTTTTTAAAGGTGTACTACCTCAATAAGGACGAATTTACTTTGAACCGAAACACTGTCTTAACGGGATTTGTTATTGTGACAAACAATGGTAAAGAAAGTAAAATGAACCTTATTATTAACATCTACTTGAGTATTTGCTAAAACTGTGAAATCAGTATTCTGTCTGTTTAAGGGTCATTTTCTAGTAACCCTAACTTCTAGTTAACTCTTGTAACTCTTTTGAGACTCAATTTTTGCATCAAAATTTTGAAAATTCCGTACCTCCGCTATATTTGCGGTTTCAGTAACTGTAAAAAACTCAAAATGTTCGTCTTGAACTGTTTTTTCACCTTGTGCTAACAGCAGCATGATTGAACATATACAGGGTGTTCAAAAAGCATAAAGAAAAAAGTTGAATTTGAAATCCAGTTGTGACCGGGTTTACCCGGTTCTAGTCCATTGAGTGCCGAAAGTCATTCTGTACATTTTTTATCTTCTTCAAATATTCGGTAACTTTAACCGTTTTCGATATATTGGATCTTTTTTACTTTTTTGGAAATTCCAACAAAATTTTGAAAATTTTGCCATTTTTGGGATTTCAGCAACTGTTAAAAAACTCAAAATGTTCATCTTAAACTGCTCTTTCACCGCGTTCTAACCGCAACACGATTGAACATCTACAAGGTGTTCAAAAACAAAAAGAAACTAATGCTCTGCAAGTTGTGACCTCGTTTACTCGGTTCCAAGTGGAAACCTAGTCAACTGGGTACAGAAAATCATTTCATTTCTGGTATCTAGCAAAATTTCCCTAAAACTAACCGTTTCCCAGATATTCGACTTTTTTCAAATTTCAAATCAAAATTTTGAAAATTTTGTATCTCTCATTTGAGGTTTTAGTAACTGTAAAAAGCTCAAAATGTTCTCGTTAATCTCCTTTTTCACTTCATGCTAGCCGCAACACGTTTGAACATATACAGGGTGTTCAAAAAACAAAAAGAAAACCAGTTAAATTTGAAACTTAACGCTGTGCTAGTGGAAGGCGTTTACCCGGTTCTAAGTGGGTGTAAACCTAATACACTGAGTGCAGAAAGTCATTCTGAACATTTTAGGCAAAAATTCCCTAACACTAACCGTTTCTAAGATATTCTACTATTTTTACTTTTTTTTTTGGAAATTGCATAAAAATGCTGCGCAATTTTTGGGGTTTCAACGATTGGAAAAAGCTCAAAATGATCGTTTTGAACTGCTTGTTCACCTTGTGCTGACAGCAATACGATTGAAAATATATAGGGTGTTTGAAAAAGAAAAACAGTTAAATTTGAAACTAACTCTCAGCAAGTTAGAACCCCCTTTACCCGATTCTAAGTGGATGTAAAACTAGTTCACTTAATGTATAAAGTCAACAATCTGAACATTTTTGGTTTCTTGGATAATTTCCTTGGCTCTAACCGTTTTCCAGATAATCAATAGCCTTTGTAACTTTTTTTTTGGAAATTTTGTATCTCCGCCATAGAAGCGGTATTTGCTTTTAATAATTCCAGATACAACCTATTAAAGCAAATATTTCTGCCTGGTTATCAGATCAGTCAGATCTTGTTGATCAGTGGCTAATAGAGTAACTAGACATAGATGTATATTTCAGATAACTAGAAAATTCTGAGAAATCAAAAAAGTGTAAAAAGAGTTGTCAAGAAGTGCCTAAAAGCTTTAAATGATGTCAAGATAAAGTGATATTCCGGTAGACACTAATAGGTGTTTAAGAGATAACAATTTAAAATTCCCCAAAATGTCATTTTAGAAAAAGCCTTATCTCTAATAATCTCTCAATTAACTGTCATCATTTTAAGTTTGATTTAGGTCAGCAGACTTTCTCTTAAATTATCATTTAATAATCAATAGCATTGATTTTAATTTTATTTACTCCCTAGATCTGGTTCATATCGATAAACATCAATTAATTGGTTCTCTTTGTTGTTAAAGTGAATTATTTAAGTGGAGCTTTTTCTGTAAGAAATCACTCAAAGAATATTTTACAATTTACAGTTTTTTTTTTCAGTGTGGCCGAAAATTGAATTGCCAGCAAATCATCCAACCCAATACTTAACCACTTGAGCAATTAACAAAAAAAAACCGAAATCAAGATCGTACACATTGTATTGAAGGCCCAGTTTTCGATGGTTATCACGCTTCAACTCGAAGATGTTGGCGAGAGCACAGCTGCGCCCCCTTTATTTACATGCGAGTACTAAATCCGCCCCGACAAATCCGTTTTGTGATTATCGTACCCGATTATTTCGAGATTCAACCAAAAGAATGACGTATAAGTGATTCGGTTTTTGTGTGGTTGAGTAGGTACCAATTGGCGGCGAGTACTTTTTGTTTTCTGATCAATTTCTAAAGGGGTACTTTCCGTTCCACTTGGTTGGATCCAAATGGCAGTTATGAAGCAGTTTCGTTAAGTAATTGGGGTAAAATGCTATAGTTTATGACCCTCCTGTATAATATCGGAGGTCATCAAGCTGAAATATGGAAGCTCGTCAGTATGTCACTCGAGATAAATCTAAATATTTTATTGTGCTGTCGTTTTTACTGTTTGTGTGTGGAAAAATGATGGTATATACCCGGTGGAACTTGCGTTCACTTCTCGGTAAACCTAGGCCATGTAATTCTTTACAAGCATTTGACCATCCGGTATATGAATGCGAGATTATTAAGCTGGTAGCTGTACCCGGTTTGTACGTGAGGTCAAGAAGTTTCCGTCAGTAAGTCTTAGGAAAAGATTTAAAGGTCTGATTCGGCAGAAACAGGATTTTTTCTTATAACGAGACAACAGTATTTGAGAGAATCGCTGAACCGTCCGATATCTCATGTTTTACATGACGTGCGTTTTCTTATCGACACGTGATATCTGAACTGGAGATGATTGCATATTAAACAAAAAAAAAGGAACAATCTAGTTTATAAAACAATCTTTTTATATTCCTGAAGAAACGGATATTTACATTCATGTGAGAGCAACGTGGCTAAATCTAACGTCTGTAAGTTCCATAAAATATTTTAGTTGTTATGTTCAATGAAAACGTACCACAAGGCATTACAGGGTGGGAAAGAACCATTTGGAGTATCACTAAAGCACCTCAAGTTTGTTTGTCAGACATTTTGAAGCAAAAAGTACAAAGTAATAAAACATTTAACCTCCGAAGTAAGTGTCATCCCAGAAATGGTTCAAATTGGAAGAAGGATCAAGTGAAACCTCACTAGAAGAAGCTTGTTATTCCCTATACAGTGCTTTTCATAGTTTTGAAAATCAATCATTTAAACTGATGGTAAAATCTTATAAATTTTGTGAAATAGAAGATAAGAAGAGTTTAAAGAACACATTTCGAACCAAATTGGTAGAATTGGCCATGTTACCAGACCGATTCTGATTCATTTCATACCAACTTGATAGAATTTGTCAGTTTGGTAACATTCAAAATCACATTTAGAATCAAGTTGGTAGAATTTGTCAGTTTGGCTTGATTGCAAACTCATTTCATACCAACATGGTAGAATTTGGTAGTTTGGTAATATTCTGAACAAATTTCGAACCAAATTGGTCAGTGTGCCAACATTCAGAACCACATTTAGAATCAAATTGATACAATTTGTCAGTTTGACAACATTACGAACAAAATTGGTAGAATTTGTCAGTTTGGCTTGATTGCAAACTCATTTCATACCAACTTGGTAGAATTTGGCAGTTTGGTAACATTCTGAACACATTTCGAACCAAATTGGTCAGTGTGCCAACATTCAGAATCACATTTGGAATCAAATTGGTAGAATTTGTCAGTTTGGCAACATTGCAAACTCATTTCATACCAACTTGGTAGAATTTGTCAGTTTGGCAACATTACGATCACATTTCGAACCAATATTGGTACAATTTGTCAGTTTGGCAACATTACAATCACATTTCAAACAAAATTGGTAGAATTTGTCAGTTTGGCTTGATTGCAAACTCATTTCATACCAACTTGGTAGAATTTGGCAGTTTGGTAACATTCTGAACACATTTCGAACCAAATTGGTCAGTGTGCCAACATTCAGAATCACATTTAGAATCAAATTGGTAGAATTTGTCAGTTTAGCAACATTGCAAACTCATTTCATACCAACTTGGTAGAATTTGTCAGTTTGGCAACATTACGATCACATTTCGAACCAATATTGGTACAATTTGTCAGTTTGGCAACATTACAATCACATTTCAAACAAAATTGGTAGAATTTGTCAGTTTGGCTTGATTGCAAACTCATTTCATACCAACTTGGTAGAATTTGGCAGTTTGGTAACATTCTGAACACATTTCGAACCAAATTGGTCAGTGTGCCAACATTCAGGACCACATTTGGAATCAAATTGGTAGAATTTGTCAGTTTAGTAACATTGCAAACTCATTTCATACCAACTTGGTAGAATTTGTCAGTTTGGCAACATTACGATCACATTTCGAACCAAATTGGTACAATTTGTCAGTTTGGCAACATTACAATCACATTTCAAACAAAATTGGTAGAATTTGTCAGTTTGGCTTGATTGCAAACTCATTTCATACCAACTTGGTAGAATTTGGTAGTTTGGTAACATTCTGAACACATTTCGAACCAAATTGGTCAGTGTGCCAACATTCAGAATCACATTTAGAATCAAATTGGTAAAATTTGTCAGTTTGGCTTGATTGCAATCTCATTTCATACCAACTTGGTAGAATTTGTCAGTTTGGCAACATTACCAATTGGTACAATTTGTCAGTTTGGCAACATTACAATCACATTTCAAACAAAATTGGTAGAATTTGTCAGTTTGGCTTGATTGCAAACTCATTTCATACCAACTTGGTAGAATTTGGCAGTTTGGTAACATTCTGAACACATTTCGAACCAAATTGGTCAGTGTGCCAACATTCAGAATCACATTTAGAATCAAATTGGTAGAATTTGTCAGTTTGGCTAACATTGCAAACTCATTTCATACCAACTTGGTAGAATTTGTCAGTTTGGCAACATTACAATCACATTTCAAACAAAATTGGTAGAATTTGTCAGTTTGGCTTGATTGCAAACTCATTTCATACCAACTTGGTAGAATTTGTCAGTTTGGCATTTGAACACATTGCAAATTGGTCAGTGTGCCAACATTACAACAAATTGGTAGAATTTGTCAGTTTGGCAACATTGCAACTCATTTCAACCAATTTAGTCAGTTTGGCAACATTACGATCACATTTCGAACCAATATTGGTACAATTTGTCAGTTTGGCAACATTACAATCACATTTCAAACAAATTTGGTAGAATTTGTCAGTTTGGCAACATTACGATCACATTTCGAACCAATGTTGGTACAATTTGTCAGTTTGGCAACATTACAATCACATTTCAAACAAAATTGGTAGAATTTGTCAGTTTGGCTTGATTGCAAACTCATTTCATACCAACTTGGTAGAATTTGGCAGTTTGGTAACATTCTGAACACATTTCGAACCGAATTGGTCAGTGTGCCAACATTCAGAATCACATTTACAATCAAATTGGTAGAATTTGTCAGTTTAGCAATATTGCAAACTCATTTCATACCAACTTGGTAGAATTTGTCAGTTTGGCAACATTACAATCACATTTCAAACAAAATTGGTAGTTCATGGGATTATGATCTCATTTAACAAAAATATAATTCATAAGACAGTGAACATTCTTTGTATTTATCTTTTTCGAAACTTACATGTGGTCCCTGAGATAAGGGTCACCATTGGCTGGCCACCCTGTACAAGTAGAGGGAGACATCCGACAAAAACCGAAACTATCAAACATCAATTTTTTTTCAATGAGTTTATTTAGAGATAATAGAAAACCAAAAAAAATCCAGTTTCTATTTTTGTAAACCATCACCAGGTTGTTTTTCAAAAACGGGTTATGGAAGGAAAAAAGCGTTAAAATTGTGACACCCTGTATATTGAACGTATTATATGGGAAAAATGGCTAGTGAAGTAATTGTTCTATGAAAGCAACATTGAAATATGTAATTAGTTGCGTGTATCCCACTTGGTATCCCAGTAACATACGCCACTGGGTTTTGCAACACAGAAATAACTAATTATAATAATTATTCATACAATTAGTGCAATTTTATTACAAGGGGTAGACGAGATGGGAAAACCTGTTATATTAAGGCACAAAATGCCATTTTTGTTTTTAAATTAAAGGTAACTACTATTAAACATTAAAAAACAGTAGCGTACAGTAAACAGTAGTGATTTTGATCTTGATCAGAACAAATTACAGGTTATTAACTAAAGTAATTTTGTTTATTAAATGTCACAAAATCATAGGCGTACTCATTATTAATAACAACCAAAAAACTAAATTTATTTAAATAATTAATTAATCAGTACTGAACAAATTTGAAAAATTAAGCTATTGGATACACGTACGCCAATGAGGTTTTGATAGTACAGTAAAATGTAATGATGTAATTTATGACATTTTGCACTAAAATACCATTTGCGTCACTGCGATTCTACCCATTGAAAAGTTACTAAACCAGTGGCGTACCTCTAGGTACCAGTAATTTAAAAAACCAGAAAAATTTGGTGAATCCTACCTCGACTTGACCGAAAAACGTTCTATTTTTAAAAAATGCAATTTATAGATTAATTATGTAATATTTAGTAATAATAGTAATTTTTAGATAAATTTGTAAGGTTATACAGGGTGGTTCTCTGCCAACAAATATTAATTTTAGAAAAATAATAAAAAAATGGGTTAATTTATAAATATTTTTTTTAATATTGCTACTGACAAACAAAAACACAAAAAATATGCAGTAAATGAGCAGAATCTTAACACCTGGAAGCTTTATCGATTTCCTCTGCTTATATACGCGCAGAACAGCTGCACTAACAAGCAGGTCCCATGGTGTAATGGTTAGCACTCTGGACTCTGAATCCAGCGATCCGAGTTCAAATCTCGGTGGGACCTACACTTTTTTATTTTTTTTATCTTGATTTTCTTTTAATAACTTAATTCCCGTTTTAATTAATTTATACAAATTGTTCAAACCGACACTTTGAATAAAGAAAAATAAATATTGTATCGGTTTTATATGCTAAAAAGCAAGTAAATTAATTAACGGAACAAAAAAATATGCAAATTTTTTGTATTTAATTGACTAATACCTATTACTGTGTAGTTTATGGTAATTTATTAATTGGAAACTTAAATGGAATTTGTTTATTTGCATTTAGTTTTTCCAATCTAAATGCATCAAGTAGCTTTAAAGTTAAAATTCAACAATTTAGATACAAAAATTAGTTTAAACTAAATAAATTCAAATTACAGTTCAATCGAGCTTTAAAAATTTTAATTATAAACGTCTAGTTTTATTTTTAATTGTTATAATTAAAACGTTCACTAGACGTCATAAATCTCCCGGAAATTAATCTGGAATTTATACCAACTTCCCCCCTTTGGCCCCCCCACTGTACAATCCACGGAGCGGCTACGTCATAAATCAAAAACCCCTTAAGATCGAGAGCGAGAATATCAAGTTTAGAGGAACAATGGCGGCTTTTCTTGTTGTACTTTTTTTTCCATAAAGAAGATGATTAATATAAAATTCTGGGGCGGTTTGATGGAGAAAAGTCAGGGTCGTGGCAGATGCAGGATTATTGACAAATTCGATTCGGCCTAATTTGATAAGGAAGTGCCATATGGGATACCAATCTCTGTTTAGGTCAAAAATGACATTTGTTCTTTCTTTCGAAGCTTAAGTTAAATTTGGTTGACTTATGGTAGGTCCACAAGTAAAGTATTTGCGTAAATCACAGCATTGATTGCAGTTTGTGATTGGTAAAAAAAGCAGCACACATCGTAACTTTCAATCGGATCATTGAATCGGATAAAACTCTATCCACTTTAAAAACATAGACGATCAAGTAGATTGGATCAACGAAGCGGATCGAGGATAACCAATCCGGATTGAAATGACAACAATGACTTGTTATCACCTCAGTAGTAAATAGATCAATTCTATTTCGATCAATTTCAAATAATATTTGAAACAAAAAATTATAACAATACAAAACTATGCAGTTCTGTAGTATACTATAGATCATTACTAGATCATTACCTACTATCTGTAGGTAATGATCTTCTTGTTTGTTTAGATTGGTTCCTATGCTTTTTTCACCTAAGTCAAAGAGGATTCCTGGATGTGGAGTGAATAACAAAAGGTCATTTTAATCCGATCAAAGAATCCTGATGGTCACTGATTTACGCAACATGCAGACTTGGCATTATTAGTTAATGATGGGAAATTAATGGAACCTCAAAAGATAATGAATCGCGGCTTTTGTTGAAATATGTTAGGTTAGGGTAGATAAGGCTAAATTACTTGCATTGTAAGTTGATATGAATAAGGACAATTATTTTAGATGCGACTTAACCAACCTTCTGTTAAAAGTAACAAATGGTTTGGAGAATATTGATAAAAAAATGTTGGAAAAGTATTTTCTGATTTGTGTGACGCCAGAGGTTGCCAGACTGTTTCTCTGTTAGTACAACAAACGAACTAACAATTTTTTTGACAGACTACACTGACTTATTGACATTTGACACTGTTGAAGTTGACAGGGATCAACAGTCTATCTCACCTATTTAGGCTTATTTAATGTATTTCTGTTCAGCTATTCTACTTAACGTTATTTTGAAAACCGACTCCAACATGATTCCGTCAACTTTTATGGTAAACATTCGAGAATCTCAACAGAAAACACGAACAGCTGATTGCTGTCAGATCTCAAGAACTGAAAGACAATTCTATCATCGTAAATTATGTAATAAAATTTGTACTAATGTACAATTATTTGTACAATTTTGCTCATGTTTATGAAGAGTTTTAGTGACAACGTTGCAAAGGAGATATTAGGTTAGGTTAGACTACCTAACGTTAACCAGTATTCTAATATAAAAAGACATTTCTTCTAAGTTTCCTTTCTTATGACATTTGCCATCTCTACATACAAAGGAAATACTAGAGTAGGTTAGATAACTTAACGTTTGACAAAATTGATCTATGTCATACTTGTATAGCAAGGAATTTCTTCCAACTTTGATTTTGTATCATATTTGCTAGCTTTACATACAAAGGAGATACTAGGGTAAGTTAGGCTACCTAATGTTTGGGAGAATTGACTTCTTCCAACTTTGCTTGGGACAAAGTAGATCCGATCAGATGAAGTTAAAATTACACTTAATTTTAGCATTTTGTGTTTTTTGTACCTTTTGGCAATTATCTCCTTTACTTTCTTATTCCATGGCGTTTTCTATAACCCTCTATTGTTATGTTCCTATATTCGCTAACTCTACGTACTAATAGCACATTAACTGTCCAAATTTTACTGTCAAAATCATATTGATTCCTAAGAAAATCCTTCCTTAAGAAAATTGAAAACTACTCATAGAAAATCAATTTTACTTATAAATCAATATTACCGACCAAAAGACGTATATGCCAGAACTGATTTGATATTTCTTGTGACCAACTGTCAAATTACGTCACATCCACTTTGGCAAACTGACACGTGATGTCACCTGCAAATTTTTTTTCCATCTTTGTCTATCTAATTGAAATATAATGGCTCTCTTTTCACATCTATAGTTTTTGAATTCACCCTTAACCTAACCTAAAGTTACATGCCTCCAATTTTGTAGATAAAAATATTAATTTTAGCAGGAGAAAGGGCGTTTTATTAATTATATAAGTGGTATGAATCTACTACAATGCTGTTAGATTTAGTAGTGATTAAACAAAACAAATTTCTGAGTAGATAAGGACCGAAATCGTCTACAACGTATCTCAACTATAACGGCAAATTCTGTTGAGATGCTGGTAAATTTGATGCCATTCGCGGCCTTACATTCATTCAATTTAGAGTAACAACAGGAAATTATATTGAGGAAACAAATTTCTTTGGCAATTCGATTAAAATTGTAATAAGGTAAGTACTTTGATAATTTAAAAATCTATTAAACTTAATTTTGTTGTTGCTTTCAAAAGGAGATCCTATTTTCAAAATTTTTTTTTGGTATAAGAGATATAAATAAATAATTTTTAGTTAGAACACTGTTCCTCGGAATATGCGAAATTGTCTGCACTAGCTCTTTAGCATTAACTCAATCATTACGTCAATATAAATAAGATCCAAAATCGCCTAGAGTCATTGTTGAATGTAATAGCAAATTTCATTAAAATGCTAGTGAGTTTCATGGCAATTTCGACTTTACAGACACCAAAGTTAATGTAAATTTTAACAGAAGAATACTTTGACCAAAAATAAAAGTCTCTTTGTTGCTTAGCCAGTGGTATCCTATACAATTTGTGTTTTTAACTTTGAAATAAAACATTTTTAATTTGGACGTCTTGAAAATCAAGTAATCAAGACAATTTCTTGATATCTGACTTTTTTGAAAGATATTCTTTGTTCCAGAGATTAAATACTGAATATTGCACTAGAAAGTCAATTCATATTATTTTTGAAAATGATCTTCAAATTGTACATACATTTTTAACTATTTATTAATAAATGAAATTGTGGCATTTTGTATAGGAAACGCAGAACTAAAAAATTAATGAAAAGTCTGAAAGTTACACCAAAAGCTACATATAAACTTTCTCACTGAAACTTTTCGATTTAGCTTGGTACATATCGAAGTTTTCCAATATTTACAGTGAAATTTAAGACTAATTAAATTTTACCGTGCAACACGAAGAACAAAACAGAAATTGGATCATCAGACATTCTGAGTGCAAAACTTTTTTCTTGTATGCGTTACTGAAATCCAATACATTCAGTTTATTACAAAGTGGAACCCACTTGTTTGAGCACCTTTAATATATGCACACGACTGTCAGGGTGGCCCAATTGTGCAAAAGTCACCGCACTACACTATACAAAGTCTAGTTTTAACATACAATACCTCAGCCAACTATTGAAAACCTACAGGCAACAAATGAATTGTTAATTTGAGTTTTATTTTACTTTTTTTTTAGTAGTATACTGTTGTTGGTTATGATTGTTTTGACGTGGCAGAGCACTGAGAATGACTGGACAAACAGTCAAAAAGTCTCAGAATGAACCATAATTATTCGAATTCATGTATACACCCTGTAGAGAGATGACGTAACTTGGAATAAATTTGCTATAATTAAATTGACTCGTTTTTCAAAAAACCATAAAAAAATCTAATGGGGTGAGGTCTGGAGATCTCGGTGGCCACTCTATTGGCCCTCTTCTTCCAATCCACCTGTTTGGAAATGTTCTGTCAAGATAATTTCGAACAGCCCTTGTGAGGAAGAGCTCCATCTTGTTGTAGCCAGATACTTGCATTAGGCATATTTTGGTTTTAGATCGTTGGGAAATAAAGCTCCTAATTGTGGGATAAGTACATGCTGAATAAAATGCAAATATCGCTCTCCAGTTAAGTTTTCTTGGAAAAATCCTGTTTTTAATAACTCCTGCCCAGACATTGATCTTTGGTGGCCATTGGGCATGGCATTCCCTCATCCAATGAGGATTTTGATCGACAATTTTGTTTGTTAACATGTCCTGTTAAAGTAAAAGCTCATCAGTCTAATGCGTTGGTATCGAGTAATTCTTGCATTTTCTCATAAAACTGTAGCCTTCTGTCGGGATCACCTTCTGTTAAGTTAATTCCTGGAGCTGCACTGGGACTCCGTGTGATGATATTGTCTGTGATTGGTCTATTTCATATCGCACAGTTGCGGAAAGTCTAGGATTCTGTATTCGTTCAACCGTTGACAATTGCTTATCCGTTCTCTAAACTGTTAAGGAATGAACCAATATCCCTAAAGGAGTAGAAAAAAATGATTTTGTTTCGCTCTTATGAAAAAACAATATAATTAAAAAGTGGGGCATTCTTAAAGATGCTTTGGGCCTTTTTGGGCAAGTTTCTCAGATGTTGAAGGCCAAATTCCACCCAAACCCAAAAAGGATGAATTAAATTGTACTGAATCATGTAACTTGGCCGGATATTTCGGTAGTCTGAACGGATTAACCCACCACAGGTGCCTGTAAAATCGGTTATCCATGCATATGTCGGGGGCGCTCCCCTTTTTTTTCCGAAAAAAAAATTCAGATTGATTTTCCTACCTGCCCTGCAAGTTACGTCGTGTAACCCAAAACCGTCCCTGCGTGATACTCGTCTCTAAATTTTTAATATTTTATCTGAAATTATCAGCAAGTCACCGCCGCCTTTCAGTATGCGACCGCACACTGCCCACAAATTGAACTGAACCTTTGTTCGTACACCAAACAAGTTTTGAGCCCCAGTATTCGGTTATTATTAGGAAGTCCCAGGAGAAGATTTATTAACTTTAATAAAAGTTATGCTAAATAGCGTACCAATATCATCAGATCAGACCGGGAAATAAATTAGATGATGAGAATCTTTGGAGAAGAGGTTACACATACACCACAAAGGTTAATTGTAGGAAGGTAATAAAAATATATCATGGTAAAGTGATTTAAATTTGATGGTCCCGTTTAATATTTTAAGTGAAGCAGAAGAAGAACAGACATTCATTTTTTCGACTTACAAGCAAAGATTAAGTTCTATGTGACTGTAACTAAGAGTAGAAAAGAGGTTAGTTTTGCTTTTGGGGAAGATGAGGTTGGTTCCGGGGAAAGGAGATATACGATTAGGTTAAGAGAACACGCGTAGAAGGATTATGTTGCTCCTTTGAAAACTAAATTTCTGTGCTTTTTATTATAAAACTTTTGTGAAGCACTCACAGTCTTTTGTGATGCGTTTTGCGTAAAAATTGCCAAGCCTAAATATGTCTAAATGACAATGGAAATCATGGTGAGTGCTGAAATCTTCACTTTCCTGTAACTGTTTTTAATCAATATTCAAAGCCAATCTCCATTCTAGAAATATTTGATGTTTTTCCAGCTGGTTTTGAATGAAAACGTAAAGAATCAAGAATTTTAAAGGACAATTAGTATAGTATATTCTTCAACGATGATAATTATTGGCGAAGATGAAAGTACCAAAATTTGAAAAGCATCTGAGTGAATAATACTCATTATACACGATAACAAAACGGGCTAAAACAACGCTACTTCAATGAGGAATCCTGGGAGCAAACTACATTAACCTAACTTATCCCTTTACCATTAACGTTCAAAGTTTTTGCAGTTTTGAGGAAAAACGACCTTTCTTCTCTCTAATCTTCAAGACCTTGTTAAGAAAAACTGGTGAAGGATACGGTTTAACGATCAACAATACACCAATACCCAGAGTAGTACACCTATCTGGAAACCATGATCAATGATAATTGGGATCACTCACAGGAGATCAGGTGTAGAATAGAGAAAGCAAAGACCGCTTTCAACTAAAATGGTTAAACTGTTTAAAAGTCACAAGGGAGTTATGGACATTAACCGATACAACATGAAAAAAGACTTGGAAGTAATGAACACCATCAAGTGAAGAAAGCTTGAGTACTTTGGACATATTATAAGGAATGAAAGCAAATATCAGAAGAAGAATATTATGGCTTAAAATCTTAAGAACCTGGTTCTCAAAAAGTAGGTACCACCAAACTAAGTCATCATATCCAGGATGGAGGATGGACAAGTGAGGAATAAGAAGATTTTCAAGATTCTGTGACATTTCTGACTGACAATTTTTTGGTGCACTATTTAATTCAAAATTAATTAAGAAGTGCTTCCAGCACTTCAAATTTAAAAATGGTAAATAAATAACTTTGTGTTAACGACTTCACTTGGTCTACCACCCCTCTGGCGACAATAAAAACAACAATTACTGCCGCCCCTGCGTTTCGTCAAAAGGAAAAACCCTCATTAACACGTAGCGCGAGCAGACTCCTAATTATGCTTAATTCGGCCATTCGACCTAATTGGACCATTTTCAAACATAACACGAAATATTCCAAACAACTTTCCCTGCCATCGCAATGGACTATATAATTTTCTTCTCCTTCGCCCCCATAATTGCGAGTCATTTTCTGGATGAATACCAGACAGGGGTCGCCCTCGGAATTTGCCAATTATATCTTTGTGCAAGCGCGATCCAGAAATTTTTTGGGCAGACGGAACTGACTATATCTCAGAAAGCAAAATTTTCTGCTGCATTATTCAGTCAGAAATGTAACGTTACGCGAGAACGACAAAAGGCTTTCGAGTTCCGCGAAACGTGCATAATACATCATTCAATCTCCGATAAACAGTATAAACGACCGTATAATATTTCCGTGGAAATGTACACGACAACTCGAAAGGAAAACGGGGAAATATGCAGTCGAATTCCGTCCCTCCTTACCCTGCAGAATCGCATCTTGCATTTATCACCGTAAACCGGAGGGCAAAATATACGAACGTATAAATCAGGAAGAGTCTTATTTAAGGAAGACGCTCCCGATATGAAATTTTTGCAAGATGGTGTCGAATTTATGATGGCACTTTGATTTCCACTCGACCCCATCTGCCCTAGACGATACCGTCCCTAATATCGTTTTCCACGACGTAAAAAGAACAAGCTAAAGTTTTACACTCGCGACTTTTATAAGTAAATCTGACTCGATGACAAGGATTTCAATTTCGCCTGCAGCGAATGAGAGCGGCTCTAAAATCTTAGACAACGACTATGAAATAACTTAAGCAAAGCGGTAAATTTTATTAGAAAAGTTTAGTTTCAACAGAAAAATTGATATAGACAGTTCACGATCTTTTGAATTTTCTCTGTATAATAGAGTGACAAGAACTTTTTGAACCCCAAGTCAGACATTTTTTGAAATTAAACAACTTAAGGAAAAAAGAAGAAAACCTTGATGCCACAAAGTATCAAAAACTCAACAGAATAGTACAAAGAAAGGTCAAGGAAACAGAAAGAGATGGAGGAACGATGTCGAGAAATTGAAGAACTACAAGGTAAATATGATGAATTTAACGTACACGAGAAGAAAAGAAGAAGAAAACCGTAGGCTAACCAACGAAAACGGAAAAATTATGGTCGACCAAAAGGACAGAAGAAGAAACATATAGAGAATCAATTTTACGATAGAAGGAGGGCTCACCAATCTCTCGAGTGGAAACTCGCCCCAAAATATTAACTATGACCACTATTACAGCCTTTAAAAAGGAAAACGCTCTAGGACCAGATGGGATACAATCAGAATTTCTTAAACTCCTTGATGACAAATCTGTACAAATGTTAAATGACATTTTCAACGATATTTATAATACGGAAAATATCCCAAAAAGAATGCCCATTTTGGCGCTTCAAAAAGCGAATTCATAACGGCGGACCAAAACATGTGGAGACTACAGATTAATCAACTGAATGAGCCCCTTGTTGAAGCTGTTTCTTAAGATAATTCAACGAAGAATCTACAGAATATGTGAGGAGAAAGTAACGGATACACAGTTTGGCTTCATAAAGAGAGTTGATACAAGGGATGCAGTCTGTTTAGTTTGTAAGTGAGATGCTGTGACGCGAGTTGTGTCATATTCGCTTGCTTTATTGATTAGGAGAAAGCCTGCAATAAGGTACAGTACGAAAAGATAATGCTGAGGAATACTGGATTAGATGACAAGGATATTAGAATCATACGGAACTTATACTGGAATAAAACAGCCACCGTAAAGCTCCATATAGAGGAACTTTGTCATTGTTATACAGTGTGGAGTTAGACAGGGATGTATTTTCTTTCTTCTGATCTAATACTCAAAGGAAATATTTACCGAAGCTTTGTAAAACACCGACTACAGAATCCTGATTAACGGAGAACGTATCGTTCATTTGCTAGTGAACAATATAATCTACAAATGAATACAAGTAAAATCAATTTCATGAGTATCAGAGAGGGTATAGTAGAAAGGAGTATCAGAGAGGGTATCGTAGAAAGTGTCCGAATTCACTTAGAATTCAAATTCAAAATAGAAAAAGCAAGACAAACCTTTACCAAATTGTCAAAACTTTTTAAAATCCACAATTTGGACTTAACCATTTAAGTCAGAATCTTTTGATGTTACGTTTTCGACACTTTTCTACGAAGCAATCATGGACATTGGCAAATGCAACCCAAAAAACACTTGAAGCATTTGAAATGTGGATATACTGGAAAATTCCAAGGATCTCATGGATGGACAGAGTGTCTAAGGAGCCTGTAATGGAAAGAATGAACAAAACAAGGAAGCTAACTCTATAAAAAGAAGAAAACTTGAATATTTGGACCATCTGGAAATTCTCCATGGAAAGGTATATGGCAAGAGGGGATCCGTAGGAGGCTCAAGAACATGGTCATCATAACCAGGATGATTGACAATATTCGAAACAAATAGGCACTTGAAGAAGAAGAAGAAAGTAAACGATTTACCATGTTATTATTATAAAACTATAACTGGTATTCTTTTTCAAGAATCACGTCAAGATTAATGAATCCTTCAATACGTACTTACTTTTTCGAGTCCGAACATCCCAAAGCTAATCTGCCTAGTATCGGGCTACGTCAAGTCCTCTTTTATTTACTTTCCAGAGGTCGTCGAGAGTACACGTTGCTGAACATTGTAGACATACTAAAAGATGGTCCATGGTCTATATTACTCCACATTTGCTCCAATCACTCCAATCTTCTCTTTTGGTTGACCAATCTTGGAGTGGAGGGTTTTCGCAAAACAGGAAATGTTGTGGAGTGTTCAGACTCACGCATTCAAGAAAACTTTTCCTGAATTTTAGTCTTTATTGTGACATGTGACGTTCATCAAAAACATGCTTAAATTTGCCACTCTGCGATTAGATAGAATTTCAAATTCAGCAGCTCGGAAGAGCTGATCTAGTGGCGTTGCTCTCATGCATCTTCATGTAATTCTGCATGCTTCGATAAGGTCTCTAAACACCTTAATTGTTTATCTGCATATAGAAAGTGAATCCTCCAATGCACACTCATATTGTTGCTAAATGTGTGGTGGTGATATACAATGCACCTTACCAATCGGTGAAATTAGACAAACCACAATAATTTGCTAGTAAGAAACAGGACATGCAAGATTGCGTATAATTAAATAGACTATACTAACAAACAACAGAAAATATAATTTTTGAAAAACCATGAGTTTGAAGTTTTTTGTTTTTCTCCATGCCATTCTCAATATAACCCAATTTAAATGGCATCTACGGTAAGACTTTGTACAAAAAACTTATAAGTTTACAACCTCCTTCTAAAGGACGTGTTGTAAATGGATGGAAAATGGTCCTTTACCAATGTACCCTGACATGTGGAAAAATGTCTGTATGCATTGCGTAGACGGGAAAAACAATTATTAATCTTCCACTTTTGATTATTTCATTGGAAGATTCAACTTCAGACTCAAAATGTGACTTGGATGAACACAATGCCTCATCGCAATCGTGATGATTTAATGGAAATGGAATAAACTGTACATCTATTACTTCAGACTGACTTAAATCGAGACTATTGCTTTAATCATCATGAGACCAGGGAGTAGCAGCAGAAGACTTAAAGTCGAATATCATGTTATAAATTATATTATTGCTTACTGCCCTTGAAATAACCAATTTAACAGAATAAGACAAGTTATTTAAATACGAAATAACATTGTGAAATAACATTGAATTGAACTATTGTGACTTTTTTCCTATAATTTATGTTAAAAATGAATGTAAATAAACAATAATCACAGATATAAGCAGTCGGAAATATGTCAGATGGTTGGATCCACACGAGTCAAAACAAGCTGAAATAATGGCTTAGTAATACAGAGAGTATACGAAATTCGTTCCAGAGAAAAAGATAACATTCGCCACCCCTGCGGCAGCCCAAAAGCTAAACAAACAGAATTTTCCCAGCCACTTGGGGCTTTAGCCAACCGGATAAGCTCTTGTACACACAAATTATATTTTTGATCCGACCTTCACATTTTGATGACTAGACTAGTTAATGTAAGTAACTCCTTTTTGAGGATAGAGTGGAAAATTGTATATTACAATACGAAATGGAAAATGTTTCATTAGTGTTGTTTATGGTTCATGTTGTGCATAACATAGTTTAACAATGCTATTAGTTTGTCCTACATTTTCTAGGCGAGGGTTTCTTAAACTGTGCTCCAGTGGAAGATTTTACTCTCCGTGAGTAATAACTATCATTACGTGCTCTATATTCTAGCAATTTCTGTATTTATTGATGTTTTGAATGTGTTCTTGAAAACCGGTTTCCAGTTAGTGGATAAAGCCACAATAAACTCGTCATAATCCGCTAAATCCGTGGCGAAAAGAAGGTTTGCTGATGATACACTTTTGTGATGCAAATGCCGGCGTAAACACGGCCGTTGTCCGCGACCATGGAAAAAAATATGAATAATTAATGCGCCTTGGGTTTCGATAACAAATTCACCGGCGTTTGCCGTATAAATTACCGATTGTTCGGCTCCATAAGCCGCGAAAGAATCATCAACAACCATATTTCATTCACATTCAACAGACATATACTGGGTGTGCACTTTTAGTTTTCAAACCTGCTGGGAATTTCAACAATCGTTTAAGTTATGAGGTTGGTTTATTGGGTCTAAACTTAGCATTTTATCATCATAAATATAAACTAGCTATCCATCGACATATGAAAATCCTTAAGTCCATGCTTTGTTGATCAGATAAGACACTTCAATCACGATCAAGTTTGAAGCCCTCTAGCGGCCAAACTATTTAACCAATAAACTAATATTGCATACTGGCCGGAAGCTTATTTCATTGGCTATCCATCGACATATGAAAGTTTCTACCTTGACAGTCAAATAAGAGAGTTGTTCAGGTGAAAACGAAACAGTGGACAGAAAACTTTGGATAAGTTTGAAGTCCTCTAGCGGCTAAAGCTAAACTATATAACAAATCAAACAGTGTAGCATACTGGTGGAAATCACATTTCATTGGGTATCCATCGACATATAAAACTTCGTACCTTGTTGGTCAAATAAAGCAGTTGTACATACATGTTCAAACAAAACAGTGCAGGGAAAAAGTAGACAGACAACTTTGTTCAAGTTAGAAGCCCTCTAGCGGCCAAACTGTTTAACCAATCAAGCAATAATGCATACTAGTGTAAAGCCCATTTCATTGGCTGTCCATCGACATATAAAAGTATATACCTTGTCGGTCAAATAACACACTTTTTTAGGTTTAATCAAAACAATGCATAAAAAAGTGACACGTGTCAACAATGGTACAAACTTTGACAGCACTCCGTTAGTTTGACAGTTACTGCGATTTTGTTTGGATCCCTATGTAGCCTATGATATCCTCTTTAGTACTCGATTAGAGTGTTACAATAGTTGTGACATATTAGAGAGCTATTGCAGTACAAACGATTGATTGGTCATACCGTTTGGAAAGCTTGTAATCTGCACTATGTTTTGTTTTCTATGACATTTTGACGTATCTTGTCAAGTAAGGGAGTAAATTAGGGTGAAAGCAGCGGGTGTCTAAAAATGTGCGATTTTATGGTGAAGCAAATTTGACGCCCTCTAGCGGCCAAACGGTATGACCAATCAACTCATGTTGGGATATTTTTGGAAAGCTTGTAATCTGCACTATCTTTTGTTTTCTATGACATTTTGACGTATCTTGTCAAGTAAGGGAGTAAATTAGGGTGAAAGCAGCGGGTGTCTAAAAATGTGCGATTTTATGGTGAAGCAACTTTGACGCCCTCTAGCGGCCAAACGGTATGACCAATCAACTCATGTGGGGATATTTTTGGAAAACTTGTAATCTGCACTATCTTTTGTTTTCTATGACATTTTGACGTATCTTGTCAAGTAAGGGAGTAAATTAATGTGAAAGCAGCGGGTGTCTAAAAATGTGCGATTTTATGGTGAAGCAACTTTGACGCCCTCTAGCGGCCAAACGGTATGACCAATCAACTCATGTGGGGATATTTTTGGAAAGCTTGTAATCTGCACTATCTTTTGTTTTCTATGACATTTTGACGTATCTTGTCAAGTAAGGGAGTAAATTAGGGTGAAAGCAGCGGGTGTCTAAAAATTAGTGATTTTATGGTGAAGCAACTTTGACGCCCTCTAGCGGCCAAACGGTATGACCAATCAACTCGTCTGTTTGTGGAATTGTTGAAACAATGGTGCAAACTTTGACAGCTCGTAATTTCGTTATTTTTACAGTTACAAAGGTCTAATTTAAATTAATGTGTAGCCCGTGAAATTCTCTTTAAATCGCCTATGAGAAATTGCACTGAAAACGCTGACATGATATCAAAGTTAGAGAGCTCCTGTTGTGAGCCTTTACCCTCTGTTATTATAAAACTTGAGTGCAACTGACTAGTTACTATCGTAATTAGTATAATCTGGCAGTTATTTTTGCAAGACTAAACGATCGCATTAAAAGATTAATTCAAAAGTGAGACAGTGTACAAAAATTGGTACACATGTAAGAACCTCGTCAGTGGAGCAACGACAAAAACAATAACCGAGCCAATCATGAATCAGCATTTCGGAACGATTAATAATTTTCAGAACTTGGCTCGATTATCGCACGATCGGACCCGGTCTAGAAAAACAACGGACACGCCGAATTATAACTGGTGACTCGGCCCTTCGGGTCCCCAACAGCCCCCTTTAAAAGCGGGGGGAAAAGGCCAAATAGAATCGGGGAGAATCCCAATCATCCCGACGATCTAAAAGATCTCGGAGACACCTAAAAAGAAAACCCCGGCGGGAGACTTAACTATGGTTAATTATAATTCCTGCAGTCGTTTTAAAGACGTTATCAGTAACGAACGATCGCATCGGATGCTGCTCTATTCGCTTTCGATCGAAGAAATATTCCCCAGTCGCGGGTTTACCGAGGGCCATTAACTTTGTCTTTTATATAAAATTACGAGCCGGCAACCAATGTTTTTAACTATTTTAATGATTTAGGTAGCCTTGTATTCAGCATTTTTCATAAAGTAGTTAAAAAGCTATTAAATCAATAACTTTGAAATGGTATTTATATTCATTACCTAATACTATTTATGTTTCAAATTCCAGAGACAGTCAGCAGGGATTTCTAGAAATTATGCCTTTGCCAGATTGGAAACTATCAGATTTGCAAACTTTAAAATGAATATTTCCTGTTGCTTTTCTCTAACCATTTGGATCTCTATTCGGTATTGGCTCTTTTGCATTTAATAGTTAGTAAAGTAGGTCTTCTTCTTCTTCTCGCGATCTGTTAGTGTTGCAGGTTCCTCTGGATCAGTTCCTGGGAGGTGGACTGCCAGCTGTCCTTCCATCTCTTAGGTGGTCTTCCGGGTGCTCTTTTCCCTATTGGTTTCCCTTCAAGTGCGATGCGTGGCAGTCTTCCCTCTTCTATTCTTCTCACGTGAGCGTACCAATATCTTTTTCTTTGTCTCCCCCATCTTGATGTCTTGCACCCCACATTGTTCCCTAATGTCAGTGTTCCTAATTCGGTCTATTCTTGTTTTTCCCATTATAGTCGTGAGGGTTTTCATTTCGGCTACTCGAACCATTCTTTTCGTTTTGTTGGTTTCTTCTCTGGTTTCTATTCCGTATGTCATGATTAACCTCCCTCTGCCTTAAACAGCCCGACATGGTAGTCGTTTTGTTGATCTGGCTTCTTACGTCCTTCACTGGATCGTGATAACTCGACAGATCCATACCCAGATATTTGAATTGTGAGACTTGGACGATGATTTTGTCCTGAACTACCAGCTTACATCTTGCGGGATCTTTAGCAAAGGTTATGCTTTTCGTTTTTTCTATAAATATGGTCATGTTCTGTAGATCGTCCTCCGTTTCCGCGGAAAATAGCTGCATCATCGGCGTAGCATACCATGCTGATTCTTTTATTCTGTCCCATTCGGTATCCTATATTTAGTGATGATACTTCCTCTATAATTCTGTCCATTAAGAGGTTGAACAGAAATGGGCTAAGGCTGTCACCTTGTCTGATGCCTCCTGGTGTCGGTATCTCTTCCGTATAAGTGTCTCCTGTCTTTACTTTAGTCATGTTGTTCATATTGACACTGCGGACTGCTCTTACGATGGTGTCTGGCGTTTCTTTCGCTATCAGTATATTTATGATGTCGGAGAGGCGAACCCTATCAAATGCCTTGGTCAAATCGATGAAGCAGACATATGCTGGTGTATTAAATTCGATTGATTTTTCTTTTAGTTGTTTGATAATGAATATGGCGTCGGTCGTGGATCTGTTTCGTCTGAAGCCTTGTTGTTCTTCCCTGTTTGTTATTTGTGTTTCAAGTCTTTCCTTCAAAATGCCGGTGAAGAGTTTCATGCTTGTGTTCAGCAACGTTATGCCCCTGTAGTTGTCTGGGAGCGTCTTCTGTCCTTTCTTGAATATAGGGATTGTTATACTTTTGTGCCATTCCGTAGGTATTTCCGAAGTTTCTAAAAGTAACATAGGTATACAGTCAAAATACTCCCTTAAAAATAATGAAAACTACTAACAAAACAACTTGACAGGTTCTCTAAAAATAAAAACCATATTACAATTATATTAATAAACAAATATTTAATTGTTTAGAGGTTAATGTAGTAGGAGTATTGTAGGATCACAGATTTTGCAAAATCACTAATATCCTAGAATATAAGTGATTTTGTACTTAACTTTTCGAAGATTACTTAAGATAACTTTTCGCAAGTTTGAACTTGAAAGTTAAAGCAAAAAATGGATCAAATGTTAATTTTAAAATTTCAATCCCTTTTTTTCTGAAAAATCATCAGTTACTGCTGTTTGCCCTAACAATGATATATCAAGATCAAGTAGGTAGTATTTTAATTGCAAAGATATTTTTTCTTTTATGATAAAAGTTAAATCCAGGTCCCAATTTCCCATGCAAAACAATGTAATATTAAAAATCGTTAAAACTGGACATGCACGTCATAAAGTCAATATCTGCACGCGATATAAACACCTAAAACGTCTCAGACAATGCAAGCATTTTCACTTTTTACGTTTTTTCCCCAGTTTATCGTCTCGAGATAGAAGCATTGTCTTGTCGATAAAGGGTGTCGAATCGTGAACGATCCCGCCGTAAAACTGGGAAATTCCATCGACGTATCAAACACCATCTGTCATGAAAAGTCGCATAAAAGTGAACGAATTGAGGAGGCCAAAAAGGGGGGACACAGTCTGATTAAACCTCTGACTCACGATCTACTTCAAACCCAGATGATTATAATACAGAGTGTTTGTTGTCACTCTTGCAACCCTTTCCCATGCAAATAATACGTATGAAGTTCGAAGGGTCCTGTGTTATTATTGTGAGCCTACCTTTATTTTTGCAGAAAGGGTGCATTTATCAACCCTATCAACTGGCAAAATCGAATGTTTGGACTGGATTTAGTGTATTATTTATTTCCCAGTAACCCGAGGAAAGTATTAAACATATATGATAGAACATAATGTTCTAATAATTATCAAACAACTATCCTAAAAAAACTAAATTATATTTCCTCCACAATTTGCTTTCAAATTATTGTATTAGTCTAAACCGCTCTAATATTTGTGGTAAAATGAAAAAAGATAAAAAAGTGACAGTTTTTCTGAAGGAGACTTTACTGAAGTGTCTAACATCTAAATCAGATAAATTGTGGCTAAAACCAGAATGTTTTAGAATGTTTTCTAGATTTTTTTTTATTTTACATTTACCTCCATATTGAGGATACATACCTCCATATAAAGTAATTCCTAAAATGAAGCTAAAAATGATTTGGAGCTGAAATCATCAATTTAGACCTCGAGCGTCTGCCTAAATTACCTGATAACTTATGAGATAAATGTATACTGCAAAAGTTCGATTTCAACTGTCAAAAAACCGCAAAAACACACACATCGTAGTTGAGATAGTAATTTAAAGAACCTGCAAGCAGAAGATGCTTTAGTCAGATGGGATAACCTTAAAAACTTATTCAAAAGATTCAATCAAATGTCAAATAGGTCACTAATAGGAAATAACATATAGGTATTTGGAAGGTTTATGGTCAATTTCCAACATTTAAAAACTAATTTAATCTTAATTGAGTTTTCAAATTCGCTTTTTATTGTCCGCTGAAAAGTCACTTAATTAAATTAAAATTTCTGTGTTTTCTAATGAAATATATGATAAAATGATCGGTGATACCGTAGTCACGTGCAACCAAAGTGGAGTATGATCGACCACCAATAACATTATTTAAGTAATATGGGAAAAATCTTCTAGGATGACCTCTTAAGAGGGTGATTTTGACATTTTTTAAACTGTAAAACAGTTTTCTAATATTGTTCTACAGTTCTGAGCCTATAAAACTGTTTCCTATCATCGTTCGACAGTTTCAAGTCATGAAACCAGTTTTGAAGCAACATTTGACACTTATAGGACAGTTGAAGCGGTTAAAAGTAAATTCTTAGACCGTTAAACAGTTTTCTAGCAACATTTGACAGTTCTAAGACAGTTAAAACGGTCACAAGAGTGATTTTGACAGTTTTTAGACGGTAAAACAGTTTTCAACGATCGTTTTGCAGTTCTGACTAGACAAAACAGTTCCCTAACAACATTTAACAGTTTTAAGACAGTTTTAGAATGATTTTGACAATATTGTTAAAACTGTTTGCATCATTCGACAGTTTCAAGACGGTAAACCAGTTTTTGAACAACATTTGGCACTTTCAGGACAGTTGAAGCGGTTAAAAGTAATTTCGACCGTTCTTAGTCTATAAAAGAGTTTTCTAGCAATATTTGACAGTTTGAAACAGTCACAAGGATGATTTTGACATTTTTTAGACGGTAAAACAGTTTTCAACCGTCGTTTTGCAGTTCTGAGTTGTTAAAACAGTTCCCTAACAACATTTGACAGTTTCAAGACAGTTTTAACATGATTTTGACAATATTGTTAAAACTGTTTGCATCATTCGAGAGTTTCAAGACGGTAAACCAGTTTTTGAACAACATTTGGCACTTTCAGGACAGTTGAAGCGGTTAAAAGTAATTTCGACCGTTCTTAGCCTGTAAAACAGATTTCTAGCAACATTTGATAGTTCTAAGACAGTTAAAACGGTCACAAGAGTGATTTTGACATTTTTGAGACGGTAAAACAGTTTTCAACCGTCGTTTTGCAGTTCTGAGTGGACAAAACAGTTCCCTAACAACATTTAACAGTTTTAAGACAGTTTTAACATGATTTTGACAATATTGTTAAAACTGTTTGCATCATTCGAGAGTTTCAAGACGGTAAACCAGTTTTTGAACAACATTTGGCACTTTCAGGACAGTTGAAGCGGTTAAAAGTAATTTCGACCGTTCTTAGCCTGTAAAACAGATTTCTAGCAACATTTGACAGTTCTAAGACAGTTAAAACGGTCACAAGAGTGATTTTGACACTTTTTAGACGGTAAAACAGTTTTCAACCGTCGTTTTGCAGTTCTGAGTCGATAAAACAGTTCCTTAACAACATTTGACAGTTTTAAAACAGTTTTAACATGATTTTGACAATATTGTTAAAACTGTTTGCATCATTCGAGAGTTTCAAGACGGTAAACCAGTTTTTGAACAACATTTGGCACTTTCAGGACAGTTGAAGCGGTTAAAAGTAATTTCGACCGTTCTTAGCCTGTAAAACAGATTTCTAGCAACATTTGACAGTTCTAAGACAGTTAAAACGGTCACAAGAGTGATTTTGACATTTTTTAGACGGTAAAACAGTTTTCAACCGTCGTTTTGCAGTTCTGACTAGACAAAACAGTTCCCTAACAACATTTAACAGTTTTAACATGATTTTGACAATATTGTTAAAACTGTTTGCATCATTCGAGAGTTTCAAGACGGTAAACCAGTTTTTGAACAACATTTGGCACTTTCAGGACAGTTGAAGCGGTTAAAAGTAATTTCGACCGTTCTTAGCCTGTAAAACAGATTTCTAGCAACATTTGATAGTTCTAAGACAGTTAAAACGGTCACAAGAGTGATTTTGACATTTTTTAGACGGTAAAACCGTTTTCAACCGTCGTTTTGCAGTTCGTAGTCGATAAAACAGTTCCTTAACAACATTTGACAGTTTTTCCTATCATCACTGGACAGTTTCAAGTCATGAAACCAGTTTTTAAGCAACAAGTGACAGTTCTAAGACAGTTAAAATGGTCACAATAGTGATTTTGACATTTTTTAGACGGTAAAACAGTTTTCAACCGTCGTTTTGCAGTTCTTAGTCGATAAAACAGTTCCTTAACAACATTTGACAGTGTTGATTGAGTTTTAACATGATTTTGGCAATATTGTTTGACAATAAATGTTTGCATCATTCGACAGTTCCAAGCAGGTAAACTATTTTTAAACAACATTTGACATTTCCAGGACAGTTGAAGCGTCCGTTCTTAGCCTGTCAGAAGGATGATTTTGACATTTTTTAGACGGTAAAACAGTTTTTTAACGTCGTCTTGATAGAAATTAGAAGTTAGGTTAGTTATTTTTATTCGAAAAGCACAAATAGCACCTTGGTGACTCTTTTTTGTAAATTTAAATTTGTAATGAATTTGGCATTATTTTTCCCTAAAGATTTGCCTCAAACACTAAATCCCAGTCAAACCGGACAACAACAGAAGGATGAGACATCAAAAACGACTTTCCCATGACTAGTGTGGCTGGGTCGGCTGGTACTTTTTTTCTCACCGGGAAGCGGTACCACCATCTGCGGCAGGTGGAACGCGTTACTTTTACCCTTGGTGCTACTGTTTTTTCTATACAGATTGTGGTTCAATGGATTTACCAGCTTTATAATGACTTAATTAATGTTTTCCTTTCATTACAACTTTAGTTCAGCTCGGAATAATTTCATTGCTGATGGTGATTTGAATAAATTGTCTTTATGGATTTGTATTGGGGAATTTTTAATCAAAATACGTAAGTTGATGGGTAATTTCATATTCCAGTAAATTAAAATGGCNGAGGTTTCNACANCTAGANGGCCGCTAANCGAGANAGTGGTCNCNTAGNCTTGCNGTTNAACTTNGAGANCCNCGTAAGGGGNGTTTANAAGGCTTANGCCANGCCACGANGCGTGCGNCTNCNAATGNCAACAAGCCNTGNANCCANCANNNGAGCTCTACGCAGCACNANCCCGTTCACGCAACGCCCANNGGAACCTATCATGTANCGANNGAGGAGNANCGGCNGGCNGGGNNNGANNNTTCNCGACNTGTCAGAGATTTNACNCGCNCNNGATCTGGGNANNATGTTNGAACACGNAAACAAGCNGNNTCATTAGGACCTNNNGCTCCATGTTANAGGGGGCGCTCNCGTACCGTTNTNCCCTATTGNNAAACNNNGCNAGNAATNAGNCAGTNGTAACGAATGCTAACAGGAGCTGNANNNGNTTTCTTCAANGNNTANGNANTACACGNTTGGTTCAANCAGTGNGNGCAGGGCCNNNCTNNCCGGAANCTAATTTGATAAGGGAAGTGCCATATGGGATACCAATCTCTGTTTAGGTTCAAAAAATTACGTTTGTTCTTTCTTTCGAAGCTTAAGTTAAATTTGGTTGACTTATGATAGGTCCACCAGTTAAGTATTTGCTGTAAATCACAGCATTGATTGCAGTTCGTGATTGGTAAAAAAAGCAGCTCACATCGTAACTTTCAATTGGATCATTGAATCGGATAAAAAAACTCTATCCACTTTAAAAACATAGACGATCAAGTAGATTGGACCAACGAAGCGGATCGAGGATAACCAATCCGGATTGAAATGACAACAATGACTTGTTATCACCTCAGTAGTAAATAGATCAATTCTATTTCGATCAATTTCAAATAGTATTTGAAACAAAAAATTATAACAATACAAAACTATGCAGTTCTGTAGTACTATAGATCATTACTAGATCATTACCTACTATCTGTAGGTAATGATCTTCTTGTTTGTTTAGATTGGTTCCTATGCTTTTTTCACCTAAGTCAAAGAGGATTCCTGGATGTGGAGTGAATAAGAAAAGGTAATTTTAATCCGATCAAAGAATCGGATCAAGCTTTGTACGATGTGTACCTGATGGTCACTGTATTTAGATTTACGAAACATGCAGACTTGGCATTATTAGTTAATGATGGGAATTTATTGGAACCTGAAAACATAACGAATCGCGGCTTTTGTTGAAATATGTTAGGTTAGGGTAGATAAGGCTAAACTACTTGCATTGATAGTTGATATGAATAAGGACGATTATTTTAGATGCGACTTTAACCAACCTTCTGTTAAAAGTAACAAAAGGTTTGGAGACAAAATTGACAAAAAAATGTCGGAAAAGTATTTTCTGATTTGTGTGACGCCAGAGGTTGCCAGACTGTTTCTCTGTTAGTACAACAAACGAACCAACAATTTTTTTGACAGACGACACTGACTTATTGACATTTGACACTGTTGAAGTTGACATGGATCAACAGTCTAAATCTAACCTATTTAGGCTTATTTAATGTATTTCTGTCCAGCTATTCTACTTAACGTTGTTTTAAAAACCGACTCCAACATGATTCCGTCAACTTTTATGGTAAACGTTCGAGAATCTCAACAGAAAACACGAACAGCTGATTGCTGTCAGATCTCAAGAACTGAAAAACAATTTCTATCATCATAAATTATGTAATAAATTTTGTACTAATGTACAATTATTTGTACTATTTTGCTCATGTTTATGAAGAGTTTTAGAGACAACGTTGCAAAGGAGATATTAGGTTAGGTTAACCAGTATTATAATATAAGAAGACATTTCTTCTAAGTTTCCTTTCTTATGATATTTGCCATCTCTATATACAAAGGAAATACTAGAGTAAGTTAGATAACTTAACGTTTGACAAAATTGATCTATGTCATACTTGTATAGCAAGGAATTTCTTCCAACTTTGATTTTGTATATTTGCTAGCTTTACATACAAAGGAGATACTAGGGTAAGTTAGGCTACCTAACGTTTGGGAGAATTGACTTCTTCCAACTTTGCTTGGGACAAAGTAGATCCGATCAGATGAAGTTAAAATTACACTTAATAGTATATACAATAGCATTTTGTGTTTTTTCTACCTTTTGGCAATTAAGTATCTCTTTTACTTTCTTATTCCATGGCGTTTTCTATAACCCTCTATTGTTATGTTCCTATATTCGCTAACTCTACGTACTAATAGCACATTAACTGTCCAAATTTTTACTGTCAAAATCATATTGATTCCTAAGAAAATCCTTCCTTAAGAAAATTGAAAACTACTCATAGAAAATCAATTTTACTTATAAATCAATATTACCGACCAAAAGACGTATATGCCAGAACTGATTTGAGATTTCTTGTGACCAACTGTCAAATTACGTCACATCCACTTTGGCAAATTGACACGTGATGTCACCTGCAAAATTTTTTTCCATCTTTGTCTATCTAATTGAAATATAATGGCTCTCTTTTCACATCTATAGTTTTTGAATTCACCCTTAACCTAACCTAAAGTTACATGCCTCCAATTTTGTAGATAAAAAATATAAATTTTTAGCAGGATAAAGGGCGTTTTATTAATTATATAAGTGGTATGAATCTGCTACAATGCTGTTAGATTTAGTAGTGATTAAACAAAACAAATTTCTGAGTAGATAAGGACCGAAATCGCCTACAACGTATCTCAACTATAACAGCAAATTCTGTTGAGATGCTGGTAAATTTAATGCTATTCGCGGCCTTACATTCATTCAATTTAGAGTAACAACAAGAAATTATATTGAGGAAACAAGTTTCTTTGGCAATTCGATTAAAATTGTACTAAGGTAAGTACTTTGATAATTTAAAAATCTATTAAACTTAATTTTGTTGTTGCTTTCAAAAGGAGATCCAATTTTAAAAATTTTTTTTTGGTATAAGCGATATAAATTTTAGTTAGAACACTGTTCTTCGGAATATGCGAAATTGTCTGCACTAGCTCTTTAGCATTAACTCAATCATTACGTCAATATAAATAAGATCCTAAATTGCCTAGGGTCATTGGTGAATGTAATAGCAAATTCGATTAAAAAACTAGTGAGTTTTATGGCAATTTCGACTTTACAGACACCAAAGTTAATGTAAATTTTAACAGAAGAATACTTTGACCAAAAATAAAAGTCTCTTTGTTGCTTAGCCAGTGGTATCCTATACAATTTGTGTTTTTATAACTTTGAAATAAAACATTTTTAATTTGGACGTCTTGAAAATCAAGTAATCCAGAGATTAAATACTGAATATTGCACTAGAAAGTAAATTCATATTATTTTTGAAAATGATCTTCAAATTTGTAAAAAAATATTTTTAAACTTATTTATTAATAAATGAAAATTGTGCATTTTGTATAGGAAACACAGAACTAAAAAATTAATGAAAAGTCTGAAAGTTACACACAAAAAGCTACATATAAACTTTCTCACTGAAACTTTTCGATTTAGCTTGGTACATATCAAAGTTTTCCAATATTTACAGTGAAATTTTAAGACTAATTAAATTTTACCGTGCAAACACGAAGAACACAAAACAGAAATTGGATCATCAGACATTCTGAGTGCAAAACATTTTTTCTTGTATGCGTTACTGAAATCCAATACTTTCAGTATATTACAAAGTGAAACCAACTTGTTTGAGCACCTTTAATATATGCCACACGACTGTCAGGGTGGGCCCAATTGTGCAAAAGTCACCGCACTACACTATACAAAGTCTAGTTTTTAACATATACAATACCTAACGTTGTTTTTTAAAAACCGACTCCAACATAATTCCGTCAACTTTTATGGTAGAAACATTCGAGAATCTCAACAGAAAACACGAACAGCTGATTGCTGTCAGATCTCAAGAACTGAAAAAACAATTCTATCATCGTAAACTGTGTAATAAAATTTGTACTAATGTACAATTATTTGTACAATTTTGCTCATCTTTATGAAGAGTTTTAGTGACAACGTTGCAAAGGAGATATAACTTTTTTTCCATCTTTGTCCATCTAATTGAAATATAATGCTCTCTCTTTCACATCTATAGTTTTTTGAATTCACCCTTAACCTAACCTAAAGTTACATGCCTCCAATTTTGTAGATAAAACTGTTAATTTTAGCAGGAGAAAGGGCGTTTTATTAATTATATAAGTGGTATAAATCTACTACAATGCTGTTAGATTTAGTAGTGATTAAACTAAACAAATTTCTGAGTAGATAAGGACCGAAATCGCCTACAATGTATCTCGACTATAATTCTGTTGAGGTGCTGGTAAATTTGATGCCATTCGCGGCCTTACATTCATTCAATTTAGAGTAACAACAGGAAATTATATTGAGGAAACAAATTTCTTTGGCAATTCGATTAAAATTCTAATAAGGTAAGTACTTTGATAATTTAAAAATCTATTAAACTTAATTTTGTTGTTGCTTTCAAAAGGAGATCCAATTTTCAAATTTTTTTTTGGTATAAGCGATATAAATTTTAGTTAGAACACTGTTCCTCAAAATATACGAAATTACGAAAGGAAGGAATTGACAAACAGTCTTCTCCACAATACTTTATTATGACCTTAGATGGTAAGGTCTGCTCAACAAGTTTCGGTCACATAAATGACCATCTTCAGGAGCTTAAATCGATCGATCAATGTGACTACTGTCTTTTTACAAGGGGAGAGACAGAGAGACCCATGTTATAACGAATTAGTGACTATAACATAGTTAAGTAGGTGAACAATGCTCATTATGGAGAAAAAACTAACTGTAGCACATTAAATTAAAATTAAAACTTAGACTAGACCCATTTTAGGGCTGGGTGAGACCCTAGGGGGAAAAAAAGATCTTAAAACTCGTGCACCATCCACTGAAGAGGCGATCAAACCCCCGTAGGCGCATTGTTCACCTACTTAACTATGTTATAGTCACTAATTCGTTATAACATGGGTCTCTCTGTCTCTCCCCTTGTAAAAAGACAGTAGTCACATTGATCGATCGATTTAAGCTCCTGAAGATGGTCATTTATGTGACCGAAACTTGTTGAGCAGACCTTACCATCTAAGGTCATAATAAAGTATTGTGGAGAAGACTGTTTGTCAATTCCTTCCTTTCGTACTCTTGCGACTCCACTGAAAGAATATGGACTACTACTTCTTTCCATATACGAAATTGTCTGCACTAGCTCTTTAGCATTAACTCAATCATTACGTCAATATAAATAAGATCCAAAATCGCCTAGAGTCATTGTTGAATGTAATAGCAAATTTCATTAAAATGCTAGTGAGTTTCATGGCAATTTCGACTTTACAGACACCAAAGTTAATGTAAATTTTAATAGAAGAATACTTTTCCCAAAAATAAAAGTCTCTTTGTTGCTTAGCCAGTGGTATCCTATACAATTTGTGTTTTTAACTTTGAAATAAAACATTTTTTAATTTGGACGTCTTGAAAATCAAGTAATCAAGACAATTTTTTGATATCTGACTTTTCTGAAAGATATTTTTTGTTCCAGAGATTAAATACTGAATATTGCACTAGAAAGTCAATTCATATTATTTTTGAAAATGATCTTCAAATTGTACATACATTTTTAACTATTTATTAATAAATGAAATTGTGGCACTTTGTATAGGAAACGCAGAACTAAAAAATTAATGAAAAGTCTGAAAGTTACACCAAAAGCTACATGTAAACTTTCTCAATGAAACTTTTCGATTTAGCTTGGCACATATCGAAGTTTCCCAATATTTACAGTGAAATTTAAGACTAATTAAATTTTACCGTGCAACACGAAGAACAAAACAGAAATGGGATCATCAGACATTCTGAGTGCAAAACTTTTTTCTTGTATGCGTTACCGAAATCCGATACTTTCAGATTATAACAAAGTGAAACCCACTTGTTTGAGCACCTTTAATATATGCACACGACTGTCAGGGTGGCCCAATTGTGCAAAAGTCACCGCACTACACTATACAAAGTCTAGTTTTAACATACAATACCTCAGCCAACTATTGAAAACCTACAGGCAACAAATGAATTGTTAATTTGAGTTTTATTTTAGTTTTTTTTTAGTAGTTACTGTTGTTGGTTATGATTGTTTTGACGTGGCAGAGCACTGAGAATGACTGGGCAAACAGTCAAAAAGTCTCAGAATAAACCATAATTATTCGAATTCATATATAAACCCTGTAGAGAGATGACGTCACTTGGAATAAATTCGCTATAATTCAATTGACTCGTTTTTCAAAAATCCAAATGTAAAACCATAAAAAAAATCTAATGGGGTGAGGTCTGGAGATCTCGGTGGCCATTCTATTGGCCCTCTTCTTCCAACCCACCTGTTTGGAAATGTTCTGTCAAGATAATTTGGAACAGCCCTAGCAAAGTGAGGAAGAGCTCCATCTTGTTGTAGCCAGATACTTGCATATTTTGGGTTTAGATCGTTGGGAAATAAAGCTCCTAATTGTGGGATAAGTACATGCTGAATAAAATGCAAATATCGCTCTCCAGTTAAATTTTCTTGGAAAAATCCTGTTTTTAATAACTCCTGCCCAGACATTGATCTTTTGTGGCCATTTGTCATGGTATTCCCTCATCCAATGAGGATTTTGATTTGCCCAATAACGACAATTTTGTTTGTTAACATGTCCTGTTAAAGTAAAATCTGTAGCCTTCTGTCGGGATCACCTTCTGTTAAGTTAATTCCTGGAGCTGCACTGGGACTCCGTGTGATGATATTGTCTGTGGTTGGTCTATTTCATATCGCACAGTTGCGGAAAGTCTAGGATGCTGTATTCGTTCAACCGTTGGCAATTGCCTACTTATCCGTTCTCTAAACTGTTAAGGAATGAACCAATATCCCTGAAGGAGTAGAAAAAAATGATTTTGTTTCGCTCTTATGAAAAAACAATATAATTAAAAAGTGGGGCATTCTTAAAGATGCTTTTGGCCTTTTTGGGCAAGTTTCTCAGATGTTGAAGGCCAAATTCCACCCAAACCCGAAAAGGATAAATTAAATTGTACTGAATCATGTAACTTGGCCGGATATTTCGGTAGTCTGAACGGATTAATCCACCACAGGTGCCTGTAAAATCGGTTATCCATGCATATGTCGGGGGCGCTCCCCTTTTTTTTCCGAAAAAAAAATTCAGATTGATTTTCCTACCTGCCCTGCAAGTTACGTCGTGTAACCCAAAACCGTCCCTGCGTGATACTCGTCTCTAAATTTTTAATATTTTATCTGAAATTATCAGCAAGTCACCGCCGCCTTTCAGTATGCGACCGCACACTGCCCACAAATTGAACTGAACCTTTGTTCGTACACCAAACAAGTTTTGAGCCCCAGTATTCGGTTATTATTAGGAAGTCCCAGGAGAAGATTTATTAACTTTAATAAAAGTTATGCTAAATAGCGTACCAATATCATCAGATCAGACCGGGAAATAAATTAGATGATGAGAATCTTTGGAGAAGAGGTTACACATACACCACAAAGGTTAATTGTAGGAAGGTAATAAAAATATATCATGGTAAAGTGATTTAAATTTGATGGTCCCGTTTAATATTTTAAGTGAAGCAGAAGAAGAACAGACATTCATTTTTACTTTCAAGCAAAGATTAAGTTCTGTGTGACTGTAAAAGTATGCCAAGTACCAATGCCAAGAGTAGAAAAGAGGTTAGTTTTGCTTTTGGGGAAGATGAGGTTGGTTCCGGGGAAAGGAGATATACGATTAGGTTAAGAGGACACGCGTAGAAGGATTATGTTGCTCCTAAATTTCTGTGCTTTTTATTATAAAACTTTTGTGAAGCACTCACAGTCTTTTGTGATGCGTTTTGCGTAAAAATTGCCAAGCCTAAATATGTCTAAATGACAATGGAAATCATGGTGAGTGCTGAAATCTTCACTTTCCTGTAACTGTTTCATATTCAAATTCGTTATCAATATTCAAAGCCAATCTCCATTCTAGAAATATTTGATGTTTTTCCAGATGGTTTTGAATGAAAACGTAAAGAATCAAGAATTTTAAAGGACAATTAGTATAGTATATTCTTCAACGATGATAATTATTGGCGAAGATGAAAGTACCAAAATTTGAAAAGCATCTGAGTGAATAATACTCATTATACACGATAACAAAACGGGCTAAAACAACGCTACTTCAATGAGGAATCCTGGGAGCAAACTACATTAACCTAACTTATCCTTTTACCATTAACGATCAAAGTTTTTGCAGTTTTGAGGAAAAACTACCTTTTTTCTCTCTAATCTTCAAGACCTTGTTAAGAAAAACTGGTGAAGGATACGGTTTAACGATCAACAATACACCAATACCCAGAGTAGTACAGTTCACCTATCTGGAAACCATGATCAATGATAATTGGGATCACTCACAGGAGATCAGGTGTAGAATAGAGAAAGCAAAGACCGCTTTCAACTAAAATGGTTAAACTGTTTAAAAGTCACAAGGGAGTTATGGACATTAACCGATACAACATGAAAAAAGACTTGGAAGTAATGAACACCATCAAGTGAAGAAAGCTTGAGTACTTTGGACATATTATAAGGAATGAAAGCAAATATCAGAAGAAGAATATCATGGCTTAAAATCTTAAGAACTGGGTTCTCAAAAAGTAGGTACCACCAAACTAAGTCATCATATCCAGGATGGAGGATGGACAAGTGAGGAATAAGAAGATTTTCAAGATTCTGTGACATTTCTGACTGACAATTTTTTGGTGCACTATTTAATTCAAAATTAATTAAGAAGGGCTTCCAGCACTTCAAATTTAAAAATGGTAAATAAATAACTTTGTGTTAACGACTTCACTTGGTCTACCACCCCTCTGGCGACAATAAAAACAACAATTACTGCCGCCCCTGCGTTTCGTCAAAAGGAAAAACCCTCATTAACACGTAGCGCGAGCAGACTCCTAATTATGCTTAATTCGGCCATTCGACCTAATTGGACCATTTTCAAACATAACACGAAATATTCCAAACAACTTTCCTGCCATCGCAATGGACTATATAATTTTCTTCTCCTTCGCCCCCATAATTGCGAGTCATTTTCTGGATGAATACCAGACAGGGGTCGCCCTCGGAATTTGCCAATTATATCTTTGTGCAAGCGCGATCCAGAAATTTTTTGGGCAGACGGAACTGACTATATCTCAGAAAGCAAAATTTTCTGCTGCATTATTCAGTCAGAAATGTAACGTTACGCGAGAACGACAAAAGGCTTTCGAGTTCCGCGAAACGTGCATAATACATCATTCAATCTCCGATAAACAGTATAAACGACCGTATAATATTTCCGTGGAAATGTACACGACAACTCGAAAGGAAAACGGGGAAATATGCAGTCGAATTCCGTCCCTCCTTGTCCTGCAGAATCGCATCTTGCATTTATCACCGTAAACCGGAGGGCAAAATATACGAACGTATAAATCAGGAAGAGTCTTATTTAAGGAAGACGCTCCCGATATGAAATTTTTGCAAGATGGTGTCGAATTTATGATGGCACTTTGATTTCCACTCGACCCCATCTGCCCTAGACGATACCGTCCCTAATATCGTTTTCCACGACGTAAAAAGAACAAGCTAAAGTTTTACACTCGCGACTTTTATAAGTAAATCTGACTCGATGACAAGGATTTCAATTTCGCCTCCAGCGAATGAGAGCGGCTCTAAAATCTTAGACAACGACTTTGAAATAACTTAAGCAAAGCGGTAAATTTTATTAGAAAAGTTTAGTTTCAACAGAAAAATTGATATAGACAGTTCACGATCTTTTGAATTTTCTCTGTATAATAGAGCAACAAGAACTTTTTGAACTCCAAGTCAGACATTTTTTGAAATTAAACAACTTAAGGAAAAAAGAAGAAAACCTTGATGCCACAAAGTATCAAAAACTCAACAGAATAGTACAATGAAAGGTTTAGGAAACAGAAAGAGATGGAGGAACGATGTCGAGAAATTGAAGAACTACAAGGTAAATATGATGAATTTAACTTACAATAGAAGAAAAGAAGAAGAAAACCGTAGACTAACCAACGAAAACGGAAAGGAATTATGGTCGACCAAAAGGACAGAAGAAGAAACATATAGAGAATCAATTTTACGATAGAAGGAGGGCTCACCAATCTCTTGAGTGAAAACTGGCTCCTAAATACTACCTAAAGAAACTATTACAGCCTTTAAAAGGGAAAACGCTCTAGGACCAGATCGGATACAATCAGAATTTCTTAAAGTTCTTCGTGACAAATCTGTAGAAATGTTAAATGACATTTTCAACAATATTTATAATACGAAAAATATCCCAAAAAGAATGCCCATTTTGGCGCTTCAAAAAGCGAATTCATAACGGCGGACCAAAACATGTGGAGACTACAGATTAATCAACTGAATGAGCCCCTTGTTGAAGCTGTTTCTTCAGATAATTCAACGAAGAATCTACAGAATATGTGAGAAGAAAGTAACGGATACACAGTTTGGCTTCATAAAGAGAGTTGATACAAGGGATGCAGTCTGTTTAGTTTGTAAGTGAGATGCTGTGACGCGAGTTGTGCCATTTTCGCTTGCTTTATTGATTAGGAGAAAGCCTGCAATAAGGTACAGTACGAAAAGATAATGCTGAGGAGTACTGGATTAGATGACAAGGATATTAGAATCATACGGAACTTATACTGGAATTAAACAGCCACCATAAAGCTCCATATAGAGGAACTTGTCATTGTTATACAGCGTGGAGTTAGACAGGGATGTATTCTCTTTCTTCTGATCTTCAAGTTATACTCAAAGGAAATATTTACCGAAGCTTTGTAAAACACCGACTACGGAATCCTGAATAACGGAGAACGTATAGTTCATTTGCTAGTGAACAATATAATCTACAAATGAATACATGTAAAATCAATTTCATGAGTATCAGAGAGTGTATAGTAGAAAGGAGTATCAGAGAGGGTATAGTAGAAAGTATCCGAATTCACTTACAATTCAAATTCAAAATAGAAAAAGCAAGACAAACCTTTACCAAATTGTCAAAACTTTTTAAAATCCACAATTTGGACTTAAACATTTAAGTCAGAATCTTTTAAAGTTACGTTTTCGACACTTTTCTACGAAGCAATCATGGACATTGACAAAAGCAACCCAAAAAACACTTGAAGCATTTGAAATGTGGATATACTGGAAAATTCAAAAAATGAACAAAACAAGGAAGTGAACTCTATAAAAAGAAGAAAACTTGAATATCTGGATCATCTGGAAATTCTCCATCGAAAGGTATATGGCAAGAGGGAATCCGTAGGAGGCTCAAGAACATGGTCATCATAGCCAGGATGATTGACAATATTCGAAACAAATAGTTACTTGAAGAAGAAGAAGAAGGTAAACGATTTACCATTTTATTA
Source organism: Ips nitidus (assembly GCA_018691245.2). NCBI lineage: Eukaryota > Metazoa > Arthropoda > Insecta > Coleoptera > Curculionidae > Ips > Ips nitidus. The sequence goes on from CM042788.1 coordinate 8,012,911, forward strand.
TTATAAAACTATAACTGGTATTCTTTTTCAAGAATCACGTCAAGATTAATGAATCCTCCAATACGTACTTACTTTTTCGAGTCCGAACATCCCAAAGCTAATCTGCCTAGTATCGGGCTACGTCAAGTCCTCTTTTATTTACTTTCCAGAGGTCGTCGAGAGTACACGTTGCTGAACATTGTAGACATACTAAAAGATGGTCCATGGTCTATATTATTACTCCACATTTGCTCCAATCACTCCAATCTTCTCTTTTGGTTGACCAATCTTGGAGTGGAGGGTTTTCGCAAAACAGGAAATGTTGTGGAGTGTTCAGACTCACGCATCCAAGATGAATTTTCCTGTATTTTAGTCTTTATTGTGACATGCGACGTTCATCAAAAACATGCTTAAATTTGCCACTCTGCGATTAGATAGAATTTCAAATTCAACAGCTCGGTAGAGCTGATCTAGTGGCGTTGCTCCCATGCATCTTCATGTAATTCTGCATGCTTCGATAGGGTCTCTAAACACCTTAATGGTTTATCTGCATATAGAAAGTAAATCCTCCAATGCACACTCATATTGTTGCTAAATGTGTGGTGGTGATATACAATGCACCTTACCAATCGGTGAAATTAGACAAACCACAATAATTTGCTAGTAAGAAACAGGACATGTAAGTAAAGCGTATAATTAAATAGACTATACTAACAAACAACAGAAAATATAATTTTTGAAAAACCATGGGTTTGAAGTTTTTTGTCTTTCTCCATGCCATTCTCAATATAACCCAATTTAAATGGCATCAACGGTAAGGCTTTGTACAAAAAACTTATAAGTTTACAACCTCCTTCTAAAGGACGTGTTGTAAATGGATGGAAAATGGTCCTTTTCCAATATACTGCTGACATGTGGAAAAATGTCTGTATGCATTGCGTAGACGGGAAAAACAATTATTAATCTTCCACTTTTGATTATTTCATTGGAAGATTCTACTTCAGACTCAAAATGTGACTTGGATGAACACAATGCCTCATCGCAATCGTGATGATTTAATGGAAATGGAATAAACTGTACATCTATTACTTCAGACTGACTTAAATCGAGACTATTGCTTTAATCATCATGAGACCAGGGAGTAGCAGCAGAAGACTTAAAGTCGAATATCATGTTATAATTGATATTATTGCTTACCGCCCTTGAAATAACCAATTTAACAGAATAAGACAAGTTATTTAAATACCATGAATGTTATTTACGAAATAACATTGAATTGAACTATTGTTACTTTTTTCCTATAATTTATGTTAAAAATGAATGTAAACAAACAATAATCACAGATATAAGCAGTCGGAAATATGTCAGATGGTTGGATCCTCACGAGTCAAAACAAGCTGAAATAATGGCTTAGTAATACAGAGAGTATACGAAATTCGTTCCAGAGAAAAAGATAACATTCGCCACCCCTGCGGCAGCCCAAAAGCTAAACAAACAGAATTTTCCCAGCCACTTGGGGCTTTAGCCAACCGGATAAGCTCTTGTACACACAAATTATATTTTTGATCCGACCTTCACATTTTGATGACTAGACTAGTTAATGTAAGTAACTCCTTTTTGAGGATAGAGTGGAAAATTGTGTATTACAATACGAAATGGAAAATGTTTCATTAGTGTTCTTTATGGTTCATGTTGTGCATAACATAGTTTAACAATGCTATTAGTTTGTCCTACATTTTCTAGGCGAGGGTTTCTTAAACTGTGCTCCAGTGGAAGATTTTACTCTCTGTGAGTAATAACTATCATTACGTGCTCTATATTCTAGCAATTTCTGTATTTATTGATGTTTTGAATGTGTTCTTGAAAACCGGTTTCCAGTTAGTGGATAAAGCCACAATAAACTCGTCATAATCCGCTAAATCCGTGGCGAAAAGAAGGTTTGCTGATGATACACTTTTGTGATGCAAATGCCGGCGTAAACACGGCCGTTGTCCGCGACCATGGAAAAAAATATGAATAATTAATGCGCCTTGGGTTTCGATAACAAATTCACCGGCGTTTGTCGTATAAATTACCGATTGTTCGGCTCCATAAGCCGCGAAAGAATCATCAACAACCATATTTCATTCACATTCAACAGACATATACTGGGTGTGCACTTTTAGTTTTCAAACCTGCTGGGAATTTCAACAATCGTTTAAGTTATGAGGTTGGTTTATTGGGTCTAAACTTAGCATTTTATCATCATAAATATAAACTAGCTATCCATCGACATATGAAAATCCTTAAGTCCATGCTTTGTTGATCAGATAAGACACTTCAATCACGATCAAGTTTGCAGCCCTCTAGCGGCCAAACTATTTAACCAATAAACTAATATTGCATACTGGCCGGAAGCTTATTTCATTGGCTATCCATCGACATATAAAAGTTTCTACCTTGACAGTCAAATAAGAGAGTTGTTCAGGTGAAAACGAAACACTTATCCAAAGTTTTCTGTCCTCTAGCGGCTAAAGCTAAACTATATAAAAAATCAACCAGTGTAGCATGGAAATCACATTTCATTGGGTATCCATCGACATATAAAACTTCGTACCTTGTTGGTCAAATAAAGCAGTTGTACAGGGTGATTGATTGAATTTTGACCACCCCCTTAACTTCCATAATTTTGATTTTAGCAAAAAACGTTAAATACAAAACTAGTAGATATTTAGGTCTACTTTATTTTTAGATAAACAGTTATTATACAGGGTGTCCCAAATTTGAGTAATAAACCAAACTTATGTTTTTTTAAATACGATGACCAACTTTTTATCCGATATTTGAATTCTACGTCAAATTCTAGGCCTAATTGATGTAAAATGTCTGTATCGATATTCAACTGTTTCCGCAGCAGCGTCGTTGATTGGTTGAATTTTGACCACCCCCTTAACTTCTTTAATTTTGATTTTAGCAAAAAACGTTAAATACAAAACTAGAAGATATTTAGGTCTACTTTATTCTTAGATAAACAGTTATTATACAGGGTGTCCCAAATTTTAGTAACGAACCAAACTTATGTTTTTTTAAACACAATGACCAACTTTTTATCCGATATTTGCATTCTACGTCAAATTTTAGGAATTGATGTAAAATGTGTGTATCGATATTCAACTGTTTCCGCAGCATCTGTTACTTTAACAATGTTTCCTCGACTATGTGATTAAAGTTTAATTTAGTTACTCAAATTTGGGACAGCCTGTATAATAACTGTTTATATAAGAGTAAAAGTAGACCAAAATATCTATAACTGTTGCTACAACTAGTTTTTTTACTAAAATCAAAAATACGGAAGTTAAGGGGGTGGTTAAAATTCAATCAATCAAGGACTCTGATGCGAAAACATTTGAATATCGATACAGACATTTTACATCAATTAGGCCTAGAATTTGACGTAGAATTAAAATATAGATTCAAAAGTTGGTCATTGTATTTAAAAAAAAACATGTTTGGTTTGCTACTTAAATTTGGGACACCCTGTATAATAACTCTTTATCTAAGAGTAAAGTAGACCTAAATATCTACTAGTTTTGTATTTAACGTTTTTTGCTAAAATCAAAATTAAAGAAGTTTAGAGAGTGGTCAAAATTCAACCAATCAACGACGCTGCTGCGGAAACAGTTGAATATCGATACAGACATTTTACATCAATTAGGCCTAGAATTTGACGTAGAATTCAAATATCGGATAAAAAGTTGGTCATTCTATTTAAAAAAACATAAGTTTGGTTTGTGACTCAAATTTGGGACACGCTGTATAATAACTGTTTATCTAAAAATAAAGTAGACCTAAATATCTACTAGTTTTGTATTTAACGTTTTTTGCTAAAATCGAAATTAAGAAAGTTAAGGGGGTGGTCAAAATTCAATCAATCACCCTGTACATACATGTTCAAACAAAACAGTGCAGGGAAAAAGTAGACAGACAACTTTGTTCAAGTTAGAAGCCCTCTGGCGGCCAAACTGTTTAACCAATCAAGCAATAATGCATACTAGTGTAAACCCCTTTTCATTGGCTGTCCATTGACATATAAAAGTATATACCTTGTCGGTCAAATAACATACTTTTTTAGGTTTAATCAAAACAATGAAAGAAAGAACAGGAAACAAAAAAGTGACATGTGTCAACAATGGTACAAACTTTGACAGCACTCCGTTAGTTTGACAGTTACTGCGATTTTGTTTGGATCCCTATGTAGCCTATGATATCCTCTTTAGTACTCGATTAGAGTGTTACAATAGTTGTGACATATTAGACAGCTATTGCAGTACAAACGATTGATTGGTCGTACCGTTTGGAAAGCTTGTAATCTGCACTATGTTTGGTTTTCTATGACATTTTGACGTATCTTGTCAAGTAAGGGAGTAAATTAGGGTGAAAGCAGCGGGTGTCAAAAAATATGCGATTTTATGGTGAAGGAATTTTGACGCCCTCTAGCGGCCAAACGGTATGACCAATCAACTCATGTGGGGACATTTTTGGAAAGCTGGTAATCTGCACTATCTTTTGTTTTCTATGACATTGGAACACCATTTGTTATATTCAACCCAGTTGCGGTTAGCACTATGTAAAAGAACAATTCAAGGCGAACATTTTGAGCTTTTTAAAGTTGCTGAAACCCCAAAAATGGCGGAAATACGGAATTTATTTTTAAAAATTCCAAAAATAGTCGAATATCTCGGAAACGATTAGAGTTTCGGTAATCTGCAAGATATAATGACTTTCTGCACCCAGTGGACCCACTTAGAACCGGGTAGACTCGAACACAAGTAGCACAGTGACAGATTCAAATTTATTTTCTTTCCTGTGTATGTTCAATGGTGTTGCGGTTAGCTCGAAGTAAGCAGTTCAAAATAAGCATTTTGTATTTTTTTAAAGTCGCTGAAACCCGAAAAATGCCGAAAAATTTTGAAACAATTTGCAAAAAAAAGTAAAAAAACTCGAATATCTCGGAACGGTTAGAATTGCAAACAATTTGCAAAAAAACTGAAAATGTTCAGAACCATTTTCTTCATCCAGTTAACTATGTTTCTGGATCTACTTAGAACCGGGTAAACGCGGTTACATTTGGCAGAGCCTTAGTATAAAATTTAACTGTTTTTATTTTTGTTTATTGAATACCCTGTATACGTTCAATAATTGTAATGCGGTTAGCAAAATGCGAAAGGCCAGTTAAAGATAAACATTTTGAGATTTTTACAGTCCCTGAAACCACAAAAATGGCGGAGTTAAAAATTTTCAAAATTTGTATGCAATTTCCCAAAAGTAGTAAATAAGAAAGTCGAATATCTCCGAAACGGTTAGAGTTTCGGTTATTTGTTATATAAGAGATCAAAAATGTTGAAAATGACTTTTACCTACAGTGAACCAAGTAAACGCGGTCACAACTGGCAGAGAAAGTTAGGGAGACTAAGAGAGACTTTGTTTTAATTTTAACTGTTTTTATTTTTGAACACTCTCTATTTGTCGAATTGTTTTGCGGTTAGCACGATGTGAAAGAGAAGCTGAAGACGAACATTTTGAGCTTTTTACAGTCGCTGAGACCCCAAAAATGGTGAATATACGGAATTTTCTAAATTTTTATGTAATTTCCAAAAAAAAAACAGTGGAATGCTTCGAAAAGGGTAATGATCAATCAACTCATGTGGGGATATTTTTGGAAAGCTTGTAATCTGCACTATCTTTTGTTTTCTATGACATTTTGACGTATCTTGTCAAGTAAGGGAGTAAATTAGGGTGAAAGCAGCGGGTGTCTAAAAATATGCGATTTTATGGTAAAGCAATTTTGACGCCCTCTGGCGGCCAAACGGTATGACCAATCAACTCATGTGGGGATATTTTTGGAAAACTTGTAATCTGCACTATCTTTTATTTTCTATGACATTTTGACGTATCTTGTCAAGTAAAGGAGTAAATTAGGGTGAAAGCAGCGGGTGTCTAAAAATGTGCGATTTTATGGTGAAGCAACTTTGACGCCCTCTAGCGGCCAAACGGTATGACCAATAAACTCATGTGGATCATATTATGTTACAATAGTTGTGACATATTAGACAGCTATTGCAGTACAAACGATTGATTGGTCGTACCGTTTGGAAAGCTTGTAATCTGCACTATCTTTTGTTTTCCATGACATTTTGATGTATCTTGTCAAGTAAGGGAGTAAATTAGGATGAAAGCAGCGGGTGTCTAAAAATTAGTAATTTTATGGTGAAGCAAATTTGACGCCGTCTAGCGGCCAAACGGTATGACCAATCAACTCGTCTGTTTGTGGAATTGTTGAAACAATGGTGCAAACTTTGACAGCTCGTAATTTCGTTATTTTTACAGTTACAAAGGTCTAATTTAAATTACTGTGTAGCCCGTAAAATTCTCTTTAAATCGCCTATGAGAAATTGCACTGAAAACGCTGACATGATATCAAAGTTAGAGAGCTCCTGTTGTGAGCCTTTACCCTCTGTTATTATACAACTTGAGTGCAACTGACTAGTTACTACCGTAATTAGTATAATCTGGCAGTTATTTTTGCAAGACTAAACGATCGCATTAAAAGATTAATTCAAAAGTGAGACAGTGTACAAAAATTGGTACACATGTAAGAACCTCGTCAGTGGAGCAACGACAAAAACAATAACCGAGCCAATCATGAATCAGCATTTCGGAACGATTAATAATTTTCAGAACTTGGCTCGATTATCGCACGATCGGACCCGGTCTACAAAAACAACGGACATGCCGAATTATAACTGGTGACTCGGCCCTTCAGGTCCCCAACAGCCCCCTTTAAAAGCGGGGGGAAAAGGCCAAATAGAATCGGGGAGAATCCCAATCATCCCGACGATCTAAAAGATCTCGGAGACACCTAAAAAGAAAACCCCGGCGGGAGACTTAACTATGGTTAATTATAATTCCTGCAGTCGTTTTAAAGACGTTATCAGTAACGAACGATCGCATCGGATGCTGCTCTATTCGCTTTCGATCGAAGAAATATTCCCCAGTCGCGGGTTTACCGAGGGCCATTAACTTTGTCTTTTATATAAAATTACGAGCCGGCAACCAATGTTTTTAACTATTTTAATGATTTAGGTAGCCTTGTATTCAGCATTTTTCATAAAGTAGTTAAAAAGCTATTAAATCAATAACTTGAAATGGTATTTATATTCATTACCTAATACTATTTATGTTTCAAATTCCAGAGACTGTCGGCAGGGATTTCTAGAAATTATGCCTTTGCCAGATTGGAAACTATCAGATTTGCAAACTTTAAAATGAAGATTTCCTGTTGCTTTTCTCTAACCATTTGGATCTCTATTCGGTATTGGCTCTTTTGCATTTAATAGTTAGTAAAGTAGGTCTTCTTCTTCTCGCGGTCTGTTAGTGTTGCAGGTTCCTCTGGATCAGTTCCTGGGAGGTGGACTGCCAGCTGTCCTTCCATCTCTTAGGTGGTCTTCCGGGTGCTCTTTTCCCTATTGGTTTCCCTTCAAGTGCGATGCGTAGCAGTCTTCCCTCTTCTATTCTTCTCACGTGAGCGTACCAATATCTTTTTCTTTGTCTCTCCCATCTTGATGTCTTGCACCCCACATTGTTCCCTAATGTCAGTGTTCCTAATTCGGTCTATTCTTGTTTTTCCCATTATAGTCCTGAGGGTTTTCATTTCGGCTACTCGAAGCATTCATTTCGTTTTGTTGGTTTTTTCTCTGGTTTCTATTAACCTGATACAAGTCTTATAGATCCTGACATTGCTATCCTTTCGCATGTATTCGTTCGCCCATATTATCTGCTTTAAACAGCCCGACATGGCAGTCGCTTTGTTGATCTGGCTTCTTAGGTCCTTCACTGGGTCGTGATAACTCGACAGAATTGAAATTGAATTGTGAGACTTGTTCGATGATTTCAAAGGTTATGCTTTTTGTTTTTTCTATAGATATGGTCCTGTTCTGTAGATCGTCCTCCGTTTCCGCGGAAAATAGCTGCATCATCGGCGTAGCATACCAACCTGATTCTTTTATTCTGTCCCATTCGGTGTCCCATATTTAGTGATGATACTTCCTCTATAATTCTATCCGTGTCTGATGCCTCATTTTCTTGAACAGAAATGGGCTAAGGCTGTCACCTTGTCTGATGCCTCCTGGTGTCGGTATCTCTTCCGTATAAGTATCTCCTGCCTTTACTTTAGTCATGTTGTTCATATTGACACTGCGGACTGCTCTTACGATGGTGTCTGGCGTTTCTTTCGCTATCAGTATATTTATGATGTCGGAGAGGCGAACCTTATCAAATGGATGAAGCAGACATATGCTGGTGTATTAAATTCGATTGATTTTTCTTTTAGTTGTTTGATAATGAATATGGCGTCGGTCGTGGATCTGTTTCGTCTGAAGCCTTGTTGTTCTTCCCTGTTTGTTATTTGTGTTTCAAGTCTTTCCTTCAAAATGCCGGTGAAGAGTTTCATGCTTGTGTTCAGCAACGTTGTGCCCCTGTAGTTGTCTGGGTACGTCTTCTGTCCTTTCTTGAATATAGGGATTGTTATACTTTTGTGCCATTCCGTAGGTATTTCCGATGTTTATAAAAGTAACATAGGTATACAGTCAAAATACTCCCTTAAAAAGAATGAAAACTACTAACAAAACAACTTGACAGATTCTCTAAAAATAAAAACCATATATTATAATTATATATATATATATATATACAATCTTTATTCTACAAAAGAAAAGGCTATCGGCCCTAGTGGCCTTTCTGCCCATTGTAATAACAGCATTATAGATTAATAATATACACTATTTATAAGCTATCTCTATGTATGTACAATCTTAATAATACAATACTTATAACTAGAATTAATGTATGTCTTGGTAGTGTTCTGTCAGAGTTGTGTTTGGCGTCAGGTATTTATAATTATATTAATAAGCAAATATTTAATTGTTTAGAGGTTAATGTAGTAGGAGTATTGTAGGATCACAGATTTTACAAAATCACTAATATCCTTGTAAGATAACTTTTCGCATCATTTGACAAGTTTGAACTTGAATGTTAAAGCAAAAAATGGAGCAAATGTTAATTTAAAATTTTCAATCCATTTTTTTCTGATAAATCATTACTTACTGCTGTTTGCCCTAACAATGATATAACAAGATCAAGTAGTATTTTAATTGTAAACATATTTTTTCTTTTATGATAAAAGTTAAATCCAGGTCCCAATTTCCCATGCAAAACAATGTAATATTAAAAATCGTTAAAACTGGACATGCACGTCATAAAGTCAATATCTGCACGCGATATAAACACCTAAAACGTCTCAGACAATGCAAGCATTTTCACTTTTTACGTTTTTCCCCAGTTTATCGTCTCGAGATAGAAGCATTGTCTTGTCGATAAAGGGTGTCGAATCGTGAACGATCCCGCCGTAAAACTGGGAAATTCCATCGACGTATCAAACACCATCTGTCATGAAAAGTCGCATAAAAGTGAACGAATAGAGGAGGCCAAAAAGGGGGGACACAGTCTGATTAAACCTCTGACTCACGATCTACTTCAAACCCAGATGATTATAATACAGAGTGTTTGTTGTCACTCTTGCAACCCTTTCCCATGCAAATAATACGTATGAAGTTCGAAGGGTCCTGTGTTATTATTGTGAGCCTACCTTTATTTTTGCAGAAAGGGTGCATTTATCAACCCTATCAACTGGCAAAATCGAATGTTTGGACTGGATTTAGTATTATTTATTTCCCAGTAACCCGAGGAAAGTATTAAACATATCTGATAGAACATAATGTTCTCATAATTATCAAACAACTTTCCTAAAAAAACTAAATTATATTTCCTCCACAATTTGCTTTCAGATTATTGTATTAGTCTAAATCGCTCTAATATTTGTAGTAAAATGAAAAAAGATAAAAAAGTGACAGTTTTTCTGAAGGAGACTTTACTGAAGTGTCTAACATCTAAATCAGATAAATTGTGGCTAAAACCAGAATGTTTTAGAATGTTTTCTAGATTTTTTTTTATTTTACATTTACCTCCATATTGAGGATACATACCTCCATATAAAGTAATTCCTAAAATGAAGCTGAAAATGATTTGGAGCTGAAATCATCAATTTAGACCTCGAGCGTCTGCCTAAATTACCTGATAACTTATGAGATAAATGTATTCTGCCAAAGTTCGATTTCAAAGTGTCAAAAAACCGCAAAAACACACACATCGTAGTTGAGATAGTAATTTAAAGAACCTGCAAGCAGAAGATGCTTTAGTCTGATGGGATAACCTTAAAAACTTATTCAAAAGATTCAATCAAATGTCAAATAGGTGACTATTAGGAAATAACATGGATTTGGAAGGTTTATGGTCAATTTCCAACATTTAAAAACTAATTTAATCTGAATTGAGTTTTCAAATTCGCTGTTTATTGTCCGCTGAAAAGTCACTTAATTAAATTAAAATTTCTGTGCTTTTTAAAGAAATATATGATAAAATGATCGGTGATATCGTAAAGTCACGTGCAACCAAAATGGAGTATGATCGACCACCAATAACAATTGTTTAAGTAATACGGGAAATAGCATAATCTTCTAGGATGACCTCTTAAGAGGGTGATTTTAATTTTTTTTTAGACTGTGAAACAGTTTTCTAATATTGTTTTACAGTTCTGAGCGGGTAAAACAGTTCCCTAACAACATTTAGCAGTTTTAAGACAATTGACGGGGTTCTTAAGACAATTTTGACAATATTAAGCCGGTGAAACTGTTTTCTATCATCGTTCGACAGTTTCAAGTCATGAAACCAGTTTTGAAGCATCATTTGACACTTATAGGACAGTTGAAGCGGTTAAAAGTAAATTCTTAAACCGTTAAACAGTTTTCTAGCAACATTTGACAGTTTTAAGACAGTTAAAACGGTCACAAGAGAGATTTTGACACTTTCAAGACGGTAAAACAGTTTTTAACCATCGTTTTGCAGTTTTGAGTGGATAAAACAGTTCCTTAACAAACATTTGACAGTTTTAACATGATTTTGACAATATTGTCAAAAATTGTTTGCACCATTCGACAGGTTCAAGACGGTAAACCAGTTTTTGAACAACATTTGGCACTTTCAGGACAGTTGAAGCAGTTAAAAGTAATTTCGACCGTTCTTAGCCTGTAAAACAGATTTCTGGCAACATTTGATAGTTCTAAGACAGTTAAAACGGTCACAAGAGTGATTTTGACATTTTTTAGACGGTAATACAGTTTTCAACCGTCGTTTTGCAGTTCTGAGTGGATAAAACAGTTCCTTAACAAACATTTGACAGTTTTAACATGATTTTGATAATATTGTCAAAAATTGTTTGCACCATTCGACAGTTTCAAGACGGTAAACAAGTTTTTGAACAACATTTGGCACTTTCAGGACAGTTGAAGCCGTTAAAAGTAATTTCGACCGTTCTTAGCCTGTAAAACAGATTTCTAGCAACATTTGACAGTTCTAAGACAGTTAAAACGGTCACAAGAGTGATTTTGACACTTTTTAGACTGTAAAACAGTTTTTAACCGTCGTTTTGCAGTTCTGAGTGGATAAAACAGTTCCTTAACAACATTTGACAGTTTTAAGACAGTTTTAACATGATTATGACAATATTGTTTGAATCACTCGACGGTTTCAAGTAGGTAAATTACTTTCTAAACAACATTTCACACTTCCAGAACAGTTTGTAGCGGTTAAAAGTAATTTCAACTGTTCTTAGCCCGTAAAACAGTTTTCTAACAATATTTTACAGTTGTAAGACAGTTGAAACGGTCACAATACTGATTTTGACATTCTTTAGATGGCTAAACAGTTTACAAACGTCGTTTTGCAGTTCTGACTCGAGAATACAGTTCCCTAACAACATTTAACAGTTTTAAGATAATTGAAGCGGTTCTAAAAGTAATTTTGACAATATTTAGCCGGTAAAACTTTTTCCTATCATCATTCGACAGCTTCAAGTCATGAAACCAGTGTTTAAGCAACATTTGACACTTTTAACAGAGTTAAAAGTAAATTCGTCCGTTCATTTGACAGTTTTATCATCATTTTGGCAATATTGTTAAAACTGTTCGCATCATTCGACAATTTCAAGACGGTAAACAAGTTTTTGAACTGCATTTGGCACTTTCAGGACAGTTGAACGGTTAAAAGTAATTTCGACCGTTCTTAGCCTGTAAAAGAGTTTTCTAGCAATACTTGACAGTTTGAAACGGTCACAAGGATGATTTTTACATTTTTTAGACGGTAAACAGTTTTCAACCGTCGTTTTGCAGTTCTGACTAGACAAAACAGTTCTCTAACAACATTTAACAGTTTTAAGACAGTTTTAAAATGATTTTGACAATATTGTTAAAACTGTTTGCATCATTCGACAGTTTCAAGGCGGTAAACCAGTTTTTGAACAACATTTAACACTTCCAGAACAGTTTGTAGCGGTTAAAAGTAATTTCAACCGTTCTCAGCCCGTAAAACAGTTTTCTAACAATATTTTACAGTTGTAAGACAGTTGAAACGGTCACAAGACTGATTTTGACATTCTTTAGATGGCTAAACAGTTTACAAACGTCGTTTTGCAGTTCTGAGTCGAGAATACAGTTCCCTAACAACATTTAACAGTTTTAAGATAATTGAAGCGGTTCTAAAAGTATTTTTGACAATACTTAGCCGGTAAAACTTTTTCCTATCATCATTCGACAGTTTCAAGTCATGAAAACAGTTTTTAAGCAACATTTGACACTTTTAACAGAGTTAAAAGTAAATTCGTCCGTTCATTTGACAGTTTTAACATGATTTTGACAATATTGTTAAAACTGTTCGCATCATTCGACAGTTTCAAGACGGTAAGCAAGTTTTTGAACTGCATTTGGCACTTTCAGGACAGTTGAAGCGGTTAAAAGTAATTTCGACCGTTCGTAGCCTGTAAAAGAGTTTTCTAGCAATATTTGACAGTTTGAAACGGTCACAAGGATGATTTTGACGTTTTTTAGACGGTAAAACAGTTCTCAACCGTCATTTTGCAGTTCTGACTGGACAAAACAGTTCCCTAACAACATTTAACAGTTTTAAGATAATTGAAGCGGTTCTAAAAGTAATTTTGACAATATTTAGCCGGTAAAACTTTTTCCTATCATCATTCGACAGTTTCAAGTCATGAACCAGTTTTTAAGTAACATTTGACACTTTTGGAACAGTTGAAGCAGTTAAAAGTAAATTCGTCCGTCCATTTGACAGTTTTAACATGATTTTGACAATATTGTTAAAACGGTTCGCAATCATTCGACAGTTTCAAGGCAGCAAACCAGTTTTTGAACAACATTTGGCACTTTCAGGGCAGTTAACCGCTCAACTGTCCTAAAAGTGCCAAATGTTGTTCAAAAGTAATTTCGACCGTTCTTAGCCTGTAAAAGAGTTTTCTAGTAATATTTGACAGTTTGAAATGGTCACAAGGATGATTTTGACATTTTTTAGACGGTAAAAGAGTTTTTTAACGTCGTCTTGATAGAAATTAGAAGTTAGGAAGGAAGGAAGGAAGAAGGTTAGTTATTTTTATTCGAAAAGCAGAAATAGCACCGTGGTGACTCTTTTTTGTAAATTTAAATTTGTCATGAATTTGGTATTATTTTTCCCTAAAGATTTGCCTCAAACACTAAATCCCAGTCAAACCGGACAACAACAGAAGGATGAGACATCAAAAACGACTTTCCCATGACTAGTGTGGCTGGGTCGGCTGGTACTTTTTTTCTCACCGGGAAGCGGTACCACCATCTGCGGCAGGTGGAACGCGTTACTTTTACCCTTGGTGCTACTGTTTTTTCTATACAGATTGTGGTTCAATGGATTTACCAGCTTTATAATGACTTAATTAATGTTTTCCTTTCATTACAACTTTAGTTCAGCTCGGAATAATTTCATTGCTGATGGTGATTTGAATAAATTGTCTTTATGGATTTGTATTAGGGAATTTTTAATCAAAATACGTAAGTTGATGGGTAATTTCATATTCCAGTAAATTAAAATATTACAGTCGGTTTCACAATGTTTTGAGTTGAACTTTTCCGAGCGGGTGATCGTCATGAAAATAACGTGGCACGACGTTTTAATTATCATTGTTTACAGTCGGACTAAAACGCTAAAACAGCCGTTGTTCCTGGTTTAATGAATTCATATCTTCCGCCGATCGGGTATGCCCTTAAAAAGGCCGAACCCGCTTGCATACCATTATCATAAGTTTAAGACGATGTATCAACTATAAGCTTGACAGAATATGAAGTCGTGATGAATGCTGTTTTGATCACAGAAAACAGTAGTAAACTAAGATTATCACAGAAAGCAAATTTATATTTAAGTTGTCTGGCATATTCTGTGTGACAGCTCTGCAGCAACTGTCAAAACGTCAACTATAGACATGTAAAGTAGTTCAGGTGGTAGCATAAACTGCACTTCACATCTCCCTGAAATGACTTTTAACTTATAAAAACAAATGTAACAACTGTTAGAAATTCAGTGTTCAACTCACCTTAACTGGTAGGAAAAGTATTAAAATACACTTTAGTTCCCCATTTAATTTTTTCACATTGACAGCAAAAAAATGACACAATCGACTATAAAACTATGAAGTAAATCTTGTCAATGCAGGTTTAGCTGTTAATTGAAATGATTGCACAGAATTTGACACCATTTTAACAGTATTTAACATCGTTATTTTGACATTTCCAGAGTGATTGAATATACCAACTTTTAGCCCTTGAAACCCTTTTTTGACCATGTCATATACTTGAGTTATTTAAATTAATCAATTATTCAGCAACCATCATATTGCTTATTAAGTTATAATAATCAGCATTGCCTGAAGAATTTGCTAGATATTCAGTAAAAATTTCAAGAAATGTTTGACCAGAGGATTCATAGGAAAAAAGTGACTAACCCAAACAAATTTCGTACATCCGAGTATTGTCACACATCCTGTTATCTGAAACTTATTAGTTAACCTACAAATTTGTATTTGACAGTTTTCTCACTCATCTGTCAATTTAGGACGCTGTTTAATGTCACCTGACTGCTTGGTAAATGTCAAAACTGTCGTATGTGCGTTGCCAAGTGATTTAAACTAACGAGAAATTTTCATCATCAAACTCTAAATGTGTGGGCTGATAATCCTAATTTGACACACCTATTTACAGTCTCAAATTTTCAAAATTGTAGTAAAAGTGCTAGTTTTTGAACTTAAAATTGATTCTCTGCAGCAATGTCATCAAAATTGTCATTTATAGTACTGTCAATAACTTGAAAGTAGCTAAAATTCAGCTTTTAGCCTTAAAAATTAAAAAGTGCAGTAAATTCATTTAAAAAAAGTTCTGGATGACAAATTTGAAGCTTTTGAGTAAATTTTCTAAGGTTTAAGAGTCAATTTCAATCAAAAACAAAAGCAAGGGTTTAGAGTCAAATAAAGTACTTTTAATTTAACAGTTTTAATTACTAGTCAATTTAGAACGCTGCTTGAGGTCAGGTGACCGCTTGACAAATGTCAAAACCGTCATATGTGCATTGCCATAGATTGTGAATATCAATTACTCATTGGTTTTTTAACCCACAAATGAATGAGCTGATAATCCTAGTTTGACATACTTATTTACAGTCTCAAATTTTCAAAATTTTAGTAAAAGTGATAGTTTTTGAACTTAAAATTGATTCTTTTCTGCAATGTCATTTATAGTACTGTCAATAACTTGAAAGTAGCTAAAATTCAGCTTTTAGTCTTAAAAGTTAAAAAGTGCAGTAATTCATTTAAAAAAAGTTCTGGATGACAAATTTGAAGCTTTTGAGTAAATTTTCTAAGGTTTAAGAGTCAATTTCAATCAAAAACAACATCAAGGGTTTAGAGTCAAATAAAGTACTTTTAATTTAACAGTTTTTATTACTAGTCAATTTAGAACGCTGCTTGAGGACAGGTGACCGCTTGACAGATGTCAAAACCGTCATATGTGCATTGCCATAGATTGTGAATATCAATTACTCATTTTTTTTAACCCACAAATGAATGAGCTGATAATCCTAGTTTGACATACCTATTTACAGTCTCAAATTTTCAATATTGTAGTAAAAGTGATAGTTTTTGAACTTAAAATTGATTCTCTCCTGCAATGTCATCAAAATGTCATTTATAGTACTGCCAATAACTTGAAAGTAGCTAAAATGCAGCTTTTAGCCTTAAAAATTAAAAAGTGCAGTAAGTTCATTTAAAAAAAGTTCTGGATGACAAATTTGAAGCTTTTGAGTAAATTTTCTAAGGTTTTAGAGTCAATTTCAATCAAAAACAACAGCAAGGGTTTAGAGTCAAATAAAGTACTTTTAATTTAACATTTTTTATTACTAGTCAATTTAGAACGCTGCTTGAGGACAGGTGACCGCTTGACAGATGTCAAAACCGTCATATGTGCATTGCCATAGATTGTGAATATCAATTACTCATTTTTTTTAACCCACAAATGAATGAGCTGATAATCCTAGTTTGACATACCTATTTACAGTCTCAAATTTTCAATATTGTAGTAAAAGTGATAGTTTTTGAACTTAAAATTGATTCTCTCCTGCAATGTCATCAAAATGTCATTTATAGTACTGCCAATAACTTGAAAGTAGCTAAAATTCAGCTTTGAGTCTTAAAAGTTAAAAAGTGCAGTAAATTCATTTAAAAAAAGTTCTGGATGACAAATTTGAAGCTTCTGAGTAAATTTTCTAAGGTTTGAGATTCAAATAAAGCACTTTTAATTACTAGTCAATTTAGAATGCTGCTTGAGGTCAGGTGACCGCTTGACAAATGTCAAAACCGTCATATGTGCATTGCCATAGATTGTGAATATCAATTACTCATTTTTTTTAACCCACAAATGAATGAGCTGATAATCCTAGTTTGACATACTTATTTACAGTCTCAAATTTTCAAAATTGTAGTAAAAGTGATAGTTTTTGAACTTAAAATTGATTCTCTGCAGCAATGTCATCAAAATTGTCATTTATAGTACTGCCAATAACTGGAAAGTACCTAAAATTCAGTTTTTAGCCTTAAAAATTTAAAAGTGCAGTAAATTCATTTAAAAAAAGTTCTGGATGACAAATTTGAAGCTTTTGAGTAAATTTTCTAAGGTTTAAGAGTCAATTTCAATCAAAAGCAACAGCAAGGGTTTAGAGTCAAATAAAGTACTTTTAATTTAACAGTTTTATTACTAGTCAATTTAGAATGCTGCTTGAGGTCAGGTGACCGCTTGACAAATGTCAGAACCGTCATATGTGCATTGCCATAGATTGTGAATATCAATTACTCATTTTTTTTAACCCACAAATGAATGAGCTGATAATCCTAGTTTGACATACTTATTTACAGTCTCAAATTTTCAAAATTGTAGTAAAAGTGATAGTTTTTGAACTTAAAATTGATTTTCTGCAGCAATGTCATCAAAATCGTCATTTATAGTACTGTCAATAACTTGAAAGTAGCTAAAATTCAGCTTTTAGTCTTAAAAATTCAAAAGTGCAGTAAATTTATTTAAAAAAAGTTCTGGATGACAAATTTGAAGCTTCTGAGTAAATTTTCTAAGGTTTGAGAGTCAAATAAAGCACTTTTAATTACTAGTCAATTTAGAATGCTGCTTGAGGTCAGGTGACCGCTTGACAAATGTCAAAACCGTCATATGTGCATTGCCATAGATTGTGAATATCAATTACTCATTTTTTTTAACCCACAAATGAATGAGCTGATAATCCTAGTTTGACATACTTATTTACAGTCTCAAATTTTCAAAATTGTAGTAAAAGTGATAGTTTTTGAACTTAAAATTGATTCTCTGCTGCAATGTCATCAAAATGTCATTTATAGTACTGCCAATAACTTGAAAGTAGCTAAAATTCAGCTTTTAGCCTTAAAAATTAAAAAGTGCAGTAAATTTATTTAAAAAAAGTTCTGGATGACAAATTTGAAGCTTCTGAGTAAATTTTCTAAGGTTTGAGAGTCAAATAAAGCACTTTTAATTACTAGTCAATTTAGAACGCTGCTTGAGGTCAGGTGACCGCTTGACAAATGTCAAAACCGTCATATGTGCGTTGCCAAAGATTGTGAATATCAATTACTCATTTTTTTTAACTCACAAATGTATGAGCTGATAATCCTAGTTTGACATTTTTCAGTCTCTTTAAACTGATTCTCTGCGGTCAGTGCTATCAAAACTGTCATTTATCGCACTGTCAATAACTTGAAAGTAGCTAAAATTCAACTTTAAACCATCAAAAAGTGCAGCAGTTGCAGTCAATAAAAATTCAGGATAATTTCAAGCTTTTGATTCAACTTTCAAAAGTTTCAGAGTAAAATTCTGGATTTGCAAGTCAATTTCAAGCAAAAAGTACAGCAATTTCAGTCAACCTTCGTAATATTTGACATTTGAGTGTTGAAAAGCAAAGCTAAAAGTAAAAAATGAACAATGAACACGGACAAAACCACTGAATTTAACCATAATGAATTCCCCGATAAGTATTTTCATCAAGAGAAAAGTATGCTTTTGGAAAACAAATTATTTATTTATTTTATTAACGTAATGTTTATTTGACAAATTGTGTTTGAATTTATCCTTAAATCTCGTAAATTTCCTATAAACTTTAAAAGAAAATTGTTGGTTTGCAGGAAGGAAAATTGGGAAGAACATTCAGAAGTAGAGAAACACGGATTGAAAACAAGAAAAACCTAACCTAACTTTTCTTTATCAACAGGTGTTAATAATGATGAGATTTTTTACACTTTACGGAATTTACTACTACTTAGATCTTGTTGATTCCAAAAACTAAACTTATATGATTACCTTTATCATTTGTGCAACTTGTCTTTTTTAAGTACTTCTAAGGACATTAGGACAGTTGAGATAAAATACAATTTTACGGAAGACAGTAAAAATAAAAAATATCAGAAACAAGAAACGACATCTTAAGGAACAATTTGTCTGTAACTTGAATCCTTAATTGGACTTTAAAGCATAAAGTTTAAGATTAAAACAAATGAGTGGAGAAACTTTTTGTAAAAGTTTCAGTGAAAGTTTACTTTTTCAACAAAAGATTTTTTTACTGCAAATTTGAAACCGGTCGCATTTTGCACTTTATAAATTTATAAAACTTTAAATTTTAGAAAAGAAAAATTTTAGCAAAATTGAAGATTTGTACGTATTGGAAAGTACTCCACATCAAATCCGTTGTGGTTTTCCCGTGCAAAGTGGGAAAGTTTGTTGCAACCAACAAGAAAATCAACTTTTTTCCCTTCTCCCCTGCCTCTTCACCGGCAGATTTACAGGAAAACATCGCAAACACTTTTCCGCTACAAACGTGACAAAATTGAGCCATAAATTTCCATTCGCTCATCATCTTGTTAGCTTCACTTCAAGCGGCCGAATACGGGAAAATGGCGTCGTCAAAACTTCCGAATAAATTCTCGACTCTCTTACGTATTTATCGGATGAAAAATATTTTCGGAAAACTTTAATCGAGACAAACTTTCCCGCCCGTTTACCCCTTGTTATAAAAGGTATAATCTTGCTTTAGGGCGTTCGTAAACTTGGTAGTATTTGATGCGGAATGTCAAATTGAAGTGTTAATTGGGTTCTTAGTTTTGTCCAAGTGGTCGTGGGGTAGATAAGCGGCAACATTGTGGAACCTTTTATCAATTTGTGGTGGAATAAAGCGACAATTTATCGACGATTGGGATTCGTTTTCGGGTTGAGATATAAATGGGGCGAATCTAACTTTAAAATTTAGCAGATAAATCGAGGACCGATAGATCCGGTATTTAAATGAGGATAAGTGTAAAACGTCTCTTCGGATCCGGATCGGCAACTCGCAGCTTCTACATGTGAAATCGACTGATTTATTGGAGGAATAAATTTAAATTTACCGTTTTATGCCAGTTCCAATGAGTTTTTTTTTGTATTTCCAAACAATTTGTTCGGTTTTGATTAATAGTCGAACTGTTTTGAAAATTATCTCCTTAGATCAGTGAACACTTTTAACAGACTAGTAGAAGTGCAAATCAAAACGCTATTTCTAATGGACTGATAAGACAGCATTTCAGAAAGCGTTACTTTTTTGTTATTGATGGCTAGCTTTGACTGTTTTGGAAATTGCCAGAAAAGTCTCAACATTATGGTCATTTAGAAAATAAAAGTTCCTATTTAATTACTTCTCATCATTTTCTGCAATAGTTTTTTATTCAAAAAGCAAAATCTACTGGAAATATTTTGAATTGTGAATAACAATTTTTTAATAAATTCTTTCCCTGAACCCTGTTATACCAAAAAAATGTATTCGTCCTGAAACCTTTTACAATAGACGTAACAAATAATACGATACAAGGAAATAAGGAATAGAGTGAAGGCAGAAATACGACGAATAAAGACCCAATATTGGGACGAAGGAAATGCGAAGTTAACGAATATGTAACAGTAAATACTTTAAACAAATGTTCGACGAAGATGAGACTGAACACCAGGAAAAGCCAGCAATGGCAGAAGCAACTACCCGTATCACCCACGAACACGAACAGAAAAACCCCAGGAATCGACGAATTGAACAACAAACTGATATAGTACGGAGGTAAACCACTAAGCGAACAACTAGCCAATCTTTACCAGAAGATCTTAAATGAAACAACTATACCAACCGACAGGAAGAAAAGCATCACTATCCCTATCTTCAAAAAAGGCGACAAAAAACAACCAGGAAACTACAGAGGAATAACTTTTCTAAGCACCGTGATGAAACTATTCACGAAAATCATATGCGGTATCATCTCAGAACACATACCCATAATGGAAGAACAACAGGGATTCAGGAAAAACAGGTCTACCACAGACGCTATATTCATCATTCGACAAATAGTTGAGAAATCAATCGAAGACGAGAAACCGGGGTATATGTGCTTCATAGATCTGAGCAAAGCATTTGATCGAGTGAGGCTAAATGACATCACAATCATATTGAGACTGGGCAGCATTCCGGAAGAAATAGTTAGAACTATTGAAAACTTGAACACCAATACAACGACCAGAATACTTGTGAACAATAGCCTGATCCAAGAAGTGCCCATATCGACAGGAATAAGACAGGGAGACTCTCTAGGCCCGGTACTGTTTAACCTAATCATGAACGAAATAATAAAAGACGTTAAAAACGCGGGGCAAGGTTACAATAAAGGAGAAATAACAATACTGTGCTACGCGGATGACGCAGTAATTATATCAGAAAACGATGATGAGCTGCAGAGGCTACTTCATCAATTCTACCTGACAGCGAAACGCTACAATATGTCGATTGCGATAAACAAGACGAAATCACTAGTTGTAGCAAAAGAACCTAGATGATGCAAACTAGCTGTTAACGACGAAATAGTAGAACAGGTGATGTCCTTCAGATACTTAGGGATAGAAATAACCGCCCATCAAGACAGGAGATCTGAGGTAAAGAATCAAATAGATAAGGCCTCTAGAATAGCCGGATGTTTGAAAGATATTATATGGAAAAAATCAGTTCCTAAAAATAGAAGCAAAGACCAGAATATATAAATCATGCGTAAGGCCAATAATCACATATGCCGCAGAAACCACGGCAGACGCCAGCAGAACCAAGAGCATAACCCGAACGGCAGATATGAGAACTCTACGAAGTATCACAAGAAATAAGTCGAATCTGCGACATACAGGACATTGTAAGATTGACGAGACAGAGACGGCGAGAGTGGAATCAACACATCAACAGAATGGAAGACAATAGAATTGCTAAAATTGCGAGAGACGGAAAACCACACTCTAGAAGACCGCCCTCGTGGCAGACCAAAGAGGTGGAGGGATAGCTGGATGTCGACGTCGCAAGGACCTCCTTAAAGCTGGAAAAACAGGCTGAAAGCCTAAGTCAAGAAGAAGATGATTATTGTCATTTAGAAAATAAAAGTTCCTATTTAATTATCTCTCATCATGTTGTGCAACAGTTTTTAATTCAAGAAGCAAAATCTACTGGAAATATTTTGTGAATAACATTTTTTTATAAAATCTTTCCCTGAACACTGTTATACCAAAAAAATGTCCTGAAACCTTTTACAATAGACGTAAAAGTGACCTTAAATCTCTTCTTAGCGGATAAAGGCCTTAAGACATCAGCAAAAAAGCATTCTCCTCCGCAGTAATAACAAGGAAATAAATACAGTAGAAGCTTTTTTAGGTCGCGGGGTCAGAAAAAAAGCTTTCTGCCTCGGCCATCATTTTTACGAGGCCACTTTTGCGCCTCCGTGTTTTCCTGTTTTGTCTGGTTTTCGGCAATATGGGCCCTTATTTATTAGGGCGCATTATCGGCAACCGCGGCCCATTTGCTTTTATCCTTCGGTCATTCTAACGAATCGTTTAAGCAAAAAGGTGAAGTTGTTTTCCCTAAGGAATCGAAAAAAACGGGGGTATTGTTATAGGGTTAAAGGGGCAACGTATTTACCTTTTCTAGACTGGTTTTCAGTGGGTTTTGCATGCAATCGCAGTCTAGACCAGCGGAATGATACGTAATTTAAACTTTATTGGGTCGAAGTAAGACAAATTATATATGCTCTAAAGTGGGAAACGTCCTATTAAGCGTTTACGTCCAATGATACTAAATTACAGACTCCGTCTAGGAGGCGATATGGTCATTTGCATAAGAAATTTAACATGGACGTGGAAAAAACTAAGCAAATTAAAGGTGCATTTACATAACTGATCACAGCCTCTTACAGTAAATCATTTTGATGTGGAATTGCAAAAACGATGCAGTCTGTTCTTGGCAATTATAGAATTGAAAACTGACGTGGTTCCACGAAATCCTATACTATTATTTGCCAAGGATTGTGGAGGAATTTCATAAAAAAGGTCAACTAAACATAGCAGTTTTACCATCAGAATATTAATTAAACTATGAAACATTGAGAACCTTTTCTTCCATTTAAATAGCGACTTCCCTAAGCAATTGGAAGCAAGCCAAGGAGGAATCTACTAATAGATTCTCAATTTGATAAGAGACTATTGATTGGATTTATTCGGTTAGTGGTGCAAATGACTTTGGAAAACGATTACAGTTTACGTCTAGATTTATTAAGCTAAAGTTTGAGCTACAGCGTACAGAATCGTGTGGCGTTCTAATTGATAAACTTGGAGTTTACGGATATAAAGTAATAATGCTAGAAAATTGCTTGAATAATGGATATTTCTTCAATCTTCGTGATCTTTTTGATCTTATAACAGGGATTGAAGAATGAGGTTTGCCAAAATTCTGACATTTATCTGCAGAATAGAAATAAGTATAAACTCGGTGAACTGTAACTCTAGGAAGATGTCGGAAGACTTAGAGACTTGGACAAAGTCCTCCAAAACTTCTAAAACTCTCTAAAAAATATTCTTACGCTATTAGAATAGAAATCCTCCAGAATGTCGCACTAAATCTATCTAATCTAAGCTTCGTTTAATCTAAATAAAACAATTTTAATGATTTCACAACAGTTAAACAAGCGAAAATGATTAACAAAATATGTGTCTAACAATGATTGAGATGGTTAATTGCCTACAATGTTAAAAAGAGGACGAACTGATAAAGGAAGGGCGGAGGAATGGATGGAGATGGTAAATTGCCCAGAAAGTCAAACAAATACAAACTGATGAAAGAAGAGCGGTGGGTTGGGTTGAAATGATTGAGCTGTCTAATTATCCAGAAATTTCAAAAGAAGAAACTGATAAAATGGAGTAGTCGAGGAATGGGTTGAAATGATTAAACTGGCTGAGTGCAGAAAAATGTAAAAAGAAGGCGAACTGATAACAGAAAACTGAGGAATATGTTGAAATAATGGAGATGGCTAATAGTTCACACATTTTTAAAAATGAGTCAAATTGATAACAGGAAAGCGGAGGAATGGGGTAAAATGATTGAAATAGCTCATTGCCCAAAATATTCAAAAGAACTACCTGATAAAAGAAGAGCGGAAGAATGTCTTGAAATGATTCAAAAACAAGACTAACTAATATAAGAAGAGAGGAGGATTGGGTTAGAACGATTGAGCTGACTATTTGCACAGACATTTTGAAAATAGAGAAACTGATAAAAGAAGAGCGGAGGAATGGGTTGAAATGATTGAGATCTGAGACTAACTGCCCAGAAATTTCAAAAACAAGACTAACTAATATAAGAAGAGCAGAGGATTAGTTTAGAACGATTGAGCTGACTATTTGCACAGAAATTTGGAAAAAACAGGAACTGATAAAAGAAGAGCAGAGGAATGGGTTGAAATGATTGAGATTTGAGACTAACTGCCCAGAAATTTCAAAAATAAGACTAACTTATATAAGAAGAGCAGAGAAGAACGATTGAGCTGACTATTTGCACAGAAATTTGGAAAAAAGAGGAACTGATAAAAGAAGAGCAGAGGAATGGGTTGAAATGATTGAGATCTGAGGCTAAATGCCCAGAAATTTCAAAAACAATACTAACTAATATAAGAAGAGCGGAGGATTGGTTCAGAACGATTGAGCTGACTATTTGCACAGAAATTTGGAAAAAAGAGGAACTGATAAAAGAAGAGCAGAGGAATGGGTTGAAATGATTGAGATCTGAAGCTAAATGCCCAGAAATTTCAAAAACAATACTAACTAATATAAGAAGAGCGGAGGATTGGGTTAGAATGATTGAGCTGGTTATTTGCACAGAATTTTTTCTGTCTTAATTAGCAATTTTGGTTGCTTATTTTTAGTTTAATAATATAGCTTACCACACAGATTATAAGGCTCAATAACCAATGAACAAAACCTTGAATCCTACTAGATCACATAACAAGAAGTTGTTGTACAACAATCCAAATTACAACAGGAAAGAGTAGTTATTTACTAAATTGAAGCAATTAGGTTAAGGAAAATTGTATTCGAAATATTAACCTAACCTAACCTATCCTTTTAAAAATTGGTCGAAGTCGTGACCAGCATTTTCAATACTCAAGTTATAACATTGTATTATCGATTGCCGAATTCTTCGAAATAACTGCGGACTTTGATGAATATCGTCAAACAGCAGAATAATTCTTCTGTATTAATAGGTGTAATTTAATACGTCAAGAAGTGACAATATATTCAAGAACTCACGTTTCTTTTACAAAGTAGCAAAATACAGGAAATAGAATAAAAACACAAATTCAAAACAAACTCAAACTGACAGCCGGACTACCAGACAGACTTTTGACAATTACAGCCCGCTGACAGCAACAAATTTGAAACAACAAATGAAAAAAAGAAACAATATAAATATTACTTCTTTTTTGGAAAAATCTAGGAAAGTCACTAAGGAAGAAATTGAACCGTAACATTCTCTTCCATTGCAGTTTTCTTTTATTTAAATTGGTAACTTCACTTCCATTGTCAGTTTTCTCATTGCAGTTTTCTTTGTCACATTCAAACTTCAAGTTAGCTTTAGTTGTACTTAGAATCGACTTGGAAGTTTTGGGGAAACAGGCATCAGAAACAGTCTAATTTGTTTTGGACACAAATTTTTATTTTATTTCTTGTTTTTTGCTCTTTTGTGGATGAAAACGTGTCTGGAAGATTCGGTTAAATTCTCCGCGTTTCCGTGAATACTTAAACCCAGGTTAAACAATTCAACAAAGTTAGTTAGTAAATTGAATTGACTAGTATATTTTCAGCTTGAAACGTATAATTTTCCAACACTACTAGGTAAAGGGGCTTTGGTATCAATTTCTTTTTTTTTGGTGAAAGATTTTTTTAAATACTTGTATTGATCCCAGTTGTAGTAAAGTATCGTTCTGCCTCTTCAAGACATTAGTTCCACCCAATACAACACTGAACTTTATATAAAATTGATAAGTTCTTAGTTTACTCTATTGATTTCGAATCTGGTAATAGTTCTTTCGCATGCTACCAAAAACAAACCGAATCAATTTTAATAAATTGCGTTTAAATCGTCTCGTTTTTAATGGTTTTGATGGATAAACTAATTATATAGTGACTGAAAACTTCAACTGGTGATACCCGAAAAAATCCAGTTAACGCGATTTACTGTGCATCACGGACGATTAATTACAACGGTCTCCTACGAGCATTGATTACCTTCTACACGGTAATAATTAAAATATAATCAACCATTGACTTTCACAATAATGATTTCCTGGCGGAAAAGAATTTTTACTGCCGGTTTTATGGCTTTTTTTCCAGACGTACGTGTGTGTGTGCTGCTCGGAATTAATTTCTCAGGCATTTTCGGGGCGATTTTTATGCCTTTCGAGCATACCGTAAAATTTACGTTGCGTGTGATTTTGAGAATTTTGACCCGGTCGAAAACTGCCCTCGAGTTGAAAAAAATGCGTGAACGGGGATATAAAACACCACGTGGCTTAATTCTCACAGAATCCAAACCCTCCGACACGGTTTTCCTCTTAAAACATGCCGAATTTCCCGGTTTTCACTGTAGGAAATTCGAAGGGGGGCCCTTATTCGCGTCGTTCCTGTTTTTTTGCATTTTCGGAAATATCACCCGAAATGGCGGCTTTTAAGTGGTTTTATTGGATCAGGCAAGAGGATGGTATAGCCTCATTACCGCTTCAAGTTACTCAAGTCGTGTATAACGAGCATTCAAAGTTACTGAAAAGGAAATTGAAATTTTGCTTGAAATACTAGAAAACTGACCCAGTGTATTATGGTGTACAAACTGTAGGAATTATTAGGCTTTACTTGGGAATTGGCAGCATTACTAAGAATTAGTAGAGAATTAGGGGCATTGTTGTGAAATTAATAGGCATTACTGTAGGACATTAGTATTTTGAAAAATATTAATAGAATTGGGAAAATCTAAATTTTTTTAAAATTAATTATAAAAAAAATAAAATAAAATAAAATAGTGCAAACACTATTTTGAATGATTTTTAGTGCAAAAAATTCTACTGTTGTTTCATTGAATTTATCAAATTTAAACATAAATAAAGTTTGGTAGTTTCATTGAAATTCGTTTTTTGTAATTTGACTTTTAAATATTTTGACGCTCTCTAGCGACGAAACCGTACCACTAACCAGTCGAATTATATTCGTCAATAGAAAGCTCATTTTATTGGCTATCTATTGACATATAAAAGTTTATACAAAGTGTTGAAAATAAGCGAGTTATTGACAATTGAACAAAAAAATGCACCAAAAAAGTAATAAAAAATGGGTACTAAACTAAGTAACTAACTTTAACGCTCTCTAGCGGTCAAACGGTATTTCTAACCAAAGACTTTTATACGTCAATGGACAGCTCATTTCATTGTTCATCGACATATAAAAGTATATACAAAGTGTTACAAATATGCGTGTTATTTACGTGACAGGATGCACCAAAAACACTTTTTGGTAAAAGGTTAATTAATTTGACCCTGGAAAATTAAGAAAACACGGTTACGTGACCTACTAGGTCTACTACGATGTACTACTTGTAAATTTCTAGAAAAATTGCTTTTTGCAAATGACAATTTTCGTAACGGTCAAATTTGCCTAAAACACCGTCACTATCCTAATGAATTATGCGTTATGTTGGCCACTTAGTGCAAGCGAAAATCGACCTTAATGATTTTATTTCTTTAGTTTGTTACGTCCCTAGATTTGACAATCATTGTGCTAGGTTTGTGCCAAATATCAGGGCCGTACCTGCCCAATTTAAAAAAAGACATCAAAGAAATTGTAGTGGTAACAATCAAGGAAAACATTTAGTGTGACACCCTTCAGAATTCGGTTTTGATGTTAAAAAAAGATCACGTGACCTTTAAAAATAAATTTCATGATTGAAAATTGTTACTTACCCATTTTTACCGTGAAAATAGTCACGTGACTTTAAAAATATCAGTTTAAAGTGAAAAACGGTTACGCGACCACTCAAATAACATTTTGACATTTAAAACTGTCACGTTACTACACGTCGTTATTATGAATTACATTTTTAATCTTACAAGATTTACGTGACTATTTTTAACCTTAAAAAGAGTCACGTGAGCTTTCAAATACGATTTTACCATTTAAAACAGTCACGTGACCTTTAGGATTCTGTTTTAAAGTTAAAAAAAGACACTAGACCGTTAAAAATAAATTTTAGGATTGAAAATAGACACGTGGCCGTTTTCAGCTTAACACCTGTCACGTGACCTTTAAAAACTTCAGTTTAAACTTAGAAACGGTCACGTGACCATTCAAACAATATTTTGACATTAAAAATTGTCACGTAATCTTTAGGATTCTGTTTTAAAGTTAAAAAAGACAACAGACCGTTAAAAATAAATTTTAGGATTGAAAATAGACACGTGGCCGTTTTCAGCTTAACACCTGTCACGTGACCTTTAAAAACTTCAGTTTAAACTTTGAACCGGTCACGTGACCATTCAAACAATATTTTGACATTAAAAATTGTCACGTAATCTTTAGGATTCTGTTTTAAAGTTAAAAAAGACAACAGACCGTTAAAAATAAATTTTAGGATTGAAAATAGACACGTGGCCGTTTTCAGCTTAACACCTGTCACGTGACCTTTAAAAACTTCAGTTTAAACTTTGAACCGGTCACGTGACCATTCAAACAATATTTTGACATTAAAAATTGTCACGTAATCTTTAGGATTCTGTTTTAAAGTTAAAAAAGACAACAGACCGTTAAAAATAAATTTTAGGATTGAAAATAGACACGTGGCCGTTTTCAGCTTAACACCTGTCACGTGACCTTTAAAAACTTCAGTTTAAACTTTGAACCGGTCACGTGACCATTCAAACAATATTTTGACATTAAAAATTGTCACGTAATCTTTAGGATTCTGTTTTAAAGTTAAAAAAGACAACAGACCGTTAAAAATAAATTTTAGGATTGAAAATAGACACGTGGCCGTTTTCAGCTTAACACCTGTCACGTGACCTTTAAAAACTTCAGTTTAAACTTAGAAACGGTCACGTGACCATTCAAATAATATTTTGACATTGAAAACTGTCACGTGATCTTCACGATAGCGTTTTGATGTTTTAAAAAGAGTCGCGTGATCTTTAAAAATACATTTGATGATTGAAAATCCTCACAAGATCATTTTCAATCAAATAAAATCTTTGGAGATTGGACACATTCACGTGACGTTTAAATTCCATTTTGACGTGGAAAAAGTCTCACGTGACCTTTAGAATTAACTTATGGACCTCCTTTTCCACCTTTCTACATTTTTAAATGAAGCTAGTTTACTTCATTTTGACTTAGCGTAGTAGTTATTTGACAAGCTACAAAAAAGTGTAAATAAGGAAAGTTGTAGGAAATTTCATCTTCTACAATACAGTATTAAGGTGTTTTCGAATTTAAGAGCTAACTTAAAAAGTTACAAGGCCAAAAGTGACAGAGTGCACCAAACTGCTTTTTTCGACTGAAAAATAAGGTTATGTTATCACTTTTAATGTAAATTTCTTGTTTTTCTCCTGTGCTATTTCAATATTTCGACTTTGAGAAATATTATTTATATGGAATTTCTAGATTTCGAAACTTTAAATTGGTGTATTCAACTTACATTTGAAAACACCTGCAAAAGACTGTAGAGTTAGTGTCTACCAAATGGCTTCAACACAGGAAGTTTAAGGTTATTTTCTCCTCCGGATTAATTTATTCTCAGGATAATTTCTATAGGAACGACAGAATTGACCAATCTGACCCAGTCTGGTTTCACAGTTTCTATTGAAACTATCTTTGGAATTATTGTGAAGTGACAGTACCGACTCTGAGAAGAATATAATGGAGAATTGCTGAAAAGCCAGCTGTTTTTACAGATTTATTTACTGTCTCAGTAAAAAACTAAGAAGATAAAACTCATGGCTCAACAAACGGTTCTACTAATGTTTAGCCAGTATTAGTGCCTTTTAGCTCACCTTTCTACTAAAAACTGATTTATTGCAGAAATCAATGCAATTTCCTTGTCAGTATAAAGATTACTACTGGTTACTAACAGTGTCCAAGATGTTTTTCCTGAACATTTGAGGAAAAGGTGTGTCAAAAAATGTATGGCACTTAACGATCAGTGAAGAATGCAGCGGTCCATTAAACCTAGACACCAAACTATAAAAGTAAAATCAGATAGGACCGATGAAAGGGCGCTGTCCAATCAATAAGGGCGCAGGTGAACCCCTCTTATCAGTCCGCATATCGGCGCCCCCAAAAGACTTGTCACTTTCCTTCGATTTTAGCACCGAAAACAAGATCATTATCGACTTTTAACTACTACCGTATATCTGTTTAGGGCTCTTAGAGAGGCAGCTGGCCCTTAATACCGGGAATGTCACGAAAAACCGCTAGCCCTATTCAATAAAAATGAAGATTTTATCGTCGTTATTGCGGCCTAGCTGGAAACCATGTTTGTGGCCGTCGATATCTCAAAAACCCGCAACTTCTGGTCCTTTTCGCCTATTGTACCATTGCATGCACGCCCTTATTGCCTTACCTCTGTATGGTTACACATATATTTCAAAGTGACAATACATCTGGCCTGACTTTGGCCTTTCTAAGACTTTATAACAGTTTAGCCCCCTCTGGTGAATGTCACAATATTCGCCCCCCTGGGGGATATTATACCACCACCATGGTGACTTTCAAGTATTTTACATGATTCCACAATATATTTTGGTTAAAGGGACGACGCTGTTTTTATTGGATTGAGTTGTTTTATTGAGAAACATTACGATAGCCTCCTGCTAGGTTTATGTTAGCTTTCGGGAGATTTCCTGAAATTTCCATCCCCATTGCAACAGTGACAAACGGTCGAGCACTACGGGTGGTGGTTGTTTTTTTATCTTCCACAGAGGGGCATAAACACGCTGCAATATGGCGTCGCGTGAGCACTAATCAGGATAATTAAAACAAATTATATTACGTTGTGTTAATTAAAATGCAAAGACAATTCGTTGTTGTGGATAAAAGAGTCGGACAGTATTTTTTTTCACTTTGGCTCGTCATGGGCCTAAAATTAATGGTTTGGTCTACTCGATACGAAATCTACATTCTATTATGCTTTTGTTTTCTTTTACGATAAGAAAATACGTTTTTACTCAATTAACACGTCAAAGAATGTAAGGCTAACCAAAATTAATTAAGGGATGTTTGTGTATTGTGTTTTAGCAACATTTTTTTACATAGCATTTCCATTTACTACGGGTTTTATCTTTAGAACTTCCACTGATGTCATATAATGTATAATTCAATTTTCAGCTAGCTATTTCTGCTGCTTCATAAAAAATGGATTAATCAGGTAAAATTCAGAAATCTTCCTAAATGATTACGATCACTTAAATCATACCTGAGACGCTTCTCTGTATGATCTGACTCTAATAAGTGAGTCGAAAATGAGTTTAATGTGAGCACTTATCTGTGAATTAGTAATATCCAATGGACTGACTTCCTTGATTTTTCCTAATACTAAAGGACATAAATTCGACAAAAATTAAAAAAATTATTTTGTTATATTAAATAATTTTCTTCTTCTCCTTCTTATTCATATTTAAGATCTCGCGATCTGTTAGTTTTGCAGTTTCCTCTGGATCAGTTCCTGGGAGGTGGACTGCCAGCTGTCCTTCCATCTCTTAGGTGGTCTTCCGGGTGCTCTTTTCCCTATTGGTTTCCCTTCAAGTGCGATACGTGACAGTCTTCCCTCTTCTATTCTTCTCACGTGAGCGTACCAATATCTTTTCCTTTATCTCTCCCATCTTACAATGTCTTGCACGCCACATTGTTTCCTAATGTCGGTGTTTCTAATTCGGTCTATTCTTGCTTTTCTCATAGTCTTGAGCGTTTTCATTCAGGCTACTCGAAGCATTCTTTTCGTTATGTTGGTTTCTTCTCTGGTTTCTATTCCGTATGTCATGATTGGCCTGATACAAGTCTTATAGATTCTGACCTTGCTATCCTTTCGCATGTATTCGTTCGCCCATATTATCTGCCTTAAGCAGCCCAACATGGCAGTCGCTCTGTTGATCTGGCTTCGATATAACTCGACAGATCCATATCCAGATATTTGAATTGCGAGACTTGCTCGATGATTTTGTCCTGAACTACCAGCTTACATCTTACGGGATCTTTAGCAAAGGTTATGCTTTTCGTTTTTTCTATAGATATGGTCATGTTCATCGCTTGGCTGACCTGGCAGAATTTGTGTAGTTGTCTCTGTAGATCGTCCTCCGTTTCCGCGAAAATAGCTGCATCATCGGCGTAGCATACCATGCTGATTCTTTTATTCTGTCCCATTCGGTATCCCATATTTAGTGATGATACTTCCTCTATAATTCTGTCCATTAAGAGATTGAACAGAAATGATGCCTCCTGGTGTGGGTATCTCTTCCGTTGGTATAAGTGTCTCCTGCCTTTACTTTAGTCATGTTGTTCATATTGAGACTGCGGACTGCTCTTACGATGGTGTCTGGCGTTTCTTTCGCTATCAGTATATTTATGATGTTGGAGAGGCGAACCCTATCAAATGCCTTGGTCAAATCGATGAAGCAGACATATGCTGGTGTATTAAATTCGATTGATTTTTTTTTAGTTGTTTGATAATGAATATGGCGTCGGTCATGGATCTGTTTCGTATGAAGCCTTGTTGTTCTTCCCTGTTTGTTATTTGTGTCAAGTCTTTCCTTCAAAATACCGCTAAAGAGTTGCATGCTTGTGATCAGCAGCGTTATGCCCCTGTAGTCGCCTGGGTGCGTCTTCTGTCCTTTCTTGAATATAGGGATAGTTATAAATTTGTGCCATTCCGTAGGTATTTCCGATGATTCTAAAATTTTGTTTTAGAGGATTTTTAGATGTTTTCCTAGTTCAGGTCCGGCATATTTCAGAAGTTCATTTGGGATGAGGTCTGCCCGGAGCTTTTCTGTTTTTCAATTTTTTAAGTAATTTTGCAAAACAAAATTAACTGGAACTTGAAACGATATATAAATATTATTATTTCTAAAGGTACTAATTATATTTTTAGTATCTGAAACACCCTACTTTATAAAACTGTAATACATTAACTTCAACAACATTATGTGCATTTTAGTGGCGTTGCCAAACTGACTGTATGCCTAATTTAGTCCAAATATTTTTAATGTTGGGATGTATATCATTTCGACTAAAATTACTGATAATTGATCAATATGTACATTTCAGCATTGCCAAAATGTCCATATTCCTAATTTAGTGCCAAGTTTTTGCAATTTTGCTATTTAGGTCATTTGGACCATTTCGCTTAAAATTACTGATAAATTATCAATTTTTGCATTTCAGCATCGTTGTCAACCAACAGACTGTATTCCTAATTTAGTACAAAATTTTTGCCATTTAGACTATTTCAACTAAAATTACTGATAAATGTGCAATATTTCTATTTCAGCATTGCCAAAATAACCATATTCTTGATTTAGTTCCAAATTTTTGCAATGTTGCGACAGGGTGTTGTTATCCTTTTGTTCGGTTTTGGGGAGTATTAGAAATACTTTGCTTGTAACGTGGTTTGTGTAAGCGTTTTTAAAATACAAAAAATAGGTAAGCTTTTTACAAAATATACAGGGTGGGCCAGTTTTAAATGTCAATAATTCACCAATCCATAGCCAATTAAAAAATAAGTTGACATGCATTATGTCATTTTCCTGAAAAATGCTTTCTAAGTAAAATACATTCCTTCAAATTTCTGTTTAAAAAATCGTTTTTTTGTCATAACTGTCAAACCGTTGGAGCAATTTTGATCAAATTTGGAACAAGCACTTATGAAATTAGTACTCATTATGAATGACGTTTGCCAAAATTCTCCAGTACCGTAGATACAGGAAGATGGTTTTAATGTTTTTGCCTTATCTTCTATGTCTCTCATTTTTCAAAAATTACAGTTTTTTTAAATTTCACTGTTCACGATGAAAAAGAAATTACCTCTTACAAAATTCGGATTTAAAACTTCGTTTACGAGATCAGTTATTACGTTCAAAGACCGAAAACGGAAAATTCACTTAAGTAGCTTAAAAAATTTCATTGTAGCCAGTTGTCATAGTTTCCAGACAAACTGAAAGACTTTAGTTTTGAAAATTGAATTGATTTCAGAAGCTTAAAAATTGTGTTTGTAACCAGTTTTCATGCAAATCGAGAGACTTTAATATTGAAAATTGATTTGTAGACATAAAAAACTACTTTTTCTAGAATTTTTGACTACAAATTCATACATTTAAACCTTAAAAATTGACAAACAACAAAAACTGACTATGAACTAATGAAAAGTAACATCAGAATCTTAAAATTTGCATTTGAAATAAATTTTCATAATTTTGAGACAAATTTCAATATTTTAGTCTTAAAAATAGTCTTAGATAGAGAACATTGATATTAGATTCATGAAAATTATCTTGAAAACTAACTTTTCTTGCTTTTTACTTTGCTTTTCATTTTCTCAGAATTCTGGACTATTATTAGTGCTTCAAAATTGCTTTCAGCTTGGAAAATCGAGTTTCAAGACTATCTTTACCAAGTTATTAACACAGCAAACTTAAAAAACAATTTTCACATTCTTCATAGACTTAAAATGGCATTCCAAGCTTTGTCACTATTAAATCGACTTCTAGACACCTCAGTGCTAAAAATTCGAGCTAAAAATTATTTCTTAAAAATCTAGATTGTTTTACGACCTCTCTTTACGAATTTGTTGACTTATCAGGCCTAAAAGCCAGTTTGTACACTGTCCATAGTCTTGAAAATGTTATTCAAGCTTCTTCACTATTAAATTGACTTCTAAACTCATAGGTGCAATAAATTGTAGCATCTTTAAGAAATTCAGACTGTTTTTAGTGCTTTTTAAGACTGAAAAATCGAGTTTAAGACTATTTCTAAAAGTCAAATTTCTTCAAGTCAAAAAGTAAAGTAATAAAAGTAAAAAATTTTGGTACCAAATGCTACGATATTAGTCTTAAGAACTAATTTTTAGAAATGAAATAGTCCAAAATTGTATTTACTTCTAGACTTGTTCCGGTCCAGAAAATTGAGTTGTACACCAATTAAAGTCCTGAAAATAGACTTTTGGACTCTTTTTAGTCCTAACTTTTAGATTATCTTTAGAAGTAAAAAATGGGTTTCATGCACAATACAATCTTTGTCTTGATTTCCGGACTGTTTTTACTTCTTGAAATCCAGTTTCAGACACTCGACCAGGATGGCAGTCTGAGAAAACAAATTATAAGACTATTCCTAGTAGTAAATAGCAAGTTTTTAGACTATTCAGTACAAATTTGGACTCTCACAAGTCTTGAATGTTTAAGTTTTACACTATAAAACGATTTTTGAAATTGAAATTTGGAGGACTGTATGTTCCTTAGAAAACGTTTTTTAGAAAAATGACATAATGCAAGTCAACTTATTTTTTGATTGGCTATCGAATGATGAATTATTGACACTTAAACTGGACCACCCTGTATATAATTATATAAAAACAATTTTTGAATTTGGATAAATTTTGGATGTGGATCTTTTCTGTTTTTGTTTTTCTTTAATGCCTCAAAATAATCTACTGTGCCGAACTAAAAGTGTACGATTTTTGAAATAATTAAGGTTAAAGCTGTTTTCACTATTCACAGAGAATTGCACATTCATTACGTTCAAATCTACCAATCTTCAATATTTTTTATGACACACTCTGTATATTTTGAAGGAAATGAAAATGTTAGTTCCAATATTACACATAATTAAGAGTGACTTCAATCAACTGTCACATGATAATTCATAATTATACAATTTAAATGAAATTAGTTGGAAACTGGAACAAATGTCTTGTAGATTAATAAGACTATTAGGCAAAGTATAGAATTGCTGGAGAAACTGCCATATGGTTGTGGGTGTTTTTATGTTCTCCGACTGCTCGAAACTTAAAAATAACCACTACTTACACACCATTGTCACGCCACTGGAATACACATAAGTAAAATTAAAAACTCATCGTCCCCCACTGATCCTCCTCATACAAGATGTGTGTGTGTGTGTGTCGGTATTTTATCTCATTAGGCCTATTATGACGATCTTAAAACGTCCAAATATTGCCGTTAGGATTGTCGGGCCGTCATATAAACATGGCGACCGGGAAATAAATGGAAATTTTATCGTTCGCTACACAAACGCCGAAGACGTGGAGGAGTCCAGGTGGGCTATTTTACGATGGGAAAAATTTCGTTTTTTTCTTCTTAGCAGATTCGCCAAATGCAAATTCCAAGGCTAAAAATATTATTGACGTCGAGCTGGGAAAGATGATCTGCGGCAATAAACCACGACCATTTATCGGCCGCACGTCAAATCGCCATCAAACGCCATGCGAAAATATGTTTTGAGATGCCAGATAGCGTTTTATTTAGTCGGAGGGCGTGTTTTTTCAGGCTGCGTTACACGATATATACTCTACGTACACACAGACAGTGGTTTCGTTGTTTGGTTTGATGTACAACCGTTCATAGAACGACGATTTCTTGGAATTTCAACAGTTCATGCACCTCTTCGGCATCGAACATTGAAACTTCAAAGAAAGCAGTTACCATATTGAGCTTGTAAATCAATTAATATAAATAAGGCCTAACAAGCTAGAATTGGAGTTTTTAACTTTTATCAGCTCGTGTGTTTAAAAGTTAATTAAAGCCATTCAAAGAAGACTACGTGCTAACTGAAGATTCCACAAATACTCAGTTATTAAGCATATTGGCACAACCAAACACATAATAATGGTATTGTTGGCATTTGTGGAACAAGAAACAAAAGCAGGACAACTTATCAATGTAATTGACAGATGTGACAAATGAAGGAGCAAACGACACATTCAGAACATGTACCTGTAGTATTACATTGTTGCGTCATCCTAATTTGGTTTAATTTTTCTCATGTTAAGGTTGTCGACGAGTATCTGAAGCAGCACCTAATTTCCATTAGTTTGCGGTTCTCTGAGATCATTCCTAGAAGATGTTCTGGCAGAAAAGGGTAGCATTTATAGCTTAAATTCTTGCCAGGACTATAGATCCATAAGCACAGTAGAATTAATCCTTGGAGTTGGAAGCTTTTAGTCTTTGTCTAAAGGGTCTTAAACCCTAACCAGTATTATCCTTTTCTCATCCACTTAGTAAGTGCCACCAAAAGACTTGCCCTAACCCCTGTTGGTTAACTTTTCCTATAGGACCTCCCTAATTTCCCTGCAGATTTACAAAATAAATGGTAAATTGTA
The DNA here is from genome assembly GCA_018691245.2 of Ips nitidus. NCBI lineage: Eukaryota > Metazoa > Arthropoda > Insecta > Coleoptera > Curculionidae > Ips > Ips nitidus. The sequence goes on from CM042788.1 coordinate 8,050,216, forward strand.
CCTAATATCCTAATAAACTTGGACTTTGACTGTTACATTTTCTTAACGATCCGTCACAGTCAAAGTAACAATCAGACTAAATCTACTTAAATACCTTTGGGACAGACTACACCACGACGGTAAAAATTTAAGTGATTTTTGAGTGATGGTCCCAATAAAGTCAAAGGGGTTATAACAGGCGACTTAAGTAACGTTTAGAACATAATGTCAAGAAGAATCAGTGAAACATTTTTCCTCCGTCTCTAGAAAATAAAAAAATATAAGTTGACTTGCACTGGATTTCAAGAACTAAAAACAGTCCGGAAATCAAGACAAAGATTGTATTGTGCATGAAACTCATTTTTTACTTCTAAAGATAATCTAAAAGTTAACTGTTAAAGCTAGAACTGACTTTACTAGGACTAAAGAGAGTCCAAAAGTCTATTTTCAGGACTTCAATTGGTGTACAACTCAATTTTTCTGGACTGGAACAAGTCTAGAAGTAAATTAAATTTTCGAACTATTTCATTTCTAAAAATTAGTTCTCAAGACTAATATCGTAGCATTTGATACCAAAATTTTTTACTTTTATTACTGAAGAAACTTGACTTTTCGAAATAGTCTTAAACTCGATTTTTCAGTCTTTAAAAGCACTAAAAACAGTCTGAATTTCTTAAAGATGCTACAATTTATTGCACCTATGATGAGTGTAAAAGTCAATTTAATACTGAAGAAGCTTGAAATAACATTTTCAAGACTGTGGACAGTGTACAAATTGGCTTTTAGACCTGATAAGTCAAAAACTTTGTAAAGATAGTCTTGAACTTGATTTGAGGTACTGAAAACAGCCTTAAAGCACTAAAAACAATCTAGATTTTTAAGAAATACTCGATTTTTTAGCACTGAGGTGTCTAGAAGTCGATTGAATAGTGACAAAGCTTGGAATGCCATTTTAAGTCTATGAAGAATGTGAAAATTGTTTTTAAGTTTGCTGTGTCAATAACTTGGTAAAGATAGTCTTGAAACTCGATTTTCCAAGCTGAAAGCAGTTTTGAAACACTAAAAATAGTCCAGAGTTCTGAGAAAATTAAAAGCAAAGTTAAAAGCAAGAAAAGTTAGTTTTCAAGACAATTTTTATGAATCTAATGTCAATGTCCTCTATCTAAGACTATTTTCAAAACTAAAATATTGAAATTTGTCTTAAAATTATGAAAATTTACTTCAAATGCAAATTTTAAGCTTCTGATGTTACTTTTCATTTGTTTATAGTCACTTTTTGGTGTTGAAGTCAATTTTTAAGGTTTAAATGTATGAATTTGTAGTAAAAAATTCTAGAAAAAGTAGTTTTTTATGTCTACAAGTACAAATCAATTTTCAATATTAAAGTCTCTCAATTTGCATGAAAACTGGTTACAAACACAATTTTTAAGCTTCTGAAATTAATTTTTATCTTTTCTCAGTCAATTTTCAAAACTAAAGTCTTTCAGTTTGTCTGGAAACTATGAAAACTAGCTACAATTAAATTTTTTAAGCTTCTTACGTGAATTTTCTGTTTCCAAGACAGGTTTTAAGTTGGATTGGGTTAGTTTTGGGTCTTTGAACGTAATAACTGAGTTATCTCGTAAAAGAAGTTTCAAATCAGAATTTTATAAGAGATAATTTCTTTTTTATCGTGAACAATAAAATTAAAAAAAAAACGTAATTTTTGAAAAATATCTAGAGACGTAGAAGATAAGGCAAAAACATTAAAACCATCTTCCTGTATCTAGGCTACTGGAGAATTTTGGATTACCTTATTTTGGAAAACTTCATTCATAATGAGTATTAATTTCATAATGCGTGTTCCAAACTTGATCAAAATTGTTCCGACGGTTTGACAGTTATGACAAAAAAACGATTTTTTAAACAGAAATTTGAAGGACTGTGTTTTCCTTAGAATGCATTTTTCAGAAAAATGACATAATGCATGTCAACTTATTTTTTAATTGGCTATGGATTGGTGAATTATTGACATTTAAAACTGGACCACCCTGTATAAGTAATCAACCACCACAATAAACCGTTATAACAAAAAAATCATAAATAATACCCAATAAACACAACTACAATGAAGCAACGTTGTACTGTTAAAATAACGTAAAAGTATTGCTTGAATCATCGTTGAATTAACTTAACGTTGAATAATGAACGTCTATTTAACGTTATTACTCAATAAGCACAACTACTACTAAATGTCTCTGGCATCAATTTGCAACAGCAACGTTGATTTGCAATTGTAGTTTAACGTTTGCTTATCAACATTTGTATAACGTCACTTAGCAAATGCTATAAAACGTTTGTAAAAGATGATTAGCTACGTTGTTGTGCTAATGGAATGTTTTATTAATACATAAAAGCACAAATGTGTAACATCGATTCAACTTTGATTAGGAAACGTTGCAGTCGAGTAGGACTTGGACATATAAGTAACTGTAGCATTTTAGTTTTTCTGAAACAGTTAAAAAATAAGGTTATTATGTAACGTTGTTATGATGTTATGATGACGGTTTTCTGTTCAACGTAAAATCAAATGAGAAACGTTAAAACAACGGTCAGAACGTTGTTCCAACGTAGAATAAATGTGTTTATTGGATAAGTAGTTCCGTACAAATTTCAAAATAATAAACCTAAAGGGGGTTCTAAATCAGAACCATAAATTACGTTGAAATGAAGTGCGAAACTAGCCAAACAGTCACTAAAATCGGCGATTACCCATTAAGTTTGGTCTCCATTAAATTGGACATTTGAGCGATTTAATGCGGAGAAAGTGTCGGTTTTGCTCGGTTCGGTCCTTTCGTGGCGTCATAAGACACAGAACCAATTTAATTTTTTTTTCAACTCAATTGCAAGTCGCATGAATATCTCAAGTGTAAACCTAACCACTCGACAAATCCTGAAAAATATTCGAAACTATACAGAAGAGTAATTACAAAATCATTGGAAACGTACGCCTGAACAAATACGTCCATATAACTATAAACAAATTGTCAGGGAATGAATGTGCGTGTGTAAACATGGAGCTTTCATAAAAGTTTACCGTTTAATAGCCCTGGTATGGGGTTTAACCGGCGGCTGGGTTTACATCTCCGAAAGTACAAAGCGTGGAAAATTTATGCTAATTTCACGTAACCGACTAAGAAAAAAAAGGGTGAAATTGAGGAAACCGTGACGTTTCAACAATGCCCTTTAATAATCCTTCGGTAACGTTGCGTAAAATGGTGTTGGGTTCCACGGAACCCATAAACCAAGCACCGAATTCCAACACCGTTCAAGTTGATAAAACGAGGTTCTAATGGCACCTCTTAATGTTAATCTACATACCGAACAGCCATTAAGCAACCTTTGGAAATCGTTATAATTAGCTCAACCTGCTCGTATTCTTTTTCCTTGTTGAGGCTGCGAAGACAGACCAGTTTTCGTTTGATGGGGCTCGCTGAATGAAGGTTTATCCTAGTAAATATTTACCAAATTCCCGAACACTTGTCGCACTGTGATCTGTGAGATATTTACGGCCCTTGTCAGCCTTTTTTGTATGTAGTACAATATACCTGTCGGCAAACAGACAAACTTTCAAGGATTTTAGGGGAATTTATTAAATCTGGTTCAGTCGTGGGATTTTTTTCACGTGTAGGTGGCAGGTGCACACAACACCAAGAAAATTATTTTTTTAACGAGCATCGAATTGTGTTTTTAGTGTTTCTTAATTGTTTTGACAGTCTTCACCCCTTTTTTCTACTTGTATGTTTTCCTCAAGTGTCAAAATAGTTGAATGACACCCTTGTAAGTATGGGAAGCACTTCATTTATTGACCAGAAAAAGTACAACATACAGTGTTTTAAAGAAACTCAATCAAATGGGTGAGCATTGTTGATACTTTAAAAATTTTAATGTTTTAGCTTTTAACTTTATTAAAAAGCCTCCTTCCATAAAATCAGAACTTTCTAAAAACAGTTTTAGCTTACATGTTCCATGAATATGGATGATGAAGATCATTGAAACAGGGTTCCAGTAACAATAAAGAAATGATTGACTATGTAAAAATTGGTTAGTAACAAATATACAAAAAAATGTATGCATCTGTGGGTTAACTTAATCCCTTTGTGTTCTGTTTCTTCCTTCCTGAACTGCTCCTCAATCAAGAGAAAAATGGATTCTACGCCTTTAGTGGTGCAAGATCACAATTTTTTTTAGGAAAGCTTCCCCTAAATGATAAAACAAAGGCAAACCTTCAGTGGTTGATGAAAATGCCACAGTATTAATGTTGGAATTGCAAACTTCTGAGTTAGCAATATGGAAAAGCATAGCTTCTATGAATGATGAAATGTGAGCAGATATTTGCAACCTGCAGAAATAATACATGGAATTTGTTGGAAATGTTAATTTTAAATGTGATGAATGCACAGAAAACCCAACACTTCAGTGTCCTGAACATAAGTCCAAAATGTTTCAGAAGCTGCTGCAAGTAAAGACGCAATTGGTACAGATAATTCAGAAGTGAACAGTATTGGCCCCCAGCAAAATAGCAGTGGAGCTAGTAGACCTACTGAGAAAATAAATAAAATACATGGAAAAACTGCTTAAAGTTTTAGCTGAGTAAAATCTACAAAAAAATTAGCTCATTGGTAATTATGTTTAGAACCATTCTTGAAGAGGAGAAGAGTACACAAAAAGAAAAACATGGTTTTTAATGACAATTCGGAAATAGACAAACTGGACTAAACCTCAAAATAGTTCACAATTTCCAAAAACCAAAAGAACCAAAATAAATAAAATCATAGAATAGCAAATATCACCATATAAACCATAAACGAAAGAAATTCAGGTTATGTAGAATCGTCATTTCCTTGTCATATCATACCATGATGTAATGTTAGAGTCATAATAAAGTAAGTTTACAAAAAGATGATTAAAGGCTTCAAAATTTTGTACAAATCTTTACAGCAAAAAGTGGAAAATCGAAGCAAATTTACCAATTGACGACAATCTAACTACCAATTAGCAGTAAACTGATAATTGTAGGTAACGTCATCAAAATACGACCGATTTTGAAAATACTGTCCTTACTGTATTATTTATTTCACTTACTCGAACGCACTGTATAACCATGTTTATTTTAAAATATTTGCTGGTCTGTATCATTCTAAATGTTCCCTCTTTTAGGACAAATATCTTTTGGAATATCCAATATAATCGGGGTATTGCACCGTCGTGCTTTAAATCAAGTTTAAGTGGTGACAGTTCATACTGTGACAGAGAAATAAAAAAAAATCACGATCTGAACCACACTTAACTTAAACTTCTGAAAAGGTCCTGAATGATCTACGGCTTTTCTAAAATTGTCAGAAGCATTCTGAAAATACCAAAACCCTCTGAATATTGAGAACTTTTCAAAAGGTGCTAGAAATTACTAAAAATGTCACTAAAAATCTCTGAATATTACTGAAAAACTAAAAATGTACTAGAAGCTTCTAAAAAGGTCCTAAATTCCTAAATTTGCAGCCAGAAGCATTCTGAAAATGCCAAAAGCCTCTGACTTTTCAAAAGGTGCTAGAATAACGTCCTGAACAATTTTTTTCTAAAATTGGCCAAACATTTTGAGCTAATTCTTCCAAACAAGCTACTCTGTAAACATTTTTGAATTGATGAGGACGTTTTTATTTAAACCCTGTACATCTTACATGAAGTTGTTTCAGAACAGTTTGGTGCAAGACATAAAAGTAGAGGAGTTTGAACATCATTAACAGAAAGCATCAGAAAATATAACTTAGAAAGGGCGATTGTCACAAAAGAGGGGATCAAGAGGTCCATCATTTACTATCTAAGACCATTGAAGACACAATCGAATTGTATGCGGATCTGTCAAAGATACAAGAGTATCGTATCTTTCAGGCCTTAATGCGGCAAAAGAAGAATACTGCAATTCTGTCCAAGGAGCTAAAATAAGGTTGAGCAACCACAGTTAGCTCTAAAGTGATATGGAAATGCCTAGCTTAACTTGATGAGAATGAATCAAATTGGATTTTCAAGAAATTTAATTGTTTTTAAGAAGAAATGGATGTATGGAATAGCTGCAAAAAGTGGACACAAAAGGGGCAAATGATACATAACGCCAGTAAAACTAGCGTGGAAAATTATTGAATGAGTGAGTCTTTCGCTCTAAGGATATACAAAAGCGAATGGAGTGTGGAGAGTGGGTTTAAGTGTTAGGAGTGAGACTGGATGGAAAGCTTCTGTATATCAAGTAAGTGAAGAGAGTGAGAGCGAGAATGGCAGAGGTGGTGAGTAAAGTTGATGGGCTTGTATCAAACTAAAGAGCGAATGGCCAAAGAGACCCTGAGAGCATTGCTGAAGAGAGTGGTGAGGTTTGGAAAAAGAAAGATAGGGAGAGAAGGGTGAGAAGGCATTTGGAGGCTGTAGAGAGGAAATTTCTATTGGTTTCAGTCCGCTGCTATAGGACTGAGAGGATGACAGGTCGTTCCCATGATGGTATGACTTTGTCTGTTTTGTGGATTTAAGCAAAAGGCATTTGACAGGGTCCAAACTAGATGACGTAATTAAGATTCTAGATTAGAACAACATTGATTACCGGTTTCAAAGAATTATACGAGAAGTGAACAGCAGAAGTAGAACAAGAATAGAAACGAATGACGAAGGAAGTGCAAATCCATACGGGCATACGCCGACAAGGTGACAGCATTAGTCCTACCTTGTTCAACATTATTATGGACCAAATCTTAAAAATCAAATAGTAAGGAAGATAAAAAGAGGGAATGCCGGAGGCGGACAAATTAACGAGATGCTGCTAGATTGAAGAACGTGGAATAGAAAAGACTTTAAAACGATATGGACGATTGAAAAATGAGCGAATGGCAGAAGGAGTAGAACTAGTCTGAGAAGAGAGGAATGGTGCATTGATCTGCAGGGAGGTGGGAAGAAACAAGTTGCCATTGTTCTTTGAGTACACACTGCTGTTCACGAGACATTCTAGCTTTTTCCAATATTTGGAAAGGTTCGTTTTAGGAAGAAATTGACAGTGAGTGTGGAAAGGGCGAGGAAACGAAAAAATGCTAGAAAAGGGCCATAGGTAAAGATGAAGTAACTGAAGAAGAGGGGATAGAGTTATAGCAAGTTTGTGGAGAAGGAAGGGTATGAAGTCAACATTTTTAAGGGAGATAACAACAGAACATTACAAGAGTCACATGAAACTACAGGAAACAAATTACAAGGATAATAACGTCCGCAAAATGACAAAGATGACTACTTAAAACCTAATATTAAGCATCCTGAGAAAAAAGTTCTCTAAAGGTAAAGGTAGTCGCAAAAGCTCCGTTTACGTGTCATTTCCCACCCTTTCAGCCCTATCAAGTAGCACGTTAATTTATGCAGCGAAAACTCGATTAAGTTAAGACGAGCCCGAGTTTTCGTCGCAAACTCGATACACTCCCTGCGTATATGAAGTTCCGTACAAGAAATTTATTTAGTAAATCTCCAACTACCCGCCTTTGAAGAGCACTAATTTACTTTCCTTTTAAACTCCCGACCCGGTGCAAACTAAAAACTCTTAATTCGCGCTCGTCAGGCCATATTTGTTTTAATAGATCGTTTTACGAGCTCAGTGAAGCAGACTGCAACTTTGTCAAGTCTCCAGAAGTGCATTTGATAGTGGAGTTCACAAGAAAACGTCATTGTTGTACCTGAATGATGTATTTTCAGGAATTTTATAATTCAGCGCTCATGTGGGATATTAACAAAAAAACTACTTAATATTTCAAAGACAATATCAATTTTACGTATTTAGGACAGTACCAGCCAGCAGTCTCTGCAATCTGTACACAAATATCAATCAATTTTTAGTTAATTTCCTAATGCTCGAGCATTTTGCAAAAAGCATGTCTTAAGAGACAGCGTTTCTTTAACTATAGTCCACCTAAATAGATGAATTTGTCATAACAATCAAGACATTAATACTTATTAATAATTATTTATCTATCTTTACGTAGAATGTGCATATCCTTACACATGATAATTAAACTTTTAAATTACATTATAAATAATAAAATAGGGCCTGTTGTATAGGCTATAGTTAAATATTTTTTAACAGTTTAGACTCCATATTGAACTGATCTTTAACTGTTAATTTTAAAGTCTAGAAACCGAATTTATTTAACAAAAATTTTAACTGGGTAAAACTGACTTTTAATAACTTTTTTCAGGCTAAACTTCTTGTATCTGTAAATCTCATTCTTTCACTGGTTGGTCTTAGGCAAATTGTGACCTTAACCTTAACCTTCTCACTAAAACCGTGATTTGTTTTAACATAAATTCGTCCTTATTGACATGATTTTTGTATAACTTTAGTAACCTTAAAACGGAAATTACATAATAAACCCGTTAAAGACTACTTTTACAGGTTTCACATAAACTGAGGTTTTAAAGTTTAACTAACTGAACCTATACACAATTGAGCATTATTCTAAGAATTAACTTCAAGTTAGGATTTGACTGTGTAAATTGACACTGAGACAGAGTAAGAGCATTTAATTTACACAATTTAAATGGCTGTCAGTAAGGTTTAATTTCGCTTTTATATACCGTTTGTTGCAATGATAAATCTCGTTAAGACCGTGATTCCGTTTAACGTAAATTGAAATTGAATTGATTTTCAATTTTAAGGTGCATGTTTTAGTTAACTCAACTGTGTAAAACTGACTTTAGTGCTCTTTGGACGGAAATTAGCTGTCTTATAAACTCGTTAAAGGTTACTTTTAAAGGTTTCAGGTAAACTTAACAGAAATTATACACATTTGAGGACAGAGTTAGCTAGAACTAAATACTGACTCGATCACAATAAGGTTCACTTTACTTTCTCACTAGTATTTGTAACAATAGCAAACCTCATTAAGAGAGCCTTTGGTTTCAAAATAATTTCGTCCTTACATGATTTTTGTAAAGTTAACTATCAATTTTCAGATGCAGAAACATATTTTTGTTCACAACAATTTTAACGAAACTGTGTAAATCTGACCTTTAAACACTATTTTAGAGCGAGAATTACATATACAAATAAGTTTTTAAGATTTAATTAATTTAGTATTAATTTAGTTTATATCTGTAAATCTCATTCTTTCATTGGTTTGTTTCAGGCAAATTGCAACCTTAACGACATGATTTTTCAAAGTCAATGTTAATTTTAACAGAGTTTAAACAAATTGAATTGATCCTTAACATAGATCTAAAAGTTAACGAAATTTGACTGTTTAAATTGACCCTTAAACATTAATTCCCTCAGTTTTAATGAAGAAACCCTCTTCAAACAGTAGTACGTTTCAAGAAAATTTGACTTGATATTGATATGATTTTTATAAATCGTTTCCTTAGATTATTTTAGGCATTCAATTTTAAAATGTAAAATACGCCAAAGTTTGGATTTTGGTCCTAACATTATGTCGCATTTTGTATAAAGAAACTTAATCTAAAAAATCTTAACAACAACACTCCATTTCTTTAACGATCATCAAAATAAGTAAAACCAAAAAGCATTCAAATATCTATTTACTTAGGTGGGTTCTGCTAAGACTAGAGGAATTATTCATCTTACCTGGAAACGGAACAATCATTAGTTATTGTTCCATCAGATTATTAGTAAATTGTTAATCGACTGAGAAAAAATTAAATTGTATTTTAATGGTGCAATAATCCAAATAGCTTTGACAACTGTGCAAACCTACAATTTATCTAAACAGGTGGCATACCACAAGAAAACTGAAAGCTCGAAGGAAACGAGCAATCAACGCTCAATTGTTACCCACGAGCTTTTCACATGCAATTACTTATAGAAATTAAAATGGATATTATATCCACCATTGTTGGCGATACGCCGTGTAAAATCTAACGGTCCCATCGCAATAATATCAAATTACCACCGGCGGTTTTAATTGATTCAATAATGAATTAATTACGCGGCTCCCCTTAATGTATACTCTGAAGTCATACCAACAGACTTACGACTTCGATAAGCTCTGAAAGGTAAAAAGCCATAAATTAGGGACTGTGATAATAAATACGGGAAATTGTTGTAAGTATGGAAAGTTCAAAGAAGCACAAGACGCATATGTATATGCATCAGGTGTAAATAATTCTTAAATTAAATTTATTGAACCTGTATCATTATGTATAGGCTTGTAGAGTTTTTAGATTTATAACGTGGATTATCAGTTTCTAGCGTAATTTATGGGGTTATTTGGAAGTAAGTCCAGGTGCTCAACGAACACATAACATGGATTAGAAAAATTTCAATAATATTTGTTGAAATGTCATTTTTTTTTTAAATCTATCACCATTTCTCTTTTTATTAAGAAACTCTTAGAAAATTCGTCAAATTTATATACTTTACACCCGCAATTACTGTACTGCGAAAAGGACTTTTAACTTAGATTATTTCCTTCATCGTACCAGCAGCCAATCAAATTCAGAGAATCTTTCTAGTTCCACCAACGACACCACCGTTTTATACTGATTAAATCCCTGGCTGCTAAAATTTAACATCAAAAATTAAAAATTTTATTAATATTTCCTGGAATCCATAAAAGCCTAAACAGGGTGTCCAAATAGCTTTCGTTTGCCAGGAAAAACAGACGGAATAGCGAGAAATAGCTTTGTTTGGACTGTTGAATGCCTGTGAGCACCCGACTAAAAAAAGCAAAAAACGGACACAGTAAAACAACTTATGGAGGTAATGAAGGAGATGAATCAGAAATGAAGAAAAATATGAAAGCAAATCAAGAAAGTCAAAACAGTAAGTTAGAGGAGATTAAAGCAGAAATTAGAGCAATCCAAGTAAGTTAAGAGTAAGACCAGTTCGAAGGAAAGCTATGAAAGCAAGCCAGGACAGCAATTTCGATGATATAAAAGGCTAACTCACAGCAATTTGTGGCTATATTGGAGAAGTGGTGTTTTGACATGAACAGGAGAGACATAACTGAAGCAGGAGAGCAAGACAAAAACAATTTTTTCACAAAACTGCGCACAAGGAAGGACACACACAGGAAGCTACAGTTTCGAAAAGCTCGTAACGCAAACAAGAATAGAATTACGAAACGGTGTAACAAACCAGGTGAGTCCAATGCAGTAACCTGTACAAAGAATATAAGAAGATAGTGAAAGTAATGGGACAAAAATCATTCGAAAGAGTTTTAAAGAAAGCTATTCCACACAGTTTTGAGAAAAGTCGTGCAAGGGGGTTAACCAAAGAATTACTAACTTTAGATATGCAGATGACACCTCAATACTAGCTCATTCGGAAAAAGAATTCAGGGAAACCATGAGAAATTTGGACAGAATCAGCTAAGAATTTGGTCTTACGTTGAACAAGAAGACGAAAATTATGATAATAGACCACAACCTTGCCAATGTTACCCAAATCGATGTGATTGAGAAATTTAACTATTGAAGATCACTTATCACAAACAAAGGCAGCAGTGACGGAAGAGTGAAGGAATCAAACGCAGACTAGCAATTGCATTGCAATATGGAAAGACTTTGCAATATCTCAACTCAACAAGCTGACATTACTAAACTCCTTGATCTTTGCTATTGGCACATATTCCTCCCTTGCGGCTCAAGACAGAGAAAGATGGAGAACCACGATCCACGATCGAAATTGAGGCAGGATGTCACCATACTCTTCCGAGAGTAGCAACAACAAGAGAAGAAGATTCTACATAATGATTACAGAAATATCGGGAAGGAGTAGTAAAGTGGTCGCCTGTACAATTTGGTAAAGATGAGTTCAACACAATTTTTGACAAAAACTTGTGGAGAAGAAGACAAAAAATTGATGGAATCCAAATGATTGGTAACAAATTTTAGAATTCCTGCAATGTGTCTGCAAGTCCAAATTTTTTTTAGCAAGTCCATACTGGTATCAAGCTAGATTCTGGCACAAAACAATAGTCCAACAGAAGGCAGACAAATTAAAGAGCAGAGGATATTTTAATTTCTCTGAGATCTGGATTTTAAGAATGGTCCATTAAAGAATAACATTTGTTTTTGAAGTTTTTGAAATCTGGGTCTACAGAAAAATGCTGCGAATATCATTCACAGAACATCATACTAACGTGTCAATTCTTAAGAAACTAAACATCACCACAAAGTTATCAACCTCATACGGTATTTTGGATACATTTCAAGAAGAACGAATGGACTGGAAAAACTTATTGTGGAGGGAAAAATCAATGGTAAACGACCAAGAGGAAGATATACGACGCGCTGGGTGGATCAAACCTAAGAAATCTTTGGTCACGGCAGCAAGCTTCTCTTGCGGCTCAAGACAGAGAAAGATGGAAAACCACGATCCACGATCGAAATTGAGGCAGGATGTCACCATACTCTTCCGAGAGTAGCAACAACAAGAGAAGAAGATTCTACATAATGATTACAGAAATATCGGGAAGGTGTAGTAAAGTGGACGCCTGTACCATTTGGTAAAGATGAGTTCAACACAATTTTTGACAAAAACTTGTGGAGAAGAAGACAAAGAATTGATGGAATCCAAATGATTGGTAACAAATTTTAGAATTCCTGAAATGTGTCTGCAAGTCCAAATTTTTTTTAGCAAGTCCATACTGGTATCAAGCTAGATTCTGGCACAAAACAATAGTCCAACAGAAGGCAGACAAATTAAAGAGCAGAGGTATATTTTAATTTCTCTGAGATCTGGATTTTAAGAATGGTCCATTAAAGAATAACATTTGTTTTTGAAGTTTTTGAAATCTGGGTCTACAGAAAAATGCTGCGAATATCATTCACAGAACATCATACTAACGTGTCAATTCTTAAGAAACTAAACATCACCACAAAGTTATCAACCTCATACGGTATTTTGGATACATTTCAAAAAGAACGAATGGACTGGAAAAACTTATTGTGGAGGGAAAAATCAATGGTAAACGACCAAGAGGAAGATATACTACGCGCTGTGTGGATCAAACCTAAGAAATCTTTGGTCACGGCATGCAGAGAAAGCTTCTCTTGCGGCTCAAGACAGAGAAGGATGGAGAACCACGATCCACGATCGAAATTGAGGCAGGATGTCACCATACTCTTCCGAGAGTAGCAACAACAAGAGAAGAATATTCTACATAATGATTATAGAAATATCGGGAAGGAGGAGTAAAGTGGTCGCCTGTACAATTTGGAAAAGATGAGTTTTTGATAAAAACTTGTGGAGGAGACAAAAAATGGATGAAATCCAAATGATTTTTAACAAATTTTAGAATTCCTGCAATGTGTCTGCAAGTCCAAATTTTTTTAGCAAGTCCAAACTGGTATCAAGCTACATTCTGCCACAAAACAGAGGGCAGACAAATTAAAGAGCAGAGGATTATTTTATAATTTTTTTTTCGGTAAGGTTCATTAGGTATCTCATTTTCGGTACTGGTTGTGTTAATTGCAATCTCCTGACATGTTGCAGGTGGAGGCCAATTTATAAAAAGTGAAAATTTATATTATTAAGTCCACCGTTGACGTAATTAACGAGACAACCACACAAAAACAGTCATCAGCTAATAGTCGTTTCATTGGACCCGAGCTAAGAGTAATTTAAGGTATCGGCGACTTTCAGGCATACCACAAAAACACAGACTTTTGCAAATCATCACAATAGGTATTTAATACATCCCCGGACTGAGATTGATCGACTTTCAATAAGTTTCGACCTGGTCTTTTTACTGTATTTTTAATGACTCCCAGTTTTTCCTCTGCCACTCTATAGGTATACCATTATTACCATTGGCACGCAAAACGCATAAATCGAACAACGCAACAATGATTCAGTAACGTATACGAATGGTATCTTCGAACTACATTTTGTCGTCGCTCGAACACCATAAAGAATACCTACTCCATCTCAATAAAAGCCCCCCACAAGAGACATTATTATTTAAATGCAAACTGCTTACACGAACAAGTTTACACAAGCTCCTCCGTCTATTTTTATGACCGGCGTGGGTTTCTAATGACACAAGGTCCGAATCGTTATACAGAGTGGAAAATCGAACCTGTGGCGACAAAGTGGAAAAAAAAGTCCGAGGGGCGGCTAAATTTAGTGTAATTTTGATTTGATATACGATCATGGGTGTGCAAAAGCCAGGCACGTTCAAAGGCCACGTATGACACCGATGCTCTTCTGTTTTCCGTCATGGCGGATTTACCAGGACCGAGATTTATGAACGTATTTACGCCCCGTCGTTCCTTCTTTGATGTTTTTCTCTAATAAAAATTCTTCAGTCGGCTTCAAACGACCGGTTACAGTTTTGGGGGGACTATATGCACCATATGTGTGGTTTGTTCGATGTCTTGTAAGTGATTTTCTTTAGTTTTAGTTCAATTATATATGTGCCATTATGGTGATCAGTGCCAGTATTAACTCAATCATCTCCAGGTGCTAAATTTTATACTTAATTCTTCTTCTTAATCACGTGACTAAAAATATCAGTCTAAACATAAAAACTGTCAAGTGAAGTTAAAGGTGATATTTTAACCTTCAAAAAAGTCACATGATTTAATGTTTAAAACTAAAAAACGGTCAAGGGACCTCTTAAATACGATTTCGCTCCATCAAATTCCCTTTCGATCATATGACCTTTAGGATCCCGTTTTGACGTTAAAAAATAGTCATTAGACATTTTAAAAAACATTTGATGATTGAAAATCGTCACGTGGCCATTTTTACTGTAAAAAGAGTAACACTTGATTTTAAAATAATCAGTTTAAACTGAAAAACAATCACGTGCGCATTCAAATAAAATATTGACATTTAAAACAGTCATGTGACCTCCAGATTTCACTTTGAAGTGAAAAAAGTCTCAATTTCAAAGGTGAGCTTTTTAAATCAAATTTCAGCATTATCACCTTAAAAAAAGTCACGTGATTTTAAAAAACATCAATTTAAACTTAGAAACGGTCACGTGACCCTTCAAATAATATTTTGACTTTTGAAACGGTCAAATTTGCTTAAACTCCATTTCAACTGAGCGTAGCTCTGTTATTTAAGGAGCTCCAAAAAGGAGTAAATAAGAAAAGTTTAAGAAAATATCATACTCTACAAGATTGCTTTAAGGTGTTTTTGTCATTAAGTCCCTCCCTAAGGAGTTATAAGGCAAAGAGTAACCGGGTGTACCAAAGGGCTTTTTTTAAACTAAAGCAGACATTACACGAAGCAAATATTTGCTTAAAATCAATAAAAATATTTGCTTTTCCGTGTAATAATGAAATATTTGATTTGATTATTTGTTAAAATATGTTTGCTGTCCTGTTTAGGTCAATATTAGTATCAGTTAAGAATGTGTAAAAAATATATTACCTAGTTAGGTTAGAAAAAATGCCATAAAAGCATAATGTGTATTCAAAATTAACATTAAATTTTTCCATTCATGTATACTTAAACAATAAAAAAATCATAAAAAATGGAAAGGCAGTAACTTACCCAAATAAATGACCCAATTTTGAATACAAGACGGAAAATTATGTTAAAAACTATAATTTTACTGGAACGAAAATTAGTTGAATTGCCTATTTTAGTGGCAGTTGGTAGTCCAAGTTGTAAGATTACCATCACTCGTCTCTAATGCATTTAGACAAAATTACAGTGTTGGTCCAAGACGAAGTAATGTACTACGCCCACTCTTATTTAGTTAAGTTAAGGTATTCTAGAACGAACTTTGCTAAGAAACTGAAAATTTAAGTAGGTTAAGGTATAAAAATTTAATTTATTTGCAAACTTGAGTTTTGAAATGACAGAAATAGACAAAATATGCCTTAAAGCTTCATAGAAATAGTTTTGAAAGTTGTCAGGTGACTGTCTAAGTAAACAGGATTTTATGATCACGTGACCACTGTCACTTACCTCAAAACTGTCAAAGTTTACTCAACTGAGATCTGGAGCTAAAAAAAGTCCAGGGAACTGTTTTCTGTCACTTTTCGATACGAGATGCGTTTTATAGAAAATAATCTGACAGTTGCCACGTGACTGTCTAAGGTAATAGTGTTTTTTAGTATAACGTGTCAAATATTAGAGACGTTAAAATTGTCAAATCTTGCCTGTAATGGCTCAAGAGATCAATGAATATTCAGTTCACTTGTAATGTTAGAGCAAGAGGTATTTTATGGGTTTTACGTAATTATTTTGACATGTGTGACGTGACTATCCATTAAAATAACATTTGTGTGTCACATGGCAACTGTCAAGTATGTCACAATTATCAAAGTTTTGCTGAGCCGAGACGTAGATCTCTAATAAATAAAAGCAGAATCTTACATTGTCAGTGCAGTTTGCGAGAAAATGCGACTTGCAACTAAAATTCGATCGTAGATTTTAAATTTTGACGTTGTTTATCGTTAATTTAAACTTTTTTATAACTTTCAACTGAAATTTGGCTGAAAATTCAAAATTCTGCCATTACTTGTTAATTTGGCTAGATTTGGTCGTGTTAGGAAATTTATGTTCTTTTTATTCCAGATTTCACAAAATTAAGAGTTTTACAGTTATTTTTGTACAATCTCTACTTAGGTTAGGTTAAATTAAGTTCTGTTAGAATACCTCAAAGTCGGCTATATCCAAAACTATAATTCAAAATTATCAAATTCAAAAGTTGCTGGAGATTTCTGATTTAAGTTGTTTAAATTAGGTGGTAATGATTAATAGTTTAAGGAATTAAGTAAATTAATTAATTATAAGTATATTTTCAGTGGAATAGTATTGATTTAATAAGTCCTGAAAATACTTAACTTACTGAATACTAACAGGTTATATTTACTAATAATTTATAATGAAAAACAGTAAAAGTAGGTATTTTTCAAAGTATTAACTTGCACCATTAAAATGTGAACCAAATCGATTTTAACAAACTCACTGTTTCTAGAATTCAAAACGACCTTAGTAAATACCCACTTATTTATCTAATAAGTAGGTACGTAATATAAGGTTTTGTAAAACGAACCAGTTTATAAAAGGGATAAGTAGAATAAGACCGTATTACTTTGCTCGTTGTATACGACGTTTAATACCGGTTTTTATGTTAATTTGATGATAATTCTAGTTGCAAGACTAAATTAATACAGTTCGGAAACTGGCAGCTGATGGAATTAAATCAAAGTAGTAGAAAATGACAGTTTGAATTATTTTAATGGCGGTAGATGTCATTCGACCACTTATGAGAAAAATGAAACTCAATGAATTGTTGCTTTTGATGTGGTTTTGTTAGCCTTTTCTTTATCATTCTCTAGAATTCTCCTAAAATTCCTTAAATTGTCTTGGCATTTTCTCCAAAAATAAATTTCTGTCAATTTTCCATGTTTATTTATACAACATCTTACAGCAAAAACTTCAAAATAAATAAATTGCAACTGACAAACAAAGTAAATAAACATATTACTTTGTTTTTGTTAAAATTAAAGCCAAAAACTTTTAGGACATACGTTACAACAATAAATTCTTACTTATTCTCAGATCATCGAAAAACATTACTTTTTACTAATGGTTAGTAGTACATTTATATCACAGTCCTTCTGCGACAACTTTGGAACTTAAATGTCAACATTTCAATTACTACCCCCCACAAGTAAAGTAATTTAGAGAGCAAATGTATTCCGTTTTATTGAACAGAACCACATTAACGTAACAAAACCAAAATAATCCTTTTATACTTGGGCGCTTCCTGAAATCGCATCAACTCCTGGGGGCCCGAGAAAACTGAAAAGCATTCAGCAACTTACGATCTTCTTGGCTTCTAAATTTACAGTCGCATGTCAGCGACAATAAACCCGATATCTCCAGATCCGTTAAGGAAACGTACAAACAAAACAAAACTTTAACCAGACTGAAATACGGGAATATGGTTGGTCGGAATCGATCGTCGTGGCCGGGCCGAAGGTAAATCGCATGCAAAGCGGAGAAATCGCGTGCCACCCTGATAAATATCCATCAGCCCTGGCTGCTTATCGGCATGATGGACTGCCACCCCGTGTTCACCGGCATTTCCGACTCGAATAATAAGGGGCGAGATGCAATTCAATATTGTAATTACCGTGTGATTTCCGGAATTTCCTGGTCTTGGGCGCACCGGGGCGATATTACTGGATTAGCAGGAAATTGCTGATTTCTGCTTCTCCAGACCTGACCTCGTCTATATGTTTTGTGATTTATAGTTAAGCGAACATCCTGCGCGAAATTGTAGCCTGCGAGCATCAGAACTGACTTGAGGACTTACGACAAGGTTAACAGAACAGACAGCAAAGAGAAGTTCTAATACATGCACGGAAATGTTACGGAATTCGTTCCTGCATATGTTCACGTTACATTAATTAAGGTTTTTCTTTACTTTGGAAATTTTGTTCTATGAGTCTTTTTACCTGAGCTACCCCATTTGAGATTACAACACTTTGGGTGTTAATACTGTAACAACGTGGGTACAATCTATTCTTCTTCTTCAAGTGCCATCTCTTCTCAGAAAGTTGGCTATCATCATGACTATTTTCAGTTTTGATGCTGCAGCTCCAAACAACTTATTTGTACCAATTTCTCAGGATATTCCTCTGCTTTTCTTTTTTGCATCTTTCCCTGCATATTCTTCAACAACACATATTCATTTTTCCTCAACACGTGGTCCAGATATTGCAGGTTTCTTATTCTTGTTGTGTTTAATAATTTTCTTTCCTTTCTCATTCTTCCGATCCATTCTTATATGACCACATCCCACACAATGCGTCCAGTCGATCAATTATATTTTTCCTTAACCTCTAGGACTCCAAATCCAAGGATCAACAAGTTTTCCGGAAAAGGCTGTACCTTGCTCACTACTCTCTCACACTTCCTAAAAATTCTCCTATGGATTAGCTTAAGAAATATTCTGAGAGCATGACTCATAAGGCTAATAAGCCTATGATCTTTACATGTTTTTGTGTTGTTTCTCTTTGATAAAAGAACATATGTTCAGGGCAGGTGTCATTAGTGTAAATCTTATTGAATAGTCCATGCAAAGCGTCAATACCTCGTTCGTCCATAAGTTCTGGGTCACTGCCTTATTACTCTTAAGCAATAGATTATCACTATTTGCCATTTCCTGTGTTTTCTCGGAATTAAACAGTGTTTTTTTTTGTGTTTGGAGAATGTGAAAGAAGGCGTTAAAATCAACGGCACCCTCATTAATAATATACGATTCGCCGACGATACGGTCGTGGTCGCCGACAGCCTCCCACATCTCCAGAATATGATGGACCTCATCGTTGAACATAGCACACAGTATGGTCTACACATAAACGTTGCCATGACCAAGGTGGTCGTGTTCTCCAAGGCACCAAGACGGGCGATCCTTCAGATTGACAACCAGGTTGTGGAACAAGTGCCGTCCGTTAAATATCTTGTAGCCCTCGTCAACGAGAACAGTGACCCTAAAATGGAAATCAGATCAAGGATAGAACAGGCCAGAAGGACATTCATTTCCATGAAGAACCTCCTCACTAGTAGAGACCTAAACCTACAGCTCCGCATACGTATATTGCGCTGTTATATCTTCCCAGTGCTACTCTATGGCTCCGAGAGTTGGACATTATGCCAAGCAATGGAGAACCGCATTGACGCCTTGGAGATGTACTTGTATCGCCGTATACTGCGCATATCCTGGGTAGACAGGATAACCAACGAGGAAGTGCTCAGGAGAATAGGTAAAGGTAAAGACCTGCTGACAACCATCAAAGATTGAAAGCTCCAATACATCGGGCACGTTATGAGGGGGGAGCGGTATGATTTCTTCCGGCTCCTTATCGAAAGAAAGATCGAGGGCAAACGATCTGTGGGCAGACGGCAGAACTCATTGCTAAAGGCTTTTACGTCAATGGTGCGGACGGACATCTATAGAGATCTTCAGGGGTGCGGTTTCACGAACCATTATAGCCAGTTGGATCGCCAACCTCCGTTAAGTAAAGACTCCCATATCTCTATTTTGTCGTTATTTCACAAATTATCATTTATCTTACCATCTTGATCGACCAGTACTTTTACATATTTTAATAGAATAGCTAAATTTCAATAAACATAGTTGCAAGGTTAAAGAAGGTTGCCAAAACCAGATTCAGGAAATGTCTGGGACATAATATTACATCAAATATTAAACAATATTATTTCCTTCTGGCATTTCGCATAACGTCTGCTTTACAAGAGAAGATGTTAGCAATGATATTGATGAATAGTTCGGATAATGACAATGTAGAAATGAAGCGAGAGATGGAAAGTAGAATGGTCCATTAAAACCGTCATAGTAATTTGGTACTGCCTCTCAAATGTTGCACTGATGCTTTTTGATGTCATTTTGGCCCAACATATCGATGATTAATAGCAAGATTTCTGGAATGAAAACGCTAGTTTGATGCAAGCTAAAATGTTTGTTTTGTCTGGAGGTTAGAAGAAATAAGGTACAATTGTGTACAAACATTTTTAATAATGTTCACAAGAATTATAATGTATATTGTTGGTCGTCAAGATATCTTTATGTTAACAATGTTCACAAGAATTATATTGTAAAGTATGTAATAAGATTTTCTAGAAAATCAACAAAACATTTAAAATATACTTAAGAAGAATTCTTTTGGAATAATATACAGGTGATGTTAAATTTGGCCATAATTTTTAAGTTTAACTGGAAGTTTAATTGCTATTTGCATCTCAGACTTGTGGATACTGTGTTTCTCTGTGATTATCTTTAAAGGTATGGTAATAGTATATTACATACTCAGGGGGAATTCTGTCGAAAAATTAGGTAATTCGCCGATACGAAAATAATTTTTAATTATTAAATAAAACAAAATTTACTTTGATGCTTTAAAAGTTATTGCTTTCTGTTGATATTTTACCGATTCAACATTAATCATGGTTTAGCGACCCATCAAAAGCACAATACTAAAACTTGCATATAGGAAAACATCGTTACTGAAACATTTAAATTAAAATTAAATTGTTTTCGACAAATGGAAGCTTGTTTAACTAACATTTCCCATTATTTGATGGTTTGTTGCATTTATCTAGTGGTAGATATGATTGAGAACGATGATGAAGTCACGTTCCGCTATTATTTATGATAATTTAAATTTAAATCATTTCGATAGAACGGAAATTGGGTTTTTTAAACAAAAATCAAAATATTTGTCTACTTTTGCATTGTACATACTAAAAATGTTTCCAACTATTATTATTATCGTAATTTTCTGATATAGACAGGATCAAGCTTCTTCTTATATCTGGCAAGAGTTGGTCAGCAGAACTTCATCAGTAAATATTTTTACCGAACTTTGCTTAAAGGAAGTGCCCTCCCTCTACCGTCTCGATGTAACTGGATCTTACGATCAACAGTGCTGTCCAAAATTTGCGATTTTCTAGAGTTTCATGTATGTTTCCAGATCAGCTGTAGCCAGAAAAAGTTATTTTTTTATTCATTTCCTCGGTACATTTTTTTTGTTTCCACATAAGTAGGATGTGTAACTCTTCGTATAGAAAATGTCCTCCATATTTAAGAAGCTCTGCAGGTATATTGTGCCTTTGGGTTTTCAGTTTCTTTTCTTTCCTCCAGTGACGATTCTTCTACTGACAAGTCTGCTGTTTGATAGTTATTTTCTGCAGGTCTTTCATCGCATTTTGATAGTTACAGAGGTCTAGTTTTGATCACTGTGTAACCCTTGAAACCCTTTTTAAAGTATTATCAAAACACAACTAATTAGGGACGTAGTGCAGTGAAAATTTGAACTGGATGACAAGTTGTTAATGTCAACTTTGACAGCTTGTAACCAGATTGTTTTGATAGTTACAGAGGTCTGAGTTTTGAGCACTTTGTATCACTTGAAATCTTATTTAAATTCCTTATTAAAGTGTTATAAAGACTAGATTGAGTTGATTATGAAAATTTTCTTTTCATGTTTTGAGTTGTTTCTTTTGTTGTCATTTACTACTGTTTTTTTTTTGTGTTTTGAACACCCAATGCGATTTTATGGTGAAGCAATTTTGACGCCCTCTAGCGGCCAAACGGTATGACCAATCAACTCATGGGGGGATATTTTTGAAAGCTTGTAATCTGCACTATCTTTTGTTTTCTATGATATTTTGACGTATCTTGTCAAGTAAGGGAGTAAATTAGGGTGAAAGCAGCGGGTGTCTAAAAATGTGCGATTTTATGGTGACGCAATTTTGACGCCCTCTAGCGGCCAAACGGTATGACCAATCAACTCATGTGGGGATATTTTTGGAAAGCTTGTAATCTGCACTATCTTTTGTTTTCTATGACATTTTGACGTATCTTGTCAAGTAAGGGAGTAAATTAGGGTGAAAGCAGCGGGTGTCTAAAAATTAGTGATTTTATGGTGAAGCAACTTTGACGCCCTCTAGCGGCCAAACGGTATGACCAATCAACTCATGTGGGGATATTTTTGGAAAGCTTGTAATCTGCACTATTTTTTGTTTTCTATGACATTGGAACACCATTTGTTATATTCAACCCAGTTGCGGTTAGCACGATGTAAAAGAACAATTCAAGGCGAACATTTTGAGCTTTTTAAAGTTGCTGAAACCCCAAAAATGGCGGAAATACGGAATTTTTTAAAAAATTCCATAAAAAGTCGAATATCTCGGAAACGATTAGAGTTTCGGGAATCTGCAAGATATAATGACTTTCTGCACCCAGTGGACCCACTTAGAACCGGGTAAACTTGGACACAACTAGCACAGTCAGAGATTCAAATTTATTTTTGTTTTTTGAATTTCCTGTTTATGTTCAATGGTGTTGCGGTTAGCTCAAAGTGAAATAGCAGTTCAAAGCAACCATTTGGAATTTTTTTAAAGTCGCTGAACCCCGAAAAATAGCGGAGATACAAAATATTAGTTAGAATAGTTAGAATTGCAAACAATTTGCAAAAAAAATGAAAATGTTCAGAATGACTTTGTTCATCCAGTGAACTATGTTTCTGGGTCTACTTAGAACTGGGTAAACGCGGTTACATTTGGCAGAGCTTTAGTATAAAATTTAACTATTTTTATTTTTGTTTATTGAACACCCTGTAAACGTTCAATAATTGTAATGCGGTTAGCAAAATGCGAAAGGCCAGTTAAACATAAACATTTTGAGATTTTTACAGTCCCTGAAACCACAAAAATGGCGGAGTTAGAAATTTTCAAAATTTGTATGCAATTTCCCAAAAATAGTAAATAAGAAAGTCGAATATCTCCGCAACGATTAGAGTTACTGAAATCTTACATTTTTTATTTTTATAAGAGATCAAAAATGTTCAAAATGACTTTTACCTACAGTGACCCAGGTAAAAAGAAAGTTAGGGATCCTTTGTTTCAATTTTAACTGTTTTTATTTTTGAACACTCTCTATTTGTTGAATTGTTTTGCGGTTAGCACGATGTGAAAGAGGAGATGAAGAACATTTTGATCTTTTTACAGTCGCTGAGACCCCAAAAATGGTGAATATACGGAATTTTCAAAATTTTGATGCAATTTCCAAAAAATAAAACAGTTGAATGCCTCGAAAACGGTAAGAGTTACGGAAATTTTGCAAAAGATCAAAAAGGTTCAGAATGTTCTGCATCCAATGGACAATGTTTACACCGACTTAGTTTTTTCTTAAACTTGTACTAGGTGGAAGAACAGTGGAAGAAGAACCTTTTGAGTTTTTTATTGTCTCTGAATCTGACAGACTGAATTGGCGAAATTATAGCAATTCCCAAAAAAATAGAAAAGTCGAATATCTCGGAACTGGTTAGAGTAACAAAAATTTTGCGGGAAGGCAAAGCTGTTCCTGTGGTGTTCTGTTAGTGGACTATGTTTACACCTCCTTAGAACAGGGTAAACGAGGTTACAACTGGCAGAGCGTTATTATCAAATTTAACTGTTTTTCTTTTTGTTTTTTGAACACTCTGTATATGTTCAATCATATTACGGTTAGCACAAGATAAAAGAGCAGTTAAACACAAACATTTTGAGCTCTTTACAGTCGCTGAAATCACAAAAATAGCGGAGATAAAAGGTTTTCAAAATTTTGCTTTGAAATTTTGGAAAAAAGTGGAATATATCGCAAACGGTTAGATTTAGGGACATTTTACAAAAGACAAAAAAATGTTTTCAGCAACAACACAAACAAACATTTTGAGCTTTTGACGGAATTATGCAATTTCCACGAAAAAAGTAAAAAAGTGGAAAATCTCGGAAATGGTTAGAGTTACAAAAATTTTGCAAGAGAACATAAATCGGTTTATTGAAAAATAGGGTTTTACCTTTTACAAATTCAATTTGATCCTTTGTTGGAAAACACTTGTTTGAATACCGTTATTTTTCCTGGCCCTTTAAACGTCAATATTTTTTCATTAAACATGTTTTTTGATTGATGCTGCACAGAGTCTAGAATGACTTGAAACTCAAAACCGGAAAGTGCATAACATTTCCAATAAAAGTGGAACGATCCAGGCGTGAAAAGTTCAGTGAGCATTGCTCTACTGACCCATTCGTTACGCCGTAATTTTCCCAATTCGAATCGCACCGAAAAATGACAAATCACATTTTTTTTGGGGAACCAGTCCAGGCAGTCAGCCATGTCCGGCCAATTGAGACGTTTCAGGTTGCCATAATAATTAATTTCCGTGTTGTGCGAAGCGAGACAGGCTGCGGTTCACTTGGTATTCTCTCCATCTAATTCAGTGAAGTCGTGTTTGCGCATCGAAAATCATTCAAAATAATAACAAGGGAAAAGAGAAATCAATTTTCAAACAAACTGTAAATCAAACTATATAGAAGCATTTCGAAGGCCTCGGGGTCGAGTAAACGAGACTCATATTTTCCGGAATAATAAAATATACATTGTTTGCCAAGGCAGACTTTCCTTATAATTTTATTTTTGCCCTTTTCTCTGGAAAAGGTAATTTAAATGTAGGTCTTCGCGTGATGTTCTCGGTTCATTAAAAATGGGGAAATTGTGCGACTCACCACCGCCACCGAAACTAAATTGATTTTTTTCTCTTTTGTTATTGTTAGTAAAACGAAACCCGCGTGGGTCTTAAAACAGTCACGAAACCATCGTATCAACAATAAACCACGAGGTCGTACCACTAAAATATAATTACCCATTGTAATGGAGAGTTTGAATTACCGAAACACGTCCGAAATTTATTTCACCTGTCACTGGTGACTAAGAACAATCTATTAGTGACATCGGCTTACGACTAGGTATGTCCATTATTCCATGCCACCCAGGTATCTGTGTTGATGTAAATTATGGTGATATTTCAATACTGTTTCTTTTGATTCGGCAACTTTAATGTTGCCGTATCTTATCAACTAAACGTAAAATTTTTTCTAGTCATTTCAAACGTCAGACTAATCCGCAAACGATTGCATTATGAAACGATGACCCCAAATGAAAATAGGTTTGCTAGTAATTGGGTTCTATCAGTCAAATGAAACAGACATGTGTAAAAAGAGTAGAAACGTTTGATGATGATTAGCATTCTTTTTATATTAATAAGTCAGCTTTAGTAACTCAGTTTGACTTGAATTGCTTTTTAATTGGAAATATCATGCCATAACAACAGATACACGAAAATGATTCCATGATACAAAGTTTTAAGTAAATGATGCTAAAATATATTGCAATGTGATCAGTAATGTAAGTGGTTCTATATCATGTGATTTTAAAGTGAGTGAGTTGAGGTACCAATGAATCTATTTTTATGTAAAGTTGTATGTGGAAACTTATTGAGAAACAAGCAAAACAATTTTCTTTTGCCAGAGATTCTAACGATTTATTTTGCAATGACGTTCTTTTTTCATCTGAAAGTAAGTAACGTCAGTTTTTGATTAACTCTACCAGTAATTTATAATTTTACCACATTTATCTGAATTTGCAAATCGACATTTCAATTTCAGAAATTGTATTATTCATAAATCACTATAATTTCCGTTCAAATTTATAACATTTACCTGTTTTTATTTCACTTATTGTTTGTTAACACAATTTTGCACTAAATGTAAAAAAACTGCTCGTCAAAAACGGACAGCAAAACTTTTGCTTTTTGTTTGAGCGATTGTTTCTTCGTATTGAGTGATTTGATTTTAATAAATTTTTGTCACGTTTAAAACGAAATTTCTTCCTTTTTCTGATTTAAGACTTAAATAATGATCGTAAATTTGCCACTGATCCAAGTGTACAGAATGTGACTGAGGTGTAGTAAAAAAAGGTTCAAAAAGAATTTAGGAGAATTCAAGAGAATGATGAAAAAAGGCGCTTTAAAAGCAACAATTCAAGACAAGTTATAAAATGCCAAGTATAGTCTTTACAACTGACAGTTCTGACGTTAAGGAACACTTTTTCATTTTTCTTACGTCACGTGACAGCTGTCATAATTGTCAAAACCCGTTTACTAGTGCCTTGAAACTATAAAATTATAAATAGTTGCTATTTTGAGGAATTACACTGGAAGTTGCGTTTACAGCTCCATAGAGCCAAATTTGACAGTTCTGACGTTAAGAAACACTTTCATACTTTTTTTACGTCACGTGAGAGCTGTCATAACTGTCGAAACCAATTCAGCAGTGTTTTAAAAGTGTGAAGTTAGAAATAGTTGGTAATTTAAGGAATAACACTGGAAATTGTGTTATAAGCTCCATGGAGCTTAATATGACAGTTTTGACGTTAATAAACACTTTAATACCTATCTTGCCTCACGTGACAGCAGTCATAATTGTCAAAACTCACTAACCAGTGACCTGCTAGTATAACATGCGAAATAAATGTGTTGTTGTTCCAAGGAATTGCATTGTAAATTGTGTTGCTGCTCCATGGAGCCAAATTGACAGTTTCGATGTTAAGGAACACTTTCATACTTTTCTTATATTACGTGACAGCTGTCATAACTGTCGAATCCCGTTTGCCAGAGCCTTGAGAGTATGAAAGTAGAAATAGTTTGTAATTTGAGAAATTACACTGGAAGTTGTGTTTCAAAGATTCATGGAAATTTGTTAGTAGAGACGATAAGGAACAATTTAGTGCTTTGCTTAGGTCACGTGACAACTGTCACAACTGTCAACATTCACTCACCAGTGACCTGAAAGTATAAAATGCCAAATAGATGTGTTTCTTTGAGGAATTGCATTCTAAGTTGTGGTTACAGCTCCATGGGGCCAAATTTGATAGTTCTGACGTTCAGAAACACTTTAATACTTTGCTTGCGTCACGTGACAGCTGTCATAACTGTCGAAACCCGTTCATCAGTTCCATGAAAGTATGAAATTAGAAATAGTTGCTAATTTGAAAAATGAAACTGAAAGTTGTGTTTACAGCTCCATGGAGCCAAATTTGACAATTGGGGAGTGTTAAGGAACATTTTGATACTTTGCTGGCGTCACATGACAGTTGTCATAATTGTCAAACCTCATTAGCGACCTGAAAATTTAAAATTTCAAATAGATGAGTTTCTTTGAGTTATTGCTCTGTAAGTTGTGTTTACAGTTCCATGGAACCAAATTTGACAGTCCCGACGAAATTAGATCCAGTTTGAGAAATTACACTAGAAGTGGTGTTTAAACCTCAATGGAATCAAGTTTGACAGTTCTGACGTTAAAAAACATTCTAATACTTTCCTTGCGTCACGTGACAGCTGTCACAACTCACTCACCAGTGACCTGAAAGTATAAAATGCCAAATAGATGTGTTTTTTTTAAGAAATGCACTATAAGTTGTGTTTACAGCTCCATGGAGCGAAATTTTACAGTTAAGAAACATTTTAATATTTTGCTTGCGTCACTTGACAGCTGTCATCTGTACAAAATAACTCACCAGTGCCAAAATAAATATGTTTTGTGTATTTCAGCATATTTTTTTAATTAAGCCTTGTGGTAAATCTCTACATGTTATCGTCAGTCTGGCGATTAAAAACTATTTACAAAATGTATTGCAAAACTTTAAAAATGGGGTTATAATTTGGGGAAAAATTTGAGTTTAACGGCTTCCAAATACTAAATCCACCAAAAAAAAATGATGGGCTATTTTCGATAAATGTTTGGGGGCTGGATTAGTTTTTACTGTTCCGGGTTATTTTGAAATATTAATGGACCTTTAAACAGCGAAAAAATTACCATCCTGGAAAATGGGTTAGTACCGTCTGCTAATGCTCTCTTTGAAGAAAATAATTACTTATTACAACAAGTTAATTACCCAGGCCATTTTAGAATAACAAATGCTGCAGGACAACGACGTTTTAAAGGTTTACCATGGTGATTAAGAAGCCCTGATATAAATCCAATAAAAAAACACATTTGTGAAAATAGTTAATGCAAATAACACTTTTATGACAAATAATGCTGAAATACTGTGCCACAAAATAGATAATGATTATAACAATTAATAAAAGTAATAATAAATTACTTGCTTTTTTCATTAAAAAAAAAACAAAACAAATTTTTTTTATTATTTAAGTATTATTTATTTAAAATTTAAATAAACGACCAATAGCAGCATGAGCATGGGTTAGGTTAGTCTATTTGGACCAATTGAAAATTAAGAAATCTTATTCTAGAAACAAGCAGGATTTGCATGCTACATGGTGGTTTAAGAGTCCATATTGCTTTTCACGAATATAAATAATTAACATTGGCCTCTAGAATATTTAGTTGAAAATTAGACTAGATTATTATCAACTTATAAGTGTGCTAATTGTGTGACAAAATAATTAAAAATACTTTTACAACTCATTCGCTCCTAAATTATTTTTTTTACATTTAGTTCCCGAGAATTAATAAATATTTTAAATGAATATAACAAATCGACTATTTCCGGCTTTAATAAACTCGCAGCAATTTGAGCAGTTTACGGGAATCGAAATGTTTTTTTTTTTGACCGAATCAGCGCATTCCATGAACGTTCTACGAAACGTTTAAATTACGGCGGGTACCGTCAGAAAAAAAAACAAAAGCAATTACTCGGTGCCCAGTTACAAAATCGATTTTCCACCGGAATTAAGAACCGCCGAAGTGCCTCAGGTTGCCGCCACGGATCGTAAAAATTTTTATATTTCCAAGTGGAAAAAACGAGTCGAATTAATAAAGCGCTCCAAGGCGGCATTAATGTCCCTCCATCCGTTTTTTTTTGCCTCTTTATTTTGTTCATCGCTGGGTGCGTCTTTGTGTGGCACTTCCACCACTAAACTTTACCAATTTGGGCTATCAGCGTTAAACTGATCCAATCAGATCGCATTTATAGCAGCTATTTGCGGCTATCACTCCTCAAAATCTGTAGCGGGAATAAATCGGGCCTGTTCTCGACAAGGCCCAAACTAAAATTGGATAGAACCGAACTTGCTTCACTATATAATACCGCTAACGACGCTCAACTTTTAAATTAACTTTGCAATATTGCATTTCGTAGTAACTCCTTCACAATCTCTGTCTTTGTCTTTGCAAACTATTTAGACTTGAGCTGGTAAGCAAATTTAACTTGTGCTTTATGCCAGCAAATATATACTGAAAACACTAATTGGAAAACTCAACTTCTTGTTTTAGAGTGATAATTGAATGAGCACATAACCTCTAATTTTTGCTGTTTGAAAATATTTGAAATTATAATAGATTGATTAATTTTAAACTTTGCAAACAAACTGTGGTGATTGGTTGAATTTTGTACGTTGAATTTGATTTCAGCAAAAACTACTGAGACTACTTTATTTTTAGGTAGTTCGTTAATATGCCAGGTGTCCCAAACTTGAGTAACAAACCTTATTTTTTAAATAGGACATTATTTGATATTTGGATTCTTCATCAAATTCTAGGTCTATTTGATATAAAATGTCTATACAGATAACAAACAGTTTCTACTTAAATATCAAAAATATAAACAATAATTGGTCATCCAATATAAAAAATCCATAAGTTTGGTTACTTAAGTGATGAATCAATGTTGACAGAAATAAAAAAGACATAAATATCTGCAAGTTTTTTGATAAAATTAAACTAGCATCATTTGCGAATTACTATAATATGTATTTCTTTAAATTTTTTACATAATTTGTTTCTGATTTTGTGGTTTAATTAAAAAACAAAGAAACGATGAAGATCTTGCCAATGCTGGAGAAGGGGGGATTAACAAAGGATTTTTAGAAACATATCTGTAAGAAGGAAGATGGATGGGTTCAGAGAAAACAAAAAACAAAAAGATTTTGTGTTAAGAATTGGCAGCCTTGTCAGACAAAAGGGCTTTATTGATAAGAAGAAGCACAAGAGCAAAAATTGCAAAAAAACTGAATTTTCAATATTGAACCGAATTTGTTGGAAACATGTTCAAAGCTAAGCTGTGAAGAAGCAAATAGCTTAAATTACTACTTAATTAGACTTTAGAGAGATTAAGAAATCCATGTTTTCATTAATTATGTGATCAAAAAATTCTGCAAAAAAATGTTAATTGCAGAAGCCAAAACATTGATAAATATTATAGTTTGACATACTTTCACTGAAAATGCCTTTTATAGTCTCAGGCATTTATAAAGTTAATTGAAAAAAAAATACTAACAAATCGACCAATACAATATCAAAAAGTAAATTGGAATGCACAGTTTCCATTTGGAAAAATGTAGTACACAATAGAACCCAAATTGAAGAACACTTGTCCAAACAATTGGTTTAAAGGCTTTGTTTCCGAGATAAAGAATATCAAAGTTTCAGTTTGTCATTGATATTTGCTAAATCTTTACATTTTGTTCTTCAATCAATTTTCCAGATTGCATTTCAATGCACTTCTAGCGACTTAAAAAATTCTTCAATTGGTGAAAAATTATTGAAAGTTGCGTTCCTATTTCTTGTCATCTTGTTTCAATGATGATTGAGTTTTCTAATTCTAATGCTTCGCTCTTTACACTGATATTCTTCTTCGGGGAGTCAAGCTTCGTTTAGCAGCTTTATTCTTTGTTCCTTATTTCTTCAACTTTTAAGAAAGTTGGATTTATGGCATTTCTGCACTTCTTATGCTTCAGTAACTATCACTGTGCTGGCAGTGAAAAGTTATTTAAAGTTTTGTTTCTGTTTCTTGCCAGCTTTTTTCAATGATGATTAATTTTTTCAATTCTGATGCTTCGTTCTTTACACTGATATTCTTTCTCGGGGAGTCAAGCTTAGTTTTGCAGCTTTCTTAAGCTTTGTTCCTTATTTCTTCAACTTTTTAGAAAGTTGGATTTATGGCACTTCTTATGTTTCAGTAACTAACACTGTGCTGGCAGTGAAAAGGTATTGAAAGTTTGATTCTGTTTCTTGCAAGCTTTTTGCAATAATGATCGATTTTTTCAATTCTGATGCTTCGTTCTTTACACTGATATTCTTCCTCGGGGAGTCAATAAGCTTTGTTCCATATTTCTTCAACTTTTAAGAAACTTGGATTTATGGCACTTCTGCACTTTTTATGCTTCAGTAACTAACACTGTGCTGGCAGTGAAAACTAATTGAAAGTTTGATTCTGTTTCTTGCAAGCTTTTTGCAGTAACTATCGATTTTTTGAATTCTGATGCTTCGTTCTTTACACTGATATTCTTCCTCGGTGAGTCAATAAGCTTTGTTCCGTATTTCTTCAACTTTTAAGAAAGTTGGATTTATGGCACTTCTGCACTTTTTATGCTTCAGTAACTAACACTGTGCTGGCAGTGAAAACTAATTGAAAGTTTGATTCTGTTTCTTGCAAGCTTTTTGCAGTAACTATCGATTTTTTGAATTCTGATGCTTCGTTCTTTACACTGATATTCTTCCTCGGTGAGTCAATAAGCTTTGTTCCATATTTCTTCAACTTTTAAGAAACTTGGATTTATGGCACTTCTGCACTTTTTATGTTTCAGTAACTAACACTGTGCTGGCAGTGAAAACTAATTGAAAGTTTGATTCTGTTTCTTGCAAGATTTTTGCAATACTGATTGATTTTTTCAATTCTGATGCTTCGTTCTTTACACTGACATTCATTTTTCCAACTCTGATTACATGCCAGAAATTAGGTTAGGTGTCAAGTAATAGCTATCATTACGAGTTTGTTGAAGAATATACTAATTTTAAACTGTTTTGGTCAGACTTTAAATAAAGATGCAATGCCATCAATCCTATTTTTTTAAGAAACATTCCAAAAATCTTGTTAACTTCATCAATGTATAAAATATGTCGTTTTGGTCGACGTAGCCAATTGACTGTTTTTTTTTTCAATTTGCAATTTCCAAGCAAATACAGAAGCAGACAAAACAAATAACCGGAACTGTAATTCGGCTATGTTCACTTCGTAATAATTGAATCGTTCCCGATTGATGTAACGTCAAGGTGTGCAATTTCCCAACCAGGCGCTTATTACGCGCAAGATGCAACTACGTAAACGTTCCATTTCCTATTGGACCGGTATAATTTCGCTAAGGCCCCGTTTACACTGGCACACTTTCCTAATTGCAAGTTTTTCTTCAGTCTTATTGATTAATCTTTTATGTACCAGAATAGATTAAGCGAGTTTTTGTTGATAGTGTATTAGTTTTAATTTCCGATTGGATTGGAGGGCAGCGCTGCATTCGAGATGTAGATCTAGTGTGAATAGGGTTTAACAATCTTAGCGGAATCAACATGTGTGCACATTAATGAAAGATGAAGGAATTACGGATCGTATTGTGCTCGAGCAAATCTCGGTTGCAATTCAGCCAGAAATTAGGCTGAATTAGTCCCTCTCACTGGCTTATTAATTCTGCAAGAGATCCTGGCCTCCTCAGGCCAATGCAACGTTGAAACCCTATCAATAATCATAATAAACCCAGCAAGAGACCGTGTTTGACCAGACAGATTTCAATGGAAAATATTTAATAATATATTCAAATAATACACGTGTGGTAGCTAGTTTTGACTGTTTTTGCTAATTGAGATCGTAAATTATTTGGCAACAAAAGTCAACCTGGTCCTGGGGCTGAATTAATATGATAAATGTTTGGATTTTGGCAGGATTTTCTGCATAATAGGTTTGCTAATGAATCGCGTAATATGAACGGAGTAATAATAATTTTGTGGGTTCAATTTTTGATGCAATTTATTATATTATATGTCCATTACCTTAATTCGATTGGATAATGATCATTTTGACCTACTCTACTTTAAAGTAGTGGATAAAAAGTTAGTTTTATAAAACACCATGAATTTACTCAATAAACTGCTGATGAACCCCTTTCGAATAAATTTGAGTTCAAACATTTTGAAAACAAAACTAGACACAAATTTCTGGTGTGAGGTATCGGTTAGAGTTATTTTTCGAGAAGTCATTTCGGTTTGACAGTTTCCAAAATATCTCTTAAGCTAGCGTAAACTTAATTGGATTGTTTTTAACCTTAGGAGTATAACTAATAACAAACTTACTGCAACTACTTTTCGAGAAAATCCACGTTTCATGGAAAAACCACCCTGTATACACTAGTTTAGGAAATACTTTGCAAATTGGCAAACCGGAATGACTGAGGTAACAAAACAATAACCTCGTTTGTCTAGTAAGGGACAGGTGACGGAAATCGCCATATTGGTGAACGATATACTCTTAATAAGGTATTCAAATATCCAACAAACCTCACAAAGTACGTTTTTAAAAAATGTACAGGAAAGAAGCATTTAAATAGTTTGACAATGGAAGCTTTTTTTACTGTCTTGAAGGTTTTTTATTGTCTCAGGATAGTCAAAATTGAGTTAGTAAGTCCTGTTACTGTGTTGAAGGCTTTTTACTGTCTTTAGATTGTCAAAATGTGTCATTGGAAGCCTTCTTTACTGTCTTGAACCTTTCTTATTGCCTTAGGAATAAAATTGACTTTGTATGCTTTATTATCATCTTAAAGTTGTCTAATTATCTTCAGATTGTCAATATTGACTTTCTAAGCTGTCTTATTGCCTTGAAGGTTTCTTAGTTTCTTCAGATTGTCAAAATTAGCGCAACAAACGTCATACTCTCTTTGAATTGTAAAAATTTGAAATTGGAATTGTATTTCTTATTGTCTGTGGATTGTCAAAATTAAGTTTGTATGCTTCATTATTGTCTTAAAGTTTTCTTATTGTCTGATGATTGTCAAAATTGATGCTCAAAACGATTTTCTTTTTTTTTTTCAAAATTTGCTGTTTGAGTGTTTTTATTGTCTTAAAGCTGCCTGCTACTGAATTTAAAGTTCTAAGTTTTGCTCTTGTCCTAAAACTATCTTAGAGTCCTCAAAATATCTTAAAATGATGTTAAAAGTGTTACTACTGTTTTGAAGATTTTTTTATTGACTTCAAATTGAAATAATTATCTTGGTAAAATTAAATACTCTCTTGAAGCTGTCTTATTGCTTTAAGATTGTCAAAAAACCTTAAGATGTTCAAAACGTTTTACTCTTGTTAATTTGCCAAAATTTGACGTTTCAAGTGTCTTAAAGCTTTTTTACTCTCGTGTGATTGTTAAGTTTCAAGTTCCAAGCTTTGTTACTATCTTACAGTCTTCAAAATGTATTCAAATGATGCTGAAAGCTCTACTAGTGTCTTGAAGCTGTTCTTATTGTCTTCAAATTGCCATAACTGACTTGGCAAGTTTAATAACTGTTTTGAGTTTATTGCTTTAAAATTGTTAAAATTTATGTTTAGTTTAAAACGTTTTATACTCGTTAAGTTGCTAAAATTTGACGTTTTGGGTGTTTTGAAGTTCTTTAGCTGTCTTGTAATTGTTCAATTTTTAGTTCCAAGCATTTACTACTACTATTTACTGTTTTAAAACATTCTTCAAAATGCCTTCAAATGATGCTGAAAACTTTGCTAGTATCTTGAAGCTTTTCTTATTGTCTTCAAATTACCGTAACTGACCTGGTAAGTTTAATAACTGTTTTACAGTGTTCAAAATGTCTTCAAATGATGCTCAAAGCTTTACTATAGTGTCTTGAACCCCTTCTTATTGTATTTAAATAGCCATATCTGACCTGGTAAGTTCAATAACTGTCTTGAAGCTGTCTTATTGCATTAAAATTGTTCAAAACGTTTTACTCTCTTTAATTTGCCAAAATTTGACGTTTGTAGTGTATTGAAGCTCTTTTACTGTCTTGAGTTAAATTTCAAATTCCAAAGTTTGTTACTGTCTTGAAACTATCTTACAGTCTTCAAGATGTCTTCAATTGATGCTGAAAACTTTACTATAGTCTCTTAAAGCTGTTCTTATTGTATTTAAATAGCCATATCTGACCTGGTAAGTTCAATAACTGTCTTGAAGCAGTCTTATTACATTAAAATTGTTAAAATTAAAGTTCAAAACGTTTTACTCTCTTTAATTTACCAAAATTTGACGTTTGTAGTGTATTGAAGCTCTTTTACTGTCTTTGTTAAATTTCAGATTCTAAAGTTTGTTACTGTCTTGATACTATCTTACAGTCTTCAAGATGTTTTCAATTGATGCTGAAAACTTTAATACAGTCTTAAACCTGTTCTTATTGTATTCAAACTGCCACAATATGACCTGGTAATTTAATGGTTTAATAATTGTCTTGAAGTTGTCTTATTGCTTGAAAATTGAAGTTTAAAACGTTTTACTCTCTGTAATTTGCCAAAATTTTACGTTTGTAGTGTCTTGAAGCTTTTCTACTGTCTTGAGATCGTTACATTTCAAGTTCTAATGTTTGTTATTGTCTTTAAACTATCTTACAGTCTTCAAGATGTCTTCAAAGGATGCTGAAAGAAATTTAATACAATTAATATTACAAAGGTAAATCTGTAGTATCATAAAGTGCATCTATTTCCCTAAACATTGAAACCTTTAATAAGCTAAAGTTTTAAAACATATTTTTTTTTTCTAATGGAATAAATAAAATAATAAAAATTACTGAATTTTCTTTGTTTTTTTTTAAACAGCAAAGAGGTTAAAGGATTCAAAAAGCCACATGTTGCTTGTGCTCAAGACATTTAAACGAAAATTGTTTTGATTGGACTTCACAGCTTCTTATTACATTATTATTATTGTAAACCGAGTAAAATAAACTGCTCGCCAAAAAGAATGGGACAGCAAAATATTTGGTCATTTTTGAGCGGCTGTTTCTTCAAAATGATTCACTCGATTTTAATAATTTTTTTGAGGATTAAAAGGTATTTTCTCTTTCTTTCTGATAACCTAAATAATCTTTTTGAAAGTTTTTACGGATTTGAGTATACTGGGTGTAGTCAAAAAATGAAAAATTTGGTCTAATGCCATTTCTTGCCAAAATATATATATATTTTTTAAATAACCTTAATAGAGTTTTGTGGTCATTATCTCTAGACGTTTTCGGCAGTTTGGTGATTAAGGGCCGTTTCCAAATTTTATTGCAAAATTTCAAAAATGGGATTATTTTTACTTTTCTTGTTTTTAATTTAACCATTTTTTAAATCTTTTGTGGTAGAAGAAAGGTTACACTTAAAACTACCCAATATAAGTAAAAAGCTAAATCTGCGTTATACAGGGTGACACAAATAAAACTTTGAATACAAAATCATATTTTTATCATAAATCTTGGCATGTTCGGTGATTTTAATGGAAAAAAATTATATTGGATAAAGAATTTTGTTTTATTTGCCGATTAAGAACCATTTATAAAATTTATTGGTAAATTTCAAAAATGGGTTTATTTTTACATCTCTTTATTCAAATTCAACAATTTAAGTAGATTTTTTCGACTTTGTGTTTTTACTTTCACTTACACTCACTACTCCACTGTGGGAATATAGACTACCTACTTCTTTTCAATTAAATTGGGTAGTTTTAAGTGTAATTTTGCTTATCCCTTATTTCTTCAGCAAAAAATTTAAAGAAATTGGTGAATTTGAACGCATTTTCGAAATTTACCAATAAATTTTATAAACGGTTCTTACTCCTCTGTTTTGGTCTTTTTTGCTTCTTCTTGCTCTGTTTACATTTCTCATTGGAGTTACTTGTTACTATTTTTGAAAACTGTTTACTTTTCGTATATATTGCTTTTTACATCGAGTCAATTGACGATGTTACCCACGTTATTTATACCCAAGCTAAATCTAAATTGGATAAACAAAAAAGCAATTTCAAATAGAAAGAAAACCCAGAAAAAGACAAAGTACAAAAATAAAGCAAAACGAAAAAAGAACAAACTATATGCCATCATTTAAAAGACAGTTTAAGAAACCTCTTTAAAAAGATTAAAAGAAGCGAAGGAATTTAGCTAAGTAGTGCATTTTAGACTAAAAAGTTGAGCAGCACAAATTCACTTACTAAAATAAAATTAGCTCGTAAACTTCTTCGAAATTAAATTTCGGATTCGTTACATAAAAAAGACCCGTAAACTCTACTTTAAACAAAGTAGGGAAAAAAGTTTTCCTCGACTCCCCGAATTCGTGATCAAAACTCCCCAGATAGAAGTTAAATTGATGCGAAAGCGTTTCTTCTTGTCGGAATGGCAAAAAGTTGGGCCAATTAATTTGCCGAGACTAATAGTGTTACTTTCCTTATCTGTCCAGGGCCTATTCCGAGCTAGAAGTTTTAAGGCTCGGTTTTTCCCTTAAGTTCGCGTTAATATCAGTCAAACCAAAAAGTGTAAATAATAACTCTGGAATGTCTCTGGACTTAATCAAGTAGATTACAGCGCCAAGTGGTCGAGGTGAACATTAAATCACGGTGGCATATCAACGTTTCGCCTTCTTGCCCTTTGATAGCGGTATCAACCAAGCTCTGAGTGGTATCTCGCCGTTGCCTATTTAAGAATTCAACAGTCTAGTGGCGTGTAATCGCGTTTTTTCACGCAACCCCTTATCCGGGAAATTTACGTCCATATTTTTATTCAATCTCTAAAGCCGATTGTGAAGGGTTTTAAACGCCATCGGGAGGATTAAGTACGAAAGCCCCATATAGAATTAGTTCCTCTACACCTTTCTTTTCAGTTGTTGAGAGGGTTTTCGTGTCCCTTGGTTTATTACCATATTTCGATGATCGTGATGGACTTTCAAAAGCAGCTGTATCTTAATTAGTATTATGTAGATGCGGATTTGTCTAGTACGAGGTGTTGAGTTGGATGTTGTAGGTCACATTTTTTAGAGTAGTCACTTTTTTTTATGTTACTGAAAGAGTGACTTAATCCTTTAAAGGTGGTTGAGGATCAAGTTGGACAGTGGATTATGTGAGAAAGTCTTTAAAATTCAATTGAATTAATGAATGACTTATAAAGGCCAATCTGTGTAAACTCGTATTTTTGGCTACATTCATTTAGTTTTCACTCAACGACAATCTTTTTTAGTTTATATGTAGTTTTATAGCTTAATGGAATGAATTTTTGACAGTTGTCAATTCGTGACAGACCAACGATCGTTTGAAACAAACGTCATTACTTTCTTACTCATTAATAAGCTACAAAATACAATTCATAAAATTTTCACAAAATTACAGTTTTTTAGTATGTTTTGTACTTTTATAGCTTTATGGAACTATACGTTAATAACACACTAAACTAAGTCAAAATCTTACTCAAGTAGCTACAAAACGTAATTAATTTAATTTCCATACCAATTACAATCATATTTAGTGTATTTGCAGTTGGTTAGCTTAATGAAACGGATTTTGACAGTTCCCAGTTCATGACAGAGCAATCAACGCTTTAGGTAAAAAGAGTCAAACGTCATTACTGTCAAAATCTTACTCATTAAACTACAAAATGCAATTTATTCATTTCTTTTACTCAGTTACTGTCTTTTTAGTATGTTTTGTAGTTCTATAGTTTTCTGGAATGATTTTTGACATTTGCCAGTTCTTACAGACTAATCAACGTCTTAAGACAAAAATGTCAAACGTCAATACTGTCAAAATCTTACTCATAGAGCTACAAAATGCAAATAATTTAACTTTCCCTCAACTACATTTATTTTTAGTGTATTTGTAGTTTTATGTCTTAATGGAATGAATTTTGACAGTTTCCAGTTCGTGACAGACCAATCAAAGTTTTAAGTCAAAACACTCAAACGTCATTACTGTCAAAATCTCACTCAAGTAGCTAAAAAACGTAATTAATTTAATTTCCAACCAATTACAATCATATTTAGTGTATTTGCAGTTGGTTAGCTTAATGAAACGGTTTTGACAGTTTCCAATTCATGACAGAGCAATCAACGCTTTAGGTAAAAAGAGTCAAACGTCATTACTGTCAAAATCTTACTCATAAAGCTACAAAATGCAATTTATTCATTTCTTTTACTCAGTTACTGTCTTTTTAGTATGTTTTGTAGTTCTATAGTTTTCTGGAATGATTTTTGACATTTGCCAGTTCTTACAGACTAATCAACGTCTTAAGACAAGAATGTCAAACGTCAATACTGTCAAAATCTTACTCATAGAGCTACA
Source organism: Ips nitidus (assembly GCA_018691245.2). Lineage (NCBI taxonomy): Eukaryota > Metazoa > Arthropoda > Insecta > Coleoptera > Curculionidae > Ips > Ips nitidus. The sequence continues at coordinate 8,089,644 of CM042788.1, forward strand.
AAATGCAATCATTTAACTTTCCCTCAACTACATTTATTTTTAGTGTATTTGTAGTTTTATTGCTTAATGGAATGAATTTTGACAGTTTCCAGTTCGTGACAGACCAATCAAAGTTTTAAGTCAAAACACTCAAACGTCATTACTGTCAAAATCTTACTCAAGTAGCTAAAAAACGTAATTAATTTAATTTCCAACCAATTACAATCATATTTAGTGTATTTGCAGTTGGTTAGCTTAATGAAACGGTTTTTGACAGTTTCCAATTCATGACAGAGCAATCAACGCTTTAGGTAAAAAGAGTCAAACGTCATTACTGTCAAAATCTTACTCATGAAGCTACAAAATGCAATTTATTCATTTCTTTTACTCAGTTACTGTCTTTTTAGTATGTTTTGTAGTTCATATAGTTTTCTGGAACGAATTTTGACATTTTCCAGTTCTTACAGACTAATCAACGTCTTAAGACAAGAATGTCAAACGTCAATACTGTCAAAATCTTACTCATAGAGCTACAAAAAATGCAATTTATTTAACTTTCCCTCAATGACAATTTTGTTAGTGTATTTGTAGTTTTATGTCTTACTGAAATTAATTTTGACAGTTTCCAGTTCGTGACAGACCAATCAAAGTTTTAAGTCAAAACACTCGAACGTCATTACTGTCAAAATCTTACTCAAGAAACTACAAACGCCAATTTATTCATTTATTTTACTCAGTTACTGTCTTTTTAGTATGTTTTGTAGTTTTATAGTTTTCTAGAAAGAATTTTGACATTTGCCAGTTCTTACAGACTAATTAATCAACGTTTTAAGACAAGAATATCAAACGTCAATACTGTCAAAATCTTACTCAGGAAGCTACAAAATACAATTTATTTATTTCTTTTACTCAGTTACTGTCTTTTTAGTATGTTTTGTAGTTTTATAGTTTTCTGGAAAAAATTTTGACATTTGCCAGTTCTTACAGACTCAGACTAATCAACTTCTAATGTCAAAATTGTCAAACGTCACTACTGTGAAAATCTTAGTCATGTAGCTACAAATCGCAATTCATGTCATTTTCACTCAATTACAAGTTTTTTAGTAAATTTGTAGCTTAATGGAACAAAATTTGACAGTTGCCAATTCATTACAAACCAGCTAGCGGCTAAGGTGAAAACAGTCAAAGTCAGTTACTCATAGAGCTATTAATTTAATTTTTACTCAATTACAATAATATTTAGCGTATTTATAGTTTTACAGCTTAATGGAACGAATTTGGACAGTTAACTGCTAATGACAGACCAATCAACGTCTTAAGTGATAACTATCAAAAATCTTACTCATATAAAGCTACAAAACCACTTTTTTACAAATTTGAATTTATGTTTTTTTTTTTGAGTAAAGTCACATGATATGATACAGGGTGTCCCATTTAACTAAACTAACCTTTTTGTCTCCTTGATTAACTAAACTGCGCAAGGTTATTATAAAAAATCAAAAAGTTGAGTTTGTATGGTAAATTCAAGAAAATTGGCAGTAACCGACGTTTTGCTCTAATACATCCTCAAACAATGCTATTTTCCTTTGTTTTTTTTTGAGAAAAACCCTAATTTTTAAAATTTTTTCAACTCTAAATTCAGTACTAATTCGCCTCCTTACTAGACAAGTTACTGATCATCGTTAGAGTGGATCAGCAATATGCGGCCTATCCCAGCTTTAATTAATGATCCTCTTCGGAGATGCTTCTGGGGTTTTCCTGGCTTATTCTACAGCCCTAAATCAGAAGCTCATTGCAGAAGAACACCAGCAAGAAATGAGAAAACTGTACGAAGGAACAAAACTGTACTTTGACTTGACTTTGTTATAGGTGAATTATCTAAATATACAGTTAACTATAAAGTTTCTCTTTTATTGACCTTTTGCTCAACTTCACTCAATTAAGTAGAAAAAAATACATTTTTTTATGAACTGATCCTGTAAAATTCTAGCAAAATTATCAATTTGCAAGTTAACTGACTGACTATGTAATTGATTGGTATCCTAAGAAAACACCTTTTCACAAAACACATAAACATTACATGTTATTAGATGCTAATTGAAGGTTTGTTTAAGAATTCAGTCGTTTTTCACAGTTATTGGAAAATATCCGTTCCGATGTTTCCCACAAATCTTTTTTGATTACTTTTCCTTGACCAAACGGCAGCACAGTTTACATTTGAGATTGTATAAATGTTTTTTTGCAATTAGAATTTATAATTTTATCGCCGGGATTATAGGAAATTGAAAAACCACCGCTAGAAACTTTTACATAATCAATTCCGAATCTCCTAAATGGCAGTTGCATCAAGACGCCTTAATCTCATGCAAATCGGTCCAAGAAAGTCCGGCTTAAACTAATTTATAACGCCTCCGTTTGCATATCAGCTGGTCATAAAAACGAGCGTTAAAATTTATGTCCTTAAACGATACTGACCATATAAATATGCAAAATCATACCCTTAGTCAGATAAAGCAAATGAATCGTTTGGGAGTTTGAAAGTCGTAAATCTTAAAGATGATTTAGCCAAGTCGCGTTTTTCGGTGATTCTGAATCAATATAGGAAGAGAACTCGAGTATGGGGGACACGTATTCGGTGCATGTGTCGGACTGAAGGGGACTGATACGTGATCCCCTAAAAGAAGAAAAAAAACGCCGGAGAATTCAAAGAAAGTCTCCAGTTTTATTCGATTACGTGGCAGCGGCATACAAATACGTAATTCTGCCAAATTCAGCTGCGTTGACTTTTTCTGTTCGGCCCTCTGCATTAGGGAATTGGCAGTTGCCAAATCAACCCCCTCCTGTTTGAAACAGAACGAAAAAAGTCCATAAATCGTCGACATTAACTTTCAGTAATTTAATTTATCTCGATTTGTTCGATTTTTCCATAACGTTAAACGACAGGCTAACTAGTTGTATTGTTGCCAGCTGGCCCCCTCATTCCGAGATATTAATTTTTGCGGTATGACCGATTGACAAGTGTATACATAACCACCCTCGACTAACCATATCACATACGTCATAAATTTACTACAATGACGTCGGTGGAAATGTGCGCAGATTGTGTGTCATAAATCAATCGGGTCCTTGTAGGTACACTTGTCTGTTTATACAGGGACGAACTAACTAAAAAAAATTTACAAGCAAGAAAAAAATACGTTAAACATATTTAATTAAACTTAATTAATAGGTATCATAATTTAGTTACCGAGAATCTCTGACCACATTCTGCGCACAGAACGAGATGAGAATAAATAATACATACTTCAATCACAAGCCGTCTCAGATAATCGACGTACGCTCCCTAACATCAGCGAACATTGGATAGGACCACCAATTAGTCATGGCAAAACTACAACTCACAACCCAATTAAAAAAGAAGGCACCAATATTTAACTTATTTAGTGAAGTGACCCAAAAGATCAGAGAACACCCAATCCTGGATCAGGACGACGTGGAAACTAGTTGGGAAAAGTCAAATTACACATCGAAACTGCCGCCAATGAAGCATTAGGCAAAAGGAGGATAAACAAAAACTCAAATAAACATAATGCACCATGGTTTGCGCCGGAAGTAAAACAAATGGCAAGAGAAAAACGTGAAACCTACCTGAGATACTTAAATAACAGAACACCGGAAGAGTGGATACGATACAAGGAAATAAGGAACAGAGTGAAGGCAGAAATACAACGAATCAAGTCCGAATACTGGAAAACCTTCACTGCGGATATGGAACACGACCTCTATGGCAGCCAGAAGAAGATATGGGGATTGATAAGACGAAGGAAACGCGAAGTCAACGAATATGAAACACATAAATTACTTCAAACAAATGTTCGAAGAAGATGAGACTCAACCCCAGGAAAAAGCCTAGCAATGGCAGAAGCAACTACCTGTATCATCCACGAACTAGTAAAAAAATATACCAAGGAACTAAACGAGTGAACAACGAACTGATAAAGTACGGAGGTATACCACTAAGCGAATAACTAGCCAATTTTTACCAGAAGATCTTAAATGAAACAACTATACCAACCGAGTGGAAGAAAAGCATCGCTATCCCTATCTTGAAAAAAGGCGACAAAAAACAACCAGGAAACTACAGAGGAATAACTCTCCTAAGCACCGTGATGAAACTATTCACGAAAATCATATGCGGTATCATCTCAGAACAAATACCCATAATGGAAGAACAACAGGGATTCAGGAAAAACAGGTCTACCACAGACGCCATAATCATCATTCGACAAATAGTCGACAAATCAATCGAATACGAGAAACCGGCGTATATGTGCTTCATAGATCTGAGCAAAGCGTTTGATCGAGTGAGGCTAAATGACATCACAACCATATTGAGACGGGGCAGCATTCCGGAAGAAATAGTTAGAACTATTGAAAACATGAACACCAATCAACGACCAGAATACTTTACTTAAATAAAAGTCGTTAAAAAAGCGGGGCATGGTTACAGAACTAACAAAGGAGAAATATCAATACTGTGTTACGCGGATGACGCAGTAATTATATCAGAAAACGAAGATGAGCTGCAGAGACTACTTCATCAATTCTACCTGACAGCGAAACGCTACAATATGTCGATTGCGATAAACAAGACAAAATCACTAGTTAGGTAGCAAAAGAACCTAGAAGATGCAAAATAGCTGTTAACGACAAAATAGTAGAACAGGTGATGTCCTTCAGATACTTAGGGGTAGAAATAACCGCCCATCAAGACAGGAGATCTGAGGTAATAAACCACACTCTTGAAGACCACCAGGCAGACCACCAAAGAGGTGGAGGGATAGCTGGATGTCGACGTCGCAAGGAACCCTTAAAGCTAGAAAAACTCAACGTCATTCTCGCACTTTAAGCCATTTGCAGCCTTCCAGACACAATCTCCTTGACTTCCACGACTAAGTCATTTCTTTGCAATAAAAGATTTCTGGACCTCAGACTCTATTCGTAGTCTCGTCCTGGCTTCATGATACTATTTTCCAAATCGAAATCGAATTTATGTTGATCCATACGATCCAGATCCATCAGCATGTACATCATCGGTTATGTTGTCGACGAGAACGAAACGAAATGATTGAAGTCATACTGTCCAAACCTGATTTTAGCTTCATGGATTCCCAAAACAGTCAAAGAATCACCTCCGGCAGTTTTCAATATAAACTTTGTTCCAGTATCATTAATTCTGCAATGTTTCACAATGTCTGATGGTCTTACTATGGTGAAGCAAGTACCAGTATCGACAACCATTTAACAATTTCTTCCGCAAAACTTGTCATTTACTGCTAAGCTGGTATTGTTCTGCTGAAGTCGAGCCAGACAAACTAAACAGCCAATATCAGCTTCATAGTGCTTGTAAAGTTTAAAAAAAAAAATAATAAATGCTCAAAATGTTCTGACTAATTGACACTAGCCTGATAAAGCCAGAAACTGGATTTATTTTTCCTTATTTTTCATTAAGACCTGTCCGTGAATATCTGGACAATGTACTTCCAGGAAGATAGATTGGAAGAGGAGAGTCTTTGAGTGGCCTCCTAGATTTTCGGATATAACACTTCTGGACTTTTCTTATGGGTATACAATATATGAAATACCTTTTACTAAGCTCCAACAGGTTGAATCAATCTAAAACCATTTTAAGACGACACCTTCTTGCCTAGTTTCTTCTGCGGGTTTTAATCGCTAAAAAAGTTGACACAAAGCCAAAATTATCACCACGCGATGGAGAATTTAATATCTTTCCCAAGTTTAAGGTACGACCACTAACTGCGGTGCATCATGTCAACTTAACTACATGCAAATTTCCCGCAAGACACCCGAGTTAAACTATAATTTACAACGCTAAATAACACGAGCTGTCTCTTGTGTGTGCGCAGAATTACGAATTAGGCGTCCGGTAGATTTATACGTGTCTGATAAATATGCAAAAATTTTGCCTGCGAACAAGAGAAGATGGCAAAAAACAACTAGCCAGTGCACAATCCGTGAGATTAAAAGTGGCTCTAAAAGCTGTATGTTTAGAGCAACAAATCCGAACGCCTAGGAAATGGGAGAGCAGGCAACTGAAGCGCACACGGCTCAATTACACCTAGAGCCATGTAAATGCGCCATAATGAGCTCGATTAAGCCTTTAGAGCTGGAATTAAAATGCCGCAAGGATTAGGAAAATTTGCCCTTAGGGACCACTTGAATTTATCTGCAAAGTCCATTTCAAACCCATACAAAACTTAGAACGAAGATTGGTGATTAGTTTAACTTCGTAACAAACTTCCTGTTGACATTTTTAATTTCCTATTTTCCGAAAAGTCCCTAATTGTACACTTTACGGGTCTGGCTAATGGCCGTTTTTAGTCGAAAACTGCGTGGAGAAAATTGAAATATCAAAGTCACGACCCAACTTTCGCTAAGATTTTTTTTTGCAATTAACTTTAATAACTTCCGTCTCTTTGCTCCACCTGAGGCGGTAAATTTTCAGATTTTAATTAATCACAGCACTTTGATGAAACACAAATATGATTGATGACTAGCCTAGAAAATTATTTAGGTTTAGTTGAAGTGACGCTAGCAGAAAAACTGTACAGGGTGACTGATTATACATTACAAGATGAATATTTTTCTTAATGACAATTGACAATTTTTGACCTAAAGACAGTTTTTTTAATGGGACGACCTCTGTAAATATTACGCTATTTAATTGGATTTTTTTGTACTGATTTCAAATATACAGGGTGTCCGTTCGTGAAGAGGTACGAAGAAGGTTAGATTGGGGTAAAGTTGCGCACTTTGGAGTTAACAAGCAATAAAATTGACAATTTCCGAGAAATTTTCGAAATTAGTTTACATTTTTATTCTAATGCATTTCATGAGATAATTGATAATTTTTGACACTTAACCTGTATTGTATTTTATATCTGATGAGTAAAACAAAATATTATAAAGAAGTATATCCAAATCCAATACTGGGTGAAATTGGGTTTCATTGCATTTTAGTTCACTGTCATCCATCAATGTTATTTATCACCGTTTGAGTTAAGTAAGGTTTGTTTGTGGAAACAGTACGATCCTGGATTCTAAGACCAATTTACTGCCTACAGAGCAAATTTCAGGGACGTAACTCGCAGATTTCAGAAGTATTGACTGAAATTGAGGTTTCCTGCATGTTAACTGACTTTCCTTTATTTTCGTTGGTATTTATAAAATTTAGAGTGAAGTAAAGTTTGTTTTGGAAAAAATCGAGTAAGCATCTGGATTTGAAGTTAAATTTAGTGTTTACACAGCAAATTTCAGGGCCGTTTCCCCATGATATCAGAAATACCAACTAAGATTGTGCTTCATTGAATTCCAACTGACTTTAGTTAATTGGCAAAAGAATTTATCACAGTTTGAGTAAAGTAAGGATTTCCATCGAAAAATTGCAGTACGTCATTAGTTTTTAACGTCAATTTACTGGTTACAAGCAAATTTCAATTTACTGCGTTTCATTGCACAGCAAATTTCAGTACGTCATTAGGCCGTAACCCCCAGATTTCAGAAAAACCAACTAAGATTGTATTTCATGGCATTCCAACTAACTTTTTTACATTTTTAAAAGTATTTATCACAGTTTGGGTGAAGTAAAGGTTGTTCATAGAAAAATTGCAGTTTGTTATTAGTTTTTTAGGTCCACTTACTTACTACACAGCAAACTTCAGTACCGTAACCCTTAGATTTCAGAAATACCAACTTAGATTGTATTTCATGGCATTCCAACTAACTTTTTTACATTTTTAAAAGTATTTATCACAGTTTGAGTGAAGTAAAGGTTGTTCATAGAAAAATTGCAGTACGTCATTAGTTTTTAAGGTTAATTTACTGGCTGCACAGCAAACTTCAGTACCGTAACCCCCAGATTTCAGAAAAACCAACTAAGATTGTATTTCATGGCATTCCAACTAACTTTTTTACATTTTTAAAAGTATTTATCACAGTTTGAGTGAAGTAAAGGTTGTTCATAGAAAAATTGCAGTACGTCATTAGTTTTTAAGGTTAATTTACTGGCTACACAGCAAACTTCAGTACCGTAACCCCCAGATTTCAGAAAAACCAACTAAGATTGTATTTCATGGCATTCCAACTAACTTTTTTACATTTTTAAAAGTATTTATCACAGTTTGGGTGAAGTAAAGGTTGTTCATAGAAAAATTGCAGTACGTCATTAGTTTTTAAGGTTAATTTACTGGCTACACAGCAAACTTCAGTACCGTAACCCCCAGATTTCAGAAAAACCAACTAAGATTGTATTTCATGGCATTCCAACTAACTTTTTTACATTTTTAAAAGTATTTATCACAGTTTGGGTGAAGTAAAGGTTGTTCATAGAAAAATTGCAGTACGTCATTAGTTTTTAAGGTTAATTTACTGGCTACACAGCAAACTTCAGTACCGTAACCCCAGATTTCAGAAAAACCAACTAAGATTGTATTTCATGGCATTCCAACTAACTTTTTTACATTTTTAAAAGTATTTATCACAGTTTGGGTGAAGTAAAGGTTGTTCATGGAAAAATTGCAGTACGTCGTTAGATTTTAGGGTAAATTTACTACAGTATTTGCCACAGTTTCAGTGAAATAAATATCGTTATCACCAACTCAGATATTTCGAAAATTTTCTATTTTTAGCTTAAATTTGAAAGCAGAGAGGCAAAAACTCTTTTAGATATTCTGAGCGTGTTAAAGGTCAAAATAAAATAATAAAAACCGGTAATTTCAACAACAGAAGAGTGACAAGATAATCACTAATGGCGTGTCGACGCACGGTAATTTGACCAATTATGGCACTTAACTTTGAGAAAAAATGACTGATATTCGACCGGAAACTTGCTACGTATAGGCAGAGTCATCTAGCTTTGTGTGCACGTCACAGGCGACAATGATACCACATATTTTCAAAACTTGCAAGTTTTTAAGTCGATTTTTCAAGGTTTAAGCGTTACTTGGTGGCCAGTGAAATTCAACATTCAACCATTTGGGACTGAATGACTAAAATAGTTTGAAGCACGATCACTTTGTATTCGTTTGTCCTGTATTGCTCCCATAATTACATTTATCAAGTCATGTTATAGAAAGTGCAGAAATGCTAATAGTAAGCGAAAAAACAGAACCTACAAAAAGGTTTCTCAAAATTTCTGTCCATTGATACTAAATCATAGCAGAGAAATATATTAATATGTTTATAGTAAGTGTGCAGGTAAGTTTTAGTTGTTTTTGGTAATTAACGTTGGTACGATTATCTTTGAAGGAAATGAACTGATCTGTTCACGAAAACTGTCTCTAGCCACTTTTTCTAGAAGCTCATTGCAGAAGCCGACAATGGAGAATTTGTGCAAATTTTTCCTCCATTAGGAAGAAAACAGCACAGGATAGTATTATGTCTAGGCTTCTCGATAATATAATCCATTCTTAGATGTGTTAAGTTTCAAAACTGCATATTTTGATCTAGAGAGTGAATAGAAAGAGTACAAATCAACGAAAATATCAAGTATCAAGAACAGTAAGTAAGCTTAACTTAATAGTAAATTAAAGTTATTAAAAACAAAAACAAGCAACATGACCTGTCACAGTCATATCACAACCTAGCATAGGTGGAGCCTAAAGTGAACTGAAACACGTGAGTGCAATCTACCATTCTTCCATCGTCCACCATCTTGTCTTGTCAACATTTTGGTTAAAACACAACAATGAACGCAGTTTTCTTAAACAAATCATGTAAACAATAAAATTTCCATAAAATATTTTGATTTGTGAGTTATATGGCTCCATCTTGTAATAGCAAATGCAGACCATAAGCAGCACTTCTGAACTGTTTATATTCGTCTCGCGTCGATATTATGTAAACTAAACAGTTTCAGAATACTGTTTCTTCCTGGTTATACGAAGAAAATATTAAATAATTTAGCAAAATCAAGCATGAAGATGTTTTACTTAAACATGTTCTGTTTATATTTCTTTTTAGTATCTATACTTATTATATAGCAACATTCTTAGGCATTATCCAAGCTTTAGATTAATAAATCACATGGTACTTTTCATCTTGTTTCTTGAACTTTTTATACTGTCTTACTGACTTACCGTAAGTTGTTAACACAACTTCCCATAATTAGAATCTTAATGTTCAAAACGTTAGTTAATAAGCTTAAACAAAACTAGGGTAAATAAAAACCTGCCCTAAGGCGAATAAAAACGACTGAACCTACCCCAAGTGCCCCTTCCGCATCATATCAACGTTTGCATCCCCCACGGCCATTAGCGTGTTACTTTCCGCCCTTTGTCTTCCACCCTATGCAGAATAAACATCAGAAACGAACAAGTGCACGGAAGTCGTACGCCGAACAACTAAAAAGACAAGAAGTAAGTAAATATTTTCGTTTCGCCCCCGCTCCATTTGCCTCAGGAACGAATTTCAATGAATTCGATGATTTCAAACATTGTTTGAGTATTGCTTTCTTGTATTTCCATATTTTTGCTATGTTGCAGAAATTGGGTAAGTTCTCGTCGTCAGCCACTAATTATCTACGGTTTTGTTTGGGTTCGGACATCTTGGAATATAGATATGTTTGCCGAGTCTAATTGCCGCAAATGTGCCGGGTAAACTTGCACAAGGAGCTGGAACTTCGCCTAATAACGAAAGCAATCCGATTCGGGGTTTGTTTAGTGCCCCCAATTTACATGGGAGATTGAAATTCCTCCACGCAGACATAATAAAGTTGGTGTTTTACACATCTGGTAATTGGCGTAGATCTAAATAACTTGCTTGCAGATTGCTTGATTTTATTACATATCCTCAGTTATATGCAACGCTTTCAGAACTGCATTAAGATACAGACAGATTCGTTAGCCAGTCGGTTGACGATAAGGAAATTGAGATCAAAGTCTGTGGAGTATGGATGAATAACATACGCTATGCTGACGACACTGTTCTGGTTGCGGACAATATGAATGATCTACAACAGCTGGTTAATATAGTGACAGATTGTAGCCAGAATTCAAGAGAGAGATCAAAGAATACGGAATTCATCTTTTTCGCGTAAGAGGTGGAAATTTAGAGAACGTGTGGACAAGTTTAAATCCTAGAAACTTGGCTTTATGAAGACAGCAGAGTTGATAGTGCTCACTTGTAGCGACTTTGAACTTTGGTTTTTAATTGAAATTTGTGGGATGCTATGTCTGGTCAGTGCTTCTATATGGTGCTGAAGGCTGGAACCCAAAAGAAAAATCCAGAAACAAATTGGAAGCCTTTGAGATGTGGATATACGGCAGAATTCTTAAGATACCATGGACAGTCAGAATAAGGAAAGAAGATGTTCAATCATTGTAAAAAAAGAATGACTGCATACCTGGTTCACATATAATGCGCAATCATAAGTATCCAATTCTTCAACTGATTATCGAAAGGAAAAGAGGACTAGGACGAGAAGAAGAAAGAAGCCAGTGTTAGCGTCCTTTGTTCATTAGGATTGTAGTGTTAAATGCAGCCATTCGATATGATCTTACTTTTCTATCATCAGCATTGAAGTTAATTGATGTTTAATTTAGAAGCTTTATCCTTATCTTCAAATTTGGTAAAACATTCTCAGAAAAGGTGAACGAACTCTCTCAGGATAGGATGCAGCTATTCTCTACATTCTTTGTCAATCATGAGGGTTATTCTTGGCAATTTTGAGTTTTGTATAAGCTTCATCCTCCAATAGTAATATAAAGCTCTACAGATAGGACTGAATTCCTAAACAATTTTTAATGACTAGTTCCAGTAAGCTTTTCAACTTTGTTCTAGGGTCAAACTTCACCACAATTTTGATGGTTACATAGTCCGGATACTGAACAACATCACTTCCTCCTCTCTTCGATATGACGACCTGCACATTCTTAGCCGTGGTTACTTAAACCTAGAAAATGTTATCTCCAGATGGCAAATATTACCTATAGAAGTATTATCTCTTGACAAGTTTTACAAAAACTGCAAAGGTCGTAAAACTGTGTTAAAACTATGGAGAAGACGAGGTTAAGGTAATCGACCCTCCCGATCCCTTGATGCAACCAAACTCTTCTCCTCTAAAGAAGTTTCTAGTTAAATTGAAAACCATTACCCAGGAACGGGACTCAAGTAGAGAACCTCTCATGGTGGATATCGTGCATGGAAATAAAATATTGTATAGGAGAGTAATGTAAAAATGATCAGCGTTCCTTTGTCTTTGGTAAAAAATTTGTTTTAATTTAATCCATTTTTTATCAATTTAATAAATATTTTAATTTTGCTTATGCTGCACATCAATCACATATCCCAAAGGTGTAAGAAAGGCGAAATAGTAAAGACAAGCCAGAAAAATCCCAAGTTACGCCAAGGCAACATCCAAAGTGTACTTCACTCAACATCCAATGTGTTGTCAAGGAGTCTGTGCTTTAAAAGCTTTGTTTGCAGTTCTGGCAGGTCACTTTGATTTCAACAGACATCTGCATCCACTAGGAATTGTCCACATTGTAAAACAGCATGGGAAACGATAATCACTATAGGAGCCTGTCAATCTTGCGTGCATCAAGGAAATCGAACAAATTTTGGCAAAAGGACAAAGGGTGGTAAGATGGAAAGTAAATGTTGAAAAAGTCCTTAATGACCTACTGATTCTACCTGTTCGGGTCCTTCCACATATTGATTTTACTAGAAGATAGGCTTAATGGAAGTTGAACGTTAAAACTATAAAATTGATTACGCCACTCTTTGCCCAACATCGAGTAGCACACTAGGTTCTTCTCTGTTTATCATGTTGTACTACAAAACGTGTTTTCAAAAGTGAAATATAGCACAAATTTACAACAAATGGAAGCAAAATTAAACTGTAAAAACCTAAAAGCAGCTATTCAAAAACAATGATCCCAAGATATCTGCAAACTAAATCCCGCACCCCCATTTCACCCTTTTACACTGATCAGGACTTTCCTTAAAAAAAAGGGCTTAATTCCTTGAAATCGATCACTTGGAAACGACTCAATCAGATAAGATGAACCAGCTCCGGAGTAAATTAATTTGCATGAAACCCTCATTACGACGGACGTTAAGCGCCGATTATAACCCGGCATTTGTCTTCCGACTTTAACTTGGTAAATTTTTCATTTTTGGAATGCAGAACAATTGTAATAATGTATCGGAAAGTTTTGATGGCAGTACGAATGTCCTGCGGCTTGTCACATACCTTTACAAAACCAGTCTCTATACGTGTAATTAGTCTCACTAGGGCCTTCGCACGTAACTAAATATACATTTCGCACTGTCTGGGCTTTGTTGGTTTAGTCGGAAATGCCCCCCCAAGGCCTCACAAATGGTTTCCTGCATGCACTTGATTGTAACACAAAAAAAGATGTCATCACGTTATCGATATTAGAAAGCAAACCAGTGATTAACACTGTTGTAAGCTCTAATAAAAGCCGGTCGAACAAGCTGTTTTCTAAAGCAACTATCTGAAGATTAAATGTTTATCTAAGACTGCTTTTTTATAGCCGGATGAGCAATAAAGCTTGAACTTTAGTGGTATCTGAGGAACGACGGCATTATCTAATGGGATTTTAATTTTGAAACCACTGAAAAATGTCAGCGATGTAATACGAGCATTTTCGATCGTCTAGGGTTTCCGATAGTTTTAATATAAATTGTTTCAGGATAACGGAAATTTCAGCTTGAAAATAAAATAAAAAGGAATTGCCATGCAAGACTATTAAAAACTAACCTTTATCAATAATGTAGTTAAGAGTTTACTACAAGCAGAAAGTCCAAATTCAGACAAAACTCTTGGAAGCAAAATTTGGCATTAGAAATACCTACGCAAGTTGTGTACTAGTTTGGCGCCCAAGAGAGACCAAACGGAGCATTGGTAGGCTCAGAGACGATGGCGAGACGATATCCAGAATGTTGCAGGAAGGAATTGGACCCGAACTGCTAGAAATAGAAAGGCGTGGAGGGATTTGGAAGAGGCCTACATCCAGGGAGTAGAAGAAGAAGAATACGCAATATTTACTTAATAGAACATACCTGTAGAACGCTAAGATGTGTATCTCAACAGCTATTCTGGAAAGAGGCATGTTTTGATTTTTAGATTCTTTGCACTTATAAAGAAAATTATATTCCATTAATAAGTTCAGTTTACAGTGGAGCTAGAGTCATCAAATGCTTTACCTTTCCGACAGGTCTTTCTTCACAGATCAAGATGAAGAATGATTCATATCGAGTTCTCAATGTTCGACAAACCCACCAGTACGGAATACTTGATACAATTTAATTCCAACCATCCCTTTAATCAGAGAGTTGCATTCTTAAAATCCTTTTTACATTTTTTAAACAGCATCCCAATAAACCTGAACATGAAAAATCATGGATTAAAACAAAGCAAAAAGTTATAATTTTCCAGACTTTGTTGTCAACAAAATTCATTACTACATTTTAACAAATTGATTAACCAAAACCTAATTATACCTGACCAGGATGCAGGGTTTCTGCTCTATACCCTAGTTTAGCCCCATTTCAAGTTCTTCTCATCTTCAGAGATCTGGTGTATTATCCTGCTGCTAGCCACAGTGTCGGGTAACTTACATTGGCCAGACAGGCCAAGGAAGTTTTCCAGCAGAGTTCATAAACACACTTAAGAAGCCGATAAGTATCACAACCTTCTGGAGGTTTTTGAACTCAATAAGGGCTCAAAGAGTGAATCACTCTGCCACTGCTTTTTTCAGATCTCTGAACTTGTAACCTCATTTTCGGAAATTTCTTCTGGCCTATGACTTCATAAGTTCCAAAGAACCTTTGACCTCATTTTTTCCACGTTTCAGTGATCTTGGCACTTTTTATTCATTTAACGTGTTAATTAATTTAATAATTTGTTGCTGTTGTTAACTTATTACTTTTCCTCCTTCCTCTCATGCCCCATGACTTTAGACAGTGTTGACTTGTTCACTGACAGCTTCACTTGTCCTCTCGCTGAAGTCAGAGTCAATTGACGTGGCGATGTTGCCAACGTTTGATCTAGCGCCATCTAGGCTTGATATTTGATCTAGGCTCTTAATCTAAGTCTTAGATTTTTTATAATAACGACTTATCAATGCGGCCATTTAAACATTTTTATCTCTGCCACCTTGTCGTACAGTATTTCATTCCCTACACTCTTATACATACACCCCCACTAAGAGAAAATCGACTACTACTTCTACTACTACGTCTAGATTTCCATGGCGAAAACAAGAGTTCTATTCACAGAAAGAATCTCCACACAACAATCAGAGGAACATGTCCAGCTGTGGCCATTAGGTAGGAAATGTCAATTTCCGATTTTTAGATGGAAACTAGTTTAAAATTGCCTCTGCAAACAGACTTAAATACTTTATGCTCCAGTGCTTTCGATCATTCTTACAGTATCTTCTCCTTTCAGCCCTTAATACGTAAATAACTATTATTTGATTGTAAGATTTAAGGCTGCTGGGACGGAAAGAGTTGAATATTGATAGGCATTTAACCGCAAATAGAGCAAGAATTAAAAAAAAATTATATCAAGCATATCTGGACCATATACAACATGTAAAACCTTCTGAAGATAGCATTATCAAGACTTGGAACAAACTATTTGATTTTCAATTATCAAAAAGTTAATTTGAAAAAAAACTGAATAATAAACCTCTGCTTTTTCAAAGTATGTGTCCTTGTTTTATTTAATTTTCGTTCACGTGTTTCTTGTTAAGACCGTATAAAAGTACTTAAATAAAGTAAAATGTACAAAAATTAAGCGAATGTTATCATGTTATATTTGGGTTATTTTATATGTTCTGTCACTTTTTTGTTCACTGTTATTATCACTACTATCTACATAATTCTTTAATTCTACATCAGCATCCAAATTTACAATCTTTTCTGTTGGAATTACATTCACAAAATTATCATTATCATCTTCATTTAACTGTTGTTACTATTTGGATTTAAGTCATGGTTAGTGTGATATATTTAAGTTTTTCTTGATTTCCTCATTAGGGTTTTCAATTTCAACTGTCGTTGAAACCAATAAAACATCATAAACAATGAAATCGAACGTTTNGTNGGTACNTGTCCANNGTGTTCNGNNACTCAGNGAAATGNTGCCNACNCCNACTCGGGANGNCANAAAGNGGTNACNCTGNNTNTGNTAAGNACCTCGACTGACANATACNGCNTNCATTNTCAGGANGCCAAAACTCTGTTCNGATTGNAAANNCAAACACATNGGCNNANTTNAGTGGACCNAGANNGATTACNNTCGCTNNGCNCCCCTTATAATACCNCNGTGNATCGNNTTNGCNTNTNANTACNCTGTNANTCTTANTCGAAGNTACGGNNTGGGTCTNCNTNGNGTCCGTGNACTACTAACTCGGCGNGGNANCCATTANTGNGGNNGGGCGNTANGCATGCNAGAACGTNCCTGGTTCNCTTAGGGGAGTGCNTNNATCCTNGTGNAAANGCNACCTATNGCCTCGCCTTNCGCGNCGGGTACTGNCATNAGTAATTNTGCCACNGTACGTCCAGATTGTAGTNGCCCAACNATTCNCACCNACTGTGTAACACAAAAAAAGATGTCATCACGTTATCGATATTAGAAAGCAAACCAGTGATTAACACTGTTGTAAGCTCTAATAAAAGCCGGTCGAACAAGCTGTTTTCTAAAGCAACTATCTGAAGATTAAATGTTTATCTAAGACTGCTTTTTTATAGCCGGATGAGCAATAAAGCTTGAACTTTAGTGGTATCTGAGGAACGACGGCATTATCTAATGGGATTTTAATTTTGAAACCACTGAAAAATGTCAGCGATGTAATACGAGCATTTTCGATCGTCTAGGGTTTCCGATAGTTTTAATATAAATTGTTTCAGGATAACGGAAATTTCAGCTTGAAAATAAAATAAAAAGGAATTGCCATGCAAGACTATTAAAAACTAACCTTTATCAATAATGTAGTTAAGAGTTTACTACAAGCAGAAAGTTCAAATTCAGACAAAACTCTTGGAAGCAAAATTTGGCATTAGAAATACCTACGCAAGTTGTGTACTAGTTTGGCGCCCAAGAGAGACCAAACGGAGCATTGGTAGGCCTCAGAGACGATGGCGAGACGATATCCAGAATGTTGCAGGAAGGAATTGGACCCGGACTGCTAGAAATAGCAAGGCGTGGAGGGATTTAGAAGAGGCCTACATCCAGGGAGTGGATAAATACGGGCTGAGAAGAAGAAGAAGAAGAATACGCCATATTTACTTAATAGAACATACCTGTAGAACGCTAAGATGTGTATCTCAACAGCTATTCTGGAAAGAGACATGTTTTGATTTTTAGATTCTTTGCACTTATAAAGAAAATTATATTCCATTAATAAGTTCAGTTTACAGTGGAGCTAGAGTCATCAAATGCTTTACCTTTCCGACAGGTCTTTCTTCACAGATCAAGATGAAGAATGATTCATATCGAGTTCTCAATGTTCGACAAACCCACCAGTACGGAATACTTGATACAATTTAATTCCAACCACCCCTTTAATCAGAGAGTTGCATTCTTAAAATCCTTTTTACATTTTTTAAACAGCATCCCAATAAACCTGAACATTGAATTATCATGGATTAAAACAACAGCAAAAAGTTATAATTTTCCAGACTTTGTTGTCGACAAAATTCATTACTACCATTTTAACAAATTGATTAACCAAAACCTAATTATACCTGACCAGGATGCAGGTTTCTGCTCTATACCCTAGTTTAGCCCCATTTCAAGTTCTTCTCATCTTCAGAGATCTGGTGTATTATCCTGCTGCTAGCCACAGTGTCGGGTAACTTACATTGGCCAGACAGGCCAAGGAAGTTTTCCAGCAGAGTTCATAAACATACTTAAGAAGCCGATAATCACAATCTTCTGGAGGTTTTTGAACTCAATTGGGCTCAAAAGGGCTCAAAGAGTGAATCACTCTGCCACTGCTTTTTTCAGATCTCTGAACTTGTAACCTCATTTTCGGAAATTTCTTCTGGGCTATGACTTCATAAGTTCCAAAGAATCTTTGACCTCATTTTTTCCACCTTTCAGTGATCTTGGCACTTTTTATTCATTTAACGTGTTAATTAATTTAATAATTTGTTGCTGTTGTTAACTTATTACTTTTCCTCCTTCCTCTCATGCCCCATGACTTTAGACAGTGTTGACTTGTTCACTGACAGCTTCACTTGTCCTCTCGCTGAAGTCAGAGTCAATTGACGTGGCGATGTTGCCAACGTTTGATCTAGCGCCATCTAGGCTTGATATTTGATCTAGGCTCTTAATCTAAGTCTTAGATTTTTTATAATAACGACTTATCAATGCGTCCATTTAAACATTTTTATCTCTGCCACCTTGTCGTACAGTATTTCATCCCCTACACTCTTATACATACACCCTCACTAAGAGAAAATGGACTACTACTTCTACTACTACATCTAGATTTCCAGGACGAAAACAAGAGTTCTATTCACAGAAAGAATCTCCACACAACAATCAGAGGAATATGTCCAGCTGTGGCCATTAGGTAGAAAATGTCAATTTCCGATTTTTAGATGGAATTTAGTTTAAAATTGCCTCTGCAAACAGACTTAAATACTTAATGCTCCAGTGCTTTCGATCATTCTTACAGTGTCTTCTCCTTTCAGCCCTTAATACGTAAATAACTATTATTTGATTGTAAGATTTAAGGCTGCTGGGACGGAAAGAGTTGAATATTGATAGGCATTTAACCGCAAATAGAGCAAGAATTAAAAAAAAAATTATATCAAGCATATCTGGACCATATACAACATGTAAAACCTTCTGAAGATAGCATTATCAAGACTTGGAACAAACTATTTGATTTTCAATTATCAAAAAGTTAATTTGAAAAAAAAACTGAATAATAAACCTCTGCTTTTTCAAAGTATGTGTCCTTGTTTTATTTAATTTTCGTTCACGTGTTTCTTGTTAAGACCGTATAAAAGTACTTAAATAAAGTAAAATGTACAAAAATTAAGCGAATGTTATCATGTTATATTTGGGTTATTTTATATGTTCTGTCACTTTTTTGTTCACTGTTATTATCACTACTATCTACATAATTCTTTAATTCTACATCAGCATCCAAATTTACAATCTTTTCTGTTGGAATTACATTCACAAAATTATCATTATCATCTTCATTTAACTGTTGTTACTATTTGGATTTAAGTCATGGTTAGTGTGAAGATGTTCAGATACAGATATATTTAAGTTTTTCTTAATTTCCTCATTAGGGTTTTCAATTTCAACTGTCGTTGAAACCAATAAAACATCATAAACAATGAAATCGAACTCAGAAGCAATATTATTAGTCTCAAAATGCATTGTAGTTTTAGTTATAAATTTCCTATTTCTTCGGTACGTATTTCCATGCAAATCTTGAACAATATGAGATCTACGATTACAGTTATCAAGTACCTTTCCTTTTTCCCATTTACTGTTTTTTTCTAAACAAATTTTTTTGTTAAAACAGGAAAATTATGAGCATTTTTGTCTGAACAGGTTTTTTATCTGTTACTACTACTTTCTTATAATTTTTAGTGGCAATTTCAGGACTAATAACTTTATATTATATTTTGCTAGTTTTATTGTTTTTAGTAAACAATTTAAAAAAACTGCACTAAATGTCTGCTAATAACAAAAAACACGAAATATCGTTAATTTAACCTATATCCTCTACGCAAACATACATCCTCTTAAAATGCCAAAACATCTTCTGACAAGGATTAATCTGAAGTTTGATTTCTTTGTAAGGAATCAGCTAAAGATTTGAAAAGCTTAATCCATTTTTCCGATGTATCGAGACACTCGAACCACCCAGAACTGCCACCTGGACATCCAGCCCCAGCACAACGATAATAAAGCTCAGAAAAAGGGCAAGAAAACGAAAATTCGTCGCGAACAGATGCACAAAAATCCACACGCAAAGAAAATCGCGAGGCTTACCAAATCGGCCAGATTTACCGTAACGTGGTGTTTGTTGTTCCGAAGGACCTAAAAGCGATTCGAAACGGGGCCCCGAATACCCAGAAACCCATGTAGGTGAGTGCGTTACCATTATTTCCTTCTTGTTGCGTGTCTTTTTCGCTGTCCGATTGGACACACGCTTAAAAGACGACGGTTTAGCTTGGCGTATGTTGTTTTTTTTGTTTTGTCCATCACTAAAGGAGCGATGGACGTAGGTAGAATTTTTAATTTAATAATAGTTTTCTTCTTCAGCACGTCCGATTCGAGGACGCTTCACTGAGCAGCGATTCAGTTTTTCGAAGTTTTTCGAGCGAGAGTGGAATTAAATTAAAACGAAAGGTGTCTGGTAATTTAAAATTGTGAACAAAAACGGTCGGCGAGGTAATGAATGCGGAGGTTTTGCAGTTGAGGTAATATTCCTAAGCAAAACAGCGGATAAACGACCTGCCTACTGACGCATTACAACGTTACAACATTTCGTGTCGCACAAAAAAAAAGTAATTTTGTTGCAACGCCGTCATGAAAACGCTGTAAAACCGACCCTGGATTTTAAACAAAGTGAGGTTATGACCCTCTCTAAAAAAATGACAAAACCAGCCAGATGAAAAGCACTTGACGAGAACAAATAGGGGGTTCGTCAATAAAGAGTTTTACATATGAAAAGACTGTGGTCGGGTGAATTTAGGGGGACTTTGAACGCTATCCAAATTGATGTGTCTTAACTGAGTGAAATATAATATGCCGGCTGGAAGCCGATTTGTTTCGAATGAAGAAATACACGCCGTTTTCTATTAACATCAACTTTAAAATTAACATAAAGAACCACAAAGAAAACATATTTCAGAAAAACGTTTTACTCAAAAAACTAAAAAACATATTTTACTTAAGTAGTTCTTACATCTGTTGCTGGTAAAAATGTAAAAAACATTAAAGGTTTTAACTGTTGTTTATGTATTATGCAGTCGATGGAATAATTATTGTATTGACAACTTTGCTTTGTATTTCAAGTTTACCACAAGAAATTAATGCTAATGAAAGCAAAATAGTGACAGTAAAGAATGAAATAAATTAATTCAAACATGCTAATCGACATAGAATAAGCTTTAATGAAGGCAGTGACTATTTTCGAAATAAAATTTTAATTAAAATAAAGACAGAAAAAAACAGAACAGAACAAAAAAAAATAAACAAAAAACAAAAAAAAAACAACAAAAACAAAAAAAAAATATTTGCTATTATGCTACTTTTTTGGATATGCTTGTCATATTCCGCTTGAAACAATTCGTTTTCTCGTAGCTTCGAGAACCATATTGTAACGAATTGTTATTGCAAGAGTAGATTACGTAACAAGTGTTGTAGGAAGCATTTGAGAAACAAATGGGACAGTCAGTGGAAGCATCCTTTGGAAATATACTGAAAACAGAACATATTCCTGGTACTCAATCATCATACAAGTTTATCAGGATATTTTGAGACGATTTGCTGCAAATTTACCTGACTTAGCACAGTGTGTATGGTGCATTATTCACTGAATGTTACTTTTGGAATGTAGTTAACATTATCAAAGAATATCACATGATAAATGCGCAAATCAAAGGCATGAAAACTCGTTCCTGTCATAACTATGACCATAAGTTTCACATTTAATTGAAGTCTTGCTAATAAATGTCCCTTTCATAAAATAATC
The DNA here is from genome assembly GCA_018691245.2 of Ips nitidus. Classification (NCBI taxonomy): domain Eukaryota; kingdom Metazoa; phylum Arthropoda; class Insecta; order Coleoptera; family Curculionidae; genus Ips; species Ips nitidus. The sequence goes on from CM042788.1 coordinate 8,111,408, forward strand.
TAAGTGACAAAAGCTCCAGTAGTACGATTTATTTTTTATTTGTCATCCTGTCAAATCACTATATTTTGTCTAATATCACTATGCTCAACAAGATAAGAGTGTAGGCTACTGCAGCTCAATTTACAGGACCGGAACCTTTCTGTGGTTTAAGGAATCACACAAGCACAAGCATAAATTAAAAGAGTAGAATCAAAGAGTTAAGCTCTAGCAGTAACAAACGCCAACTGACTGCAGATTCTGTAGGAGGAAATCTTCAAACCTGCTTTTTAAATGTGACGCAATATCAGACATAAGAGCAAATCACTATGGTAGCAACATTATTACAGTTGGGATGTAGAAATCAACGAAGAAGTATCTTTGCCTGCTTCATCGACTATAAAAGGCCTTCAGCAGGGTACGCTACTAAAAGCTGCTGGAAATACTAGGCTAGACTCAACTGGACACAGAATAATAAAATTGAGAAAACCTACAGAGACAACCGAAGTTCAGACGGGATCCCTGAAGAGAAGTTTGTCAGGGCTGTCTTCTCTCAGCCTTGTTCAATTCGATACGCAGATGATACCCTGATTTCTCCAACAGTTAATTAATAAAGTAAATGTAGCTAGAGTGGAGCAGGGACTAAACCTAAACGTCAGCAAAACTAAATTTATAGTATTCAGCCGAGAGGGACATGCTGAGCCTCAACGACAACAACGATAAAGTGCTATATTTGGTCGGTTCTCCTCTATAAGGTGGACCTTAAAGGTAGCCCTGTTTAATAGATTGGAGGAATTAGAGATGTCCATGAACCATGTACGACTCGCTGACGATACCGTCTTAATAACTGATCGTATCGATGAAGTTCAAACGTGTTTGAAGAAAAAGGTCTTCAATGAGTGCATACTCCCTGTGCTTACCTATGGAGCAGAAACCCTTACACTTACTAGGAAAACCGTCAAAAGGTTACGAGTTGCACACAGAGATATGAAAAGATCATAGTACGATGACATTAGAAGAATAGAATCAAAGTGGATGAACGCAGCACAAGATCGCAAGCGATGGATTAGACTACGGGCGGCCTATGTCCAGCAATGGATGCAAATGGCTGAAGATGATAATGATGATTAGAGATGTGAATTTATCGAAGAATGGTGAGGGTTTCTTGATATCTAGTCTTGCAAAGAGCGAGAATAGAACGAAAATTGCTAAGAACAATAAAATGCCGCAAAATTGCCTATCTGGGGACACGTACTGCGTGGAGAAAAATACCGCCTTCTACAACTCATTCTCAAAAGAAAAGTATAGGGAAAAATAGGTGTTAAAGGGAGGTAAATGTCGTAACTGAAAAAAATCAGGCAATGGACTTTTGGACGCAAATGGAAGATTGGCAGAAAATAGAGAAGCACTCTCCACAATAACCGCCAACTTCCGGAGAACTAGATAACTCATGAAGAAAAAGAACATCATCAGCGAGAAGATCATCAGCTCAGCCGAAAGCCTTTATAAAGACCTTGAAGCTGGCGGAAGTGCTGTGATGAGATGAGCCTAAGCCCATATCCTAGAAATTCAGGACAGAAAAGTCTCAAAGCAGTAAGTCTCGCGCAAGTCTACAAAATCACAGTATGAACGTTCCAACAAGATGGAACATCAGCACATAATGTGAGATATGTGCGTGAATATAATAACGTATTTCCTGATTGTTGTATTAGCAGAAAAAGTGTCACAAAATGTATTTTTTTAAATTCCAGGAAGAAACAATTTTGACCTATTCCAAGTATTTGAGGAAGTTATTAGGATACTACATGTAGTCTTCTTCTTTAGCCTTCTTCCATCCGTATATGGACCTCTCCGTATCTCTTCCACTTCTGCCTCTCTTGTGCTATCCGGAACCAGCTTCGATCTACTTCTTCCTTCAGTTACTCGTACTCGTTTACTGTCTAAAGCAACGACCACAATGCAAACCAATATTAAAAGTGTCAATTTCACTATTTTGATGTCAGTATTCAATTCCGTATTGTTCCGTAAGTCTTACTTTTCGCACTTAAAACATAAATTTATTAAGTATTCTCAAGAAAGTACCTACTGGTTGGCTATAAAGAAAATCAATAAACCCCATTCATTGGTATTTAAAATTGAAAACCTTTCCTAGCCCACACTGTTACACATTTATGCACCAGACCACCAGACGTGGGACACCCGGACGAAGCAAAAAGGCCCTTTGTGACACAAAATGTCGGCACCTTTATCGACAATTTAACACGCCGCGAAGTTGATTAGACCGTGACGACGTTTCGGCGTTTCGGTGAGCCGCCAGGGGCAAAATTACAACCGAATTCCACTTTTTCGTTTTAAAAATTATTCATTATACAGGGTGTCCTGTAAGCACATGATTAAACGATTTGTCAACTTAATGTAATGATTAGAAAAAAAGTCTGGTTCTACTGGAAATGTTCTTCAAATATTCCGAAAATAGATTTTTTCTCAATCTATCAATAGCATTGGAACCACTTTTTCCTATGAGGACAATTACGTCAATTCTAATTTTTCAATCTAAAGAACGTCTCAGTACTCTTTCGATCATGTGTTGGACACCCTGTATAATGTTCTTTTTTCGGTATTCATAACACATAGAAAACCGTCCCTTAATGTATATTGTTTTAGAAACCATTTTACGGCCTTCACTATAAAACCGACCCCTAAGTCCCCGCCAGCTGTAAAAACAACGTTTTTACACCCGTTCGCTTCGTAATTTGTACTAATTATTTAAACTTTTACGGGCCTCGTCTTAGTCTATTGTTAGCACGGTAAACAAATGCGGTTTGCCAGTTCTTGAGCCAGCGTTATTCGACAAATCGGGCCGTTTTAATCGGTTCTTCACGCCTAGACTAATTACAGCCACTTCATGGAAAAAGCAATCAATTTAATTTCTTTGTAGCATCGGCCAGGTGAATAAAAAGTGTTTGGCAATTTATCAGCGAATTAAAATTTCTTACGAAGCTATTATAATACAGATCATCAGATGATGAAGCAAACGCCTCCGCCTTTGCCACTGATTGACTTCTGCACTGCTTCAAGCAGAATGTAAAGTCTGTTCATGAGCTCCTTCTTGTATACTAGGGTTATTCGACACAGATTGTAACTAAACTATTTAGAAAAAAATCATCAAAAGGTGTTTCTGGCCTGTTGGCTTCATCCGGCATATAACTCCATCTGTATGAAAGGAGGTTCAAAAACCAACTGACATACTCATGGTGAAGCACATACGGGTGCAACCTGGAAAAGCCAGCAGCCACACATTTGTGATATCCATGTCTGATTTGTCTCTCCTTTTGACGTCAAAATTTGGTTTTCAAGTAAAATATCATAACTTACAAGTACATTTTTGTGATGTTGTCAATTCTTCTTTTCTAACTAAATTTTCACGATTTTGAAGTCAATTTTCAGTTTTCAAGTAATGCTTCATGACTTTACATTTGACAATTTTCATGATTTTGAACATAATATTCAGTGTTCGTCAATTTTCAGAATTTCAAAATTAATTTACAGTTTCCAACTCAATTTGCCTGATTTGTTGACATTAGTTCAAATCAATGTTCATGATTATCAAGTCATTTTTAAGGTAAACTCATTTACATGATTTTAAAGTCAAAATTTGCTTTTAAGTCAATTTTCATAAATTTGAAATTAGTTTTCCAGTAAATTTTGAAGTAATTCTTTAATTATTAAGTCAATTCTCATAATTTTCAAGTTTCTAATGCACATGATTTTGAATTCAATTGACAGTTTTCCAGTCAATTTTCTGTGATCATCAAATCTGTGAAATCAATTGACAGTTTTCCAGACAATTTTCATAATTTTGAAGTAAATTTTAAGACAGTACACGTGATTTAGACATCAAAATTAGGTTTTCAAATAAATGTTTATAATAATGATTCTTATGTAAATTTTTTGTTTCCAACTCAGTTTTCAAGTAATATTTCAGTTTTTCAAATTCAATTTTCAGTTCCCAAGTCAATTACCTTGATTTTAATGTAAACTTTGATGATTTTGATATCAATTGTCAGTGGTCACTCCACGATTTTCAAGTAAATTTTCAGTTTTTAAGTAAAGTTTCATGATTTTGAGATAAACTGTTAATTTTAAGTCAATTTTCAACACAATAATCACCGTTCAAAACACTTTTCAGAATTTTGAAATCAAATTTTTAATTCCAACTCAATTTACCTGATTTTCTGTCATTTGTTAAGTCGATTTTCATGATTATCAAGTAAATTTAAAGGCTGTAACTCATTGTACATGATTTTAACGTTAAAATTTCCTTTTGAAATCGATTTCCACGATACACCACCACAGTATACATAATTTTCAAGTAAATTTTTATGATTTTGATGCCAACACAAATAATTATCATTTTCAAATTATGTATTAAAACAAAACATTAAATGAAATTTACGTCATATATTATCTTCTCATTTAAGTAATACTTAAAGAAACAAGCAGTTAGCATTTATTGTTCGATGACTTTAAAGTCAATTTTTAGTTTCCAATTTAACTTTGACGATTTTTAAGTCAATTTTCAAAATTTCGAAATTAATTTTAAGGTTATAACTCATTATACATGATTTTAACTATTTTTTTAAGGCAATATAAATGATTTTGAAATTAATCAACGTTGTCTAGCCAATTTTCAGTGACTAAGTAAATTTTCATAAGTAAATTTTTCTTAAGGAAAATTTGATAATTTTTAAGTACATTTTTATGATTCTTATGTAAATTTTTGGTTTCCAACTTAATTTGTATTTCTTTGATAAATGACATTGCAAGTTGTATTTATAGCTCCATGGAGTTGAATTTAACAGTTGTAACATTAACAGACATTTGATATGTTTTTTACGTCACCTGACAGCTGTCAAAAATCATGCAGCTGTGATGTAAAATTACCAATCCAAAATAGTTCTACCGCTGGAATAAATCACACAGCACATGGTATTTATAGTAAAGTGACGGATGAAGTGTGTTATGACAGCTGTCACGCAAGAAGTATGGCAAACGTCCCAACTGTCGAATTTGCTCTATGGAGCTTTAGACACAATTACAGTGCAATTCCTCAAAGAAACACATTCTATTTGGCATTTTATATTTTTAGGTCACTGATGAGTCAGTTTTGACAGCTATGACAGCTGTCATGTATTGCGAGCAAAGTATTAAAGTGTTCCTTAACATCTTAACTGTCAAATTTGGCTCCATGGAGCTGTAAACACAACTTTCAGTGTAATTCCTCAAATAAACCACTATTTGTAATTTTATAGTTTCAAGTCATCGAGGAGCGGGTTTTGACAGATATGGCAGCTGTCACGTGATGTAAGAAAAGTGTTTCTTAACGTCAGAACTGTCAAATTTGGTTCCATGGAACTGAAAAGACTTCTTACAGTATCTACCTTAAGTAGTCCAAATTCTATTTCCTGGATTGTTGCTTTTGATATGCATTTACCAGTCTTTTCTTCATCATTTTCTTAAATTCTCTTAAAATTTCTTAAATCCTCTTTGGCATTTTCTTCAAAAATTTATTTCTGTAAATTTTCCATCTCTATTTCAAACCAATGCACATTCTCTAGGAAATTACACTAGAAATCTGTTTTTTTCAGGAGTAAATAATGGTTTAAGAATTCTTTACGAAGATGTGACAACGTTCATTGTGACTTTTAACATTTAACCAATTGACGCTTTAGGATTTTTTGTCAATTTACCATAGAGGAAAAATATTATGGATAGAGTAGATCCAAAAAGGTTGTGGATAGAGTATAACTATTAAAACTTGATTTTTTTTACTTTTGGTATGTCAAACCAAACTAACAAAGTACACGTGAAAGGCACAGAACAAATATAGACAAAGGATTCCGCTGAAAAGGCATATCTGAGTGTTAATTACTAAAACACACCGAGAAGGATAAAAAAGTTTATAGCCGGCGGAACCTGTATGCTGTAAGGCTATTGACGGTGGTTTTTTTTGTGGTTCTGGTCAATATTTGTTTAAAGCCCTTCGGGCAAACTTTTCGGTTTAATGAAACGAAAATCGGCTTTGTACTCGCTAAATCACGTATCAGTTAACTTAAAAATGTGTCAGGTTCGTTTGATTTTGCTTGTAAATTTTAGCACAGTTTTTTTCTTGTTACGAAAGGTGTTGGTTCAGCAAGAATCTGTAAATGCAACCCAAAAATCGAAGAAAACGTGACGGAATGTACCGAAAAAATTATGTGTTATGTCAAATAATAACCTTTAAACTTGTTGTTAGTTATTTCTGTGCAAATTGATAGATACAAGTTAACCTTACTGTATAATTAGAAACAAATTTCTCGTAATCAAATAATTAAACTTAGGATTGAATCAAAGATTCAGTTTGTTAGCATGAAAACCTTAGGCAAGGAGCCCATCAGCCTCCTGCCATCCTTGGAAAAAGTGGCAGAAGTTATAATCCTCAGGAGGATAAAGGAGCAAGAAGAGGACCTGCACGTCATCCCCCACGAGCAATTTGGATTCCGGAGGACACTATCAATGGAACTCCAAGTCCTGAGGATGACCGAGTACCTCACGGAAGGGTTCAACAGGAAAGAAGCGGCAGGAGCCGTGCTGCTAAACGTCTCCAAGGCCTTCGACAGGGTTTGGCACAGAGGACTTCTAATCAAGATGCTGGATGCCGGCTTTTCAGTCGGCCTGGTAAAACTAATTAGATCTTTTCTTTCAGCTCGTCGCTTCCGTGTCAAAATCGACAGCGTCTACTCAAGTTATAAGGAAATGGAAGCAGGAGTGCCGCAAGGTGCAGTACTGTCGCCATTTCTCTATAACATTTATGTTTCAGATCCATCTAGAACGCAGCGGACCAGCTTAGCGCTCTACGCGGATGACACTGCGATCATGGCCCGGAGCAGGAGCGGCCGACTCCTGACCCGATACCTGCAAGAGGAGACCACAGCATTGGAGAAATGGTGCAACAAATGGAAGATCGACCTAAACGCGGAGAAAACGCAGGCCATAGTCTTCAAAAGAAGACCAAAGATGAGGATAGAAGGCAACGTCAGGTTAAAAGACATCGAGTGGCGCAACGAGGCGACGTACCTTGGGTTCAAGATGGACAAAAAACTCACGTGGGGAAGCCACATAGAATAGGCCAGACAGAAAGCCAGAGCAAAACTGTACCCTGTGGTCAAATCGCACCTGAAGAAACTCCAAGCTGTGGACAACATTGCGCTCAGGACAGCAGTGGACGCTCCATGGTACGTCAGAAACGTGGACATCCAGCGAGATTTGAAGTTCACCACCGCAACGGAAAGGATCAAACAGAGCGCAGTGAATATATTCCAAAAAGCGGAAAGCAGCGAAAATCAGTTACTGCGAGAAGCAGTGAACCATCCCCCACTCACCAGACTCTAACTCCCCAAGGGATGTAAAAACAGACGGACGAAAGCCGGCTGTTTGGACATCTTCTAGTTTGCCAGGACCACCAGAGATGGACGAGCTGCCGAAGAAAGAAGAAATGGAGGACAAGAAGAGCGCTAGAAGAGCTCCTCCGTCAGCGGGGCATCTTTCTTCCAGACCTATCCTTTTGGTCTACAGCGATGGGAGGGTAAAAATCAGTAGTCTTGCTTGACCCATCTATCCGAGGCCGCATTCCCAGCCAAAGAATATTGGCGCTTAGGCAAGGAAAGCACCAAATAATTAAGTAAATGGAGGAAGAAACAAAAGTTACCCAGATTGAAAAAATAGACGTTAGTGAAAAAGAAGATAGATAATAAGTTTACAAAATTCTCCAAAATTGAAAATATCATTATTAAAGCTTTGACACCTTATGCAGAGCCATGCACACGTCTGTTCCTTGAAAACTATCCATAGTAACCCACTTGGAGTGAGAAAATGACTGTTTTAAGCACGTTTTTGGAATTCTCATTAAATTTCCTACTCAATAACTTTAAAAAATACTACAAGATTTGTTACAATCAGTGGGAAAAGCGGTGTCAAAGTTTTAACTGCCAGAAACACAGTTTGAAAGGACAAAATCGCCTGTAAAACCCAGTTGGAGTGACAAAATGACTGTTTTAAGCACATTTTTAGAATTATCATTAAATTTTCTATTCTGTAGCTTGAAAAAACAGTACAAAATTTGGAACAGTCAGGGAGAAAACCTGTGTCAAATATTGAACTCAGTATTCAAATATTGAACCCAGTATTTGTAATTTACCGGTCAAATTTTCCTGGTAAATATTTACTTTACCGGTAATCTACCCTTCACTACTAAAATCTAATGACACTATTATACAGTGTGTCCATTAAGATTAATGGAGATTTCTGGCTTTCAAACCAATCAATATACTTACAGTCAGTTTTCTGACAAAAAACAATGTTGACTGTAAATATCTAAGAAACTGTACACTTTTTGAAAGTGCCACTTGAAACAAATGGGTTTTAAAACAATTTTCCACGATTTCTTTTCAATATACCCTTCGCCTGTTAATGACCAGTTTCTTCAAAAAATACATACAAAATACATTTTCTGACACAATCATCAAAACATTTGCATACTTAATTCACCAGCTAATGTTTTTTTAAACGGTCAATTTCCTTAAAGTTCCGCTTGTTGATCGTATTCACTTTGGTAAACACACAAAGATCAGTGTCAGAACAGCACCAAATTTGCTGTCAACAATATTGGTGCTGGCAGTCCTTCCGCCTAAAACGCATTAAAAAGTGCACCCAGCACCCTCTCTGGGGTTTCCCTCCCTTAAATAGTCGCACCCCGTGACGATTATTACATCGCTATACAAAAATTCAGGGTATGTGACTGTAAAAAACCTCTTTGATTAACGACTGTCAAGTAGGGACAGTCAATAATTGTGCCTGTGTGTAAATCAGCCCTGTGGGGGTCTTTGTACCTGCGGCGCATCAAGATAAACTGTCACATTTTTACAAAGGTTAATATTTTTTCATAAAAAGCGGCTCTTTGTCTATGAGTTTGGAATCTATACGAAACATCTCTAACAGCTAAATAACAACAACAAAATAAATATAATAACAGTTGCATGCCGGTGGCGCGTTTCACGTTATTGGAAAAACAGCGTTTCGGTTTTAGTTTGTTTGTTTTCCGTGCAAAAAAATTCAATTTTTTCTAAAACAATGTACGTGTATTTTGTTTTATCAGTGGCGTGACGCCATTGTTATTTTAATGAAGCGGCGACATTGTGGAACTTGAGTTCTTTTCTTGGCTGAAAGTTGGCAGGAAACTGTGCCAAAGTCGGGTCCGTTGTTTTGCTTTTTAAATCGAATTTCCTTCTAATTACCTGATAAATAGACTAAAGTTTGATATGTTTTATATTTACATAAGATCAACAGCTGATCTATCAAAACTTAATAAGCTGACGTAAAAAACATGTTGTAAACTAATTAATTATTAAATATTTTAATTACTTTTAAGTCTCTCAACTACGGAAAATGTGTATAAAAAATTAATTACAATCTGTAAGCTTACACAAACTGTGATAGAAATCATTCAAGAAATTACTTGCAGACATATCCCAAAACTGATAAAACATTAAAAAAAAAATAAAAAAACTGATTTTTTTGACTTTTTTATAAGGGGTACCCCATTATTTTTTTGGAAAATGTTTGAATTTTGAAAATCATCTTCAACTGCCTTTATTAGTTTAGTATAATGGTATTTTTTATGGGTGCCAAAAATTTAAAAAAATAAAGTTGATGATGGCTGACAAAAACCGAAAAGTCGAAAAAGTGTCAATAAATTTAAATTATCCCATCAAATAAGCTTACAATAAAATAAAAACGTTTTTCCAAAATTTCGTAATTTTTCGGATATTTCCGGAAGTGATCAGACGTTTTTAAATGTTAAAACGGTATAAGATTGAACTACAAATTCCGCAACTTTGCCTCCATTTAATCAACTCTGTATCTCTTACCGTTTTCAAGATCCTTATACTTAGACACGTGTGACACCCTGTATAGCGTTATGCTAAATGAAATTATTATTATTATTACTAACTGTTGGTTTTACGTACCCTCTTAAATCAGTTCTACTTGGTGTTACAAAACAATACTAAATAAGTTGTCGGGATTTATCTAAAGGACTAAAGTACACTATTTCGGTAACTATACAGAGTCTCTCATAAAAGTTTGTTCTGGTTTCTGCGTTTACTTTTGAATAAAATGAATGACGTACAGCTGTTTGGCAGCAAGTTGTAACTTTTTTACTAAAATCTGTCAAAATTTGCAAGAATTACAGTTTAACACAGTTTTCTTATAGTTCTCGAAACAAGACGTATTTCTGAGGTTTATGACAATAATTGTCAGTTTATAAATGTAAATTAAAAAATTGTTTAAATAATAATATCTTCAGATTTGCGTCATTTTTCTCATCTCAAAAATATAGTGTTTGTCATAATTTAAACATGAAATAATAAAGAAAAGTGACAAAAACCTGAAAATGCTATTTTTTCTAAAGAATGTATAAGATGTTAACTGTTTTAAATAGAACACCCTGTATATTTTCAGGTCATTCGGCCTACTTAATAGCCCACTAAGTGCTTTACAAAAAGTAAACGATTTCTGAGATATTTACGATCAAAATTGTTTTTGTCTTCCACAGAAAACTACGCTGTAAGTGTACTCATTGATTTCAAAGCCATAAATCTCTATTGTTTTAAATGGGACACGCTGTATATTTTAGGGTAATTCGATTCTACGTTTCACGGCCTACTTAATAGCCTACTATGTGCTTTCAAAAAATGTACATTTTCTGAGATATTTACAGTCAAAATTCTTCTTACATTACACAGGAAATTGAACTGTAAGGGTAATCATTGGTTTCAAAGCCAGAAATCTGTTTAATCACTTTAATGCGGAAGTTACTTCAATATTTCTAAAATACACACACTTTTGTGTGTACATTTTATTTAAAAACTAGAGTCTCTTCAAAGTTATATTTCGGTGTTATCTTTTCTGACTCTGATCTGAAAGATCGAAATTGGGTTGGTTTTGTGGATGATGCGCTACTGAAACTAATAAATATTTAAATAAGAGAATTACGAAAATGTCAGATTTATTGATTTATTTTAAAAGCTTGAACAATGATTTATTAAGCCAACAACTTGAGCTGCATATAATAAATTTAATGCAAAATCCAATATTGCAGCTGACTGATTTTGAAAATAAAAACCGAAACACTTGTATTGCATTCTAATTTGTAAGTGGAATTTAAAAGAAGCTATGTTTTCAGTTTCGATCATTATTTATTGTTTAATAAATCCAGTTAAATGGAAAAGCGTTGAGTTAATAAATTGAAAAAGAGTTTAAATAACAAAAACTTATAATGGTGATAACTGTCTTAAAAAACAAAATGGCGAATCCAGTAGAAATTAATTAGGTAACGATACGGGATGGGAGCTAAATTTAAATTCAAGTCATAATTACACGAAAACTATGCGCCCACCTGTTTTGTTTGCTGCAAGCTTAATTACATACAAATTAAAATCATTAAATTACAAAATTAATGGAATATAAAATGCTTTGTTGGTGCATGTTTTGTAGGATTGCCTTTTTTAGTTTAAACTCCCTAGCATTAAATTTTGCAGGGACTTTTAGACTATTTGCATAACATGATATTTAATTTTAATTAATTAACACCTTTTTGATGAATGAATTTGTTAGTAAAACGGTTTTCAAAAACTAAGATTATTTACTAATTCCTATAATTAAAATAGAACAAAAAACCTGCAAAGCAACTTTAGGTTTTTAACTTTAACTACTAATTTTAAATGTTATTATACATTTATTGATAAAAGTTTTATAGATTTCTACTAAAGTAGGACTGGTTTGATAGCCTTTATTTATTATGGATGTATGTATTCGGTATGCAAAGTCGAAATTGGGATAAACCTTACAAGCATTTTGCCACGAATTGTTGTTTAATTAAAAAGTGCCAATTTTAAACCTATTTCACTGAAAATGTGCTTTTCATTTTTGTCTCAATTGATCCTTATTAACTCTCTTATTTGACTGTATGGAACATTTATACCCAATAGATAGCCAATGAAATGGTCTTTCCAACGATGTGGCAACATGGGTTGATCAGTTGAATCATATGGCAGCTAGGAAGCTTCAAATTTGACCAATGTGATCTGTTCAATTTTGATGCACTGTATCATTTGACAACACTCAATAACTACCTCATTTGACTGATATGATATGAACATTTATACCTCAATAGATAGCCAAAAGAAATAATCTTTCCAACAATCATATCACAGATCAGTTGAATGAAAGGCCGCAGCAGTCTCCAAAATTGATCATTCATAAGAACAAATCGATTAGCAATCGAAAAATCGGATTTCGAATATCGTGTCCTCTGGAAAGTGCATGTTCTGCCACCGCTGATTTCTCGGTCTGTCCTAATCTGCAACTTCTCTTGTGCTCTGCTATTCTTGTGTTGACACTACGTTTAGTCGTTCCAATATATTCGGATCCACAGCTGCACGGGATTCTGTAAATTCCAGAAGCCGATAAAGGATCCCATTTGTTCTTGGCCGATCTGAGACTCTGTTGTATCGTGCGGGTTGGTTTAAAGACCATCTTGTGCTTCTCTAAAATCCTTCCAATCCTATCCGTGACCTTGTGTATGTATGGTAAGCAAGTCCAACCAACTTTCTCTTCAACATCCCCCGTTTGCTGTCTACGTAGTTCAATGTTTCTTGGGCGAGTGGCTCTGTTGAATTGTTGTCTACTGTATCCGTTCCATCCGAAAACCCTTTCCAGATGTTTAAGCTCCTTTTCTAACTCTGATGGTTCGCAAATCCTTCTTGCCCGCTCCGATAGGGTTTTGATCACTCCTATTTTTTGGGTAGGGTAATGATTAGATCTACTATTGAGATAACGATCCGTGTGTGTTGGTTTTCGATACACCGTGTGAGCCAAGTGTTCCATTAGGTTTCCTTGTCACCATTACATCCAGGAAAGGTAGACGTCCTTCTTTTTCGGTCTCCATAGTAAATTGAATTCTTGGATTTATGGGGTTCAGATGTACCAAGAATTGCTGCAGTTTGTCTTCACCGTAACTCCAAACAAATACAAAGGTATCGTCAACGTATCGAAACCAGCACTTTGGTTTCTTTGGAGCGGTGGCCAGAGCATTTACTTCGAATGTTTCCATAAAATAGTTTGCTATTCCCGGAGTGAGACGACTGCCCATTGCTACACCATCATTCTGTTCGAAGAATTCACCCTGCCATTGGAAGTAAGTGGTGCTTAGGCAGTGTCTGAACAGTTCAGTGGAAAATCTCTTTCTATCTGCTCCATAGCCGTTTTGATGAGTACCATAGTGAATAAAGAAACAACATCAAAACTCACAAGGACGTCACTTGGAGATAAAGTAAAGGCATGCAATTTGTCCACAAGTATGTCTTTCCTATTTTTGGTAAGGTACTGTGCTATTTCATACGTAGGACCTCCTATGGCACTAACGATGCTTCTCAGAGGTACATCCGGCTTGTGTATTTTAGGTAAACCATAAAGTCTGGGTGGAAGGGCCTCTGACTTCTTGAGTTTCGAGATATCTTCAGCAGCGACAGTCGTGGAATCTTTAATAAGTTGGTTTGTGGTCCTAAGTATTCGGGCTGTTGGGTCACGTGGCAACTTCTTGTAGGTTATGGGATCCAGAAAGGTTTCGATCTTCCGTTCGTAGTCAGTTGTTGATATGATCAATGTTGCGTTTCCTTGATCAGCAGATAAAACGAGGATCTCTTTGTCTTGATTGAGTGTTTTAAGAGCTGTTCTTTCTCCAAAAGTAAGATTGCTTTTTGGGGCTTTGCTCGCTGCAGAATCCGTGACTTTTCTGCTCTTATGTGCTCTGCGGTTCCTCCTTTGCTCAAAACACTCTGTTCACCCGCAGACAGTTATTTTTGAGTAAGATTGACAATAGTTCTACGTGGTCTGTCTTCAGGTGGTGCTTCTACTAAATCCGATTGCCGGTTCTGTTGTGTCAGAGCTTCAAACTACTTCCATTGGACCACGGCTTATAACCCCGGATAACTTTCATATTTCAGTAAAAATGTGTTATTAATTACTAGTAAAACAACCGTATTCATCCCATCAGACTGGAAGGAAAAAAAAACAGTTAGACATCATTAGCAGGCTAAACAAACACCTGTAAGGCATATGAACCGAACGAAACAGTTTGTTTAATGTTATGCGTTCTCAAATATTTTTGACGGCCCATCTTGACGCATCTAATTGTAAATGACAGGCCAGAAATCCGTTTAAATCGACACCGAGTTGATGTATGCAAATCGAGTCGAGTGTTGTTTGTTTAACACGTTGTTTCGCTGGTTTCTGGCCTGCTTTTGTCCTGGCCCGTATCTGTCGGCCCTAGAAAACGGGGCGAATCCAACATTAATCTCCCCAAAAAGAGGTGTGTAACACTATTGAATGCCGTTCGTAATTTGTGATGAATGGCAGGCAACTGCCCTTTCAGAAAAAAAAAGACGAGAGATTTCGCTACGAACTTCGACTTTAGACAAGAATGCGCCCTTTGTGTCGGGCCGGATACTCATGAGAATTTTGTTTTGTGCGGTTTCCAGTCGAGTTTTGCGATCCGCACCAATTCCACTCGAAAACATACATCAAAGTTGTTATTTGAGAAGTTGGTGCAGTTTGTGCACTACTTTGTGGCCTTAAAAGTTTGCCCAGAATGTCTTTGTGGTACAGTTTTAAATTTTAATCTTCCATTACTTTATGAATTTCCCGTGTTTTCGATATACAAGAACTTTGCTTGTATAGGGTGATTTTGTAGTATTTTAACGCCATAATCCACCATTATACAGGGTGTCCCAAATTTGAGCGATTCTACGTCAAATTCTAGGCCTATTTGATGTAAAATGTGTGTATTGATATTCAACTGTTTTTCCTATAGCAGCTTGATTGGCCTCTAATCGAGCTGAAATTCCTAACTTGAGCGAAATTTTGGTGCACTTTTCCAGAAAGTGCGTTTTTCGTGAATATCTCAAGAACGCTTTAAGTTAGAGATCTGATTTTTACCACAAACGCAACCTCGATGGTACGCAACTTTCATTGTCTTAACAATTTTTCTGTCGCATGCACTGTGTAATCTTAAAAATTAAAAAACTGGATTTTTTTAAATTTTTGAAGAGGGTGAACTTTTTGAAAAATTTTGAACTTTAAAAATGAACTTTTACTGTCTAAATACCTCTAGGATAATGATTAAGCTACATTTTGGTAAAAAATCTAGTTTATAAGTTAAAACCTGAAATTTTGGTAAATTTTCAATTTTTTCCTTTCCGTTTGGCAGTAACCTTAAATTTGTGACGTTTTTAACAGTTTTTGAAATTGTCGTTTGTCAAAATTGTCAAAATCGATATCGAAAATGAAAATGTGTTTAGCACAAAATCAGAAGAACCAACCCATGAAATTGTTGCTAGTTTTTAATTTTTCAAAGTCCCGTTTTACCAAGATTTGCGTCCATCGTAAAAATTTCAGACCTCTAACCGTTCCTGAGATGTTTAGTAAAAACTACAAAAATTAAGAGTTAAATTTGACGCTCCCTAGCGGCCAAACGGGGTAACTGAGCCATGTCCACTTAACGTCACGTGATAGCCCCATTTATTAACTTTTCTTTGTCATATAGTGTCTATATACAGAATGTCTCAAATAAGATAGTTCTTCACGATTTTATGGAATTGTGAACAAAAATTTAGTTAAAATTATTCTCTTCAACAATCTAGCCGCACAAAAGAAGAACATTTAAGAATTATAAATGGGGAATTATTTAAAATAGTTCTTGTACTTTTGGAAATAGAATAACCGTTTTGTTAACTCAAGTTCCCCACTCGACATGTTTCCATATCCGCCACTAAGTGTTTTCTATAAGAAATACATCCGTTCCTGTACTTAGTGGTTTGCTTTCTTCACAATGTTTTTATTTTTTAATGAGCCAGTTAATAGTTGTGTATTAATTTGGCATTTTTAAAACTGATCTTCCAAAACACATATCTCACCTGTAGTATTGCAGTTAAATCAAATCATTGAAATAGACATTGGAATATTAAAAATAATCATTAGTTTTGTATGTATGCAGGAAATTGAGCGAACAAAGTTATGAAACATTTTATCCAGCTGGAATGAAAAACAATTTTTAAATTAACTAAATTCCTTCAGATCGAAACCTGTCAACATAGTATATAAGCTTTAAGAGACGAATGAATTTATTCATATGGACATTGAAGGTTGGTTGAAAGCTTCGGGTGCACACAAGCCGCACATGATCAGCAACGTATCGCATATTTCTGCTTAAATCAATTCACAATTAAATCCTCAGAATGACAAGTAAATACGAAAACGTCTAACCGCACCCTTATTGCCGTTCCCATTGGCCATCAGTCCACATCGAACCTATCCGCTCGTCATCTACACGCCGTAAACCGGCCCCAGAAGTCAATTACGAAGATCGACTACCAACATCGGAATTCCGAAACCGTTTATTAATTCTGATAAGGCCGTTTTGCCATCGATACTTCTTGATTCACTTGGTCGTTATGTTTCTGCAAAATCTTTTTCGTTTGCCGCTAAAATCGTATACTTTTAATAAATAACAAAAATCAGTGGTGGCTCTTGGGAATTATTGAGAGAGAAACTAACATTCGGTATTTAAAAATTCCATCACAGGATCTTGGTTTGTTGCACTGGAATTAACAACTACACCGTCATAAATTTGCCTAAAACCTAGCTCTATATTGACTACCGAATGTGTCAGTTTGACCTGTATGTCAAAGTAACTAAGCTCCAATGATTACTAAGTGAGCGCACCAAAATGCCATACATAGTCCATGGTTATCTCAAAATAACTTATAAGGTGAAAACTGGCAGTCGTCAACAAGATCCAGCAGGTGAGAAGATTCAACTAACTAGAAGTGGAGGTATCAAGGGAAAGAAACCTTTGTTGAAGAAGCACGAACACTAGACAAAACATGCTTAAGACCTATTTTAACGTACGCCACAGAAATCTCCCTGTAACACCAAACTGACCAAAATGAAATTACTAAGACTATCAAGGGTGTTACTCTCAGGTATAGAATAGGCCAAGATATCAGAGAAGAATTAGAAATACAGGATGTGGTAAGATGTAAGGAACACGCAAGAGGTGCTGGAGAGACCATGTGGAATGGATGCCAGATGGACAAAGTGTTAACCCAAAACCCAAGAGAAAGCTGGAACTCAGAGTCACAGGAAGAGCTCCGAAGTAGGCTAAACGCCTGACCAGGTCCTATTATAAGAAGAAGAAAAAGGATATATTGGGTTATATGGTTCTGCTTTTAACCTAAATCAATTAAAAATCTTCTACATCTGTTTCAGTGTTACATTTCTACTAGTTCTGGAGATATCAACAAAAATAAGATAAGAAGAGGAATTTGCACGAGGGCTGATAGCCGCGTAAAAAGGAATGTTTTGATATGAATTCAAATTTAAAAATAAGCTCTAAAATAGGTCTTTTTCATATCTCACAGCTAGAATTAGTTTGTCTTTGGTCTGTGACCACATATTCGTTCAACCAGCTACAATTTGTCTATACTTATCCTCTCTCCAAACTGTTCAGGAAATGTCCCTATATGAGGTGAAAAAATATAACACTCTCACGTATCTGGACACAATGAGATATTAATATCGAAATATTACACGCTTGATAATTAAAAATTAATCAAAATTCGGTGCCGCAAGCGGACCGTATCGCGTATATAATTCATGCATTATCTAAACAAACAACACACAAAACGGCGAAATTAATTCGTGCATTCCCATAGTAATAATTATATTACAAAACCCTCGCAACCGAAGGTATCAATTATAATCGTATTTCGGGAGCGACCGAGTGTTTCGGGTAAATGCCGCATAAATTCCAAAAAAAAGAGTTTTGTTAACTTCATTAACGTACTCCATTTGCATTCTGGTTTGATTTGTAAATACGAGAGATTTGCAAAAAGTAGAAGTATTTCAACAAAAAATTTCTATGATTTTGTCATAGAAATGTGTTCACAATCTGAATAACAACAAGTTATTGAAACTCTGCACAAAAGTGTTTCAAAAACATCACCACTAGACACAAAATTGCAAGGACCTGCTAGACTTCAGAATAAACGCATAGAATATAATACATTTACTAATATTTACAAGCGAAAGTTCTTCTTTCTTCTTCTTCTTATGCCGTCTTCCTTAATGTTGGTGATCATTTCCTCAAACGTTTCCCTACAACTGATCAGCATTTGAGGTAAGTCCACTCGCTGATATTTTTAATCCAAGATTTCCTATTTCTTCCTATGCCTTTTTTCCTTCTATTCTGCATGATTTGTAAAAGGGAGTATTTGTCATTGCAAAGTGGTCCAAATATGCTGTTTTTCTTACTTTAACGATAATGATTGCCCATTTCTTCTTAGTACTTCTTTATTTTTTGTTTTTGTGCTTCTTTATTTGTGACTCTAAGAGTCTAAGTTAAGTATTCCTCTGACTTGCGGTTTCAGTGTCCAAGATTCTAACCAGCTATAAGATCTGAGAGCATTCTTCTGTATGTATACCTGTATTGCTCCAAAGTATTTGTATTTGTTGCAGGTTTTGAAATCTAAAAGGATTTGCAGGTCTTCTATACTTTCTGCCATTATTGCTGTATCGTCTGCAAACTTTATGTTCTTTATGATGATTCCTCCAATGCTCATATTTTCGTTTGCCACAGTGCTTTCGGAAATATTTGCTGTGAATACACAATGAACAACTCTTTGAATTTCTATCAGGTTTGTTTCATTATCATCTCACCAAGAAAAATCCTCTGATTTTTTGAACCTAAAATTAAGTTTTTATTTGCTTGTGTTTGTACATTTCAATTTAAATTATTTGCTATCCAATGTTGTCAGCTCTTCTATAACATATGTGAAGCTGTTTTAATGCAGCAATAAAGAGACAGCACACAACAGATTCATAAAAGTTTGTCTTTTAAAGCAAAAATGTTGACATTTATTACACTTTGACGGATTGATGAAATTTTTTCTCGCAATGTTATCAAACGCCTATCAAAATAATTAATACTCATCTGTTAATAGATTATAAACTATAACCTCAAAATCAAATATAACAGAAAATGATAAACACCGACTAAACTTTAGTTTTCTAAACTAGTTTTGCATTCGACGAAAAAAAAAATTACTAAATTATAGAGTTGGAGCATCATAACTGCAATTTGACTTCTAAACGAAAACGAATAATGTAATTTCAATTCTTTTAATTCTAGTAATGTTACTAATAATGGAAATTTGTGTAGAAATACACGATTTGGTTTTCTCTTCTTCTTCCTTATCTACTGATTTTAATGTTGTTGTTAAACTTTGTTTTTTGTAAGCAACTTGGCAAAATCATCTTCTAATTGTTGATCTCCTAAGTCAGTTAATTTGCAAATATTTCAGGCTATTTAAACTCTCTAACCAATTATCACTAAAAATTTAGTATAACTAAATATTTTTAAGAAAAGTTAATACTAGAGAAATTTCTATACTAATAATTACCAATTTAAATTCATACTTTTAGACTGTCAGCCAATTAATTCAATAACCGAACATTCCGGCTGCTACTAATGACGAAATTTTCATATCAAATTACCGGCAATTGTCATCAATATAAATTAACTTCTTTAGCAAAACAGTTGTTGATTTCAATAGTTAATTAAACAAATTTCACACTTTTACGAAATTCCCCGTTGTCAAGTATTTTGTAAAGTAATAGAGGAAGTTGGCCAAAGCGGTACCCCAAATTTGAGTACACGCAAACGTGTCTAATTACATTACACACTTCATCAGGCCAATTTGCATAAATTAACAATTTCAAACGAATCATTTCCATCATGCCGGAAATTAGATTAAGGGCCGTTATATAGAAATTACGCGCTTCTTCCTCGTGTGAAGTTTCCCCGGCTCATTTTTCTTCTTCTATACGCTTCGCTTCAGCCACGCTCTTTTACTAATAATTATAATAATAATCAAGTTTCCGATTAACATTTATGTAAATTATTGTTTATGGTTTCCAGTTTGAACACTTAAACTAATTAATAAGAGAAAAATCACGGTAAAGCAGATGAACACCAGCATGTTTACAATCGTCGAACAAGACAGATTGCCACTAATGAGCGCCATTTATTTATAACAATTACTCTGTATTAGCAGTTTTTTCCAGTGCATGTAAGGGTTAATGAGCTCGTTTGCTTCGGATTTATTGGCCCGATAAACCCTTCTAGAATTATTATAGAGCGCGACCATTAGAAAATTAATTCTTCGTTGTAAACACAACTTTTATGCGGTTTAATCTACAAGAAGGGGTCAACGATTCTGAACTTTACTGACCGATTTACGATTCAGGCACAGTTTCTGCGTTTTTTTTTGACAAATCTAAATATTAGTCTTTTACCCTAAATGGGTATTGTCAAACACCGGAAGGAAGTGCAAAGCAAAGAAAAACGAACCTTGTTTAAAATGGGAAAACATCCAGTAGTTCACAAAGATTAATAGGGTGTTTTGTCTTGTTATCAGTTATTTACTTAGTGACCTTTTAATAATTTGTAATGCCCTTGATTATCTAATAATTAACTGCAGTTCTGTTATATGAATTAAGTATCGCATTTAAATTTAAATTTTATATTATGTTTGTAACTTAAGCATTATCCTATACAGGGTAGTCCACCCCAAACCGCCGCAATCCATTATAGAAAAACCGTAATTACCATAATTCTGAAAATTTGTTAGTGTTTCGAAGTCGAACGTTCTTATATTGTGGTGTTTCTGATTCTACATCAAATTCTAGACATACTTTATGTGTAATGTCATATACCGTTTCTGAGATATTTTTTACCATATTAGTTAAAATTTTACATTTGCAATACCTAAAACAATTGTAATTTTAGCATATCAGAAAACGGTTTTTTCTTGGTTTTTGTGTTTTGTCGTGTTAAGCAAAGTTGGTTCTAAGAGTGGGAAAAACCTCGAAAACAATGTTACACAGGGTGGTAAAAAAAGTGCGAAAAGTAAAGTTTTTTAAACAGAGCACTCCTATTTTTACAATTTTATTTTCTTCCCCGTCTAAAATTGGGACAAAATATGTCAAACAACTGACTTATTTAGGTATAACTTCAGAGTGGACCTTGGAGTGGACTAAAATTGATACTTTCCACTTTAACACTCGGTACTTTAGTTATTTTGACAGACAATATACCAATTTAAGGTCTTGAAATCTTCTTTTCCCACCCTATACAGTGTCTATTATTAAATAGTTCGACTATTTCACATTTTTAAATACAGAGTTATTTTGACGGTTACAGAGTGATTCAATGTACCAATTTGTAGGTCTTGAAATCCTTACTTGACTACCTTGTAGAGTGTCTGCAGTCAAAATGTCAAATAACTGAGTTATTTAATAATAAATAAAGAGTGAAGTGTGTTTGACACTCTCCAATTTAACACCCTCTAACTCGGTTATTTTGACGGTTACAAGGTGGTTTAATATACCGATTTGTAGGTCTTGAAATCTTTATTTGACTATCTAGAGTAAATTTAGTCTTCTTCTTCTTCTTATTCATATTTAAGATCTCGCGATCTGTTAGTTTTGCAGGTAGCTCTAGATCAGTTCCTGGGAGGTGGTTCCATCTCTTAGGTGGTCTTCCGGGTGCTCTANTNCGTATNGTACANAACCATTTACGGTGAACNNGNACTGTTGGNNAAAAGCNAAGCACTNACCNNAGTCNAAGTTCTNTTACTACGANAGGTANTAATNNNNGTGCTTNGGCGTNAGTTATCCNAATAATCANCCATGCCTCCAAATGTNNTCCACTNCGGCNANCCTNNTAACATTCTGAGGAGCGAAGCCTCGTCCNGCCANNGACTACNTAGGGGACNGGANCTACANNNTGCATTCAATNTTGCTCTTTTTNNTGTCACACATGANNACCCGTCCTCTANTGCGGGACCGNTACGNACTCGGNTGATCGTNNANTNCCCGTCTNATGNNNCAGATCTTTACGACGCNAGGCTCATACCATNNNAGNGATAACGCGTCNATTNCTNCNTGAGANNAATTNACCACTCANANCTAAGACNAGANTCAAGNCTAGGTAANTNGCNGTANANTNAGCGNGNAANAGGAGACATCANCANCNGAGANAAANTACTGGACATGTTGTAAACTAATTAATTATTAAATATTTTAATTACTTTTAAGTCTCTCAACTACGGAAAATGTGTGTAAAAAATTAATTACAATCTGTAAGCTTACACAAACTGTGATAGAAATCATTCAAGAAATTACTTGCAGATATATCCCAAAACCGAAAAAACATTTAAAAAAAAATAAAAAAACTGATTTTTTTTACTTTTTTATAAGGGGTACCCCATATTTTTTTTAGAAAATGTTTGAATTTTGAAAATCATCTTCAACTGCCTTTATTAGTTTAGATAATGGTATTTTTTATGGGTGCCGAAAATTTAAAAAAATAAAGTTGATGATGGCTGACAAAAACCGAAACGTCGGATTTCAAATGTGACGATGTCAGGTTTTAGAGGGAAAAAAGTGTCAATAAATTTAAATTATCTCATCAAATAAGCTTACAATAAAATAAAAACGTTTTTCCAAAATTTCGTAATTTTTCGGATATTTCCGGAAGTGATCAGACGTTTTTAAATGTTAAAACGGTATAAGATTGAACTACAAATTCCGCAACTTTTCTCCCATTTAATCATCTCTTACCGTTTTCAAGATCCCTATGCTTAGGCACATGTAACACCCTGTATAGGGTTATGCTAAATGAAATTATTATTATTATTACTAACTGTTGGTTTTACGTACCCTCTTAAATCAGTTCTACTTGGTGTTACAAAACAATACTAAATAAGTTGTCCGGATTTATCTAAAGAACTAAAGTACACTATTTCGGTAACTATACAGAGTCTCTTATAAAAGTTTGTTCTGGTTTCTGCGTTTACTTTTGAATAAAATGAATGACGTCTAGCTGTTTGGCAGAAAGTTGTAACTTTTTTACTAAAATCTGTCAAATTTTGCAAGAATTACAGTTTAATACAGTTTTCTTATAGTTCTCGAAACAAGACGTATTTCTGAGGTTTATGACAATAATTGTCAGTTTATAAATGTAAATTAAAAATTGTTAAAAATAATAATATCTTCAGATTTGCGTCATTTTTCTCATCTCAAAAATATAGTATTTGTCATAATTTAAACATGAAATAATAAAGAAAAGTGACAAAAACCTGAAAATGCTATTTTTTCTAAAGAATGTATAAGATGTTAACTGTTTTAAATAGAACACCCTGTATATTTTCAGGTCATTCGGCCTACTTAATAGCCCACTAAGTGCTTTACAAAAAGTAAACGATTTCTGAGATATTTACGATCAAAATTGTTCTTGTCTTCCACAGAAAACTACGCTGTAAGTGTACTCATTGATTTCAAAGCCATAAATCTCTATTGTTTTAAATGGGACACGCTGTATATTTTAGGGTAATTCGATTCTACGTTTCACGGCCTACTTAATAGCCTACTATGTGCTTTCAAAAAATGTACATTTTCTGAGATATTTACAGTCAAAATTCTTCTTACATTACACAGGAAATTGAACTGTAAGGATAGTCATTGGTTTCAAAGCCAGAAATCTGTTTAATCACTTTAATGCGAAAGTTACTTCAATATTTCTAAAATACACACACTTTTGTGTGTACATTTTATTTAAAAACTAGAGTCTCTTCAAAGTTATATTTCGGTGTTATCTTTTCTGACTCTGATCTGAAAGATCGAAATTGGGTTGGTTTTGTGGATGATGCGCTACTGAAACTAATAAATATTTAAATAAGAGAATTACGAAAATGTCAGATTTATTGATTTATTTTAAAAGCTTGAACAATGATTTATTAAGCCAACAACTTGAGCTGCATATAATAAATTTAATGCAAAATCCAATATTGCAGCTGACTGATTTTGAAAATAAAAACCGAAACACTTGTATTGCATTCTAATTTGTAAGTGGAATTTAAAAGAAGCTATGTTTTCAGTTTCGATCATTATTTATTGTTTAATAAATCCAGTTAAATGGAAAAGCGTTGAGTTAATAAATTGAAAAAGAGTTTAAATAACAAAAACTTATAATGGTGATAACTGTCTTAAAAAACAAAATGGCGAATCCAGTAGAAATTAATTAGGTAACGATACGGGATGGGAGCTAAATTTAAATTCAAGTCATAATTACACGAAAACTATGCGCCCACCTGTTTTGTTTGCTGCAAGCTTAATTACATACAAATTAAAATCATTAAATTACAAAATTAATGGAATATAAAATGCTTTGTTGGTGCATGTTTTGTAGGATTGCCTTTTTTAGTTTAAACTCCCTAGCATTAAATTTTGCAGGGACTTTTAGACTATTTGCATAACATGATATTTAATTTTAATTAATTAACACCTTTTTGATGAATGAATTTGTTAGTAAAACGGTTTTCAAAAACTAAGATTATTTACTAATTCCTATAATTAAAATAGAACAAAAAACCTGCAAAGCAACTTTAGGTTTTTAACTTTAACTACTAATTTTAAATGTTATTATACATTTATTGATAAAAGTTTTATAGATTTCTACTAAAGTAGGACTGGTTTGATAGCCTTTATTTATTATGGATGTATGCATTCGGTATGCAAAGTCGAAATTGGGATAAACCTTACAAGCATTTTGCCACGAATTGTTGTTTAATTAAAAAGTGCCAATTTTAAACCTATTTCACTGAAAATGTGCTTTTCATTTTTGTCTCAATTGATCCTTATTAACTCTCTTATTTGACTGTATGGAACATTTATACCCAATAGATAGCCAATGAAATGGTCTTTCCAACGATGTGGCAACATGGGTTGATCAGTTTAATCATATGGCAGCTAGGAAGCTTCAAATTTGACCAATGTGTTCAATTTTGATGCACTGTATCATTTGACAACACTCAATAACTACCTTATTTGACTGATATGATATGAACATTTATACCTCAATAGATAGCCAAAAGAAATAATCTTTCCAACAATAAGTCAACATGGGTTGATCAGTTGAATGAATGGTCGCTAGCAGGCTCCAAAATTGATCATTCATAAGAACAAATCTATTAGCAATCGAAAAATCGGATTTCGAATATCTTGAGCTCTGGAAAGTGCATGTTCTGCCACCGCTGATTTTTCGGTCTGTCCTAGTCTGCAACTTCTCTTCTGCTCTGCTATTCTTGTGTTGACACTACGTTTAGTCGTTCCAATATATTCGGATCCACAGCTGCACGGGATCCTGTAAATTCCAGAAGCCGATAAAGGATCCCGTTTGTCCTTCTGGCCGATCTGAGACTCTGTTGCATCGTGCGGGTTGTTTTAAAGACCATCTTGTGCTTCTCTAAAATCCTTCCAATCCTATCCGTGACCTTGTGTATGTATGGTAAACAAGTCCAACCAACTTTCTCTTCAACATCCCCCGTTTGCTGTCTACGTAGTTCGATGTTTCTTGGGCGAGTGGCTCTGTTGAATTGTTGTCTACTGTATCCGTTCCATCTGAAAACCCTTTACAGATGTTTAAGCTCCTTTTCTAACTCTGATC
This sequence comes from Ips nitidus, assembly GCA_018691245.2. NCBI lineage: Eukaryota > Metazoa > Arthropoda > Insecta > Coleoptera > Curculionidae > Ips > Ips nitidus. The sequence continues at coordinate 8,137,107 of CM042788.1, forward strand.
GTTCGCAAATCCTTCTTGCCCGCTCCGATAGGGCTTTGACCACTCCTATTTTTTGGGTAGGGTGATGATTAGATCCACTATTGAGATAACGATCCGTGTGTGTTGGTTTTCGATACACCGTGTGAGCCAAGTGTTCCATTAGGTTTCCTTGTCACCATTACATCCAGGAAAGGTAGACGTCCTTCTTTTTCGGTCTCCATAGTAAATTGAATTCCTGGATTTATGGAGTTGTGATGTACCAAGAATTGCTGCAGTTCGTCTTCACCGTAGCTCCAAACAAATACAAAGGTATCGTCAACGTATCGAAACCAACACTTTGGTTTCTTTGGAGCGGTGGCCAGAGCATTTACTTCGAATGTTTCCATAAAATAGTTTGCAATTACCGGACAAAGAGGACTGCCCATTGCTACTCCATCATTCTGTTGGAAGAATTCACCCTGCCACTGGAATTAAGTGGTGGTTAGGCAGTGTCTGAACAATTTGGCGATGTCCAGTGGAAAATCTCGTTCTATCTGCTCCATAGCCGTTTTGATGGGTACCATAGTGAATAAAGAAACAACATCAAAACTCACAAGGACGAAAAACACCTGGAGATAAAGTTAAGGCATGCAATTTGTCCACAAGTGTGTCTTTCCTATTTGTGGTTGAAGGAGTGTTGTAAGGTACTGTGCTATCTCATACGTAGGACCTCCTATGGCACTAACGATGCTTCTCAGAGGTACATCCGGCTTGTGTATTTTAGGTAAACCATAAAGTCTGGGTGGAAGGGCCTCTGACTTCTTGAGTTTCGAGATATCTTCAGCAGCGACAGTCGTGGAATCTTTAATAAGTTGGTTTGTGGTCCTAAGTATTCGGGCTGTTGGGTCACGTGGCAACTTCTTGTAGGTTATGGGATCCAGAAAGGTTTCGATCTTCCGTTCGTAGTCAGTTGTTGATATGATCAATGTTGCGTTTCCTTGATCAGCAGATAAAACGAGGATCTCTTTGTCTTGATTGAGTGTTTTAAGAGCTGTTCTTTCTCCAAAAGTAAGATTGCTTTTTGGGGGCTTTGCTCGCTGCAGAATCCGTGACTTTTCTGCTCTTATGTGCTCTCTGCGTAATGTTCCTCCTATCGCAAATTTCCTCCTTTGCTCAAAACACTCTGTTCACCAGCAGACAGTTATTTTTGAGTAAGATTAACAATGGTTCTACGTGGTCTGTCTTCAGGTGGTGCTTCTACTAAATCCGATTGCCGGTTCTGTTGTGTCAGAGCTTCAAACTACTTCCATTGGACCACGGCTTATAACCCCGGATAACTTTCAGTAAAAATGTGTTATTAATTACAAGTAAAACAACCGTATTCATCCCATCAGACTGGAAGGAAAAAAAAACAGTTAGACATCATTAGCAGGCTAAACAAACACCTGTAAGGCATATGAACCGAACGAAACAGTTTGTTTAATGTTATGCGTTCTCAAATATTTTTGACGGCCCATCTTGACGCATCTAATTGTAAATGACAGGCCAGAAATCCGTTTAAATCGACACCGAGTTGATGTATGCAAATCGAGTCGAGTGTTGTTTGTTTAACACGTTGTTTCGCTGGTTTCTGGCCTGCTTTTGTCCTGGCCCGTATCTGTCGGCCCTAGAAAACGGGGCGAATCCAACATTAATCTCCCCAAAAAGAGGTGTGTAACACTATTGAATGCCGTTCGTAATTTGTGATGAATGGCAGGCAACTGCCCTTTCAGAAAAAAAAAAGACGAGAGATTTCGCTACGAACTTCGACTTTAGACAAGAATGCGCCCTTTGTGTCGGGCCGGATACTCATGAGAATTTTGTTTTGTGCGGTTTCCAGTCGAGTTTTGCGATCCGCACCAATTCCACTCGAAAACATACATCAAAGTTGTTATTTGAGAAGTTGGTGCAGTTTGTGCACTACTTTGTGGCCTTAAAAGTTTGCCCAGAATGTCTTTGTGGTACAGTTTTAAATTTTAATCTTCCATTACTTTATGAATTTCCCGTGTTTTCGATATACAAGAACTTTGCTTGTATAGGGTGATTTTGTAGTATTTTGACGCCTTAATCCACCATTATACAGGGTGTCCCAAATTTGAGCGATTCTACGTCAAATGCCTATTTGATGTAAAATGTGTGTATCGATAATCGAGCTGAAATTCCTAACTTGAGCGAAATTTTGGTGCACTTTTCCAGAAAATCATTTATAACTCGCTTATATGAGACACTATGTACATGTAGCCAATGATTGGGGTTATCACGTGACTTTAAGCGGACATGGCTGAGTTGTACTGTTTGGCCGCTAGAGAGCGTCAAAGTTGGCTTTAGTTTTTTGTTGTTTTTCGTGAATATCTCAGGAACGCTTTAAGTTCAAGATCTGAAATCGCACCTCGATGGTACGCAACTTTTATTGTCTTAACACATTTTCTGTAGCATGCACTGTGTAACCTTGCAAATTTAAAAACTGGATATTTTTAAATTTTTTAAAAAATGTTCAACTTTTAAAATGCACTTTTACTGTCTAAATACCTCCAGGTTAATGATTAAGCTACATTTTGGTAAAAAATCTAGTTTATAAGTTAAAACCTGAAATTTTGGTAAATTTTCATTTTTTTTCTTTCCGTTTGGCAGTGATTTTGTGACGTTTTTAACAGTTTTTGAAATTTTCGTTTGTCAAAATTGTCAAAATCGATATCGAAAATAAAAATGTGTTTAGCACAAAATCAGAAGAACCAACCCATGAAATTGTTGCTAGTTTTTAATTTTTCAAAGTCCCATTTTACCAAGATGCGTCCATCGTAAAAATTTCAGACCTCTAACCGTTCCTGAGATGTTTAGTAAAAACTACAAAAAATTAAGAGTTAAATTTGACGCTCCCTAGCGGCCAAACGGGCTAACTGAGCCATGTCCACTTAACGTCACGTGATAGCCTCATTTATTAACTTTCCTTTGTCATATAGTGTCTATATACAGAATGTCTCAAATAAGATAGTTCTTCACGATTTTATGGAATTGTGAACAAAAATTTAGTTAAAATTATTCTCTTCAACAATCTAGCCGCACAAAAGAAGAACATTTAAGAATTATAAATGGGGAATTATTTAAAATAGTTCTTGTACTTTTGGAAATAAAATAACCGTTTTGTTAACTCAAGTTCCCCACTCGACATGTTTCCATATCCGCCACTAAGTGTTTTCTATAAGAAATACATCCGTTACTGTACTTAGTGGTTTGCTTTCTTCACAATGTTTTTATTTTTTAATGAGCCAGTTAATAGTTGTGTATTAATTTGGCATTTTTAAAACTGATCTTCCAAAACACATATCTCACCTGTAGTATTGCAGTTAAATCAAATCATTGAAATAGACATTGGAATATTAAAAATAATCATTAGTTTTGTATGTATGCAGGAAATTGAGCGAACAAAGTTATGAAACATTTTATCCAGCTGGAATAAAAAACAATTTTTAAATTAACTGAATTCCTTCAGATCGAAACCTGTCAGCATAGTATATAAGCTTTAAGAGACGAATGAATTTATTCATATGGACATTGAAGGTTGGTTGAAAGCTTCGGGTGCACACAAGCCGCACATGATCAGCAACGTATCGCATATTTCTGCTTAAATCAATTCACAATTAAATCCTCAGAATGACAAGTAAATACGAAAACGTCTAACCGCACCCTTATTGCCGTTCCCATTGGCCATCAGTCCACATCGAACCTATCCGCTCGTCATCTACACGCCGTAAACCGGCCCCAGAAGTCAATTACGAAGATCGACTACCAACATCGGAATTCCGAAACCGTTTATTAATTCTGATAAGGCCGTTTTGCCATCGATACTTCTTGATTCACTTGGTCGTTATGTTTCTGCAAAATCTTTTTCGTTTGCCGCTAAAATCGTATACTTTTAATAAATAACAAAAATCAGTGGTGGCTCCTGGGAATTATTGAGAGAGAAGCTAACATTCGGTATTTAAAAATTCCATAACAGAATCTTGGTTTCTTGCTGTTTTGCACCGGAATTAACAACTACACCGTCATAAATTTGCCTAAAACTTAGCTCTATATTGACTACCGAATGTGTCAGCTTTGACTAATGGCTCGATAGTTTAGTCAAAAAGTAACTGTAGCTCTATCAATGATTACTAGTGAGCGCACAAAAATGCTTTTATATCATCCATAGGCTTATCTCAAGAAAGCAAGATTTAGGTCCAAATTCCAATATTCATAAGTCAAATGAGAAAACTGATAGCAGTCTGTTTTGTGAATCTAACCAAGGCATTCGACTTGTTTAATTAAGATTCGAAACCAGGACATCGACTACCGGAACCAAAGAATTATTCAAGAACTGAGCAACAGAAGAAGAACTAGAATAAAAACGAACGATGGACTGTTTGAAGAAGTGCAAATCAATACGGACATACTACAAGGTGACAACCTTAATCTTACCCTGTTCAACATGATTCATTATGGACCTATTCATTGAAAATATTAAAAAAGTGAACGCTGGATATAGGATGGGCAACCATTAAAGTACTATGCTGTGCAGATGATGCAATCCTCATAGCAGACGACCTACAACGCCTGTTAAACATCGCAATAGAGAAAACATAGTCTATGGTTATCTCAAACGAACTCATAAGATTCAACTAACTAGAAGTGGAGGTATCAAGGGAAAGCAACCTTTGTTGAAGAAGCACGAACACTAGACAAAACATGCTTAAGATCTATTTTAACGTACGCCACAAAAATCTGGCCTGAAACACAACGAAAAGCATAATGAGAACGACCAAAATGAAATTACTAAGAACTATCAAGGGTGTTACTCTCAAGTATAGAACAATAGGCCAAGATATCAGAGAAGAATTAGAAATACAGGATGTGGTAAGATGGAAGGAACACGCAAGAGGTGCTGGAGAGACCATGTGGAATGAATGCCAGATGGACAAAGTGTTAACCCAAAACCCAAGAGAAAGCTGGAACAGAGTCACAGGAAGAGCTCCGAAGTAGGCTAAACGCAACAAACTAAACATGACCAGGTCCTATTATAAGAAGAAGAAAAAGGATATATTGGGTAATATAGTTCTGGTTTTAACCTAAATCAATTAAAAATCTTACATCTGTTTCAGTGTTACATTTCTACTAGTTCTGGAGATATCAACAAAAATAAGATAAGAAGAAAATACGTATTGCACGTGGGCTGGTAAAAAGCAATGTTTTGATATGAATTCAAATTTAAAAATAAGCTCTAAAATAGGTCTTTTTCATATCTCACAGCTAGAATTAGTTTGTCTTTGGTCTGTGACTCCAGATTCGTTCAACCAGCTGGAATTTGTCTATACTTATCCTCTCTCCAAACTGTTCAGGAAATGTCCCTATATGAGGTGAAAAAATATAACACTCTCACGTATCTGGACACAATGAGATATTAATATCGAAATATTACACGCTTGATAATTAAAAATTAATCAAAATTCGGTGCCGCAAGCGGACCGTATCGCGTATATAATTCATGCATTATCTAAACAAACAACACACAAAACGGCGAAATTAATTCGTGCATTCCCATAGTAATAATTATATTACAAAACCCTCGCAACCGAAGGTATCAATTATAATCGTATTTCGGGAGCGACCGAGTGTTTCGGGTAAATGCCGCATAAATTCCAAAAAAAAGAGTTTTGTTAACTTCATTAACGTACTCCATTTGCATTCTGGTTTGATTTGTAAATACGAGAGATTTGCAAAAAGTGGAGATATTTCAACAAAAAGTTTCTATGATTTTGTCATAGAAATGTGTTCACAATCTGAATAACAACAAGTTATTGAAACTCTGCACAAAAGTGTTTCAAAAACATCACCACTAGACACAAAATTGCAAGGACCTGCTAGACTTCAGAATATACGCATAGAATATACCTACATTTACTAATATTTACAAGCGAAAGTTCTTCTTTCTTCTTCTTCTTCATATGCCGTCTTCCTTAATATTGGTGATCACTTCCCTAAACGTTTCGCTACAAATGATCAGCACTTGAAGTCCACTCGCTGATATTCTTAATCCAAGATTTCCTATTTCTTCCTATGCCTTTTTTCCTTCTATTCTGCATGATTTGTAAAAGAGAGTATTTGTCATTGCGAAGTGGCCCAAATATGCGGTTTTTCTTACTTTAACGATAGTGATTGCCCATTTCTTCTTAGTACTTCTTTATTTGTGACTCTAAGAGTCTAAGTTAAGTATTCCTCTGACTTGCGGTTTCAGTGTCCAAGATTCTAACTAGCTATAAGAGCTGAGAGCATTCTTCTGTATGTATACCTGTATTGCTCCAAAGTATTTGTATTTGTTGTGCAGGTTTTGAAATCTAAAAGGATTTGCAGGTCTTCTATACTTTCTGCCATTATTGCTGTATCGTCTGCAAACTTTATGTTCTTTATGATGATTCCTTTAATGCTAATATTTTCCTTTGCCACAGTGCTTTCGGAAATATTTGCTGTGAATACACAATGAACAACTCTTTGAATTTCTATCAGGTTTGTTTCATTATCATCTCACCAAGAAAAATCCTCTGATTTTTTTAACCTAAAATTAAGTTTTTATTTGCTTGTGTTTGTACATTTCAATTTAAATTATTTGCTATCCAATGTTGTCAGCTCTTCTATAAACATATGTGAAGCTGTTTTAATGCAGCAATAAAGAGACAGCACACAACAGATTCATAAAAGTTTGTCTTTTAAAGCAAAAATGTTGACATTTATTACACTTTGACAGATTTTCTCGCAGTGTTGTCATCAAAATAATTAATACTCATCTGTTAATGGATTATAAACTATAACCTCAAAATCAAACATAACAGAAAATGATAAACACCGACTAAACTTTAGTTTTCTAAACTGGTTTTGCATTCGACGAAAAAAAAATACTAAATTATAGAGTTGGAGCATCATAACTGCAATTTGACTTCTAAACGAAAACGAATAATGTAATTTCAATCGATTTCTTAATCAAATATACTCAGCAACCAAACCAAATCATTAATTTTTTAAGAATGGTTTCTAAAACATTAATTTTATTTCAAAATTTTTAAATGCATCTTTAAATTCTAGTAATGTTACTATTAATGGAAATTTGTGTAGAAATACACGATTTGGTTTTCTCTTCTTCTTCCTTATCTACTGATTTTCCTGTTGTTGTTAAACTTTGTTTTTTGTAAGCAACTTGGCAAAATCATCTTCTAATTGTTGATCTCCTAAGTCAGTTAATTTGCAAATATGTCAGGTTCTAACCAATTATCACTAAAAATTTAGTATAACTAAATATTTTTAAGAAAAGCTAATACTAGAGAAATTTCTATACTAATAATTACCAATTTAAATTCATACTTTTAGACTGTCAGCCAATTAATTCAATAACCGAACATTCCGGCTGCTACTAATGACGAAATTTTCATATCAAACTACCGGCAATTGTCATCAATATAAATTAACTTCTTTAGCAAAACAGTTGTTGATTTCAATAGTTAATTAAACAAATTTCACACTTTTACGAAATTCCCCGTTGTCAAGTATTTTGTAAAGTAATAGAGGAAGTTGGCCAAAGCGGTACCCCAAATTTGAGTACACGCAAACGTGTCTAATTACATTACACACTTCATCAGGCCAATTTGCATAAATTAACAATTTCAAACGAATCATTTCCATCATGCCGGAAATTAGATTAAGGGCCGTTATATAGAAATTACGCGCTTCTTCCTCGTGTGAAGTTTCCCCGGCTCATTTTTCTTCTTCTATACGCTTCGCTTCAGCCACGCTCTTTTACTAATAATTATAATAATAATCAAGTTTCCGATTAACATTTATGTAAATTATTGTTTATGGTTTCCAGTTTGAACACTTAAACTAATTAATAAGAGAAAAATCACGGTAAAGCAGATGAACACCAGCATGTTTACAATCGTCGAACAAGACAGATTGCCACTAATGAGCGCCATTTATTTATAACAATTACTCAGTATTAGCAGTTTTTTCCAGTGCATGTAAGGGTTAATGAGCTCGTTTGCTTCGGATTTATTGCCCCGATAAACCCTTCTAGAATTATTATAGAGCGCGACCATTAGAAAATTAATTCTTCGTTGTAAACACAACTTTTATGCGGTTTAATCTACAAGAAGGGGTCAACGATTCTGAACTTTACTGACCGATTTACGATTTAGGCACAGTTTCTGCGTTTTTTTTTTGACAAATCTAAATATTAGTCTTTTACCCTAAATGGGTATTGTCAAACACCGGAAGGAAGTGCAAAGCAAAGAAAAACGAACCTTGTTTAAAATGGGAAAACATCCAGTAGTTCACAAAGATTAATAGGGTGTTTTGTCTTGTTATCAGTTATTTACTTAGTGACCTTTTAATAATTTGTAATGCCCTTGATTATCTAATAATTAACTGCAGTTCTGTTATATGAATTAAGTATCGCATTTAAATTTAAATTTTATATTATGTTTATTGTAACTTAAGCATTATCCTATACAGGGTAGTCCACCCCAAACCGCCGCAATCCATTATAGAAAAACCGTAATTACCATAATTCTGAAAATTTGTTAGTGTATCGAAGTCGAACAGTCTTATATTGTGTCTGTTTCTGATTCTACGTCAAATTCTAGATATATTTTATGTGTAATGTCATATACCGTTTCTGAGATATTTTTTACCATATTAGTTAAAATTTTACATTTGCAATACCTAAAACAATTGTAATTTTAGCATATCAGAAAACGGTTTTTTCTTGGTTTTTGTGTTTTGTCGTGTTAAGCAAAGTTGGTTCTAAGAGTGGGTGCCGAAAAAAATGTTACACATGGTATGGTGGTAACAAAAGTGCGAAAAGTAAAGTTTTTTAAACGGAGCACTCCTATTTTTACAATTTTATCTTCCCCGTCTAAAATTGGGACAAAATATGTCAAACAACTGACTTATTTAGGTATAAATTCAGAGTGGACTAAAATTGATACTTTCCACTTTAACACTCGGTACTTCAGTTATTTTGACAGACAATATACCAATTTAAGGTCTTGAAATCATCTTTTCCCACCCTATACAGTGTCTATTATTAAATAGTTCGACTATTTCACATTTTTAAATGCAGAGTTATTTTGACGGTTACAGAGTGATTCAATGTACCAATTTGTAGGTCTTGAAATCCTTACTTGACTACCTTGTAGAGTGTCTGCAGTCAAAATGTCAAATAACTGAGTTATTTAATAATAAATAAAGAGTGAAGTGTGTTTGACACTCTCCAATTTAACACCCTCTAACTCGGTTATTTTGACGGTTACAAGGTGGTTTAATATACCGATTTGTAGGCCGTGTATCTGTTTCGTCTGAAGCATTGTTGTTCTTCCCTGTTTGTTATTTGTGTTTCAAGTCTTTCCTTCAAAATGCCGGTAAAGTGTTTCATGCTTGTGTTCAGCAGCGTTATGCCCCTGTAGTTTTCTGGGTGCGTCTTCTGTCCTGTCTTGAATATAGGGATAGTTATACTTTTGTGCCATTCCGTAGGTATTTACGATGTTTCTAAAATATTGTTGTAGAGGATTTTTAGATGTTTTCCTAGTTCTGGTCAGGTCAGTATCTGTAGTGAAAATCTAAAATATCTGAGTTTTAATCACAAACACAGACTAATTGCAACCCTGGAGCAGTTAACAGATTTAGTCAGTTTGGAGACTATAGCAGAATTTTTCGTAAAAATTTATTTATTCAAGTCTAGATATTCTACTTAAAGAAATTAAGTAATATCAGCTCAGGATGTCAAAAAGTAGTGGTGAAAGTAACAAAAATAGTTAAAATCTCTTTTTTTATATTTCGTACTTCAAGTCAACTTTTGTGCGTATTTCTTCAAGAACCTTTAATAGATTCGTTCAATTAATGTATACATAATAAAGAATTTTTGCCAATCTATAATTTTTCATGTATTTTAAAATTGTACCATTGTTTTCGATAATAAATTATAAATTCAGTCAAGTCATAAATTATTAAACTGGCATATTATGACAGTAATCTCATATCAGTTCCTGTTAGCCAATGTGTGTAATCTACTAGAAAGTTTGATTGGCGCAGGAGAAACGATTGGCCAGCTCGTTTTCCAGACTTAAACCTCAGTAGGTTTATGGAAAGGATAATGTTTCATTATTTATATAGAAGTCGGACAAAGAAACAATATTACTGTAATTCACCAACAAAAGTCAAAAATATTCGAAACAAACTCCCAGAAAAAAAGGACGAACAACAAGAAAAAATCAAAAAAATACTTTACGACTTAAAGCAGACGACAAATTGAGAAAACACACATTCATATCTTGAGCGAATATTTAATGGAGCCCCATTTACCGAATCATGTCGGGGCATTAATTATGGGCCCCACCGAGTAAAAAACCGACCCATGTAGTACACAATGTTTTTGGTTTCGGCTTAATATTTCCATCTGCAAACATGACAGTCTAAGAGATAATGCCCTGTTTTGCGTTATGTCCAACTTGTCCAACCCTGACCATCTTTTTTATGGCTATCGTCTTCAAACTGAATTTTTGAATCTGACAATTAGTTTTGCCCGTCGCTTTATGACTTCAACGCTTTGACCACACTCACAGAACCACCACAACCATAAATTCAAATTTTATGTTTCTGGTTTGTTTCTTTTTTTAGTTGAAATAGAACCCAAAGGGTCTATAATTTTATATCGTCATTAAACCCTGAATGTTAAAATAAATTATAATTAGGATCATGCAGGGACGATTGTAAAATCTTTACAACCTCTCCCAATCGGAAAAAAATCCAATAAACAATTTAGAAAAAATGTGGCTTTAATTTCGGTCTTGGCTTCAATTACATTAAATGCGTTTACTCAAAATTAATCCTAAAATAAACACGCTAAATTGGGCTCCTGAGATTATTAACGGTTTGGTAGCCCAGAACGGCCACTTTCTCATTAAAAACCTTCGGTTGCAGTAAGTGGATATATGAAATTGGCGTGCTTTTATTGGTCCATTCCTATATTCATAACGCAACGATATCTGTATAAACTGTATAATAAACTTTTTGAAAAAAAGTTTTAAAGATTGCAAGCTGTTGCCTGCAATGCCAGCGTTATTAAAGTAGCGTAAAATTTTATCGAGAAGCTAATTCGATTAAATCCTTACTGAATGCAGACGACGGAGTTCATGAGGATTTGAAAACGAATTATCGGAATAATGAACTTCAATAAAAACACAAATAAAGTGAAATTATCGCTGTTGGAATGCTGTTTCTGCGTCTATGGCAACACTGAACTTGATTACTTTGTAGTTGGTTAATTCAGTGTTTCAGAGCAAATTATTAGGTATTATTCTGGGATTTAAAGTTTAACCACTACTTCATCAGTCCTGAACTTTTCAGTTATAGGTTGCTTGCTATTATGTTTAGAATTATATTCTGATGATAAATGTTACTTATTAAAGGAGTATCTTTGAAACAACTAGAGTTAAAAGTAATTGGTGATGATAGTCACGTTGGGTGAAGTAGTATGTAACTGATTAAGTAATCAACCAGCCAAATTCCCTTTTGTTAAGTTCAAAACTACTAACAAAATTATGAGTGTAGAAGTGAATGCTGAATTCATTGAAAAATGTTTACTCTGTCATCAGGATATTCAAACAGATATGTTATGAAGACAGCTTTTTTCTTTTTGGAGACATTCCAAATCAATCTTCTTCTTCTGTATGATAGGTACTTCGTTTCGGATGTTGGCAATAATGACTTTGTTTGTAGCAGATGAGCATTTTCCAGGTTCTGAAGTTCTACAACATGAGATTCTTCCGGGTACGCTTTTACCCAACACTTTCCCTTGTTTTATAGTTTATAGTAGGACATACAGAGGTCTTTATTTCTCATAACATGTTCCAGGTATTCGAATTTCTTCTTCTTGGTGTACATGATTTCTGTACCTTTTTTCATTCTGAGCATGCTCCTGTACAGTCACATTTCAGATGCTTTCATAGTCTGTGTCCAAGATTCTATACCATACATTTATACGGAGAAAACATTGTATCTTAGGTGTCTTATTTTCATGTCTAGAGATATGCAGTAGCTTTTAAAGATGACACTCAATGGGTTAAGTACTGTTCTCTATCTTGTGTCGCTTTTGCTGATTATCATTTAAGGAACAAAAGCATATCCCATTTGTTTTGTTTCTTAATGTTCTTTAACTCCACTGAAAGAATATGGAACTCTACTTCACTCCGATTTGTCATTTGTCCTTTAATCTTTATGCTTTATACTATCTTAGTTTCGTCGGAGTAAAGTGACTCTGTTTAATCTGGATACCTTCTTCTACTCTGTCGTTGAAAAGTCGTTCGGAGTACAAATTGAATATTAACGGCGAGAGGATACAGCACTGTAGAAGTTTAAGATTATTTGGATGGTTTTTTGTTGTCCAAGACATCTTCTAGATGCTTTTTCATAATCGATTAGCCAAGCTGCAATTGTCTGATACTGATATATCACAATTGATCTCCCTACATCTTTGGATTAGGACTTGGACTCCAAAACGTGCCTTTTTGGTGCCCATCGCATTTTTGAACCCCAATTGGTTATGATATATCTGTTCTTCACATTTGGTATAAGTTCTTCTATAAAAGACTTTAAGAAACATTTTTAACAAATTACTCATCATAGCAGATACTTACTCCTCTGCTCTAGATTTTTTGGTCAATTCTAATTGCAGTCAGTTTTCAGAGATATTTCCAACATTGTACATTCTGTTAAAGATACCGGTAATCCATGTTATTTCTTCAGCATTTTACAGTAAGAATTGCGTCCATGTTATCCGGAATTGCTTTTTTTCTCTTTTTTCAGCGGTTTATCTAACATTTTCTGATACTAAATCACTGATCTGGTCTTTCATCTTTAAAAAGGATTTCCAAATATGAATTCCATCTGTTCTTTAGACCCTGTTTATCGATGATAGTTTTTCTATTTATGTTGTGTAACGTTAAAGCTGTCTTGTTTGGTTTGCAGTATCTCAATTTATGCACATCTACTGCTTCCTTTTCCTTGTAGTCCCTAATCCTTCTCCTAATCTTTGACTGAATTTTCTTGAATTTGTTTATCTCCACCTGCATGTTATTTGTTCGATTCAATGTTTTAACCTTCTCGTTCATGTACTCACTTGCTTTTTGATTTAATGAAGGTTGTTGTAGAGTTTTCGTATCATAGTAGGAAATCCATCAATGTCCTTTCCAAGGCTCTAATTCTTGAAAAGAGGAAACGGGATCCTCAAGAGTAGTGTTGATAGAATGTGACAGAAGAGTTGACAATAGCAGCATCCTGTCACATTCTGCATACCTTTCTCTTGATAACTCCTCTCGTGTCAACAATAAGCACCTAGGATAGGTTTCTACGATAGTAAAGCAGTTTCTGAGCCTATTCTTAACTAAAATATAATGAAGTTGGTTACGAACAAATTATAATGTGTGTCGATTGTATATAGTATCCTCTTTTTGTTTTCTGCAAATCCTTCAAGCCTATCTTTATTATTTCTTTGTTCTAATCAATATATTCCATTTAAGGCTGTTTTCAACCCAGCTCCCAACGAACAACAGGACAATTATCAATTATTAGTTTACTGGATGTTCCATCTTAAACGAGACAACATTCAAATTTTTCCCTTTTACTAAGATAGAGGTATCGTCTGCAAATTGATATATCAGGTGAAATAGAGATATGTCACTAGATTTTGCACCTAAACTGACACATTCAAAGCCCAACTTCAAAAAGTACCTATACTATAGACAGTGTTTCAAAGTGCTGCCATCTTAAAAATCTTATATTTGAAATGAACCGATTCATTATTTTATTATTCAGCTAAGTTTGCAGAGCTTTGCTCTTTAATACTTTTCTGTATTGGATTTCAGAAGTTTATCGTATAAGGCGTTCATTGCTGCCTTTTTTTTAAATTGATTGCTGATGTTTACAGATCAGGTGACTGATACAAGCACCTTAAATATAGTTCCTTTCTTTTACATTGTGGCATCATCCTAGTTTACACTAGCACATCAAAACCTTTTGTGTTTCAAAGTTAGAGACAAAGATTTCATACAATTTTGCTCTCATGAGAAATACGTCGTAGACGTGTTCAAAGAAATTATTTACGAATGTTATGACCTTTTAAAATATTTGCATCTTACACTTCTGTATTTACTGGAATAAATAAAATTGATAGATTGATGAGATCTTAATTATAATGAAAACACATAAATGGGGATTGGCCGTTTTGACCTCCTAAATCAAATTCTTTAGCATGAAGTAACGTGACACAATAGCGCCAACCTGCACTCTCTGAAAGCTTCCTGGATGTTTTAAATATAAATATCTCCTCGGCGAAGATAAATGTAACGACATATCGGGCTGATTTAATGTCGCCCGAGTTCCCGTTATGGACTGGCTGGAGTAGAGAAAAAAAAAGAAAGGAAGCGCAATTTCGCGTTTTCTATTAAAATTTGCCGCAAACCAGCTGAGTGCTGCGCTAACTTGTCCCGTCAGCATTTTAATGAAGCGACAGCATGGAATGGAATGTCGCTTCATTTATTCCAATTCGCTTTTCTATTGGTTCTGCGCTAAGGGAATTTTCAGAATCGGCCAGTTTGGTGACGTTTCACTTTGATTTGTGACTAATCATAAACGGTCCAGCTAGTTAAATAATTCTAAATTGAGACCATATTCACTTACATTATTCATTGGAATGTTTCTGCCAAGCCAACTCAAAGCTTTATCAGGAATTTTGCTTTTAATTCTGGAATTATTTTAGTTTTAAGAATATTAAATTAGATTATATGTGTCTGTCTAAATGTTGGATAGTCCATTTCACTGGCTATCCACTGGTTTTAATAAAACCTTTTCATTTATAAAAATTAAATTAACTTCGTTCTTTTTCCTGTTTTGGTGATATTGACAATCTCTCCTATCTAACCAATATTTCCTCCAGAATTCCTTCACTTGTATGTGTAGAAATAAAATCACTACGTTACTGTTTTTTAATTTCTCGTCATTGAAACAAATATGAAACTCATTCCTAGTATAGTAACTAACCAACAAGACAACATTCCATCTCCTAATGGACATCATTGAATGATTGACGTGAAGGTGGTATGCACGGTACTGCCTTCGTGACATTGTCCAGGTCAAAGGTGCCCTAGCTTTGCTTACCTGAAATCAATCAGACAAAAAAACGTGAGGTCGACGTTGAAGGACGATAATTGGCTTGAATCCTTCTTTTGTGACTGGTTCAGTAGTTGCGGACTGAACTGTATTACAAAAAAAAAGAATATCGAACAAAGAAACGCGTTTCAGGTTACTGGGAAAGAGTTGTGAACCTAAATAGTTATTTTTAGGGGTAACATTCTGTGCAATATTTTTTTAACAGATGTATTGAATATTGTTTTGAATGTTCAAAGCTATTATAAAAACTGTTTTCTTTTTTGGGGAATTGTGTATAGATTTCTACAGGGTGTCGCATGACGAGATTTAGAAGTAGGAATACTTTTGAAAGTCAGCATTTAAACTCAACACACGTCACTTCCAGTTACCGAAAGTAGGCACTTCAATAGCTCAAAAATGGTTAAATATAGATAAAAGTTAGGATACATACAAAATTTTGAAAAATTTTCAAGTGTTGTAAGACATCTTGTATCATAATTAATGGTGGTTATATTAAACAAGCTGGGAAGGTTCAAAGTTTAAAAAGATATGTCTAAAAATGATTTAGCTTGTTCTAAATGCTCTGAATAATGTTCAACTGTCTCAATATGTTCTTAATGGTCTAAAAAGGATGAGAAGCTTCAAAGTTGCAAGGCTCTAGTTTCTAATTGTCCTATAATACGATCGTTTAACTATTCGATTCTTAAAGTTTTTGACGTTGTTTTTTAGTGTTGATAAGTTATGTAAAATATGTAGGAACTAACCGAGAGTAAATCATTTGCTATTGACGTAATTTGGTTCACTTGATGTAATTTTGACAATGGAGCTACTTCTAAGGGAGATCCAAAGTATATCTAATCAAGGTTTTAGGTTTTTATAAAGTAGCAGGTAAAGGCAGAGTACAGTTTCCAAAACAACGAAAAGAGGAAAGATACGAAATTAGTGAAAGTGAGAGCAAACCATTGTAAACGAAAATATGGGAAGAAAAAGAAGAATCATTGAACGAAAACGAAAAAAACCTCTACATACATGATGGACAAGGAAAATAAGTGAGAAGGAAGGGTAAGAGAAAAACTGTAGGTAGTGCTGAGGAGTAGTTTAGGGTTATATGGGACTTAGATAATAATATTAAATGAAATTTTTAGCTGTGGTAGGTAGTACCAACTGCAAAGATGGAGGAGGCAGTAAAACAGCGTATGGACATGATGAAGAAGAACAACAACTTAGAGGAGTTGAAAACAACCCAAATAAGTCAAGACCAGTTCGAGGTAAAGCTAGAAGCAATGCAAACAAGCCAAGAACACAAACTAGAGAAAATGCAAGCCAGCCAAGGGTGTAAACTAGATGACGTAAACGGACAAATAAAAGACCAGTTAGATTATGTGATGAGTGTACTGAAAAGCGAAATGGAAGACCGGATGCAAACCTTGGAAGAAAAATTCGACAAAAGAACAGACGAAGTCGAGAAACTATGCACAACTAACAGGGGAAAGTTATAATAAAATGTCATTTAAACCCATAATAGCTGTCCATAATTCCTCTGCAAATATTAAACCTCCAGTGTTTGACACCTGAGTGAGAGTTTTAGAAGCATCTAGAACAAAGCAGCAACCAGAGAAGTTGCAGCAGTATGAAGCTGACATTGTCCGTTTAGTTTGTCTGGCTTACCCAACTGCATCCCAAGACATAAGAGAACGAATGGCAGTTCGAGCTTTCATAAAAGGTTTGTTTGTTGCATGATGCCCTTGCCTACGCTCTGGAATTTGAAACAGTCAAGCAACTGTCTCGATATGCCAGTCCAGATCACTCAATCACCCAGCCAGACCTGAATCGCCAACTAGAGACTTTTTGCAAGGAATTAATGAAAATGTGCAGAAGACAATCGTAACCCTCAATCAAACCTCTTTTCCCCTTCTGTTGAATGCTGGAACTGTGAAGAGAGAGGGCACGTTTAACTTCAATGCCCTAAACCAGAACAGGTTGGAAAAGAGAAAGCAACACAATCCCAATTACCAAAGAAAGTCGTCTATACAATTCTTGCAATGCTGGAACTACGGTAGAGACAGACATAAACAACATCAGTGCCCCAAACCAAAAGGAATAGTGAATCAGAAAAGAGAAAAACTAGCTAATGTTCATCAGAAGCAAAAGCTGACCGAAATTCATTAGCAAGCTTTACTTCAGTATAACAATACCAACTTAGTAGTAAATGGAAATGTTTGCAGAAGAAATTAACAAATAGTTTAATGGTCTTACTTTACCATAGTAAGACCATCATCGATGCATTGCAGAACAGTTAATGGTACTGGAACAAAGTACGTATTGGACACAGTTGGGGGTAATTCATTGCCGGTTTTGGGAATCGATGAAGCTAAAATCATGCTCGTCGCCAACATAACCGATAATGTATTGATGGGTAGATCTTATGAAGCAACATAGATTCCATTTGGATATGGAAAATAGTTTTACAAAGGCAGGTCGAGACGAAACTGGTGTGAAGATAATCGAGCAGGGTCTGAGATCCAGAAATCACTCACCCAGGGCCGTGGAGTAAAGAAGACTGTGTCTGGAAGGCTGCAACGAACGTAAAACGCCGTGCAGGAGAGTAGCTTTGAGGAGGACACGTGAGGAAAGAGAAAACATTGAGCTTATATCATTGTCAACAACTTCTTGTTCTTGTTAAACGGTTCCGAAGGAATTATCGAACAAACAGATGCTATGCCGGAACAAGTAGCAGGGACATCCAAACTGCTGACCGTTTCTGGTTACATAGTCCAATTCGAAAGAAAAAATTCCCAAGCTGCAGAAGTCATGGGATGACATCATGAAGACGTCGTCTACAGGATACAGTGGGCAAAAATGAAAGTGGTACATCTAGATCGACTTGGCAACTTACCAACCACCTAAAGACGGTCAGGCTGATGATCGGGATGATCAACTCTAAGAGGGATGCCTGTGTGGCAAAACGGACTTCAATTTTAAGAGTGAAAAATAAGATAGTTATTTGATGTTATCTTGTATAGCCTTAATCCACTTAAGGTTTCCCCGTATACTGTTTTCAAATGTCGTAGTTCAGCTGTTTGTGAGACAGAGGGACTAATGTTACAGTTTAAGTTAAATATACAAAATATACGGTGTGAAATGACAAAAATGAAAAAAACAATAATTAAAGATAAAAGCAACAAATTAATTTAAATAATTATACTCTCATAACTAGGTTATCAGTTTAATAACAACCGCTCATGTGAAGTTAATTTAGCGTACATTTTCGCAATTTACAATAAATCCGAAATGGAGGTTCACCAACTAAATTATAGCCCGTTAAGGACTAAAATTTGTGTCATTATTGACGAGGGCAAATAAATTTCCCCCTCCCTCGACCATCCGCAAAGTCGATTAATAAAACTTTCCTAATTATACGAAATAGATCGATGCTTTGATCAGTTTATAGATTTGGAAACTTTGACGCATTTGTTCCATCAAAGTCTCGTTAATGTTAATTATTAAGTTTCGCTGCAGACTTAACCTCAGGAGCGATCGGAAATGTAATTAAATTCCTGGGAGGAATTTGTTTTGGGGTTTCGACCTAGTGGCAAAATCTCTTCGAACCGAAACTATTCCGGCATCGCTGGGATCGACTTATGAATCGAAACGCTTTGTCGTTAAGATTATGTCTCGTGTTACTACACAAACCGCCTCATTAAACCTAATTACCCGTTCTCGTACGGTTTGAAAACAAACTTGAGCTTTCCATGGATCTACAAGCTATAATTAACCCACCCCAGTTTCAATTATAACCCGGTTTGATGAAGGCATTCAGCGCTTCGAATGTCAATTAAATTCCATTTTTGAGATTGGCCCAATTTGATTCTGCTCTAGAGAGTAACTCGATTATCCTCTGTGCCACATAAATACAAGGTGATAATTTGTTGAGAAAAATTCTTATTGCCGGTTTGTTTGCGTTACTAGTTTAGAGACAGCCACAACAACGAGAACAAAAGAGATAATACAAACAGGCCCCAGACCTCGGATGCCCTTAAACTGTGTACACAGCAGCCTCGTCTCATACAAATGCCGTGCAAGACACGGAATTTAATTCAGACACGTTTAAAACACAACAAACTCCATTAGCGAATGTGTTTACAATTGCTACGGTCTTGAATTACGAATGAACCGACGTTTATTCGACAGGTGATCAACTCTATGCTCTCCGATATAAATTGCAACGATTCTCTATTGTTACGTTTTAAAAAAAGGAAAACCGAAATTACGAAACTCGGTTACTTTATACCCATATATCATATTATTATATGAAACGGTACCGGTTCCCAGAAGGCTTAAAAGTACTAAAGGCCTACGCGTGTTCCATTTAAAGGTACCGCGAGTACTACCAAGAAACAACAGCGTGCCTTTTCTTAATATGACTCTGTGCATTATTGTCCTCTCTTCTGTATGCTCCGGAATACATTATCATGTTTTGCTTTGTCTAGAACTTTTATCACCTCGTGCTTATATTTTTTTGGTGTTTGTAGTTTGAAACTCATGCTTATTTAACGGTTCATTCGATGGGAGGATGAATATTAGACTGAATATATGCTTATTACATAGTACTATGTACCTATGATCAACAACTTTGAGTATTTCATTTTTTTTTTTGAAAATAACCTAGATCTCAAAAAAGTAACATAAAAACATTTATAATTATAATCTGTTTCACCAGCAAGTTGCAGGATGCAAATTTGAATTTAAATTTAATTTTGACGACATTTAAAGACAAATTTACGAAAAAAGACAAACACAATATTACTATGACGTGTGTACAATTTATTTTTTATGGTTCCTCTATATCAAAAAAGGAAACATTCGTATTAATGAATGTTATTGTTTTAATTTTTGGTTAACCAAGATAGTTTCATTACCCATAAAATAAAGCATTAAACAGGATGACTATTTGTATAGATTATTTGTTTAAAGTGACGTATTAAATTATGTTGTGGTTCAAACTTGTTGTACTAAATTAGTAGAATAGACCATTTTCAAAGTGAACTATTACACACACTTACTCAAAAACTTTTGATTAAAAAATGAGCTAGTTTTTTAGGTTAGAGCTTTAAATCTCAAATAAACTAAAACATTGACATATCGAAAAAAGTTGAAAAAATTTTTTTCTCTTTGATCAGTTTTTGTGGTTGCTTTAGGTTGTTTCTCTGATACTTTATGATACAAAAGTACAAAAGCCCATTAAACATTTACAATTAGTCGACATTGACCACACGTTCGCTCTAACAATAATATACGTTTTAATTAGAATAAATAACCAAATAATGCAAATGAGAGTTTTAATTTTAGAGCCTACGCCGATGTTCTCATAAAACCTAATAATAATCAACAAACTGTAAAGTGTGAATTTCTACTCAATAATGCAGGTTTCAGTGTATCAATATATTTATAAATAATGTACTTACCTTAGTTTCACAGGAATTCATTAAGACAAACTGGAATGAACGGCTAAAATAAACAATAAAATAGATTAGTCTAATTTTTATAATAATTAGCAAAACTTATTTATAATATGTACTACAATACAAGATTTTATGTGAAGCTCTCGTCACTTTGCTCCTCGGGATTTAAGACATAAGGTCAATACTATACGTTGTCTATACCGTGGATAATATAGCGTTTTTTCCACTATTAACCATATTTTTGATGGTCTTTTAATTGAAAATTTAACAACAAAACAACAACATGAAGAAACTACCTAATTTATCTGTCTCTGTCAAGTCAAGTATATTTCATATGTCCTATGTCTTAATAGACATTGACATTATTATTTACCTAGGTCAATAATATTTCCTTTTTTTTGTTGTGCTTGTGTCAGACTAGAACTAGAGATTAGACTCTATTTTTGACCTAGGTCAACAATGACCATTAAGTTAGAGAAAACTAATTTCTCAAGTTACTAATCGGTCAATAATGGTATGTTTATCATGTTAGTAGTGAATAAATGTAATATTAATCGATTGTCAAAATGATTATAGTTTTAGGTTACCTATACCTTAAGGCAGGTACAATAAATTATAATTAAATCAATGTTTATATACCAAAAATTCAACAATTTTTAGAAAGGGTAGAACACTTGCAGAGGCTTCTGGCAATTTAAAACAACTCTGAAAACTGTCTTAAACAGTTGTAGTTGTAGAGGGCTCTGAAACTTTTCAGTAGCATTTAGAGGTATTTGGCACTTTCAAAATGATTTTGGAGGCCTCTGACAATTTAAAAGAGTTCTGGGAAAGTTTAAGACAGTTGTAGAGGCGCCTCTGACACTTTATAGAAGGTTTACAATAGCATTTAGAGGTCTATGAGACTTTCAAAATGGTTTTAGAAGCTTCTGGCAATTTAAAACAGTTCTGGGAAAGTTTAAGACAGGTCTATAGAGCTCTGGATATTTTCAGTAGTGTTTTCACAAATTTTCAGTATTTGGCACATTCAAAACGACTGGCACTGTTTATAACTGTATTAAGTTTGACATGATCATTGATCATAACTACGACGAATAGAACATTTCTGAGCAAATAGTATAGTTTAGATAGAGAACACGTAATAGAGAAGTCAAATTTACAGCAGCTTAAGAAAAAAAACTTTGATATGTATCTACTTAGTTTATGGACTACCCTGTATGATTTAATAAATTTTAAAAAATAGATTCGATATTCCTCTACATCTTTTATAGAGGGACTTTTCTTATTGAAAGGGTGTTTATCGAATTATTAGGATGGTCTGTGTTTTTTGCACACAGTGTACAGCAATAATGTAAATACAGCAATCTGTAAATAAATATTTACAAAATAATGTAGTTTTCCTATGCCAGCTACCTACCGAATGTCATAATTCTATCGCAAATAGTTTCAAAAATATTGTTTATAACCATCTTCAATGTTTTTGTAAATATTTTTTGACACTCTGTACCTGTAAGTTAAAACCAAATTTGACCTGAAATATCTCAGAAACTCGACACGTGTATTACTGTAGATTTCAAGTCGTTGTGTAGGTCTGGAAAAGCTGAATGAAAAGACATAAATATATACATGGTGTCCCATTTGAGATTTTTGATTTAAATCACTTTGAATGCAGTGATGTCTTCAAGCAATCCCTATCGGAAAGTTAGATTTACTGAATTTGACTTCAAATATCTCAGAAGTTGCAGTCATTTTATGGGCTAAAGACAGTTGAATATAATGACGTAATAATATACACAGTTTCCCATTTGAAATTTTTGATTTAAGTCACTTTGAACGCAGTGATGTCACTTTTCAAGCAAGCTCTTCTGGAGATAGAGACACATAACTCAAATAAGCTACTGTATACTTTTTAAGTTAAGTAAAGTTGTTTCGAATGACGTAACCAATATACAGAGTCATTTTAAACGCAGTTCTGTCAGTATTTAAGCAACTGAAATATCTCAGAAACTGTATATCCTTCCTCTGGCACATTTGCGGTCATTGTGTAGGTCTTGAAAAGTTGAATTGCATCAAATCATATACATTATTTACGGTCAGAATTACCTGACCTTTATTTCATATTTCGTAGTTCTAGACGTTCAATAATTTATGATAAGACACATTTTTTTTGTTGCATTAAAGTGGCAAAAAAAGTCCAGATTCTTAGGTCTAATCAGGGATTAAAGGGAACAATACGGGTCGTGATTCATCAATCATACTTTAGATGGAAAGTAGCTCGTGCAGGATAGGCTTTCCAGGTTAAGCCGCTACGTAAAAACCAAGAAAGTTAATATTTTTTTCTCTTAAGATGTGAGGGTGAGCCCGGGCCTGTAAGTCGTGAAAAAACCAGATCACTGCCGAGATAAATGATTATCTATAAGGCGATTCGCTGTCCGTCTGGTTAACAATGGAAAAACGGAGTAAGCGAGCGTACTACTGTCACTCAGAACCGGGAACAGTTTAACAAATAAAAGAGCTTTTTGGAGCGACGCGTACTCATAATGGAGATTTATGCGCTTAACAATGGAAAATATTAAGAGCGATTTAGATCGGACGCAGATTCAACCAGAGAAGTCTGACGTTCGAGTGATATCGCTTTTGATTTTATGAATTCCGGCTTAGATGAGTTATGTGCCTGCTTTGTAATGCTAAATATCCGATGTTACTGTCTCGTTTTCTTTCAATCGTGGGAAATACGATCCAGCTTGTGTTGATGTTGATTCCTCTTGAAAAAAGAAACAGTCTTTCCTTTTCAGTTTTCCTCTCAGAGAGTGATTTGTTCAGTTTTTTGCTAATGTCTAAAGAAAACAAGGATTTTTTAGAATTTGACAGCTAATTCTCTTTGTTTATTGCTCTTAGGATTGTGTATTAATAATCCTACCTTCATGGAACTCTTAAAGACGCCTTAGCAAAAGAACCTTTGGCATTTTTATCTAATATAGTTCCTTACTTAAGGAAGTGATGGTTCAATGAAAACATTAGCTTTGGCAACATAGCATAAACAAAAAAAGTAAGAAATAGTGAAGAGATAAAGACTAATGAAAATGACAAATCATATTTTCGACATTTCTTTTCAAGGGAGGTTGAAACACTAAAAAATATGTAAAAAAGTGAATTTCTATGGTCTTTCGTGCCCTGAACTGGAAGTTGTTCGGCAAGAACTTAAAGTCTAAAAATGACTTTGATGAGCAAATTTAAACATTTTGAAAATCTCTTCTGATACACGAAAATAAGTCTGTTAATTTAAATTTGCAGTGACGTGACGACAGGAAACGTTTTGGAGAAATGTCGATAATTTGCTCTGTTTCCAGTTTTAGAGTCAAAAAAATTACGTATCAGCTCAAATCACAATTTGACAATTAACAACATTTTACTAAAATTACTCTGACTGATTTTCTAGTTGGAGATAGTTTTCTGCGACTATTTACGGTTAGTTGTCTATTTCCATTTAAAACCAACATTTTGTATCATATTTGCAAGGCAGGAACGACCCTGCAAGTTTTAAAATGTTTTCCAAATTGGCCCAATAAATATTTTTGCAAGATTTTCATTCCTACATAATAATTTTGTTATAGCAGATTTCTCTCGTCGGATTATTTCGTATTCGAAAGAAACAGAACATTCACGATTATCAATGGAACTTATCCATTATCTTAAAGCAAACTAATAAAGAATGAGAAAAGATAAATACTAATTTTTTGAATTTACAATACAAGGTGTCCAGAATGCAAGGACATATCAGCTCCTGCTTCAAACACGTTTCATTATGGAAATACAGGATGTTTGGAGAAAAAAATTCTTAATTATTTCAACCGCTTTTACAGTAGTTTGAAGATTTCTAGTTTCTTTTTACGAGATATGTCGTAGAAACCTGCTCTACTCGGTTTTTTCCATATGACATTAAGTCTTTCTACTTTAGTTAGCTTTAACAGTCTTGCACAACTAAAAATTACAAATTCTGGGGTACAAATAGAAAAGAAGAAGTCGTTTTCTTATATTTTTTTCCTGTTGATATTTAAAGTTTTCTCACGACTTTCAATAAATCTTTAATCAATTATGGTTTTGAAAGTTTATTGCAGGACTCTTGCTATGGGTATTATTAATTAGTTTTTGATTTTTTAAATCAATAAACAGATGAAACTTTCAGTCTAAATATCGTTTAATATATTTTTTCTATAGATAATAAAACTTTTCTTCCTCATTTGAGTGATAAAAATATCACTATTACTCGCCAGGGAGGGAAAGTATTTACCTCACATGGGAGTAAAAGAGCCACCAGTAAATCTGTAGACTCTGACACTTTCTTGACAAATTGACAAACATACCCTTGATAGGTACGCTAAAATTATCCTAAACATTTATAGGAATGCATCCAATTGAATACAACAAGCCAGCGTTTGTATGTTTTGTTAATCTAACTAGAGCATTTGACCGTGTCCAGCTGAAAGATGATCTGCATCTCCTTTATATCAGGAAAATCCCACCACCATAGTAAAATACGACCACAAATACAAGGAGACCTCACAGAACCAATACCTACCCTTTTCAATTTAATAATGGAAGAAATTAGTGTTCGAGTGCTAAAGGGATACAAAATAGGGGATGCCGAAAGTGTGTTATGCTGACGATGCCGCACTCATTGCAGAAAATAAAGATGACTTACAAAGGTTATTATACTTATTCAGCTAACAGTCAAGTCCCTAAATATGGAAATATCACCGACCAAAACAAAATGCTTAACAACATCCAAAACCCCTTTAAGATGCAAACTTGAACTTCACGGTAATGTAATCGAGCAGAAAATTAACTACCTTGGCATAGAACTTTCTGGCTTTTGTGATATTGAAGCAGAGGTGAGAGATCAAACTACAAAAGCAATTAGAATAGGTGGCAGCCTGAATACAGGTGCATATAAAAATATAAAATATAAATAAAAGTATGGAAATGGATACTAAATCCAGAATCTACAAAACCGGCCGGTGATGGGACATATACCGTAGAAACCAGGCCAGAAACATCAAAAACCAAAAGATTCCTAGAGACAGCTGAGATGAAGTTACTCCGTGGAATCACTCAAATGATGGATATACGAACAGCCTGTAACGTCAAGAATATCAATGACTGGGTAGCAAACAGGAAGAAGAAGTGGAATGAACAAATAATCAGGATGGACAACCGCAGACTTCCCCAGTGGGACGAAGAAGCGGCAGCCTCACGCAAGTGGACGGTAATTGAACAGGCGACTCTCCTAAGATCAAAAATGAAGAAGAAGAAGAAAATCTATAGGAATGCAACAACTACAGTCCATCAAACGTGCGAACTGGCAACAAGGGTGACTCTGGGATGGGCAGCATAGGCCAAACCAGGCAACATACCAACTAGACTAAAAAGAAAGCTTCTAATCAATGCGTGTTGTCAGTTTTGACATACAGAGCAGAAACCCTAACTCTTAACAGATCATCAATAAAGAAGCTACAAATACCACAACAAAAGATTGATTCTTGGACTGACATTGGAGAACCGGAGTGAATGATATTTTCCAGGATAGAATGTCGCTGGGCGGGACACACTGGTTGAAAGATGAAAGATAGACAAAGAGGATTCTGGAATATAGACCTAGAGTCGACAAAAGAAGTAGAGGAAGACCACCGACACGCTGGACGGAAGAATATCATCCAACTGGATCGCTGCAGCTCAAGATCGGAAGACATGGAAAAGCTTGAAGGAGGTCTATGTTCAATAATGGAGAAATATGGCTGAATCATAATGATCCTTGATAGCAGCACCTCCTTTTTTATCCAGGTAATTATTAACATAGTATTTAACTGCGGTTTTTTATATAACATAACATTGGTCGTGGAAAAAACTAGATGCGCAACTCTGGAGAGTAAACTGCTTTTTGCTCTCTTGAACTTGCATCAAATTATTCACGGGAGGAAAAGTTGCTTTTTCCTCCCTTGTAGCGCAAATAATGATAGGATAATTTTCAAGTCGAATTATCGGCTGTAAAATTTTGAAACTGACATAATTTAGGGTAACTTTTAAAAAATTTAACGATCATAATAAACATTGAGTTTACTGCGAATCGCCCGGAAAGTTGGTAGTCATACAGAAAAAAAAACAGGCTTCTCGACTTTACGAACCCCGGTTTCGTCGTTTTAGGTAACTCGCTGACATTTAAGACTAATTTTTGGCCGGGTGTAAAGTTACCCGCAGGAGCTCCCTTTCAAGGTTTGCACGCTTAAAAATTTATAACTTGTGACGGGACGACTTTTTAAGCTTTGGTTTCTTTCGAAGCCCGCGCTCATAAAATAAGAAATTGCTTTTAGGCCTCGCTGATTAAATTAGGTTTTTCAGTGAGGGCTTTCCAGCTACAAAAAAAACAGCCTGTTTTTCCTTTTAGAAGCATCTGGTTTTTTGATTGCCCATTTGATTGTCTAATTTGTTGCTGTTTCTTTAAGTGTACACTCTCAGAGTCTCCTTACTTAAAAATGTTCCAAACATAGGCCTGGTTTGCAAAATATACTAATTTCAAACAGGTTTTGTTGATAAATTACAATGTGTAGAGAAATATTCAAATTGATTATTAATTGTGTTGCAAGATGCAGGTATTAAAGTAAATGACATCCCAATAAACAACATAAAAAATGCCGATGACACTGTTTTAATTGCAGAAGCTCCAGAAAATCCTCAGATACTAATTAACAAAATAGTAGAATGCAGCAAAAATACGGATCATCAGCACAACAAAAATAATGGAAAATATAATTACTTGGGAACTGTTATCAACGATAGCTCTGAAGAAATCAGGATCGGAGTGGAAAAAGCTAAACAAAAGTGGGAAGCCACATTTACTAAATTGAAGAAAGTGACCGTGAACACTGAAAATCGATACCAAGAAGAAAGAAGCATTTGAAATGCGGATGTACCGTACAATACTAAAAATATGGTGGACAGAGAGAGTGACAAATGTGGATGTGTTTTGCGGAAGATGCTGAAAGAGAAAGGATTGACACTTACTATTAAGAAACTCAAACTGCAATACTTGGGGCATGTTGCATCTTATTATCCAGGGAAAAATAATGGGCAAAAGATTGATAGGAAGAAGAAGGAATTCATGATTGAAGAACTTGAGAGAATGGTACAATAACTGCCAAATCTTTAGATCTGCAGTATCAAAAATACGCATTGCTTTGATGATAGCCTTAGGTTAGGTTAGGTGGGCTCTCTTAGTGCTGGTCCAGTCTCTCATGTTTCTTAGCCATGATTTTTTCTGTCTTTCCCAGACCTCGTTTTCCCTCAATCTTGCCTTCTATAATTAGTTGGATCTGGATATATACCTGGTGGCGCATTCTGTCCGAGTAGACTGTTTTTCGGATTTTGATCATGTTGACAAGGTTGGAGCGAGTATTCATTCTAGTCAGTACTTCGTCATTGGTTGTTCTACTTGTGCAATTCTTAACATATACGCCACATTTCGAAAGCGTTAAGTTTCTTTATATCATCCTGATACATTTTAACGTCCTTAGTCTTATGGACATGACTAGTTTTGGATGACATAGCAGTTTTCGCATATTGATAAAGCCAGCCCTCGCAATCTCAACCGTCTTTTAATTTCTTTGGAGTGGTCTATTTCTCTGCCCAGGTATATGTAACTCTGAACACTCTGGGCTGCTGCGCCATTGACAATTGGCGCCACGTATCTGAACATTTCGAGTGAAAATCAGGGTTTTTGTTTTTGAAGTATTTATATCTAGACCCATTGTAGCACTCTCCTCTGTCAAGGCGGTCATTAAACTCTGCAGTTGATCTTTCGTTTCTGCAATGATAAGGGTGTCATCCGCGTATCTAATGTTATTTAACACGGTGTCGTTTATCTTTGCTCCTTCTGGGCGATCTTAAAGGGCTGAAGGGACTAAAGGACCAAAAAGAACAAGTATTAAGAAAAAATACAGGGTGTCCCACGATGTGACTGCAATAGCTTAGGAGTGTGCTGCTGGAGTGATTTCAAAAATGTCTAATAAACATACGCCCAAAAGGCTATCGTAACCGAGCTACAAGCATATGAAATTTCAAACAAAGTATTAGTAGGAATTCCCTAGTTATTTGAAGATCATTTTTTAAAAGAAATAGCTTTAGTAAATTAGTTGTTCAAAATGTCCACCCAAGTGCTGTATACATAGTCTAGGTATTTTGAGAATTGAAGTGGTAGCGTTGCTAACAGTCCAAATCAGCACTTCCTCATTAAAAGTAATCTAAGGGATTAAAGTCTGGTGATCTTGCTGTCCCAAGAAACTGCTGTACCTAATACCTGCATTAGTAGACTTATCTAAAATTTCAAATGCTGGTCTTCCAATGGTTTGGATGTATGTTCAGTATATGACCGTTTCTGGATAACAATCTATTTATACAATGAACCTGGTCTCAATTCCCATTTTTTAATGAAAAACACTTGTCTTTAGAGTAACTGTGCTGGGACTCCGTTCCGCTGACGAAAAGCCAACGCTGACGCAAAAAACCCTCGAACAAACCATAGGAGACTTTCTCTAAGCGAAACAATGCAGCCGTTAAGTTCTAATTCACGTGCAAATTGTTTCTAATCATTTTTAAGTAGCGGCTTATAAGGCCAGAACACGGTCGTACGCAACGTAAATGCAACGAGTTACCGTTGCCTTTAAATAAATGATAACTCTAGTTAAGGGAAAGTGTACTTGTTGTATTTGGTGTGTGTTAGCATGGGAACGGGCCACATGGACGCATGAATTTTTAAAACGGGGGAAGTATTCAGTGGCGTTATACTATATGCACCATAATTTATTAGAGCCAGAGCATACCTCGGATTAATTAAAGCTGATTAATGTCTACCTTAATAGTGCGTGTGTGTGTGTTTAGGAGGAATTTACTACTGTACCTATAATACGTTTTGCCTAGTGGGAATTGCATTAGGTTTGGTCCGCACTTGATTAATTTACTAGAGGAAGCTGGGAGAGGATTTGGGAGGGCCACAAAAGGAAAAAATTAGAAAGTTTGCTAAAGTTTCACAAAAGTGGGGCAATTAGCCTGTTCCTAACGGAGAACGGTAGAAAAACCACAAAAATGGTAGATATACCATATTAGTACTATCCGAATTTGAGTTTATTAACTTCATGGAACAAAGTAGATAAATTTCAAGCAAATATCTGTTCTTTCCTCTACACTATGGCCAAAATAATTCACTTTTTTGGGCTTTGACATCATTCCATTTAACTTGATTTTTCCTATAAAAGCAACATTGACTCCAATTAAACTAGAACGCACTGTACACCAAGTGAATGCGTTCGTTTCGCTTATAAGGAGCCCATTCGCGAATTATATGCATTTGCTTGCGGAAGTAATGTGCACAACCTGTTTCATTGTGTTAAAAAGGCTTCACCTAGATCTCGAACAGCGATCCGGCATTGTACCTGATGATTAGTTTGTTAGTACCTTGATTTCTTCATACTGATATCCTTCGTACGGTTTTTTGTTTTACGATCTTACTGTATGTTGTTGGTGCCCATTCGTATTATGCAAATACCGCATGCGAAAATGTTGCTTATTACCTGTTTTCTCGACTGTTTATTAAGTTTTTCCTTTGTCAATCAGTTCTGGTTTAATTTATGCATGTGGAAGGCTTTTATTATTAGAGACTGTCCGTTTTCTATGTTGTCGGTAACCATGAGAAATACGAAGGCGATTTGGAATTACTGAAGTATGGTCGTTTTAAAATTCGTGCAATTCTGATTACCTACAAGTAAAGATTTTCCAAAAAAATAAAAGTGTTATTTTGCTTTAAGCTGTTAGTTTTGCAGGTTCCTCTGGAGCAGTTCCTGGGAGGCGGACTGCCAGCTGTCCTTCCATCTCTTAGGTGGTCTTCCGGGTGCTCTTTTCCCTATTGGTTTCCCTTCAAGTGCGATGCGTGGCAGTCTTCCCTCTTCCATCCTTCTCACGTGAGCGTACCAATAAATTTTTCTTTGTCTCCCCCATAATACGATGTCTTGCACCCCACATTGTTCCCTAATCTCAGTGTTCCTAATTCGGTCTATTCTTGTTTTTCCCATTATAGTCCTGAGCGTTTTCATTTCGGCTACTCGAAGCATTCTTTTCGTTTTGTTGGTTTCTTCTCTGGTTTCTATTCCGTATGTCATGATTGGCCTGATACAAGTCTTATAGATCCTGACCTTGCTATCCTTTCGCATGTATTCGTTCGCCCATATTATCTGCCTTAAGCAGCCCGACATGGCAGACGATCTGTTGATTTGGCTTCTTAGGTCCTTCACTGGATCGTCATAACTCGACAGATCCATACCCAGATATTTGAATTGTGAGATTTGCTCGATGATTTTGTCCTGAACTACCAGCTTACATCTTACGGGATCTTTAGCAAAGGTTATGCTTTTCGTTTTTTCTATAGATATGGTCATGTTCATCGCTTGGCTGACCTGGCAGAATTTGTGTAGTTGTCTCTGTAGATCGTCCTCCGTTTCCGCGAAAATAGCTGCATCATCGGCGTAGCATACCATGCTGATTCTTTTATTCTGTCCCATTCGGTATCTCATATTTAGTGATGATACTTCCTCTATCATTCTGTCCATTAAGAGATTGAACAGAAATGGGCTAAGGCTGTCACCTTGTCTGATGCCTCCTGGTGTCGGTATCTCTTCCGTATAAGTGTCTCCTGCCTTTACTTAAGTCATGTTGTTCATATTGAGACTGCGGAAATGTTTAAATTGACCCTTAAACAGATATAATATTGACTCCTCCAGATTTAACAACTAAAATGTCAATGAAGTCAATTTAGTTTGTCATCATTGTTTGTTACAATGTTGAATCCTGTTAACTCAGTGATGTTTAATATTATAAATTCGACTTTATTGATATGATTTTTCTAAAACGTTTCTCGATATTCCTTTATGCATTGAATTTAAAAAGGTAAAACTAAGCCAAAGATTTATATTATTTTTCGGTTTTAGCTGCTGCTTGTTTGTTTTTTTTAAGAATGTTAGGTTAGGTTAGGCAGGTATACTTGTTTTAATGAAATGTTATGTTGTCTTTCCCTTCAAGCCTTGTCAATGACTTTTAGCTTGAGAAAATAAAGCAGAATTTCCTCGTTTTTGTTGAGTTTCAAATTTAATTGCCATTTAAATGTAATTAGATTGATAGCAATTACAATTTATTTTGCATACTTTGGAGGACATTTTAACTTAATAAGAATACCATAGTTTATGATTTGTTTACTTTTTCGGACTAAAACTGCCACAAAATCCAATTTTGAACATCAATTTCCACGTTTCATAACATTTTTAATTGAATTATGATGACATTGACCCCGTAGCACAACCAAATATCAACGATACAAAATCAAAGTGAATATTGAAGAAAATTGATGATCATCATATTGTGGAAAACTGATATTATTTCAAGTCAATAGTGGAATAATTAAACAAACAGAAGATTTCATGTTCATGAACGGAACAGTGGGTCATCAACCAGTCACAAGAGGACGTGTGCCCCAGGCGGATGTAAAGTAATATTTAAACTAATAATACTCGTCAATTAAATGGTATTATTTGTTTTTATTCCAGTGTCATGCTTTTCCTATTTTGTCGTTGAACAGTAATTAACGGGTGTTTCAAGTAATAAACCTGCTTGCGCTGGTATTTTCTTTCAATTTGAACAGTTTTTTCGCCTCGGCCTAGAGAGAAACCGGTCGATAATAGGTACCCAGTCCTAACACGACCTGACACGCAATTTTAATATAAAACAATATTTGATACTGTTGATTATTAATTTAGACGGTGGGGATTTAATGTATTTTAAATTATGCCCGGGACTGGGGCTTTCTTTACCCCATGGCGAGCATTACGAGCGTGCCGAGCCATTCGCTCCAACAACAAGCTTAAGTTACTTTTAAATATGACGTTTCGGTTTTTATGTCGGCATTAATTAATTGGAGACTTTGTAGTTTCCAGTCTTTATGTCTCTTCGAAAACGACATTCTCCTTTGTTTAGGTTGATTCTCGGAACCATAAAACTCACGCGGTTCCCTTTAATTCAATTCAGTCTACTTCCTGCTGGCGGAAAGGTGGTACCCTTTTTGGCTTACGTAACTTGTTATGGTACCCGCATTAGTAAAGCTACATGCTACATTTATTATTAAAGGGGACTACCTCTAACACCTGACATCCTTTGGCCAATGACACACTGAAAAAAGAGTAGTAGCCATTTTGCTTGTTTATTCGAGTTGAACCAATTGCCGGATTAAGGTGGGATCACATCAAAGTTACTACGTTATTCACTTAAGATTGTCATGATAAGTCTAATTTTGGACATATAAATGTGTTTTTTAAGTCTGTTTTTGTTTTAAATAATGATTATTGCTCTGTGAAGTTTTTGTGTTTTAGTAAAATAATAATGTTTTAATCTAGATCTGTGAATTATTCATAGGTTATGTTCCTGTGGGACGTTCAAGTTTTAACTGGTAAATTGTACATAGGCTGTTTTTTGCAACATTTTGCTTGGAAAACGATTGAGAAAAAACCGCTTTTCTACCTGACTGTACCAAATTTTGTACTGTTTTTCAAAGTTATTGAATAGGAAATTTAATAAAGATTGTAAAAATGTACTTAAAACAGTAATTTTCTTTTTTAAAGTGGGTTTTCCAGCCATTTTGCCCTTGACTGTTCTTTCAAACTGTGTTTCTGGCAATTCAAACTTTGACACCGCTTTTCTACCCGACTGTATCAAATTTTGTACTGTTTTTTCAGAATATTCAATAGGAAATTTAATGAGGATTCCAAAAATTTGCTTAAAATAGTCATTTTCTTACTACACGCGATTTGTCCCTGACTGTTTTTTCAAACTGTGTTTCTGGCAGTTCAAATTTTGATACCGCTTTTTTACCTGACTGTAGCAAATTTTGTACTGTTTTTCAAAATATTGAATAGGAAATTGGAAGAGGATTTCAAAAATTTGCTTAAAATAATATTTTCTGACTCGAAATGGGTTCTACAGGCGATTTGTCCTTGACTGTTTTTTCAAACTGTGTTTCTGGCAGTTCAAACTTTAACACAACTTTTCTACCCGACTGTACCAAATTTTGTACTGTTTTTTCAAGTTATTGAATAGGAAATTTAATGAGGATTCCAAAAATGTGCTTAAAATAGTAATTTTCTAACTGCAAGCGGGTTCTACATGCGATTTGTCCCTGACTGTTCTTTCAAAGTGTGTTTCTGGCAGTTCAAATTTTGACACCGCTTTTCTACCTGACTGTAGCAAATTTTGTACTGTTTTTTCAAGTTATTGAATAGAAAATTTAATGAGGATTCTAAAAATTTACTTAAAACAGTCATTTTTTTATTTCGAGTCGGTTTTCCAGCGATTTTGTCCTTGACTGTCTTTTCGAACTGTGTTTCTGGTAGTTCAAAATTTGACACCGCTTTTTTCCCTGACTGTACCAAATTTTGTAGTGTTTTTTCAGAATATGAATAGGAAATTTAATGACAATTTCAAAAATTTGCTTAAAATAGTCATTTTCTGACTCCAAGTGGATTCTACACGCGATTTGTTCCTGACTGTTTTTTCAAACTGTGTTTCTGGCAGTTCAAATTTTGACACCGCTTTTCTACCGGACTGTACCAAATTTTGTAATGTTTTTTCAAGTTATTGGATAGGAAATGTAATGAGGATTCCAAAAATGTACTTGAAACAGTAATTTTTTTTATTTCAAGTGGGTTTTTCAGCGATTTTGTCCTTGACTGTCCTTTCAAACTGTGTTTCTGGCAATTCAAACTTTGACACCGCTTTTCTACCCGACTTTACCAAGTTTTGTACTGTTTTTTCAAGTTATTGAATAGGAAATTTAATGAGGATTTCAAAAATTTGCTTAGAATAGTAATTTTCTAACTCCAAGTGGGTTCTACACGCGATTTGTTCCTGACTGTTCTTTCAAACTGTGTTTCTGGCAGTTCAAATTTTGACACCGCTTTTCTACCGGACTGTACCAAATTTTGTACTGTTTTTTCAAGTTGTTGAATAGGAAATTTAATGAGGATTTTAAAAATGTGCTTAAAATAGTAATTTTCTTATTTTAAGTGGGTTTTCCAGCGATTTTGTCCTTGACTGTTCTTTCAAGCTGTGTTTCTGGCAGTTCAAATTTGACACCGGTTTTCTACCCTGTACCAAATTTTGTACCAAAGTTTTTGAATAGGAAAAAAAAGTGGGATCTGACTGTTCTTTCAAACTGTGTTTCTGGCAAAATTTTATCGGTTTTCTACGTTATTCAAAGTTTTTAATACGTTATTCACTTAAGATTGTCATGATAAGTCTAATTTTTGACTTTTAAATGTGTTTTTAAGTCTGTATTTCTTTTAAATAAAGATTATTGCTTTGTGAACTTTTTGTGTTTTAGCAAAACAATAATGTTTTGATCTACAGAGACGTTCAAGTTTTTGCAACATTTTGTTTAGAAAACCAATTAATTATTAAACACAATTAACTGTTCATGTCACAGTAAACTGCCATTACTGCAAGTCCTTACACAAATTTGATATATTTACAAAATTTCTGAATTTAGGTCCGGAAAAAATACTATTGTATAATGTTAACTTACTATACTTGCCCTTCCTAGAAAACACTTATGTTTGGAGTGCTTCTAAAAAATTCATTTAAATTAAGATCACTAGTTTATAATAGGAAATAAGGAAACCAAACTTTGTCGAAATAGTAGTTAATTTTGCTTTGATAAAGTCGTACTCGTAGTTTTGATAATACCATACCAAATATTTGTATCCTAAATTTGTTTCTTGAAGCTAAAAAATATTATGCAATTAAAAAGAAAGACTTTCTCATTAACAAATTGTATTCTGCATAAAATTTTAAAAAACTGACACATATTTCAGAAATATTGATTTGCCCATAAAGTGAAGGAAATGTTTAAGAATTTATGTGCCATCAAAATCAAAACAGACTTTACTCAAATATTATAAGTCACATCAAAGCTAATTTATACTGTAATTCCACAATTTACAATAAATCTATTTAGATTAATGTTCCCCCAGCTCACTTAATAGCCAATAAATAATAAACCTTGTATCAATTATTGACAAATTCCTCCAAACTTATCCGCCAAGGCAATTAATAAAACTTTACTATTTATAGAAAACGAAAAGATCGATGTTGAACTGATCATATAATTTTATTTCAGTTATTTATAGAGGCACATAGAGGTGAGAGACTTTGCCTACTAGTTTTAGACTGTATTATTATTACCTTGGGATATAAATTAACAGTGTTTTAATACCAGAATTTACCAAATTGATTGGTCATAAATTACGTAAGATAACTTCAAACCTGATATTTTTGTAAAATTAAAGCAAATCAAACAAAGTACCCTTTTTACAATTTTCAAAGGTTTTAGAGAGAAACCAAATAAAAGAACTGGCAAATTAGTGGCAAACCTTCAAACACGAAAAGAAATGGATCAAGAAATCCAAAAGTATAAAATTCTAAGCAATAAAATAAATAGGAACATCCGAACAGATTTATTAAGGAACTATATCAATGAGATAACTAAGAATACAATCGAAGATAAGAAAACGAGGAAACTTCTATGATACAAACTATCAAAAGGAAGTTCAAAATAGACTCAAGTAAAAAAGAAGGAAAGTATTATATCGTAGTGAAATGGTGACTGCTCTTCAAAACTTCTACAAAAACCTGAACAATTCTAAAGGTCAGGGCCGTCAGAAGAAAATGATACAAGGATCTAAAGAGTTTCCTGAAATAAATATCAGAGAATTGGAAACAGCACAATGAAAAACAGAAAGAGTCCAGGTGAAGATCTAATCACGAGCAAAATTATTAAAATCGGGAATGAGACGCTAATGGAGCATGCAAGAATGTTTAACAGAAGGTACAATCACAACTAAGTGGCAGAATGAAGAAGTCATTTTATTATACGAAAAGAGAGACAGAATCAACAATATAGATGACCTATCTGGCTTATCATCAGAAATATACATATGAACTGCTGATGAAAATTATAACCAACCGGTTGACAAACAAGGTGGACCAATACCAACTAGTCGAACAAGCCAGAGTTTAGAAGTATCGTCCACAGACACTTTGTACTCTTATTGAAAAAGCCACAGAGATTATAATTTGGACAATTCTGGAATCTATAGATAACGCAAGGAGGAACATTTTGGAAATCACTCGACATAATTAAAACTCAACAAATTGTTATTTTTACAACTATTAGAAAACCGATACTGCTTTATTTAGCAAAGTTGACTTCCTGAATTTTGACTGAAATTCAAAAGCAGGCATTTGCATTACAATTACTCTTCACTAACTTTTAGTTAAACTAGCAAATTCCTCAACTGAGCTCTATCTAGTATGATGATGATTTTAACGTAAATTTGGTCTAGTTTAGCTTGAAGTGCTCAGTTAATAAATGAGCAGTATTTAACCGAAACTAACCTTCAATTAATCACCACTGACCGTCAATAAATCCCTCTCGATTAGAACATTGAGAATTAATTTCGAACCGATATCGGCAGAGTCTAAACAACGACCGTCGCTTAAATTGATAAGTCCAAAGTCACGATCCGTATCATGTGATAATATCGTGATTTTTTTACGATCTAGAAACCAGAGCTTGCTCTCTAAATCCGGCACGAAACCAATTTACTAAACGTAATACATGGAAAGCAATTAAATAACTGACAAGTTTATAAGTGTACTTTTGCAAGTAAAACGCATTAAATTCATGCAACATCTTGATAACTGAACGATTTGCAAAGGAACGTATCTCCGCATCCCGATCTGGCGGATGGTGATATGATCTTGAATGTGTAAGCGGGCTGGAATTTTATTGCGATACTTTTAAACAACAAACAATGTTTTTTCACTTATCATCTTTGAAAGTTTCCTTTTTCGCACGCATTTTAGTTTAGAAAACTCCAATTTTTCGCTCTTGTGTAGCTAAGTTTTGCTGTTTATTTGATCAATTAATTAATATGTTAGCAGTTACGCCACCGGGTGCAGTACCACCATTCTTCCGGGGAGATTTGCAGCTTTTTATGAAAAAGTTTCAATTAGTGTTCAATAAGGATCTACTTGAAGTGAGTAAACTCTTCTAGATTCTAGATTCTAAGTGCACGTAGTTAAGTAGCAAACGACAAGGTGAATCCTGCAACAAGCTTATTTTCCATGTCAAAAGTATAAGTTCCCTTAATAGCAAAACCAATTTAAGTGGATTTTTAGTATTATAGTTTGGAATTTCTTCGATTTGTGTGATCAAAATGTATTCTTTCTTAGCCCACGTCTATCCTCAGCTGAATGTGGGCCTCTTCCAATAATTTCCATCTATCTTCATTTTGCCCATTTCTATCAATATTTTTCTTGAATATAAAAGCTGTTAAGTAAAAGCATAGTTTCAGTCCTTTAAGCCCAATGTTTCTACAGGTTATGGACCCAGTCATGTATATGTAGTTATTCCTGGAAGTGTGGGATCTACATTAAAAAAAGGCCTTCTAGACAGTAATGATGTCAAGAAATGCATAGAAAATGAGGAAATGGATCCAAATGAAGAATTCAGAGACAGGATAAGAAGTGCAAGGCTATATTAATACAGTGCATTGCCAATTCCCACTTGGAATATGTCAAGGACAAGAAAACTGCTTATGGAATGTGCTTTGGAAGCTGTGTTTCAGCGCAAAGGAATTGCAAGTCAATTATTTTTGAGGAAAAACCTATTATCAATGAAACTATCTCAAGGTGACTTGTTGGAAACTCATTTTGTGAAGTTTGAGGAAACCATTCGTGAGTTGAAGTCAGTGGGTGCCAAATTAGAAGAAATTGTTTACTGCCCTTGAAACTTTGGAACCAAACAAACTCACATTAGAGTTTGTTAAAGGGAAATTGTTGGATCAGGAAGTCAAGAGAACGAATCAAAATGATAGTTATGTAAATACAAATTCTAGTTCAGCTATTAATACTCGTGGAAAGGGATCAGGATCAGGAAAACCTCATGGAAATTATATGAAGAGAGGGCATAGTTCCACTGAAGGGAATGGTCAAAATATGGGTCAGAGACAACACTTTAAATTCAACTGTTATAACTGTGGGAAGGCTGGACATAAAAGATCAAATTGCTGGAAAACAATAGGGGTTCTCGACAAGTTCATAATGCGGACAGAGCTGACCAGGACCAAGAAGAGGAGGATGGTTTTGCATTCCTGACCTCTGCATGCATGGTGAGCAGTAGAGAAGCTGCTCTAGGAACTGTAAATGGTACTTGGATTCTGGAGCGATGGTTAAAGTAGCAAACTATTTCAAAGAAGGCCATAAGTTAGACAAACCACTTAAGATTAATATAGCTAAGAATAGTTTTTGCAACAAAGATAGGAAATATTGAAGGAATGTTAAAAAGTGAAACTGATGGTTATGTAGATTTAACATTGAAAGATGTTTTGTTTGTGCAAGATTTAGAACATAATTTAATGTCAGTACAAAAAATTGAAAGATCTGGATTTGATGTATTGCTTAGAGCAGGAAAGTGTTTATTAATAAAGGAATGCAGAACATTGCCATTGGGAATAGAATTAATGGTTTATATGAATTGACATTCAAGTTAAGGAAGTTTGAAGCAACCACTTGTCAATGTTCAGCATTAACATTGAAAAAACAAACTGATTTGATGACTTGGCATAATCGCTTAGGGCATTTAGGATATCAGAATATGATAGAGTTGTTAAATATTATGGTTACAGGTTTTGTTTGTAAAAATGTTACTACAAATAGGGGACCAATTTGTGAAGTGTGTGTTAAAAGTAAGATGACTGTTACTTTTTAATAAGAAATGTGAACCAAAATCAAGAAGGGTTTTGAAATTGATTCACTCTGATATTTATGGCCCTTTAACACCCGAAACCCATGTTATTTTGTCATCTTATTAGATGATTTTTCACATTTTTGTATTATATATCTAATTAGGCATAAAAGTGAGGTTTTTGACTGCTGGAAGCAATTTGTTGCTGATGTTTCTGCTAAACTTAACACTAGAATTGCTTTTCTTTGTTGTGATAATGGAAAGGAATATTTTTCCAAGGATTTCAGTCATTTTTGTAGATTAAAAGGTATACAAATTAAAGCCACCATGCAGCTCAATGGGAAAGCAGAGAGATTGAACAGGACCTGACTTGAAAAGGCACGAGCAATTATTTTGGTATCAAAACTTGAGAAATACATGTGGGGTGAGGCACTACTTTATACAGTTTACCTGACAAATAGAAGTCCCACAGCAGCTTTAGGAAATGGAATAACACCTGCAGAAATTTTTTACAGCAGGAAACCAATTTAGCAAATTTAAGAATTTTTGGAAGTGTAGTTTACAAACACATACCAAAATAAAAGCAGGAAAGCAAGTTAGATCCTAGAGGGACAGTTTGCATTTTGATAGGCTACACTCATAATGGGTATAGACTGTAGAATATTGAAACACAAAAAGTGGAATTTGGTAGGGATGTAGTGTTTGATGAAAGTAAGAGAATTATTGATTTACAAGAAGCAAGGCTAGAAGAAACATTTATTGATATGAACATAGAAAATGTGAGTATCAGTCCTTTAAGCCCAATATTTCTACAATAAACGACCAACTGCTTTGCTTTGTTTTGGTTTTGTTCTTTGTATGAAATAGAGTTTTTCATCTTCTAAGTCTGAAAGCATAGACTAGCAATGATGTCTGTGAGCAGCCTTTTGCTAAAAAAGGCACTAAACAGTAAGATTTATTAGCAAAACGAGGAAGTTTATCAAAACCACATATCATAGGAAAATCACTATTTGAAAATAACTAAAAAACCTTTGTAAGGTAATCTTCCTATTTCTTACACGTTTTGAGCCAGCTGTAAATCTTGAAGAATTTACAACAATTGATAGAAAGCTAAAGAAAAGTGTGAATGAAAGTAGGATCCATGGACTTGGTATAGAAATTAGTGTTTTCTATCACTTTTTTTCACACTTTCCTACGTTTTTGTTCTACTTTTCACCTTCAACCGTTTAAGCAGAAAGACATGAAGCACTAAAATTTTCAGAATAGAAAATGGAAAAAAGTATGTTTTACTTTTGTATTTAATTTTGGTGTGGTCGTTCATTAGTGTGTTATTTTAAAAGATGTAAAAGCAAAAATTAACAGTAATTTACAATTCATTCACTATTTATTACTTGTTCAGCTTATGATCAGTTTTTTTGCCTACGTCAATTTGTCTACATTTATGTCAGTCAGTGGTCTTGAAAAACTCTTAATCTTCATTCAAACCCACGAAGATTGCAGGAGAAAAATATACATACCAGAACCATCTAGTTTGCAATAAATTGAAGTTTGCCGTTATTTAGGTGAGGTTTCACAACCATTTATCATTTAAGATTGTCATGGTATGGAGCAATCAGATGAATAATTGCCTGTATATTTTTCCCATTCACGTAAATTTTGATTTTGTAGACATTTTAAAGAAATATTCATGTTGTATGAAACATCCTGATATATTCTTAGAATTTTTTGTATCCTGGAAGGAAGTATTTACCACTCAAGTGGGATCTTTGTTTTATCAGAACCGAACTTCGAAAGTCGTAGTTTCTCAGCATCTATTTATGCGTGGATTAAGATTTCAAAAATGAATTATCACAGCGACAGATTGATGGCGGCACGTTTACCACAAATTTGTTGAACAATAATAATTAACCCAAATTCCTCAACGCAACCTTTATGCCGTTTAATTTTAGCTCGACGAGCGGCACTAAGACAGATTTATTCGCCTTACGCCAATGGCTCATTAAAAACCTGGCCAT
This sequence comes from Ips nitidus, assembly GCA_018691245.2. Taxonomy (NCBI): domain Eukaryota; kingdom Metazoa; phylum Arthropoda; class Insecta; order Coleoptera; family Curculionidae; genus Ips; species Ips nitidus. Next base: position 8,178,692 of record CM042788.1, read on the forward strand.
TTATATACTAAGGCATACACGTTAGGTTCCTTAATGATATGCGACGTCAGACTGTAGTTATTATACTTCTTCTTAATAGAGGATACATAATTGTATATCCAATTAAATGCCCAGACCGGTGGAATATATACATTTTCATTTATTTTAATATCGAATACAGGAAGTGACGATCCATGTTTACATTCAATCAGTTGTTACTGCATGTCAAGTATCTTAGCCATACAAAAAAGTAAATGTTATTTTTCTACTCCTAGCTTGATATTGGTTAATTCCTTAACAGTTTAGATAACGGATAAGTAAGCGATTACCCCTGGCTGAACGAATATAGGATCACAGTCTCACTGTGGGATATGAAATAGACCAATCACAAAGAGGAATGTAATGTGTTTCCGCAGGCGACTGCAGCTTTTTTTTGGAACAATGATTCTAACCTGGTAGCTGTCTCCTCTCCTAGAGACAAAACGAGATAATCCATTTTGAAGTAAACAGGAGCGAATTGAGCAGATGAAAAATAGAAAAGCACCGGAAAAACGATGAAAATGGGAGGAGCACGGATTGAACATGCCTTTGTCACTTTTTGAACAAATGTATTAGAGAACCAAAACGCTGATGTTATTTTCATCTGCAAAAAGGGCGACAGCACCTGGTTCCACCCTGTGGAAACAAGAATGAACAGACGATACTCCAATATTATTTAAAACATTTACGAAAACGCTACACTACAAGAAGCCATTGACGAAGAGATATCAGCAGTTCAGGTCAAAATAGAATAGGGAGTCCGCCAATGGGATACCATATTCCCTAAATTATTTGCATTGGAAGAGACCCTTAAAAACCTGCCCTAGGAACACAACAAACAAGGTATTGATATCATTTTAAAAACAGAAATCACTCCTGGTATTTTTTTTAGGTAAACAACAGGGATGTAAAAAAATAGATTGCTATAGATAGTTAGTCAATTGTTGAGCGGTGTTTGTTTTTCTTTTCAAAGAAAAAAATCTACAGAAAATTAAGAATCGAACTAATTTAACCATTCTGCTGATCTTCAAGAGAGTCTACACGAGACATGTTAGTTAAGCTACATCCCTTGTTGAGGAGATTAAGCCAGTTAAACTTAGAATATGATCATCAGAAAAAACCATCTTAAAATCCTGATTTTTGGAGGACGTCCCTGCTGCAGCTGGCAGAGATATTTCTACTAAGTAAAACAAAAAGGAAGAACATCTTCGAGAGGAGGTTACTTCAGCTGAAATAAGTTTCATTCAACGAAGATTTGAAAGAATCTGAAGATTCCACATTCTTTGACACCGCATCCGATTCGAGACAACTTCTTCGGTATTACAGAAGATTTTTCTATAATAAAAAGAACAGTAACAGACTGTAAGTAGAATTGTGTTTTTTTTAGGACTCTATACTAGCTCATATAATAGATTAACATGTTAGGTTTATCCTTTGTCTTAGTTAAACTAAAATATGCTAAATTCTTTTTTTGTTTTATTTTGTAGTTTATTGCTAGGAGGGATTTTCAAATTAAAATGTCATTAACCAACGGGGAAGAACCTTGTACAATAGGGAGAACTGGGATGGTAGTCAACAATCAATTCTAGAAAGTGAAGTAGATATTAGATGGCAAATTAACAAGTCAACCCATTTCTGCGTATTATACATGCCAGGATACAGAGAATCTGATACGGAGTTTGATCTGGACGACGCTCAGCTGGGATTGAGAAATGCGTTCGAAACACAAGAGGCTTTATATATTTGCCTGCTTCATCGACTATAAAAAGGCATTCGACAGGCTACCCCACTCAAAGCTGAAGGAAATAGTACGCCAGACTCAACTGGACAGCAAGGATTAGGCTGGTGAGCTTTTCAGATTGGTAGAAGATAGAAAAGCACTCGCGACAGTAATCCCTAACGTCCGGAAGACCGGGAAAGGCACATGAGGAAGAAGAAGAAGGAATTAAAATGGATCTAAAAAAACAAGTGGAGCTGTGTAGGGCATGTTGCACGCCAGAACAGTGAAAAATGGACAATCAAGATTGTATTGGCGAACCAGAGAAACAACAAGAAGTAGAGGTAGGCCAGAAAGGCGCTCGATAGATGACATCAAAGAAGAAGTAGGACGAAGCTGGTTCCGGATAGCACAAGACCGACAGAAGTTGAACAGACACGAAGACGATTCAAAACGGACGGTCCCAAACGGAAGAAGGATGAAGAAGAAGAAACAAACCTCAAATAATGATCAATCAGGAGACATCATTAACTATAGAAGGCATCTCGAATACGTCAAGGAATACCTGGGCCACGCCATCATACTGAGAAAACAAAACCACACAACTGAAAACAAATAAGGCTGTAAAGCAGGACAGAACTACCCGGGAAGAAATTTTTTCTTCATGACTTGTCAGTTAACAGAAGTGCCAAAAGAAGGCTGAAGACAACAGTCAGGGATGCGACCAAATGTGTGAGTCCAAGAAGGGTAAGCAGAACTCAATAATGTTAATAAAGTATGTTGTACACTGAATTTGGCTTGTTGGTGGTCAATCTGTGTCAAATCTTGTCAAGTCTTGTCTGTGTCAAGTTTCAAAACAAGCAACAACAGACTTCTCAAGATACCCTGGAAGAGAATTGACACACGATGTAAAAAAAAACGAAAGACAGTTTGGATCAAGTAATGAATAAAAATGAGCTCGTGAAATTAATAATTGAAGGAAAGATTAAGGACAAGAAGGGCATGGGTAGGAAGAAGCATTCTTGGTTGAAGAACATTACAGGCTGGACAGGTATGGATGCTCACTCCCTGTTTCGGAATGCCTAGGATCGTAGGATCTTCGGCAAGATGGTTGCCAACCTTCATTGATGAAAACGGCACCCTATGAAGAAGGAAACTAATCCTAGTTAGATTTAAAATATAAAGAAACTCCAAGAGAAAACAGGGATACGCGGAGTTATTTACCTGCCTAGATCTAGTCTACGTCTGTTGAGACCTCATTGCAGGCTGAATACGATTCGTTGGTTGTCAATCTGTGCCAAATTATATTCTTACGTCTCAAACCCGTCAAAGATCGACTCCGTTGTTTATTCTAGTCTGCATAAATGACTCTTTTGAGCAAATCTGCGTCTGTTGAAACTACATTGGACGCTGAATTTGGCTCGTTGGTAGCAAGTTTTTGCCAAATTGTATTATTAGGTCTACAAACCAGCAAAGATCGACTCGGGTGTTGTTCTAGTCTATATAAATGACACTTTTGGGCTTATGGACAAATGAGGTGAGAAGGTGTGGAGTGAGTTGAAATTCATCAGTGTACCGGATGAGAGGCAGAGAGACAGAAGGATCGTTGACGAGCTACGCTGAGTAATTTGAAAGGACTCGTACTCAAATTAACTTTTTCTTAATTCAGAAGAACGCTTTTCATTTCACGCATTAGGATTCTTTGTTTCTTCACAAATATTGTTAATTTACCAACCGCCAATCTAAATTATAACTGTGTGAGATTGTAACAATTCATAACAAACACTTAAATCTGTTACATTAAACCAAGCAGAAGCAGAATACAGTTCAGAGGATTAGATTATATGAGGTTGTCCAGATTGTGAAACATTTGAAAATAATTGTTTTATAAAATATTTATTGAATATTGATATGCAATCAATTTTAATTTCCACATACAGTAATCAATACTTTTTGCACGTTGTGAGAGTTTTAAGTTGCGGTTCTGCATGTAGGCGTTTTTGGAAGGCCGACCTAAATTAACCCCAATAAACACTCGAGTAATTAAAACCCCTCAAAAACGCCGGGCGATAGTGGCGTAATTGTGTTGCGGTTAATTTTTCAACGAGAGGTCAAGAAGTTAAGCACCATCAACTTGTTTATGCGTAATTTGTTTTAGGCCAGACCATGCGGGCTCGTTACAGAACCATTAACGATTTCGTAGGTCGACTTTTTTTCCCTCCACTTGTTTTTACGTCGAATTAAAACACCATCTATATTAATAACTCGTCCAGTTTTATGCCCCTCTAAATAAGGAGTAAAAACTTACGCAAGAACCTATTAGACGATTAAAGTAAAACGCAAAGGTCCTCGTAAACGTTTGACAGAAGCCCTGAAGAGGCCGTAACTTTGCTCAGTTTACGACCTTGGCCGTCGATACAATGTCCGTATTAATATTTAATTAGAACCTAACAAGACGATTTAGCTAGGGACGGGTCGATTGATCGATACTTCAGTTTTATCGTCCATTAGATCTGTTAACTTTTGTTGCTTTTGTTTGAGTTTCTAGTTTAGGGTGACCTAAACTCTTTTTGTTGTAGTAGTGTTTCGTGGAAGCCAATCGATCACCAAATGCTTTAAGCCGACCTTCAAGTCAAAATGCATTAGGAGCAGTGTAGGATAGAACTTAATCCTACCTGACTTACTCGCTGGTGTTTGCTTTATCGTCTAGCCGCTGCCAAATTAATTCTAAACCTTTTTAAGTGTTTTCTTAATCGTAATCAGTGGTTTGTAGCTTTAAGCTTTTGCCGAATGGTATCAAATCCCTCGGTTTTCTTTAAAAAGGCAAAAAAATATGTCGTCGCCTGAAGAAGGAATGAAATGATCCGAAAACTTGGTAAATTCAAACATCTTTGCCTCTTCTGATTCAGAAATACATCTTGTCGTATTATTGCTAACTTAGAATAAACCTTAATACTAGCCTGTGGTATTTTTTCCATGATAATATGCTTATTACTCATTAGTTTTGAATAGATAATAACACCCATTATCGACACTGCTATTACTCACTGCGGACAAATATAGCAAAAATTAAAGTAAAATGAAGTGACGTAACAGTTAACAGAAACATAAATGCTTTGAATGTAACTTTTGTCAAAGTTTTCTTCTTTATTTGTCAAATTTAAATTACTTATTTACCTTTCTGTAGCGACGTAGAAGTCTATAGTGTTATTCCTAAACCTTGATTTTCCTTTGTATTACATTATTACGCCATATTTTGAACTAGACCAGGAAACTGTCAAATTCAATCCCATAGAGGTGCAAAACAACGAAACATACTTGAAAGGTAAGCAAATTAGTGTGACTTAGGTTGTTGAATGTAATGAGTACCTTCATCAGTGAGTTTTTGGCATTTGTTACATTTGGCTGTCTGTTTCGATTTTAATTTTAGTCTATTTTTTAATAAAACAACTGTCAAAATCCTTTCCATAAAGCTGTAAAACTACAAAACACTCGTAAAATCCAGTAAAATCTGTATAAACAGTATCAAACGTATTTTATAGCTTTATGAATGGAATTTTGACAGTTATGACATTTGGCCGCCGGTTACAGGTTACAGCTCTGTCTTTTTGTTCTGTTCTAAACCTGAAAACTATCAAATTCATTCCCATAGAGGTATAAAACAACGAAAAATACTTGAAAAGTAACGAAATCAGTTTTACTTTGGTTGAATGCATTTTATACCATCATCAATACATTTTTGGCATTTATAACATTTGATTGTGTGTTCTGACTTAATTTCAGTCTATTTTTAAATTCGACAACCGTCAAATTCCTCGTCATAAAGCTGTAAAACCACCAAACACTCTTAATATCCAGTAAAATCAGTATAAACACTACCAAACGTAATTTATAGCTGTATGAGTGGAATTTTGACAGTTATTGACTGTTATAACTAAAACTAGCAAATCTAGTAGTAAACAATAATTGCTTATTTTGACTAACACATCTTCTTGTGTTTACAAATTAACCTTTTTTGTTACAAAACTTGATGTAGATAAAGCCGAAATTTGCATACAACTTCTTAGTATTTTAACGGGATTTGCCGTTAAGTATATGAAATTAATGACAGACGATTTTGATCCTTATTTACATTTTTTTGTAGAATTTAATAAAGGAATAGTCTTTTTTATCTGTATGAGACACTCTGTAAAATAACTCATCAAGTATGGGAAAAATCAAAAAAGAAGGTTATGATATAACAATCAAGTAAAACTTACTACAAACGTTTTTCTCAAAAGATTTTACTTGTGAAACTTTTCCACAGCAGTTAGTAAAACCAAATAAACAAAAAATAATTTTATTGTATGTTTAGCTGTTTTTAACACATTTTTACTAAGTAAATATTATTATTTGACTGAGTAATTAAGTGTGGTTTTAAAAACATCATCATTAAATTTAAAAGTTTGATTGTACGTTAAAACCAGTTTTAAATAAATAAAAAAACGTTGATAGACAAAAATTCTAATAATTAAAAATCCTAAGAGACAAATTTACAGCATAAAAACGAGTTGCAAATCAACTATTTATTTATTTTGCCCAGTTTTGAGTTTTCTGCGTTATTTGAGCAGTTAAAAAAAGTGTTAAATAATGAAAGTTGTAGGACATTTCCTCCTCTACAAGATTATTTTAGAGTGTTTTTAGATTTGCCTCTTTCAGGAGTGATCTGTTCTAAAGTGCCAAACTGCAAAACTGTCCAATTTGAATCTCTGTTATGAAAAAGTACAAAACAAGTGTTAACATACTTGAAAAGTAACGAAATTTCCTCCTCTACAAGATTATTTTAGAGTGTTTTTGATTTAAAGGCCTTTTTCAGGAGTTATCAGTAAAAAGTGATAAAGTGCATTTATAGCATTTGGTTTGTATTTTTGCATTTAAGGGCCTTGTTAAGAGTTACAAGACAAAAAGTGACAGGCACCTACTTTTTACATCAGAGTTGAAATACATAAAAAAGTGGCACAACTTTTGTTCTGACTTAATTTCAGTCTATTTTTAACTATTTAACCATCAATATTCTTAAGGGTCCATAAAGCTGTAAAACTTTTTTACCACACTCTTAAAATCTAGCAAAATCAGTATAAACACTATTTTTCAAACGTAATTTATTAGCTGTATATTTATTTATAGTTATGACAGTCTGTTCTTAATCTGAAAACTGTCGAGTTCAATTCTATAGAGGTATAAAACAACGAAACATGGTTGAAAAGTAGCAAAATCAGTGTGACTTTGGTTGAATGCAGTTTATACATTCATCAATGCACTTTTGGCATTTGTAACATTTGCTTGTCTGTTTCTGACTTAATTTTAGTCTATTTTTAAATACGACAACCGTCAAATTCCGCGTCATAAAGCTGTAAAGCCACCAAACACTTTTAAAATCCAGTAAACACTACCAAACGTATTTTATAGCTTTGTGAGTGAAATTTTGACAATTATGACATAAGGCCCGAAGTTACAATTCTGTCTTAAATCTGAAAACTGTCAAATTCAATCCCATGGAGGTACAAAATAAGGAAACATAGTTGAAAAGTAACAAAATCAGTGTGACTCAACTTTCATTGATTTTTCCAATAGCTGTCAAATTGTCCGGTACCAAATCAAACAAGACAAGCTTTCGTATCTAAAACGGCCTCGGAATTTCCCTACTGTGCATCCATATCTTGGACACCTTGTATATACTCGATATTTAAAGGTAAAAGTTTGAAGTTTTCATTTTTTTACTACATCTCAGTCACACTCTGTATACTGTGGTAAGTTTCAATTTGTCCCATTGTTTTTTTGAAATTTCTGCCAATATTTTTATGCTCTAAATCATTTTTCTTCTTTTTTTTTCGTTCTTGAGAAATAGATAGATGCAACGTGATGAACGATAATGACCACAAGAAAACCAAATCCCACCCATATAGTTGCATTTTTCACCCCCGTGAGAACTAACAAACCACTTTGACCTTTCCCAGGGTTTGCGTCTTATTTCGCGATAGCTCCTTTCTCCACTCATCCATTTTTGGTTTGGATTGAAAGCTTGCATCGAGCACTGACAGACAAATGACGTAACCCGAAGAGAAGTAGATAGGTACTTGAAACGTTTGCAAAATGATGAAATTAAGATGTTCATTTCGGTACAAGTGGGTACTTGACTCAGCGTTGAGTACGGATACTTTAGAGAGTAAAAATATTTATATTGTTAACACTTGTTTCTAAATGTGTTTCATTTGGTACGGTTTCGTTGGCTGCACTAGAGTGAAACAAGACCACCCGATAAATCTTTTTAAATACCGTCTTTTTAAAAATAGAAACATGTTATCGAGTACCAGTAAACACCAGCCATCAATAACAGCCAGAACAAGGCCTCTTAAGAATATCGGTACACATGTCATCTTTTCGAGATAAGATGCAGGCCGGGTAACATCAGCTTTCGAGAGGTTTTTTCTTACTGATTCAATATTTAAGCAACAAACATGTATTATTAATGAGGTCGGTAGTGCGTGAAGAGTCGGATTAATTATTACCAGAAGAGTATCAGCTATCCGGAAGCGAACCGATAATTATTGTTATACCGGGTGTTGCGTTAAATGCCACTTTAGATCGCGTGACTGATTGGTCGTTGGGCGAACTAGTTTGCGATGCGGACTTGGTCGTTATTGCTCCCCTGCATATTTTCTATGTCTTGAACGGTTAGCTTAGCGTATAGTTAGGGCTTCGATTAATATTTACATAATTGCCGGATTGAAGCGAGTGGAAGCGCTATTACCGAGCTTGGAAGCTGGAACGGGAATTTTCAATTTCAAAACCAATTATCACTGAATGAAGATTGACCGTATTTGACAGTTCCGTGATTTTCAAAATCCACGCAGGTGAGTTCAAGTACCCTGCTAAGTCAACAGCAATTTAACGGGAATCATCAGCAAATTGCAGCTTCCATTTACACAAAACTATTATCACGTTTCCAATATAATTATATGCTTTCAGTAGTAAGATACCAATGATCAATAATTGCATCGGCGTATTTAATGCTAAAGTGTGAAAGGAATGTGACATTCCAGACGCAAAATGTTACACTCATAACCAAACATAGTCTAAGCTGACCTTAAATACAGGGTGAGTTAGTTCAAGGATCAAGTGGTGCAAAATAGAGGTTCGGCTGATACAGCCATAAGTAAATATGAGACAAGATGATCGTGGCGTAGATATAGCATAATTTGTGTCATTTGTTGTGTCTGGGGCAAAAATGTTTTGTCTGCTGACAAAAAAGAAAGTACTTTTTCACTTTCATATTAGAAAATTTAAACATTTAAAATACCATAATTCCCAAGTTTCTTAAACTGGAACTCGATACTGCAACTAACTAACAACTGAAATATAAATTCCTGTCCTTTTCAGCGCAGATAAGATACAGAAGAGTGGTTATTTCCATTTGTCCAACAACATCGACAACTACATTAGAAACAAAACAACAATCATCAAATTAACAGATAAAATAGCAAACGAAATGCTCAAATATGGAGGCGATGACTTGAGGACAGAACTATCACACCTTTACAGTATGATTATGTCCGCAGAAGTACCCCAGGACTGGAAATCTAGCATTGCAATCCCGATCTACAAGAAGGAAGAAACGGAAGACCCAAGAAACTATTGAGGCATAAGCTCACTCAACAACACATCTATCAAGTCAATGAGTAAAAAGAACAAGTATCAGGAGGTAACAATAATACAAATTATAACCCGTTTGTGCATTAAGCGAGGGGGACGGAAGTCCACCATCTTTCATTGCGCATTCGCCTACTGCGCAGTTGAATTGACTCAAAGTCATTGAAAGTTTGGAGTTTCAAACCCGCAAAAATTTGTTGTTTGTATTTGTTGTAGTATAGTGTTAGTTTGTTTTGTTTGTTTGTGGTTCTTTAACAGTTGAGTTTTGCAAATTTAAATTAAGTTGTACAGTGGACAAGATTAAATTTAGATCTGATAGTGCCAACCGGAAGTTGACGGCCGCCATATTACTCCCCCCGCTCCCCCTTGTTTCTGTCACCCACTTTGTTTGCTGTTGCTCCTTCCTGCTATGTTTACATTTTTTTTATTTATTGTATCAAGTACAATCAGCATCAATGAAGAATAACAAGGCTTTAGACAGAAATGCCTAATATATGCGCAGGACTTCACAATATGGTAGCTCGTCCAAAGTTGTGAAAAAGGTGTTTCTATTACTTGCTAATTACCTATGATCCTAAAACTTTACTACTAAGGTCTCAAGGAAAACTAGAAAGCAAAGCTGCTAATTAATTATGTTTCTAAAACCTTCTTAAGGATCCAGGAGCCTAGTGAACTTGATAAAATTGATCACATTTGAAGATACAGGTAAAGACTAAGAAGCATTTGAAGATGACTTTGTTGGTGATTTAAAAAACTTGTAAAACTTTAACAAACTGGGGAAAAATATTATAATTAACTTTTCTTTTGAGAATAACTTCTTCTTGGGTAAATGGATCTAGGAAACTCAATAAACCTGTAGATACAGTTAAGACTAAGGTTCCTTCCTAACATTCCTAAGAAGAGTAGTGTGTGTATCACAATAAAATGGAAAACGTTAATCAACCTAAGATTGGCACTTAAGACGTACAAAGATGACATGAAGGAGAAGACCCCATGAGTGTTGCGTTCATTTATTCAGTCACCAGTTTTAACACTGTAAATTGTCAAATCAGAAAAGTGATCTAAAGATTTAGCGAATCAAAATTACCTGGATATGCAGAAGATGCTCTGTAATTTTCTGGAAATGAAGATAATCATCACAGCAATAGCGTCTTTAGTCTCAAAAAATCTTATAAAGTCCATTTTTGTCCCAGTTTCAGATCTTAAAAATGACTATTTGTTACAACTACAAATATGTGAGTGTTTGTATAATAGGGAAAACTTCTGGCAAAAATTGTAGGAAATGCATATAAGTTCAGTTAAAGTTTTCATATGAGCTGATGTTTTCACGAATAATCCCAAATAGATAGTTGATATGAACGTTCTCCAAAAAAATGTTAATATTCCTTCCAAAAAGGAAAATGCCAAAAACATCTCTGACTTCGATACTACAAGTTTAAAGATCTTGTAAGATCTTTATAAGATTGTAAGATAGTTGAATGCAGATATTAGCGATAGACAGTAATGTTCTGTTAGAAAGATTCTTGGACGTAAACCAATCATTTATAGACTTTAATAAGGCCTTTAATAGAGTTGGGTTTTGTCAAACAATTAAAAGTACCAATCAGAAAGAGCATAGACCTTAAAGATGTGAAAAGAACATCAAACCTCAACTATGATCAAAATGGATAACACGTAGACACAAAAGCTGAAGAATAGTTAAACAAACGGTTTATCTAATTCTGGAAAGTGCCAGAAGCTTCTACAAGTGTCTTAAACTTTACCAGAGTTGTTTTAAATTGCCAGAAGCTTCTGGGACAATTTTGAAAGTTCTATAGATCTCTAAATACTATTGGAAACTTTCTAAAAAGTGCCAGAGACCTCTACAATGTCTTAAAGGCCTCGAGGACCATTTTGAAAGTTCCATAGAATTCTAAAAGCTATTGAGAGCCTTCTAACAAGACCCAGAAGCTTCTACAAGTGTCTTAAACCTTTCCAAACTTTTTTGTTGTTCCATAGATCTATAAATACTATTGAGAACTTTCCAGAAAGTGTCAGAGGCTTCTGCAAGTGTCTTAAACCTTTCCAAATTTGTTTTAAATTGTCAAAGACCTCTAGGACCATTTTGAAAATTCCATAGACCTCTAAATGCTACTGAGAATCTTCTAAAAAGTGCCAGAAGCTTTTACAAGTGTCTTCAATTTACTTCTTTTAAATTGTGTGTGTTTTTTTTATCTGTGGCGCTACATCACATTTGGTGCTTCCCTAAATATTTGGAGAAGAAAAGGTATATGGGACATATTAGAAGAATAATACTATAGTTATCATGCTAGGAAAGTTCATTTTTAAATTACTCTTGGCTGAAAATCTTAGGAAATGACATAGATGCAGTAGCAATTATTTAGTCAGATCAGTCAGTAATCCTTGAACTGACAATCTTCACAGATGACTTTAAAGGAAGAAGATAATTAAGTAAATGAAGTACATTTTAAAGAAACGTATTGTTTTTTGGAAGAAAAGGTGTAACCCAACTGTGGGGATAACAGAAAAAACCCACAACTCAAACATCATTGATACAAAAACATTCCTTCCTGACACTGGCTTTGCTGTTGGTTAAGTAAGGCTATATTGTGGATGGAAAATTGCTTCAGCACAAGCAGACAATTTCAATCTTGGCTATCTTTCCAACTTAATCATCAATCTGATAAACATTTTCAAATTATTAACAGGAAATCATTTTTACTTTCCAAGGACGCTTTAAAGGAGTGTTAGATGGGAGGCAGTACAGTTACAAAACAGCAAAAGACCAATCTGAAACCGTTTCAAGCTATCATTCAGAATCAAAATAATATTACGTTGGACTTAAATCTCTCCATCAAAGCTCGCATAATAATATACCCGTACACATTGCATAAAATGCGATTCTCTTATCATGAGAGTTTAATATTCTCGGGACGTGTAATTTATTACGTTAGAGTGAATCGTCGTATTTTCTTTTCAATGGTAATTACACACTTTATAGAATTCCATTACCCAGGAAATTATTGTTCTAGTTTGATAACTCCAAGAAATTTTATTACGTATTATTAATAGATTTTTTGCAGACGTGCGATTGCCGCCCGATAGAATGTCTTTTATTTAATTAATTGCCGAATGGATTTGCATATAAAGTACTTTTACTGCCGTCTCTTCCTATAAGGCAGAAGCGCTAGTGTTATTTTTATGGCTTGTGGTAATTCAGGGAACATGTTCGGAAAGTAATTTCGAAAAAAAAAATGAGTTAGTGGTTCGCCCTCTTCTGGTCGTGGCGATAATTAACGGTAGATATACATGGAGCTGTAAAGTTTTATGGTGTCAGATAGTGCGGGCCTAATAAAAGTCTGGTCCATTTTATTATTCGGAAAACGGGTATTTTTCTTCTCACTACTTACGATACTAATTAAACCGTTTGCCTTCTTTTATGTGGCCATTATCAAGCCGTAAAAAAACACCGGTACCATTATGTCTAAAGGGACTCGAAGTACTTATTAACTTGCATAAATTACCATGGCTAATTTAATTAGAAAACGTTATTAGGGCAATGTTTACGACGACAATTTATAAATTACTTCCCGAGCATATCGCCGGAAATGTGTTACCCACGAAACCACCGGAGTATATGTGCTCCAGTATTTTCAATTAAATTGCATGATTTTTTTTTACAAAAATATGAAGCCCAAATCAACTGATTTGGCAACAATGTCATTTCATTTAGTTTGATTATCCCAGTACCCAGTACTATTTTTTGTTGTTTTCTAAACATCTCAAAGTATTTTCTAATGTTTTTACATGTGCCAAGTGCTCCAGATCCTTAGATAATCCTCTTAAAAGAATTCTATTACTGTTTTTTTCATATAAGATATCTTCGGAAGATGTTGCATGTTAAAGAACTCAAATTCTTCTTTAGAGGAATTTAGAAGTAACAAAATCTCTTTTGTCTTGACCTGGGTCTATTAAACCATCCGCAGGGTATATACAGAGTGTTTCATAATGTATGCAAAGTACTTCAGAATATGACATCTGGTCCAAAAATATGAAAAAACGTTTTTGTTATCTTACCCTCCAAAATGGTGCATTTAAAAAATACAGGTTACTGATACCTCCAACCTTAAAATTTCAAAAAATTGTCCATGTTTTTCAGCATAAGAGTTGATTTTTCTCAAAAATGATTGACGATATCTTCGGAAGGTGTAGCATGTTAAAGAACCCAAATTCTTCTTTACAGAATTTAGGTGTGACAAGCCTGTTTTAAATAAGTTTTTCAAGCTCTTTGTCTTTGACGACTGACTTTACAGCTTATGACAAGGAGTACTTTCCTTGTGTAGAAAACAATTGCGATTCAAATGGGAGTCTCAAAACCGTACCTTTTCCAGTAGCGTAGAAGTTGGGGAGAGAACACCCACTACCCCTTCAAAACTAAAATTTTAACACTAAAAGTAAAATTTTGTACACTAATTCCTAATATGCCAGTAATGCCCACTAATTTCTTGTAATGCCCAGTAATTCTTAATAATTAACCTAACCTAACCTAGCCTAACAATACCCACTAACTTCCTGAATTATCACAACTGGAGAGTCTAAAAAATTTATTTTAATTAAAAATAAGAAAATATGCGTGCAACAATTTAACCGGAAGTAGATATCAACTGCTGCTTATTTTAAATGGGACACCCTGTATATTTTTTTATTTTTATATTCTACGTCAAATTCTAGACATATTTCGTGTATTAATGTCATATCTGTATCCGTTTCTGAGATATTTACTATTTTATGTAAAATTTGATATTTTCGGTCTCCAAAACATTTTTAACTTATACATATCAGGAAAAGTTTTCTTTTTGTGTTTTGTCATGTTAAACAAGGTTTGTTCTGGGAATGGGTGCAGAAAAACGTCAAAATATATAATACAGTGTGGTCAAAAAATCAGTTCTAAAAAAAGACAGAAAGTCTAGTGTTTCAAACGGAACACATTCTTATAATCTTGTCTGATTCTCTGTTCAGAATTAAAGAAGTTTGTATTACGCCACTTATTTAAAAAAATCACTTTTTAAATTGATACATTGAAACAGGGTGGTTCAATGTAACTGTCAAAATAACCGAATTAATGAAGGTTAAAGAAGTAGTAGTCAAATTTAGTCAAAACTGTCTTTATTGTCACACACAACACTTTGTATAGACTTTTATATGTCAATGGATAGGAAATAAAATAGATTTTCAAAAAATATGGCTGCTTGTGTTGATAGGGCGCTTCGTTTGGCCGCCAGAGGGCTCCAAAGCTAACTAAATGTTTTCCTTGACTGTTACCGCTCTAATACCTTTAATGGATTTTTTTTTTAATCGGGCAGATACGGCCCTGATATTTGGCACAAACCTAGCACAATGCTTGCCAAATCTAGAGTAGTAGCAAAACTGAAATACAATCATTAAGGTCGATTTTCGCTTGCACTAATTGGCCAACATAGACGCGCAAAACCATTAGGATAGTGGCGGTGTTTCAGGCAAATTTGACCCTTACAAAAATTGTCATTTGCAAAAACAGTTTTTCAAAAAATTTCCAAGCATTACATCGTGGTAGATCTAGTAAGTCACGTGACCGTGTTTTCCTAATTTTCTATAGTCAAATTAGCCTTTAACCAGTCAAAAAACGTTTGTGGTGCATCCTGTCACTAAACCGTAAATAACACACGTGTATTTGTAGCACTTTGTATATACTTTTATATGTCGATGGACAGCCAATGAGATATGCTTCCCATTGACGTATAAAAATCGACTAGTTAGCCGTTTTCCCGCTAGAAGACGTCAACGTTGACCAATTTTTTTGGGGTATCTTTTTGTTTAATTCTCAAAAACTCGTATAATTGCACTATCTTTGGTAGATTTTTATACGTCAATGGACAGCCAATGAAATGAGCTTTCTAAAAATATTCCTATTTGGGTTGACAGATTAGACGGTTTGGGCGCTAGAGGGCGTCAAATTTGACCATTTTTTTTATCACTTTTCTGGTGCATCCTTTTGTTTAATCCTCAAAAACTCGCTTAATTGCACTACTTTTGGTAAAGTTTTATACGTCAATGGATAGCCAATGAAATTAGCTTTTTATTGACGTATAAAAGTTGATTGATTAGTTGTACGGTTTCGCCGCTAGAGACAGTAAAAATTTTAGAAGTAAAATTACCAAATTTTTAGAGCTTTACTCTATCGTTGACTCTGTACATAAAAGGTTTTGGAGATATTTACTTGCAAAAAAAACTGTTTTTTGTAAATTTTAACAATCTATATCTCCAAACTTTAGAGGGTAAGTTAATAGAAACTTTTTTCCACATTTTTGGACGAACTGCCATATTCAGGGTGCGTATTCTTAAAATGAGGGTCGGAAATCACCAACTAGTTTGCAGAATGTGACAGAAACCTGTCATTTTCAGTTACATTCTATGAAAGCTTCTCTTGAGAGTCCTGCCCTCTGCTTTCAAGAATTAGGGCCCTACCTAAAGCCCTGAGCATATATTATGAAACACCTTGTATATTTTAATGCTTCTTATTTATTTATTTGACAACCTCTTTAAGACATTTTGATATATTTCAGCGAGGTGCAATACAACAAAAACATTGCAAATCCCTAAAAAGTTTAATTGAAAACTCAATCTCACTTAGAGTCAATCATTGTAATTTGATGACATTTTCATCATAATTGGTCTGCAGTGGAATCAATGAATTTCTAACATGATAAAGAATAAGATTGTAAGTTTATTTTTACGTGTTTCAATATTTTGCAAATATATCCTAGTTCTAGCAAAATATACCAGCAGCCATATGGTTTTAATAACAAATTATCGCCTGCTGGGAATGGAATATTCTTACTCTCTCTCTTCTGGAGTTTCAGGCTAGGAGCCTTGTACACGAATAAGAAATTGAAAAATTGTTTACTAGCGTTTCATAACGAATTATCCTTGGTAGGTATATCGCATATAAGTTCATTTCGGGTAATGCTTTCCAGACATTCCGCGTTTCCCCTTCGAACACGAAATGTTCATATATTCGCATATGCATATGGCATAAAACGCCTTATTTCTCGCCCCAGATTGGCAATAAAATTTTTCTCCGGAATCCCTTTCGCCTTTATACCATTCTGGGGAAAAGAAGCGGGAGCGGCGGTAATCCGGGGACTGTTTAAGGTGGCATTTATAGACATTTACTTTTCGAGAAATTCTCTTTGTAAAAGACTTGGAAAACGTATTTGTCAGTAATCCAATAAGGGTTTATCGTTGCGCGAGGCCCGAAAAGCCAGTCGAATCCTCGGAGGCCAATCGATTCCTCGAAATAGATTATTGAGTTTGGATTTACCTAGTTTTTCCGCCGAACCTTTTTGGGCTATTTTCTTCAACTGTACGGACGATGGACTTAAAGCCAATCCTAACCAAATTTGCATTAGTACTCTACTTCCAGAAAAGAAAAATGACCTACTAAACAATGTCCTTAACGTAATTGTGTTGGATTTTTGTGAGAAGTTGCTACCATTATTTGTTACAATACTTAGAGTTTTCGTCCTAAAATTAAATGTTTTATTCAGATCCTGGATTTTAACGTGAGCCACAATAAAAGTATGACATGTGAAATAAAGTAAGTTACACTTTTGTTTTAAGTGACGTACAAAATAAGAACATTTATAGATTTTCCTAAAAATTAATTAAATTCGTATATTTTTTTAGAATTACCCAAAATCGATATGTCAAAGACAATGTTTACATTTTAGTATAGTTCAGTTAACAAAAAAATAAGGTGAAAGTTAAAACATAAATAAATCGCAGATTATTAAAATTGGTTATACTTAGTATAGTATTTCGGTGTTATTTTGACAGCTGACACGTAACTGCCTAAGTAAATGGTGTTCTTTGACATGTGACAATTCTGTCACAAGTCTGCTTAACTGTCATAAACATCAGAACTGTCAAACATTGACCAGTTTGGTCAAAAAACTGAAAAAATCACAGTTTAAAACAGTTTTCATGGCCATAATTTTAACAGTTGTCACGTGACTGTTTAATTATCCTCTAGTATTATGTAACAGTTGTCACAAACGTCAATACTGTCAAACTTTATCTAATCGAGGCATGAAGCTGTTAAAATCACAGTGTAGAATAATAGTTAACTTGCAGTATACGAAAAAAGTCTTTCCTAACAAATAGTTTGACATCGTGTCACGTGACTCTCTAAAGAAATAATGTTTGAGTATCATGTGACAACTGTTATAAACGTCAAAATTGACCAACTTTGCCCAGTTTAGGCATGAAGCTATACAAATCACAGTATGATACAGTTTTCTNGCCTCTGNACCATGTGGGGGTGGCTGTNNTNGGTNGNTNNCTCGAAAATNAGNNCTACATGAGACNCGNCAACGAGTNGAGCATTGTAANGTCGTTAGNACCNATTTGTTTGNTATCCCTGAAAAATATCAGAGAAACGCTACNNCCAANGNACNCTCCGAATNNNANGCCTTNAGTACNGTNTNTGNGNGCCAGTTNTGGCAGANATAGANGNGNTNGTTGGTNNAGGCCNCTCGNAGCTCTNGGANATAAGNANNNTTGATTNNTCGTGAAANANNGACGATCTNTCNNTGNNTGNNCTATCCTGANGCAGTGTANGCGNATGNNTTGAANNGCGGNTNTCANGACGATTANCAAGAATTNGGNTCNNCCNTCCTACANGNGNCNNANAGGAANGCTTAGGACGTGGGGGNACCACNCCCNTNAGGCTCNACCCACNNTGTANGAATAGGAACCTCACTNTTNTGGTATNCGACNCGCCAGCAGNTCGCAACNANAACAAAAATCAAAGTTCAGTAAATCTTTTTAATATTGTTTTAAACCAGACCTGTCTTATAGCTTCTTGATTGATAATTTGACAGTTTATAAGTTACAGCCTATGTGAATAGTGTTCTAGTATCACGTGACAACTGTCAGGAACGTCAAAAGTAACAAACTTTGCGCTTTGAGCATGAAGCTCCAAACATCACCAGTATGAAACGTTTTGTTGAAGTATTCGAAAAAAGGGTGGTTTTTAGCTTCTCGGCTATTGTTTTGACAGTTGTCACGTGACAGTCAAATTAAATAGTATACCAGTATCACGTGATTGCTGTCACAGACGTCAAGGTTTGCTTAACCAAAACGTGAAACCGTAAAAATTAAGTTCAGTATGTTTTTTTTATACTGTGAGACAAGGTTTGACAGTTCGTAGGTCACAGATAAGGTAAACAGTGTTCTAGTATCACGTGGCAACTGCCAGAAACGTGAAAAGTGACAAACTTAGCGCAGTTTGGGCATGAAGTTCTAAAAACTACAGTATGCAACAGTTTTCTTGAAGTATTCGAGACAGTATGAGTGGCCAGTTTAAAAATATTATATTTCGTACAAGATTTCTCCGGCACTGGCAAAACACGAACCACAGACGAAACGTTTTATCATAAAAATAAATTGTTACGAGGAAAAAAAATACAAATTTGAATATACCATTTAATTAAACTGGATACCGGAGATTTTACTTAAAATCTGAAAGGCGTTAAGGGGAGACTGAAACGTGATTTTCGGCGACGGACGTGAGCCGAGTGATAATCGAAACAATTTTTTTTGCACTCTCAGAAAGATTTTTTGACACCGAGGCCCATCATTTACCTTTAAAAATCTTATTTAGATGCGGAAATTGTTGCCGTAAATGAGAACGAGAACTGCTGACCCTTATTTGCGCGATTTAACTCGGCGCCATTTTTCATTTCGTTCTCGCACAAAAAAATAAAAATGGCAAAAGTTAAATTAAGAGGTTCGGAACGAAAGAAATAGCGTAAAAATGCCGTTCAGTCCCTGGAATGATGCAACTTTTAATATTTTCCATAGTTTCGTTGCGCCGCCGGTTGTTAACGTAACTTTTCATGCAAAAAGGCGGGCGGGTTTTTGCTCGCAAGTAAATACAAGATTCGTTACGGAAGTTTCCCAATAGTTTTGCTGCTTCAACCTTGTCGGCAATTAAAGTGGAAACAGGTTGAAATTCCACGTAGAAAAACAGCAGGTTAGGTTACACGTGAACTATGTAAATTTATGAAGGAAAAATGGAAGAGAAAACCGTTCGTAAAACCGAGAAATTTTTTTAGAATTTTGAGTTATGTAGATGTATGAACGAAGTAAAAGGCACTTTATGACTTTTTTGTTTTTGATTGTAGAAAAGAAAATGCTTATACAAAATAGTATATTTCATTACCAGTACAGAAATGAGGATTTTTCCGATGCAAGAACGGAAAATCCATTTCTGGACGAGTAATGAACGATATTTTTTATTATACTTAGGTACCTGAAATCAACATAAACAAAAAATATCGCAAAAAATTATTAAGAAAATCGGGAATATTTATTTTTATTTTTAAAACACTAAATTATATTTAAATTAACATAAAAACAAAAATTTAATAATTTATTTTTCATTAAAACATAAAAATGTAAGTACATACAACTCAAATTAACAAAAAAAATACAAGTAGGTAATTCTAAGAAAATTAATTTTGGACAGAACCGTTATTATTAATAGTAATATTTATTGTACAATTCGTATTATTGTTGAAGCTCAATCCCTTTTGCATTTTTTTTTTGTTGAACTAAAGACTACTTAAGATGTTGAAGCGGAGTGTTCGTGTGTGCTTTGGTTCTCTTGATTGACTGTTACAGATGTTGTAGTTTCCAAGTTACAAGGGCTAAACAACTTCCGTGATACTTCAATTTTTCTTTGTATGGACTCTTCTATATATCCTTCTGCTACATTGGAAGAAAGCCATCCTCCGTGTCTTTTCAAAGCGATCAAATCACCCGCCGTTTTCCACCAAACATGGTTGCCGAAGAGAGCGCCTTAGCCCATGTCCGGTATATTCTTCGGGATTTTTTATGTTTTAGGTATTTTGCAACAATTTTTGGAATACCTCTGATAGGTATGGCACCCAACATTTTACTGTATCAAAAGATTTTAGGAATTAAAAAAAAAAAAAAATTTTGTTCTCTGTAAATGGAGACGGCACCTAAAGAAGAAAAAGAAATGCCTGCTTTTATTCAGATGTCATTCGCATTTAATCCCAAATTATTCGATAAACACTTTGACAAACAATATCCACAACTAATCATTACAAACACCTATACGATTATTTATAGATTATTCTAAATTGGCTAAAATGAATTTAAATCCCCCGCAAAAAGCAATAATCCCCCATTAGCCCTAGAATAAACCAACCCCCCTGGTGTAGAATCCGTGCAAGTCACCCTCGCCGCCCGCTATTCCATTAAAACGGAATGAAACAAGGCCCGGCGTCAATTAGGAAAGAAACACCGCCCCACGTATGACCCAATTAGTGTGTATTTGCTTTTTTTCTCCATGTCGGACCTAAAAGTCTTGTTAGGCTGACATGTTCATAAGGAAAACGGCAATTAAGACCCCACGAAACTCAGCAGAATTTCTGGATACGGACTGTGCGATTGTTTGAGTTTGCTTTTCGAATGATGAGTTGGCGTGAAAGGGAAAAGTTTACCATTCGGACGATTAATCTGAATAAAAATTCAGATTCGAGGGTGATGTGAATACGTTTTGTCTAAATAATTGTTATTAGATGCCAGATTAAATTTTTGCTTATCATCAGCATTTCAGGTAAAATAATCACTTGGAAGTTAACAGTGACTTGACAAATAGATGCATTATTATGATCACTAGTAAATTGTTTTGAAAATTTTTAAAAGTTTAGAGTAAAACATTAAAATACAGGATTTTAAATATTTCATGTTAAAATGTTGTTGTAATTTCTTGTTTTTGTGGTGTTTATTCACATACTATTTGAAGCCAGTATAATAAGAATTTATCATTTTTGTTTTAATTATTATACATTTTTTCTGTTTTTCTGTTATTAACTTCTTTCTCCTTCCCGATTTTATGTCATTATTTCCGCTGGTTCAAAATTACCGAGGTGTTACTATTGATATTAAAACACCATTTTTTTAGACATTTACGTGTCAACTGTCAAATTAGGGATCATGAAACTCTAAAGTACATTTTGTGTCTAACGCTGCTAGAATATGGTTCCAAATCGTGTTTTTGAAGTGGTGCAAACTTTGACGTCTGTGACAGCAATTACGTGATATTGGTACACTATTTAATTAGACAGTCATGTGACAATTGTCAAGCTCCAAACCACGGCTTAGTAATACATGAGTAGGTTAGTGTAACAGTAAACAATAGGATTACATGCTTTTCTTTTCCTGACGGTTAATCTGCTTTTCTTCTTAATCACACAAATGCTAATCGCCAATAAAATGGACTTTCCAACGGTATAGAAACTTTGATTGGTTGGTCATATTTTTTGGCATCTGCAAGGCTTCAAACTTGACCAATGATCTAACGATGTTTGACCATTAGCCATAAATACACTCATGCATTTGATCCTGAATAACTTTCTTATAACGGCCATGACCAATCTCCACAAAATTTGGAAAGATCGGCATGTAACAACCACAACAAAATGCAGATTAGTAAACACCCTCGTTTTTCCAATTGCGCTATATGCTGCAAAATCCTGGATCTTAAAAGCCACAAACATCGCCAAGTTGGATGCGTTTGAGATGTGGGTCTGGAGAAGACTACTGAGGATTCCCTGGACAGTCCGTAGAACCAACGTATCCATACTCGAAGAACTTAACATCCAAGTCAGATTGTCAACTAAAATCAAACAACTGATTCTCAAGTATTTTGGACATGTCAGCAGGAGGAAAGATGACAATCTCGAAAAACTTATGGTCCAAGGGAAAGTGGAGGAAATGCGACTTAGAGGACGTTCTCCAAAACGATGGCTGGACCAGGTGAAGCAGTTCACAGGAAAATCTTTCCAGGACAGCATTAGAATAACGTCAGATAGAGAGGAATGGAGGGAAACTGCTAAAAACACGAGACAAACATAAAATCACGACGCTTAATGACTCTGGAGAGAGAACTTTCTTATTTGAGATATGTTGTACAGATTGTTATACATCAATGAATAGATAATGAAATGGACTTTCCAACGACCAATGAAAATTGCAAATTCGATTCCTGTACAATTTACCGTAAATACGCAGATCTCCGCCCTAAACATATGAAGAGTAGAAAGATTATTTGTTGCATACCGAAACCAAAGATGTTACGCTCAACATGTTGGGTGCCATACTATCAGTGGTATTCCAAAACTTGTTGCAAAATACCTAAAACTAAAAAATCCAGAAGAATATACCGGACATGGGCTAAGGCGCTCTTCGGCATCCATGTTGGTGGAAAACGGCGGTGATTTGCTCACTTTGCCATCGGAGGATGGCTTTCTTCCAATGTATCAGAAGGATATATAGAAGAGTCCCATCAAAGAAAAATTGAAGTATCACGGAAGTGTTTTAGCTTGTAACTTGAAATCTACAACTTAACAGTCAATCAAGAGTGGCCAAAGCACGACACGACTCCGCTTCAAAACATCTTAGCAGAGTGTTTAGTTCAACAAAAAAATTTGCAAAAGGGATTGAGCTTCAAAACAATAATTTGGTCATATTTTTTTGGCATCTGCAAGGCTTCAACTTGACCAATGATCTAACAATGTTTGACCATTAGACATGAATACACTCATTCATTTGATCCTGAATAACTCAGATTGTTATACGTCAATGAATAGCGAAGGAAATGTGTCCCAATGGTATGTATACCTAACCAAAGGTGTTACTATAGAGACAAGCCTGGCATCGGACAGTTTTCGCGGGATCTTCTGATAACTGAGTCTTCTTCTAAACTTACTTTCAAATTTCAAACAGATTTATTTAATAACCACTTAACATTTTACAAAACCGAAATTCAAATTTAAACCACTAAAGTCACTTTGATTACTTTTCACTATTTCGCTCTTTGCTTCGTATTGCAACACTACCATTTTTGTCTTCTGCCATTCACTAGACCATCGATAATACTTGAGCGATCAATACATCTTCAAACTTTCTTATTTTAGGGTCAAGAAGGTTTAGACTTCATACCAGGGGGGTAAGTTTGGGTCGTCTTAAGACACCCTCTACTACAAACGCAATGCTGCCAAGTTGTACAATTTTTTTTCCTAGAGATTTTCCGTAAATTTCAGAAAATCTTCAGATGATCACTCGGTCTGAAACAATTAGTGATGACGATAATTTTAGTTTTTTAATTCACCACAGTATAATTCAAAATTAACCCGGCTATTAAAAAACATGCGGAATATGTAACACTACTGTTCGTTTTCAAGTAGAAAAAAGTTCTATATCTGTCGAAAATTGTAAATTCATCAAACAAAAATGAAAGAGAAAAACTCTTTTGTTGGCGCATTAATAACAAAAACAACGATTAGACGACATTCAAACTCACACGAGCGTTTTCCACCATCGAAATGGAAAAAGTAGTAAGTTTTGGGCGACACAAAAGCGGCCTAGATAATTCGTTGGAAAAACGAAGTTAAAAGAACGTACCGCGGAAGCAATTTTTGCTAATGCACGCGTTATTATTGCGAAAAATCTGATACAAAGCGCGCAGTAATTAATTCGTATTTAAGGTAAAAACCGCGCTGCCATTATGTTTTATGACTTTATTACACCGGTTGCGCCCCGACGTAGAACGTAGATTAAAAAACCATTAATTTATTTCCCATTTTGTTGCTTGACATAAAAAGGCTGCCACAACTTGGGCTGTGCCACTCGCATTTTTTTCGTTAAAGGTTCAATTTGTTTAGGGTTGTCAAGTAGCAGGTCAACAGGACAAATATTTCCATAAATCCAACCCTGTCATTACCCATTATAATTTTTACTAAAACTTGGACTGTTTTAGCCCGTTGGACAGTTTACACTTTCGGTAAACTTGAACACATACTGAAAAACACTGACATCCCAATGAACCTGAAACGAGAGGTATATGATAAATTCATTTTCCTTAGAGATGAGAAATCAAGGAATTAAAAGAAGTACCAGAGTTACAGACGTAATATGAGTTGGGTAGGACATGTTGCACGCCAGAACAGTAAAAAACGGACCATCAGAGTTGTACTTTGTCAACCCAGAGAAACAACGAGAAGTAGAGGTAGGCCCCAAAAGCGCTGGATAGATGATATCAAGGAAGGTCGAAGCTAGTTCCGGATATCACAAGACCGACAAAAGTGGAAGAGACACGGATGTCCAAAAACGGATAAAAGAAGGCTGAAGAAGAAGAAGGACAGACAGGTATTATCATTAGGTTACACTTTAATAGAGTTTTTTAATTTTTAGATCATTATCATCAGGAATTTCACGTCCACTGCTGGACATCCACTGTTTTGGCGTAGTTCATATTAAAACCTATATTTTTAGCTGCTGTGTCTATAATTCTTCCAGCATTTCAATCAGTTCTCCTGTCTTATCTGTCATCCGCGTACCTTAGGTTATTCAGTAGCCTTATTCTTGAAAGCAGGGAACGGAACTCTCAAGAGAAATGTTGATAGAATGTAACAGAAGAAGCTGACAATGGCCGGTTCCTGTCTGATTCTACAGAGCTTTCTCTTGATAACTCCCTTCCCTTATTTCAAGAATAGGCACCCAGGTGTTGTCTACATATTTTTATACCATTTTCTTCCCAGTCCAATTTTTTATATACATGCTTTAGGGCCTGGTTAAAAAGTTTAGGTGATTGTGTGTCG
Organism: Ips nitidus; assembly: GCA_018691245.2. NCBI lineage: Eukaryota > Metazoa > Arthropoda > Insecta > Coleoptera > Curculionidae > Ips > Ips nitidus. The sequence continues at coordinate 8,203,850 of CM042788.1, forward strand.
CCCTGTCTAACGCCTCTTCTTATGTATCGAAGATCTTTCGTCAGTTATCCCACTGCTTATATTTTGTGTCTGTGATTCTCTTCCTCTTTGGCATCAATCGTAGTTAGTAATATTTAGGTGAAGTATAGCATTTTTCTCATTTTTTCTTCTAGTTTTTGCTCAAACAAATGCATGTCTTCTGATTTCAGCGATAAAGCTTTTTTCTTAGCTTTTGGGGTTTTAATATGTATCTTTGCCTAACCTAACCTAACAGAAGCTTGTGATCGCTATCACATGTCAGCTCTGGAAGGATTTTGTCGTTATAATTAGTGGATCTCCATTTTGCTAGTACTAGCATGTAGTTAATTTGGTTTCTGTATTGATTACCTTAGAGGGATATCCACGTTACGTCTCAGGTGATGAGGAACGAGACTATTTCTGGTAGCTAACTGTATTCTTGACACCCAGGCCATATCCACCGACAAAATGTTTTACCTTTTTATCTTCTTAAGTTTCTCAACATTGGCATTTAAATAACTCTGTTCCAGAGTTATTTCTTTGTTGGGTAACTCCTGTATAATTCGTTTCAGTTGGTGTAAAGATCATGGACATAGAAGATGTAAAGATGTAACAAGACAGGCGATAGAGTTCTACTATCCAATACTTACACGACACAGTGAGTTATAAAATTCTATTGGAAATGGCAATTCTATCACAGTTAACAGTAATGGCCAGTAATATTGTAACTAATAAAATAATTATTGCGCATCACAATTGGAGGGTACTTAAGAGTTCATTAATGACCACAAAATAGGGTAGCATCATCAACTGGGGATTAAAATTCAGATGGTAGAAGAGAAGCAGGACCTAATTTATATGTATTCTTAACCTAAACAGTAGAAGTCTCTAAAAAGGACTTCTAGGAAGGAGGAAATTAGACAAGTTCCTTATCACGTCTCTTAAAAATAAAATGTCTTACTTACTTGTATGTTTCGGATCCTTTCTGGTTGACCTGAAACATATTTTAACTTCTAATAATAAAATACTAATAAAATGTAGCAAACCAAACAATCAATTATTTTTTCAATAGGCTTCCAGCAAACATTAAATGACAATCACTTACATCCATTTATGTCACCAACAAAGCCATTGTAAATGAATTAATTGTCTTTAAATTCAAAATAGCTGTACTTGATTACTGATAAGCATCGGTGAATTAACATGTAGAACTATTGAATAATCAAAAACCATTTTCTCACACATCATCATGTCCTAAACAACTCAAATAACATATTAAGTACCCAGTTAAGTAGCTTCTAGAATTCTAAAAATGTATCTAAAAGGGGGAAACACTACATCTTTGATAGTTCCACGACATGTTTATTCATCGATCGTAGATTATTATTTGTTACTTGGAGATCCTGAAGCGAATGTTAATTTAGTTTCCTGTGTTTAAATAGACGTTTTGTACAAGTATAGTTGATTGAGGTTTTATTTGACTATTTTAGGAATTTTAGTCGTATAGTATCAGCTTTAATAGGCTTGAATCGCCTTTAACTTGTATACAGAGTGCTTAGTATCCATCGGAAAAAGAGCTAGTGATAAAGAGCTTAGTGACGTCCGTCTGTAGATAATATTTCATGGGGCGCCTCCGCATTTTCCGAAAAAAAAAAAAACGTGGCCAACTAATCATACGATCATGGTTCCAAAGAAAACCGATAAATTCCTAAATAATCCCCCTCGCGGACGTGACAATGATTAAGATTACATAAGCGGACATTAATATTTTCTTCATACGCCAGCGTCCATACCAATTAGTTATGTCAAGCCGAAGAGAGAGGTCTTTAACACGTAACTTACATTTATGGTCGCCGGCCGTTATGGCTTTTTAATCGGCTTTTCCGTTAGTTTTACTGTTTATTAGACAGTACCAGTGGATTTACACCTGTACCACCCTGAACGGTATCATCCCAGTTGAGAAAATGATGAAAGAGGTACAAATAAAGGTGATTTGTATATTTAAATCAAAAATAACATTTTTACAAAAAAAAATGAAAAATATTGCATGTACTATCTAATCCAATGTTTGCTCATAAGATAACTTATAAAGTAACTAAATATTAACTCCAGTAAAGGGGATAGATAGATTGATAGATAGAAATAGACAACAGTAAAGCTTTTGCTAAAGTAAGACACGACCATCTCATCGAAACATTAGTAAAGAGAAGGATTGACCGAAAGAATAATTTCAAACACGTACTAAATCAAAAAGCAGTAATACGAATAGAACACATAACATCAAAGAAACAACACAAAAGGTGTACGTCAAGGGGTATAAGACGCTAGTTAATAGGACACAGAAGCAAAACAAAATATTATATCCTGATGACAAGAACACCCCAACACATTCCTAGGATATATGTAAAGAATCATCCTATTGAAAGAGTAAGAGAATACAAGTACCTAGGCACAGCAGATAATGAAAATAATGATAGCTCCTAAGAAGTACGAACCAGAATAAAACAGGCCAAAAGCACTGTCGTGAAAATGAAGAGACTTTTCTGCTGTCGAGATCTAACCCTTCAGCTAATGAGATGCTATGTGCTATCTGTACTATACTATGGAATAGAGACATGGACTCTGAAGGGAATTGTTTAAAATGTGGATATACCGGCAAATACTAGGGATGGATTGAAAATGGAAGAAACCAAAACAACAGTGGACAGAAAGAAATGAACGAGGACAGATGCTAGTAGATTTCTCACACCACCATCTCTTTAAAAAGAAAATTCAAAGACGATAAAATGGTTGTCAGAATACCAAAACACTAATAGAAAAGAGAAGACTATTAAGAGGAAAACAAAATGGAAACTGACATATTGAGCAATCTGAACAAAGTGATTTCAAGAAAGATTAGAAAGGACCTGAGGAAATTTAACACAAATGCCATTCAAATAACAATAGAGGAAAACAAAAATATGAAGGTTATGAGGAGAAGGATGGCTGAAGGGAGGAGTAACATTTTTAAACTGAAAGATGAAAGCCATGAAAACGAGACGACTAACAGGCAGAAGATACTGAAAATCACAGAACGTGAATCGTGAATTATACACAAGCAGGTTAGAAAATCCCCATAATAATGAAATGGAAAGGGGGGACCACAAAGTCATAAATGTAAGCTTTTATCTCTTTTCAATCTATGCCTCCAAAACAGTATAATATGATAAATGTACCGACTTGGAAAACTATACACCAATTACCTTGCTCTCCCATCTATACAAATTATTTACTAAGATAATTAATAAACGGCTGGAACAAAAGCTGCATTCTTACCAAAGCAGAGAAGAAGAAGCAATTAAGATACTAACAGAGAAATCCCTGGAATACAATAAATTATTCGTGATGATATTAGTAGACTTTCAGAAGGCCTTCCCACGTGAAAATACCACATACATAGAGGAATAGGACAGGAGGATACAATATCTCCGAAACTTTTTACAGCAGTTCTGGAATACGCTTTCAAAACATTGGATTCGGAAGACAAATGAATTAAAATAGTCGAAGAATATTTGAACCACTTACGCTTCGCAGATGATATATTAATAACCACCCAGAATTTGGGAGACGCAAAGCAAATGATAATAGAACTAAAGCAGGAAGCGGAAAGTGTTGGACTGAATATAAAAAGAAGACACAATTTGTGACAAACTGAGTAACTAGAACCAATATACAAATCGACAACGGAGCCATCAAGTGAGGATAGATTTTAGAAATTATTGGCCAAATAGGACTGGGTTGGGCCACGTTTGGTAAACTCAAAGACATGCTTAGGGGAGACTTGCCTATGTGTTTAAAATGAAAGGTATACAAGCAATGCATACCACCAGTAATAATGCTAAGCTGTGACACAAACGAGAGTGACACAACGAGCTATCTATGCTCAGGGTTACCAGAAGAGACAGGATAAAATAACACTGTTATACGACAAAGAACTAAAGTGGACTGGACATGTGGCGCGGATGTCAGATAATATATGGACGAAAATATCAAAGGATTGGAGACTGAGAGAGGACATGAGAAGTAGAGATAGACCGCCGACCAGATGGAGAGACGATTTGAGAAGACGGAAACGGAATGGATGGAATGGAGAAGTTTGGGGAGGCTTGTTCAGCAATGGACACGAATGGCTGATAAATGATGCTGATGATGACTAGCAATTTCCTGAGTGAAGTAACCAACGTGGAAGTGATGCGACGTTTGCCTAAGGAGAGAAATAATTTCAACACTACAAAAAAGAAGAATATATAGGACTTGATATGCAGGGAGAGAAATATCGAATATTACAAACCATTAGGAAAAATTCATATGAAGAAGACGAACCTCATGGCTGAAGAAGCCCTGACCTTTTTGATTAGCCTTAGGTTAGTTTAGAAGATCACATCAGAACTTTTTTGCTTACACTTGATCCGGCTCGAAGGACTTTTGGTGAGTATACGAGCAAAACGATAACTTACTTGTGTATTTACCAATGCAGATTTATTGAAAACAAGTTATAATACAAATTTGATCGTTTAGTCAACCTACGTACGTGTATCCGCTTAGGTCTTATCATTTTTTCTACTTGATAATGTTTCTATAAGCAAAAAAGTGAACAGGCGAGCAAATCTAGCGCAATAACAATAATAATACGCCTCCGGTCTGATTCGACCGAGTCTGATATAAATTCCCCTGCATCGGAATACTATCAAGGCCCGTAACCGTCATAAATCTTTTCTATTTTTAAGCGCAAAAACCAGAAGTGGAGCACTTGAACGGCCCCCGGCCATATCGAGCCGTTATTCTGCAATCGCTCGCGAATTGTCTATGGCATTAAAATTATTCCTGCGGCCCGCTAATTCCGCACCGTATCTGCAGGAATCTGTGACAAATGCTTTATTTCCTATCGTAACCATTATTTTACTTCATCAAACATGGAGAACGAAAAAAAGGCCGTCGTTGGTGAAAGTCCAGGCTGCGATTATGGGCGCACACGAGGTTCGGCTGTCTGAATCGCTTTTGTTCATGCTCTATATTGCACCAAAGTGCCTGAAATTCCTAGAAGCGCACATAGGTACATATAATAGATCCAGATTAGGACTAGAGCCGAAATGAATGGGTTTAATCATGTTATATCGACCGATTTCACGGTAGAGACAAATGATATTCTAATGCTCTGGTGGTACGTCGCTTGTGCCATTAAACAAAACGAATATCGCATTTAATGACGAAACATAATTCATGCAATTAGCTCCAACCGAACGGACTCAATCACTGATGGCGGCAGCCGGCCCAAAGACAGATTGCACAGTTCGACTCGGCCAACTATTAAATTAGATTGATGGCCCTTTGCCTTAAAAACCAAACATATTTACCCAATGGTTTAATTAATTTATCGGCATAGGCCAATGGAGGAAATTCCATGCAATTTTCTCGGTTTCTTTGTTGCTGCAACAGGAAGTTGTAAAAATGAGTTACCGCTACTAGAAATGCAGCAACGAAATGATAGGTGATTCACGTATAATAACTGATAATTTTTTATAAAATTTACTATTTCTAAAAGCACTGAAACCACAGCAGTTGGTACTAAAAGTAACGTGGTATAATCCATACAATTTTGTCTAAGACAATCTTCTACTTCTTATACCACACTTAAAGAAAATGGTAACTATAACATAAAACTGTGATATATCTTAAGATTTTAGGCATATTTTTTAGTAATTGGGGTCGTTTTCGTGTCGTAAAAAAGTAGTGGAACCATCACAAATAATAATAGCTCCTGTTATCAAGTTATTGATCAATAAAGTGTCTTTTCTTCTTCTTCATGTGCCTTGTCCGGTCCTCCTGACGTTGGAGATTATTGTGGAGAGTGCTTTTTTATCTTCTGCCAATCCGAAAGGCTCACCAACCTCACAAATCCCTGTCCATTGCCTGATGTTTCTCAGCCACGACATCTGCCTCCACCAATGCCTCTTTTTCCTTCTATTTTTCCTTTGAGAATGAGTTGTAGTGGACGGTATTTTTCTCCACGCAATTCATGACCCAGATAGCCACATTTTACTGTTGTTAGCATTTGTCGTTCTGTTGTGGTTCTCTCTTTGCAAGACTTTTTCGTTGGTAAGCATATCGGTCCAAGAAACCCGCAGCATCCTTTGATGAATCCACATTTCTAATGCCTCCAATCTATTAAACAGGGCTGCCTTTAAGGTCCAGCTTTCCACCCCATAGAGAAGAACCGACCAAGTATAGCAATTCATCATGCGTTGTCGCAGCTTGAGATTGAGAGCATTGTTACAGAATAGAGATGTCATTCTTTTAAACGTCGTTGTTCTTGCCACTTCTATAACGTGCTTTCATCTCGATGTCAGGAACTAAGTCTTTCGTGATTATACTGCCCGTACTCAAACGCGCTCAATCAGCGAGTCCTTGAGGCTCAGCGGAGCATCTATGCCCCTCTCGGAAGGAGAGGACTTTACTGTTCTTGATACTTACGATATTTGGTTCATATACAGCATATCACAAAACGTGTTTCTTTAAGTATCTGTCAGGTCTGTTTTTATGCTAATCAGCTTCTATTTGAATACTAGTTGCCAAAAGCTGTCTAAATATATTACACAGATTACTGTGATTGCTTGATATAGCCATTGTAAATTCAACTCTTAATTAATTAGGTTAGTAGATAGGAATTTGTGATGGGGCGATACATCATGGTCTGCGATAGCCGGATAGCCAGTGAGATTAGCTTCCTTATGATAGCAGACACATTGATCATAAACTTTTCGTTTTTTTGCGCTGCTAACCTTTTAATGATGACGCGATTATCCGCTAATAAACTCAGAACAGCACAACGAGATATTGAAAGTGCAATGCTGGGCGTGAGCTCCCAAGACCACATCACAAATGAACAAATCAGTGAGTGAGGCCCAGAAACTATACAAGAAACCCAGGACGACCACCGATGACATGAAAAAAATAGTAGGAAACTGGCTACAAGCGGCCCAGAATAGACAAAAATAGAAACAACTTAGGGCTACAGCAGTGGTCGCGATTGGCTGAATGATGATAATGATAGCAGAATATGTGGTAAGTGACTTAACTGGTAGGTATGCAACGATTATGAATGCAGAATTGAATAAATTGCAAATAAGAGTAAGGCAATGCAAAAGGTTGAAAGTATAGCGAAGAATAGAACATTAGAACGGAAGGAAGTTCTCGATTAAAAGAAAATGGATAAATAATCGTTAAAAGGAGGAGTGTGCAATGAAGTTAAGGTTCTCTAGCTTGTTTGGTTTGATCCAAGAAGGTTTAACAAAAAACGTGCTTGGGGAAGAGAGAGATAAAGAAGAGAAGAAACATGAGAAATGAGGTCGTGGACTAGATATTAAGACTGAAGATGCATAGGAAACTAAATAAAAAGGATGTGAAAGCAAAAATAAATAGGGGGAGAGACAATACTAGATGAGTCTGAGAACAGACTTCTAAGTTAGAATAAGATCAATGACTACCAAGTGTGCCTACCAAAAGTGCTTTCTAGCATTCTAGCACAGTAAACTTATTACTTGTTACGTACACAGGGTATGTGAGTAACATTTTGAGCCTGAGAGAAACAAAAACTTTGACAAAAATAAATTTGAAAGGTCTTGGTAATAATATAAGAGTCATTTACCAGTTTTACTAACCTAGTTTCAAAGATTTACAGATTTTCTTAGGTTGAACAGTTTTTAAATTAGTTTGTTGTTTCTTGGACAAATGTTCTAAACAATTTGATTTTTGTTCATCTGGATCAGGAATAAAGGTTTCTATGAATTTTCACTCATAATTTGCAATCAACTACACGAAATATTTAAAAAGGAAACATATTTCTTACTGTTTTTGTACAAAACTGAAACTGTTAACGCCCCCATTAAAAGTGGCATTTTAGGCTTTCTAGTATAGGATGGGGTGAGTAAACCGGAGCAGCTAGAGTACTTGTAATTATTAAAGTATTGTCATTAGAAGTTTGGTTAGTTGAACAGCTGTAACTTCCATTTGACATGGAAAAGTTGGGTTAGGTTAGTGATGTTACCTGTCCATAAATCAATCTACTTTGTTCAGCTTTACTTTGACAGAACAATTACCTAGCAAACAAGTTTACTATTGTGATTACTACTCAATATTTAATACGTTCAATTACATAACGCTTTTCCGGGTTTTTTCTTCACACTGAAGAGTCTCGAGACAACTTTTCCCTCTTTTCTTAAAGTACGGATTTTCTCCAATAATAATTCCATTCTTTACCACTCGTCAAGTCAGATCCGTCTCCCTGTAAACGACATCTGAATTGGAAATGAGATTTTTTTCTTTTCTAGCTCTACACCGTAATAAACACACTTGGAACTTGAAACGGGGCAAACTAATTCAAGACTATTAAGCCAAAAAAAAAGAAGACACAGACCCAAACATAAATAATAAAACGCTGTTTGTTGTAAAACAGTTCAACGACATTGGTTTTCTAAGCAGCCGCGACGGTTGCATCGTTTCACTCAAACTGTTATTTTATTCATGAAATTCGTTTGTTTTCGTCCCAATAACAACAACAATATGGAAATGCAAACTTTCCGGGTCGCTTAAAAAATTTTGTCGCCAAGTTAAAAGTCCATCAACAAAAGCTAAAAAATCACCGTTTTGCGTGTGTGAGTTTACCTCAACCCCTTTTCAATCCTGGCAAGGTCGTTCCGATTTGAAACGGGGTAAATTAACCGCAAATGTCCGTTTGGTTCCATTAAAGTCTGAGGACTTCATTAAACCGATAAGCCGGATTATGAAAATTTAATTTGTTGTGTTTTGAGCGACTCTCTCTCTCTCCGGATCCAATTAATTGCCCGCTTAATTCGGGGGAGAGCCTTTGATATTTCGTTCTGGATCGATCCAAGCGGAAATACTTAATTGTATTCATTATTGCAGATCGAAAAGGTCGTTTGTTCCCTTTAATAAAGTCCCTCAGGGATAAAGCATTGATCGAGGCCAGTTTTGAACAACTCCATAAATTCAAATCAACTGAAAACCTTGTCAAAATTAGTGAACATTTTTAAAAACGACGAAAATGTTGATGAGATAATTGACGAATGATGATGGTTTTATCAAGTTCAAGTCATTCATGAATTAACAGTTGATTTAATATTTATAGAAATTTTAATTTTTGGAATTCGATGGGTGTTATCTTTTAAAAATATTCTTATATTTCTGTCACAGAAGATGTTAACTTGCTTATTTTAAATGGGACAATCGGTATATTTTTAAAACTTCAGATTCTACGTAAAATTCTCGACATATTTCATATACAATTTTATATACATCTACCACATATTATCTGTGTCTGTTTCTGAGATATTTACTATTTTATGTAAAATTTGACATTTTCAGTCAACGGTCTTGTCTTGGTTTTTGTGTTTTGTCATGTTCAAAAAAGTTAGTTTAAAAAGTGAGTGCAGAAAAACATAGAAAAATTGCTATACGGGGTGGTCAAAGATTGGCTTCAAAAAGTCAATTATAAAAAAAGAAGAAAGAGAAGTTTTTCAAATGAAACGCTTCCACTTTTATAATTTTATCTTATTCCCTCTTCAAAATTGTACAAATGTTTGTTAGGTTACTTATTTGAAAAATTGATACTTTTTAGAATAATGATTTTATATCCCAAAGTTGTTTTTTTAATTTTTTTATAAATTTCTAAAATTAAAATATAACTCTCTTAGAAGTACAGATATTAAATTATAGCAAATATTCAATACCAAAAATTGATTACAAATAATTAGTGATGGGTAAATTACTAGTAAATTAAATATTTTACTTAACCAGGAAAATTTGACCGGTAAATTACGAGTAAATTACAAATACCTACTGTGTTTTTGGCAGTTCAAATTTTGACACCGCTTTTCTCCCTGACTGTTACAAATTTTGTGGTGTTTTTTCAGTTTATTGGATAGGAAATTTAATGAGGATTTCAAAAATGTGCTTATAACAGTCATTTTGACACTTAAAGTGGGTTTGACAAGCAATTTTATTCCGGACTGTCAAACTGTGCTCAAAAGTTAGAAAAATCAGGGTTTAGAAAAGTTTTCATGCAGCATTCGATACAAAACGTGTTTCTGATATTTATGATATTTGACAGTGATCACGTCACTGCATAGCTCAATTATCTTCCAACAACCACGTGATTCCTATCTCTAATGTCAAAACTGTCAAAATTTGCCTAGAATTTGAAAGAATTACAGTTTAACACAGTTTTCGATACAAAACGAGTTTTTGAGATTTGTGACAGTTCTTTTGACAATTGTCAGTAAATTACTAGTAAATTAAAAAATGTTTACATTAATAATATATTCAGATTCGTTTAATTTTTCTCATCTCAAGATTAAAGAAAAGTGACAAAAAGCTCAAAATGATATTTTTTAGAAAAGGCTACTTTTTCATAAAAAAGTTATAAAATTGTTATTTATTTGATACAAGAACCACTTTGTCAGAAAAGTTTTACTTCATTTATTTTATTATTGATAAACCAAATTTTCAAAATCAAAACAGCTCAATATTGATCGAAAATGACTTCATGACAGGAAAATTATATCTTTGAATCAAATTTCAATTAGACCCATAAATTTACTGCTCAAATTGGAATTTACTGGTTAAATTGGTAAATTTTCCTGTCACACTGAATTTACTTTTTCACTTTTACTTAATCTTATATGTCAATATTTTGCAAAATATTTTTCATAACTCGAAATCATCGAATATCTCCAAAACGAACAAACTTAGTAATAGATATAGAACCTAATACATAAAATATTTCTCAAATAACAAACAGAATCGAAACCTGCAACCATATACAAGGTGTCTCATTTAAATCGCCACCATTCAAAAACTGCACCTTGTATGACTCTAATTTGTAATTCATTGAAATTACAAAACATGCAAAGAATAATTATTTCTGTAAAATCGAACATTTTATAGCTCAATAACCAAAGAGCTTTTTTTTATTTTTCTACAGGATTTTCTCTAATATTAATCTAAGTGGTTATATCTAAAAATATTGACAGAAATCCATTTGAACGTATACATATAGCATAGATTATTCACATTTTTCCCATACAGTTTTCATAAGTGTTTTAAATGTAAATAACTCAAAATACACTTGACAAATACGTTTGTCCAATTATTTTAAAAATGTACAAATGTGTCATTTTTTCAATTTATACTTTGTTTTTCTTGCAGTATCCAGGAATATCTTATTGGTTTCTTGTGACCAACATGTCTTGTGCAAACCATTCATTTTTAATACAAAACATCCTTCTAAATAAAGTTATTAATTCTCCAGTGTGTATAGTATATTAGGTACTTTATGAGCTTTATTACCACAATATATTCAGGACACACTCATTTTTTGAATAATAACCTGAAATTTCGTGCTTCAGCAACTGAATAAAAATACGTTTATTACTCGATGAGTTATGAACTTAACTTTGTGTTTTAAAAATCTAAATTGCTAATGTTCAGATTATATTTCCCTTTTTGAATTGGTTGTAAAGCAAAAGGTTCTTAATATTTTAGTATTTGCTTCAGTTGGTTTTGCACAATTTGTGCTGTCTGGAATATTTTTTAATCAGAAACAGTTACTATGTACAAACTTGTAAAAATGATGTACGAAAGCTTATGAAACTTGAAGGAACGTTATCAATGTAATACAATAAAGTCTTCTGTGCTGACAGCAGTTGTAATTGGTCAAAAAAAAAAGCAAGCTGGAAGAATCAGAAACTGCTGTGCTGAGATTTATATACCTGGTGGAAATGGGTATAATTGTCACTTTTAGGTTAGCAATAAGCAAAAAAAAATATATTATAGATGATGCGAAAACACATGAAATACTGTTAAAATTGAATGATGATGAAAGTCAGTCAGATTTTGATGCAAATGACTTTACTACCGTTTTTGAAACCAAAATCAGTGATGAATTTAACTCTAAATATTTTTTTTTTTACATAATTGTTTAGATCTATTAGCGTTTAACATGTCTGTTTTCATCATTTGGTGAAGAAAAGTGTGTAACACAGAAATCTAATTGTTACAAACACAATTTCCAATAATTTTGACTTCTTTTCCTGTCTGAGGAAAATGAATTAAAAATCTTCAAGTTCCTATGCAAATATTTATTGAAAATTCGGTAATTAGCTAAAACAAATCAAAGCGCCTTTAGGGTGCTTTTAACTTTGATTTGCTGTACACCAATCAAAAAACGAGCGTAATTCCACTGCCTTCGACAGAATAATGGATTTCTGAGTGTTTTTATTAACTCGACAAATAAAAGAGAATCATCCCTCCTCCACTTAGATTTGGACCGCGCTGGAGATTCTCGTTTTCTTTTGTTTGTCCTTGCCAGTTTCAATTTCTCAATCCAAACATAACGTTTGAAATTGGACATTCAATTTCTTTGCAGCCTCCAAAAATGGCCCCACTTATTGGTTTTACGTGAAATTGTTACGCCCCTGACTTTCACCCCATATGGTCGAAGGTGTCGAGATTTTTTTGCCCACCAGATGACACCAGGTCACAATATTTGACTACTTTCAGGATAAATTAGGCCATTTTTTGTGCACAGTCAGCTGTTAATGAAATGTTCTTTTAATCATCGGTGCTGTGAAACCACCTTGTACCTTTCTTATTAACCATCTTACAGGAAAAGATGCCTTTTTTAGGGGGTCTCGTCATAAAATTGGTATGGTAGCGATAAAGCCATGGAAGCCATATTTTATTTGTAATTTAAATATATTAGTGACCGTAGAAATGTTTTAAAAATGACGCTTCATACATATTTATGTGGAGGGTTTCTGGTAAAACGCTAATGTAATAGACGGTTACAGTTATGTGGTTCTAGGACTGCTTAATGGTTATTGTTTCTTCGTGTGTGTATCTCTAAAGTTGTTTTTTTGGGGGAATAGTTTATTGTACCAATAATGGGATTTCGTGCTGTGCTTTGTCACATCTGTATAGCTTCTGATATGCATTTTTAATTTCACTGTTAAAAATCTCTTCTGTTGTAAAAGATCAAAAACTGGGACCTACGTCAATGGATCCCAACAAAACAAAAGGGGTGGGACAAGTACGGGTTATTAAGAGTATATTTATAACATCACAGGCCGAGGCCCACAAAAAGCTTTATCGGGCCCTGGTGAGAAAAAGGGATCGAGATTTTTTTTTTCAACGGCTATAGCTGCCTAATTAGGCGGCAACCGGAGGAATTTTAAAAACTGCCGGTAGTACCCTTAGATAACGCTTCTAAGTGGCATTTCGATGTTTTAATTTACGTTCTACAACAGTCGACGATCAGATTATGGTATCAGAAATGTCGTTTTAGTGTGAAACAGCCTTTAGAAGCTGAAAATTTAATGGAACTAATCCAATAGAATTTGACTTTTTGTTTTTGAGAAATTTGTTTTAGTACGGATGCAAACGAAGCAAAATAGTTTGGCCTAACCGAGGGGTCCTTCACAGGTGCTTTTCGAGCGCAAATCTTTTTTAGTAATTTTAGTCGTATATCCCCGTACCTTCTGTTTTTCTTTGTATATCCTCGTAACATCTCATATCTCTTCGTACTTCTTTGTATTTCACCGTAACTCTCTGTGCTATAATTTATATGTCAATAGTAGTAACTCACTGAAATTAAGACCACTGCATTTTTTCAACACAGAGACATTTTTTATTTTTGATGTAAATTTTACAATATTTTAAGGAGTATTTTGATTTAACTTGTTTTTAACTGCGATACTACGTGTGAGACTAGATAATGTGTGTGTGTTTCGGTAGTCAGTTTTGAAAATGCCACCTTCTTAATACACTTTACAACTATCAAGGGGCCCAGTGAAACATTCTGAAGGAACTAGAGTTTGTGGAACAGAAAAGGATGCCTTTTCTAATAGAAAACACTGTCACAATGAAACAGCCCATATATTTACCTACTCCCAAGAAGAGTTTTTACAAGAACACTACAAAAACCAAGTTTATTCAAGCCAGTGGTTCTCGAAGAAACATGGATATAGAGTAAAGGTGTATTTAGCAGAAGCTGACAAGGTGATTTACCTAATACTATAAAAAGGACTCTGGTAGAGGTATTAATAAGCTGCTAATACTAAATAGCTTATGTTTCAGGTACCTTTATTTGCCTAATCTGGAGTTTGCTTATCATGCTTTGAAAGGGTCCAAATTTAAAAAGTCCCGTTATCAATTGCTCTAAAAGACTGAACAAAAGGTGTTTGAAGCTATGGTTATAATGGTGTTGTCAAAATCCATATGCAGAGTGTTGAAAAAACAAATTTCTAATAAGTTTCAGGTAATATTAGAAAGATACAAGTTACTTAATACATAAATTTGATCAAATGCCATTATTTTGCAGAATTAGCCCTTATAAATTTTGCCGTATCTTCTCTGACTATAAGGCTAGAAACAGATGGTGCTACTGTTAAATACTTTTCCATCAGATAGTCGGTTAAATTACTATTTTAATTGTATTATTTACACATTATAAAATATACAAATAAAATCTTTAAAAAGTACACTCAAGTTTCTTTTTTATCTAAGAAGTCTAGTTTTTTTCATAAACATTCATAAAATTAGATAATTTCTTTAACTGAGGTACCTACCTGCTCTTACAATAAATTGAACTGAAATTGAAAAAACATGTTAAATAAATCACACAACAAAACCAAATTGATATGTATTTAATGCTGGGTAAATTTACAAAAGGAAATAAATAAGCAATCTATATCACAAAACCAAGAAGCAAGTTCTTAAAACACCAACAATTCTGTTATAAGTTAAAACACTGCTTTAGGATTTAATAGTCCCCAGGATACACACATTGTCTTTCCTTTCTTGCAAATTTTATGGAATAATTCTTGAAACGTTGGTATTGGGCTGTTAATGACTCGTTTGAATGCAACTGTTTGTGATGTTATTTCCAGATAATTTAATTTGAATGTGGTTGTTGTTCCCAAGCCAAAGTTTGATTGGAACTTTCCGCCTTTGTTTACCACCAAATGTTGCAAGTTTTCCAGTTTGGTGAAGAAAAATCTTAAATTCTACGAAGGTCTCGCAATAACAACACTAATTAATAAACTTAAACAACCCTGAAGTTTTTATTTCTTCTGTTTGTAGTTTTTGGTGTTTTTCAATTTTCAACTTTTTAAAATTCCTAACCTCAAAGTCAGTTGGGACTGTGCCCTATGTTGCCACATCTTCCACGAGCAGATGTGAACCTGGTGGAACCTGGAATAAACGGACCGATGAATTATACAGATTTCGAAAAAAAAAAGCATTTATTGCATGCAAAACATGTGAGATTCTTAGAATGTTTTTTTTTCAAAACAATATAGTTTTCTCATTTTCATTTATAATTGCTTAATGAAAGATACATATTGTGAGGTTTAAAGGAGGAATTTGTCAATACGGCAACGTCCAAACAGGTGAAAAAGATGGATATTGTAATAAACGACGTGCGTAAATTTCAATATGGCGGAGCACTTGATGACGTAACCGCCACGGGAAAAAAAATGAACCATACTTTGGCATTGACTAAAAAATGGCAACTTTGACTCTATAGATGGTGCTATAAGTAATTTGGTCGGTTCAAAGCCAACACACCTGCATTCTGCCTCTACATAATCGGAATCTAAATTACACTATTCCAATTTTGAAGTTCAGGGGGGGTCCGCACTATCAATTTCCTTTAACGCCGGGGCTACCTTTAATTCGGGAATTAAACTTTAATTTAAACTCGCCTTGCAGGATTACGAATCCATTTTTATTGTTGACGTGCCTAATTAAAGCCGATAGAAAAAAATTACCAGGGTGACGTCCGAAATTCCATTGACCTACAGAATAGGTTTGCAGTGACCTAAATCTTAGTAATATTTCAAACGGCAGTGTCCCCGTAGTGAGTTAATTAGTTCCGGGCAATTTCTTCCAAAAAGCAGACAAAAGCCGGACTCTATTAGCCTAATTCCGGCCACGGACGTCTAACACTTTAACACCGGGATCTCGTCACCCCCTATTTGAAAACAAAACCAAAAATCATCAGCCCTAGTTCCTCCCTTTTCTATTTGAACCTTACCAAGCACGACTGTCACTCTGATTCGGTCACGTGTTTCAATCAACACCAAAGATAATCCTGTAATTATTTAGGGCATATTTTGCCATTGGGGCGACACAAAAGAACTTTGGGAAAGTGACCATCAGTGTGGCCGTTATGCAGGAGAACAATAGGGGGCGGGTCGATCGGTCAACCCCTTTTATCGAAAGTCGGCACTTTTGTCTTAGTGGGACATCGCAATTGTTTCGATTATACATCCTTGATTAACATCTACAAAGTTGAAAAATGTTTGTTTTTATTTTTTGCACGGAGAACCAGATTAATATACGCAAAATCATGCTAAACTGAGATAACGATGATGAGGAATTGCAAAAATCCCTGCCAACATATACGACAACAAGACTTGATTGATAAAATTGATATTTTATGTCAAATTTGAGATTTGTAGTTTTCCTGGAAACTACTTTTCGCTACGGTTTCTGTATTTCACTGTTATTTAGTCCATGGGAAGGCTGCTAAAAACTGTGTAACATAAGTAAAAGTTATAATCAAAATTAGCCCAAAGATAATTTTTAAAAACGTTAAAAACTTGATTCCTTATAGCTCTATGGTAAGAATTTTGATAACTGTTTTTGATAAAAGAATTGATCAGAAAAGTGACAGTTTTCAAAATTATAAATAAACTAAGTCTGATTGAATGTATTAACTGTCAAACGCCAGAAACATATATAAAAAATGCTTTAAAATAGCAACATTATTATAAAATCCATTAATCATAAATATTATAGCATTCATGGCTGCTAGAGTTTAGACAATATTTTATTGTTTAGTAAATACATCAAATAAGTGAATCTGCTTCATAAAACTAAAAAACTGTAAATGGAGTAGTGAATTGGCAATCACAATTTAATGTGTAATAAACAAATTTCAATTCATAATAAAATTTTCCAATTAAAATTCATGAAACTAAAGTAAAAACATATAATTTGAATTATGTTAGGTTTAGCATAAAATTCACAAAATTTGGCTTTGTAAAAATTTGTGATCAATTTTTTTGCTGTGACGTCATTCTAATTTACTTTGATTTTACGTGTAATTACAAGAATCATTACAATTAGGTTATTGTTTAATTTGTCTTTGACAATTTTTTCACTACGATATCAGTATAATTTACTTTGATTTTTTTGTATAAATACTCCAAGATTAATTTTAACTTAACACAAATTAAGTAGGTACACAGAAAATTACAGATCCTCTCAAACAAGTAGGAATACTTTTTAAACAAATCGTATAACATTCCTATTGTGCGACTTGTCGATTTAAGATTTTCCTCAGTCCCACAGAGTTTATGTTATTTGTGATTTACAGTAAATATGTACAGTTCTAACGCTAGAAAATTCTTGCTACGTCTAGCCTAAATCTATAGTGATTTGAAGACATTTACATTATATTGGGTTTGTTTGATTTAAGGGGAACAAATCCTTTGATTGTAAATACAAAGCAGTAAATCTCATTAAAATCAAAATAAAACCGGTAAATAATCCAGCAACCTTCCTGTTATACAACTTGTCAGATTTTCTTAAATCCATTAAGTCTGACTAAATCTTATAGAGATAGGTAATTTGTATAATTTACATTAAATAAACAGTCTTTAATAGATACTACTACCTACTATATTTAGAAGATATATTTATACTATATAAATCACATAAAGTGGGATTAGAAACATTTTGAAATGTACTAAATTTTAAAGTTTTTCTGTATTGTGTAGTAGGTAAAAATATTGAGCTTTCTTTCATTTTCACTTAACGAAAATTAGGCAAAATTTTAAATAATATTCAAAAGTAAGTGAAATAACATTTAATATTGAATAACATTTTACAAAATGATCGCTTTTGTCAAATATTACTTTATGAAATGTTATTGCTTTTGAATCAATTTTAATAAGTACTATACAGGGTGTGTTGCAATGACGTCTTTTAATAGCATATCCTTTGGAACACATCAAAAAACGAGATGTTGACCTAAACAACAAGTTGCTATGTTAAAACAAATCCAAAAAAATTAGTAGATTACTTGAAATGTAACTTGTTTTCACCCTGTATAGTGCAGTTGTGCAATTAAGTCAAAGTTTTTCCTATCAGCTAAAAGTCCAAAATAATGTGTTACAGCAATGAAAAAATTATAGATTTTCAGATTTTTACAACCACATTATTACTGTCTGTTCCAAGAGAAGTGTTTGTTTTTTTCCAGTGATTCAAAAAGCATTGTTTTTGTTGAATCAGGCATCCAACGAGGTGCGTTTGTGGTAAAAATTTTAGACCTCTAACTTGAAACTTTCCTGAAATATAAAAAAAATTATATCAAAAAATTAGAGTCAACTTTGACGCCCTCTAACAGCAAAACGGTGCAACTTAGCTTGGTCCGGTCAACGTTATGTAATAACCTCATTCATTAGCTTTATTTTGTCTCATGGTGTGTTTATACAGAATGCTCCAAATAAGCGAGTTATGGACAATTTATTGGAGAACTGCACGAAATTTTCACGGAATTTTTGAGCCTACTATACCACTAACCTAACCTACTAAAAGCTACTAACAGCGGCCATATTGAATTTTGCTCAATCAAAACGACTTTTTTACTAATTTCAAGCTGGGGAACACGAATCTGACGTCCATTTTGCTCTTGCTCTCACGGTTTCGGAGATGACCTTTGAATGACAGTTTTTAAGGCGTGGCATCTTTAAAAAATTACATTTTGACAAATGACACTCCACGTCACTTTTCTACCATTAACCTAAACCTATCTAGACAGTCAAAGACAATTTTCAAAAATCAAAAATTGTTCGAAAAATGACTTTCCCCAGTAAAAATGTCAGAAATTGAGTTTTTTCAAAGTCGAACGGTGCGCTGTACATCCCACCCCGAACTCAAACCGTTTTCGAGATATTCATTAATAATCAAAAACGGTTCAACTTAGCCTGGTCCGGTCAATGTCACGTGATATTCTCATTCATTGTGTGTCTATACAGAATGTTTCAAATAAGCGAGTTTTGGAGAATTTTTTGGAAAATAGCACAAAAATTTACCTGAAAATGAGTTTTTCTGAAACTGTGCGTGGATTACTGAATAACCGCCGCCATTTTGGTATTATTCAATCAAAACTTAGTACGGTAAACATGAGTTTGCAGTCAAAATGATACAAAATGGAAATAATTGTATTTGTAATATCAAAGTTACAAGTAAAACTACACAAAATAAAAACTAAATCAATAAATTTAAATTATAGCAGGAAAAAATTCTAGAAACCTGTCAACTAACGTCAAAAAATCAAAATACAGCAAATTACTTTTTTCTGACTTAAGAAAGTAACAAAAAAACATATAATGTTATTTTTAAATTTTAAAAGTTTACAAAACTTTCTGTATTATGTAATGCATAACTTTTTGGAGAACCAAATGTGTTTTTAATATCGGAGCATTTTGTGTGAATTGTGAATGTAACCTTAAAATTCAAATTTTATACAGTCTGTCCCAAATTCGATGCTCACCATTGGGATCTCAGTTATTATCGAAGGTACAAAAATGCTTAAATTAGAGAAGTTTTAAAGAATTAAATGGCTAATTCAAATCTCTTTTGAAAAATATCCCAGCATTTTTTGTTTTCGAGATATTTGAACAAAACTGAAAAATAATGATTTTTTCTTCGGCCATTCTTGTGCAAATCGTTTAGTCGACAACTGTTAAACTAAAATAAATATTTTTATACCATGTTACCATACCATTTTGTACACATCAATAAAATGGTGATTTTTTGGCCTATTAGATGATAATAAAATTAAATATGGCTTCCATAAGTAAAACAAAAGTTAGTGTCCTAAAAAACTCAAGTAAACTCAAAAATAAATAGAGATAGAACATTTTTGGGACAACCAAATTATTCTTTAGAACAAAGTGTCCTAACAATGTCGAAGTTTACCGGCTGTCCCATAAACAGTTTGCAAAATAATGGCCATGTAAGAAATCATAACTGTTCAGTTTTTTCGAAATATCTTGAAAACAAAAAATAATAGAATATTTTT
Organism: Ips nitidus; assembly: GCA_018691245.2. Lineage (NCBI taxonomy): Eukaryota > Metazoa > Arthropoda > Insecta > Coleoptera > Curculionidae > Ips > Ips nitidus. The sequence goes on from CM042788.1 coordinate 8,224,056, forward strand.
CAAAAAAGATTTGAATTAGCCATATAATTCTTTAAAACTTTTCTAATTTAAACATTTTTGTTACTTCAATAATAACTGAGATCCCCAATGGTGAGCATCGAATTTGGGACAGACTGTATAACTTCAGTATTTTATTATTTATCGTCATTTGTCATGTTACAAACTAAAGGCATTAATAAGCTTAAATTTATTATTGATATTTTAACCACTTTGCACAAATTTGAAACTTTTGTATTCTATTTTTTAATTGAAAATATCAAGTAGGATGTTAGAAATTTGTTGTAAATGCCTTATCACTTGATTATATCAGTGGCATGGACTAATATTAACGTTTAAGTGCTGTATCATTTATTATTTGTAAGGAAAATCAATAAATTTAAGTAAGTCTAAACCATAATGTCATCTACACCTAAAACCAAAATAAATAAACTGATACATGCTGGTGGACTAAATTTAGAGATCTTAAAGCCAACATTAATATCATTAAATCCCATTAATGCAGAATAAATACATAGTAAATAATCGTTTAAAATAAAAGCTTGCCCACATAATCGTGTTGAATTTTATTACACTCTCTAGGTTTTGTAGATTTTAGATTTGTAAGCGTATTTTATTGGGCTTCGGTTTAGGCAAGCAGATGTTAACGTTTTGTAACAGTAAAAGTTTATTAATCAGGAAAAGATTATTCAATTTGTAAAGAAGGAATTGACTGTCAAATTTTTTAATAAAGACGGAGAAATTTTGAAAATTATCACTTTGATTCAATCATATTGAAAGTGGATAACTTATGTCTTAAGACTTAAGTACCAGAAGTTAGGTAATTGTCTTGATGAATCTAAAAAGCTAATTGAACTAAAAATTCATCAAGTATTACTAAGAATTCCTTTAACAGATAATTATTTTATCCTTCTGTAATGTTATTGGGTTGAAATATGAGTGTAATTATGTGGTAACCCAACGTGGTGCCTGATATTTACGAAACCATTACCAGTCATTACTAGAGTCCGGATTTCTAGAAATTTTGCTTTTTGTAAATAATAAAAGCAACCAACCTTTGACATATTCTAATGTGAACGATTTTTTGCAAAAACGCGTCATTTGACAGATTTTGTTGATACTTTTTTTGCTTATTTCTTCGTTTTGTGCTTATTTTAGTTTTTTGTGCTTATTTACTGCTATTTTTGTATGGTTTAACTAGTTTTTTTACAAAACAAGCTTTTCAAGTTTTTAAAAATAAAGTAAACTAATAACTGCTTTGACAAAAAATAGCTATATTGAGATATTCTGAACTCCAAAAACATGTTGCAAAATGTATAAGTATCAATTTACAAATTTAAACTGACCAAAAAATTTCCAAATACTCCTGAAGTCTAAAAAAATGTACAAACATTCCAAAACACTATAAAACCTCTAAAATGCCTTGCAAAGCTTACAAAGCAGCCTAGAAGCTTCTAAAAGCTTTTAGAACAGTCTAAAAGCTTCCAAATGCTTTTCAATTTATCTATAAACTCTCAAAAGCTTCCGTATGCTTCTAAAGCAACAGCTTCCAAAACTTTCTAAAACCGTCTACAAGGTTTCAAATGTCTTAAAGGCAGTCCAGAACCTTCAAGGCTCTATAAACTGGCCAAACACTTTCCAAATGATCCTAAAATAGTCTAAAAAGGTTTTAAAACACTACAGAAACTCCAAAATATGTCTAAAGCCTTCCAAAACAGTCTAGAAGCTTCCAAAAGCTTTTAGAACACTCTAAAGGCTTCCAAATAATCTTCAACTAGTCTAGAAGCTCTCAAAAAATTTCAAGGCAGTGTAAAAGCTTACGTATGCTTCTAAAGCAGTTTAAAAGCTTCCAAAAGTTCAAATTCACATGTCTTAAAAGCAGTCCAGAACCTTCAATGCTCCTAAAGTAGTCTAAAAAGATTTCAAAGCACTACAGAAACTCCAAAATGCTTCTAAAGCAGTCGGAAGTCTTTCAAAACAGTCTAGAAACTTTCAAAATCATTTAGAACAGTCTAAAAGATTCCAAACGCTTTTCAACTAGTCTAGAAGCTCCAAGAAGATATTGAAGCAGTTAAGAAGCTTTCAAAAAATTTTGTGAACCGTGTAAGAGATTTTAAATGCCTCTAAAGAATTCCAGAACCTTCAATATGCTGTTTAAACAGTCCAAAAATCTTCCAAATGCTCTCAAGTAGTTCAAAAAACTTTTGAAAGTTTTCAAAACAGTCTAAAATCTTCCGTATGCTTCTAAAGCAATTTGAAATCTTCAAAAAATTTCTAGAAGTTGAACTCAAAAAAATCATCTGAAAGAGTTTTGTGTTTTTTACAGATTTTTATGCTTTTTTGAAGAAAATAGTTTTGCTTTTTAAGCGCTTTTTTTCACGACTTTAGTGCTTTTTAATCCGGACTCTAGTCATTACCATTACCTTGTTTGAATTGTTGTTCTTTGGTTTTAGAGTTGTTTTATAATAGTGTAGCAAAAATAAATTTCTAAAATTTTCCATTCCTAAACGTAAAAAAGATAAACAATTCTACAATACAATTTTTTGCCTGAAAATCTGGCCTGATTCATCTAATTCACGACAGTGAAATCTCTAGTATTAGGCAAGAGAAAAATCTAAACGATAATTCAAGACACCTAAAGAAAGAAACCGACTTAAAACCCGAAAGCAATTTGCAATCTAAACCGATAAATTCTAAAAGCGAGTATTTCCCAACTGACGACAAAAACGACGTTCCAAATTTATTTGTTTAATTTTCACCGTCAAACAATTTCGAACCGCCAAAACCGCAAAATATCTAAATCAAACTAAAAACAAAGTCTTTTGTCAACGGTCGTGTATTTTTGGGCACGCTTCACTGTCGCGTAACATGTGAACTATTTTTTTTTTTGGTAATGTGTATTCAGGAAAACATATGTCTCGAGCTTTTTTCGAACGTGAAACGTTTTATTTTTGTAGCCAGTAGAATTAATTGGACACTGATGATGAACAGAACGTTCAATTTGTAATTCTATCTTTTTGGTTTTGTTTGCTGCAATACCCACAGTTAAGGGGTTATAGATTTAGTTGCTTTTTGCACCAAAGTTTGCCATAAAAACTATATTCGAAAAGGGCATCGTTAAGACAATACAGGGTGAAGAAAAAAATACAGTTCCATAATATGTAATAATCATTAAAATTGTATTACCATTACCATAGTAATGATTATATCATTATAAGTTAAGGTTAATTAACAAAAAAGATGTTAAACTTTAGTATCAAAAGGTGACACAATATTGGCATTTTGATGATACTTCATAAAACACTAGTGACAGAATTTTGATTTTTCTTTATACTTTATAGAACTTAGGGCTAATTTTGATCCTCCTAATGCAATAAAACTGCTTCTAACCTTAATTTTGTTAGTTTTCACTTGAGAAGAGTTTCTAACACTATTTGGTCACTCTGATGGTAAGCACACAGTGCTCAGTTACTTACTTGCTTACTTCCAATCATATGATTCATGGTAAAAAACAATTTTTACATGATCGTTATTCCGAAGGATGACATCATTTGAAGCAATTGATGATGATTTCTAAAAAAAGTTGCATTTTTAAAATTTTTCATTTACATTTGAATTTGCTTCTACTCTTACTAATATCTCTTCTAGTTGCTGAGCTATTTAGTTTTTAGTATGTAGTAGAACTTTGTAGTAAAAATAACGATAAAACATAATATGAATTCTCAATCATTCACCTTACAAATTGCTTTAATATCTCTTCTAGTTTTCACATTAAAAATTTGATTTTTGTTTATGAGCAGTTTAGTTAATGATCAAAACTAAACGAGATAAATGTTGGATATGTTATTTTGCATTACATTCTTAATAATTTATATCTCTTATGTTTGCAAAAATAATTAAATTTTATTTAAAATGAGCTTTTAAGTAAAATCTAAGTTTGTTATTTTAAACCAGAGATGTAAAAGCGGTAATTTTCGAGTCGGAAAATTTTCATTTTTGGAAATTTACCGGAAAATTTATTATGCTTAAATGAAAATTTTCCTTGATAGGGAAAACAACTGTCAAACTTGTCATTGTTATTATCAAACTTATCATGCATTCTAATGAGATAATTTAAGACATCTAACCGCCATTTGTACTGTTGTACTTTAAGCAAAGCTTAAGGTAAGTGTGGTTTAGAGTGTGACTTTTTTTACCTGTACTGTCACAGTCTGACCCACACTTAAATTAAGCTCGGCTTACAAAACGACGGTTCAAACGGCGGTAAATGTTGATGTAAATTGTTTTAGGTACAATTATTATAATTAAAAAACAAATTATTTTTGAATTTTCCAATTTTTCCGAAAAATTCCCGGAAACTTTCTGAAAAATGTTGTTTGTATACCTAACCTCAACACTTTTCAAAATATGTAATATGAATTTTGAAAAAAATATTATTTATAAATTTATCCCTTCTGGGCAACACATCCCGGTATAAACACTTTAATCTTTCGGTAGCGTGACATTTCTACAATATATGGTATACAGGGTGATCAAAAGACAATTTTAAGGGCTACAAATTGGTATATTGAACCACCCTGTAACTGTCAAAATAACCGAGTTATGGACTGTCACAGTAAAAACAGTCAAAATCAAACAATTCAGTTTTAATAGTAAATAACTCACTTATTCGACGTTTTAGGTAAAAACGTTATACAGGGTGGTCAAAAGAGAATTTCAACGCCTACAAATTGGTTTATTGAACCACCCTATAATTGTCAAAATAACCGAGTTATTGACAATACAATGGAGTAGTTTACAGGGTGAGTCAATAAATGGGTAATGTGTCACAAATTTAAGCAACAAACCAAAATTATAATTTTTTATTCGATTTTTGGAATCTACGTCAAATTCTAGGCCTACTTGGTGTAAAATGTTTGTATCGATATTCAATTGCTTTTGCTCTAGCAGCCTTACTTTGACCACCCTTCTCGAAAGCAGAAATTCCCAATTTGAGCGAAATTTTGGTTCACTTTTACAGAAAATCGTCCTTAACTCGCTTATTTGAAACACCCTGTATAAACAAACCGTATAACAAAAGAAAGCTAATAAACGGGGCTATCACGTGACGTTGAGCGAACATGACTATGTTATCCCGTTTAGCCGCTAGAGGACGTCAAAGTTGACTCTCGTTTTTTGCAGTTTTTGCTCAATATCTCAGGAACGTTTCAAGTTAGAGGTCTGAAATGTTACCACAAATGCACCCCGATGGGATATAACTTTTACCTTTTATACACTTTTTTGGTATCACGCACTGTTTTACCTTAAAAAATTAAAAACTAGAATTGTCAAGAAATTGCAAGTAAATTTTTTTTATTTTCAAAATTAACCTGAACTGCCTAAATACCTTCAAGTTAATAGTACAAAAATGTAAAAAACGAATTGTTTTTGAATTTTCAGATTTTCCAAATTTTCCGAAAAATTACCGAAAATTTTCTGGATAAATTTCCATAAATTTTATTTTCCGGAAGATTTACATCCCTGCTTTCAAAATTAGTAAATTGAATGATATGAATTTAGAGTATATCTTTCTACACTAAAGCCTCAATAATTCATTCTAAAAATGGGCCTTCTAAGACTTTGAGCTCCTAAAATATTCTAATTTTTGTAATTTTTTTGAATTAGAGAAATATGCAATTAGAGTGAAAGGTTAAAGTATGTCAAGTGAATTTTAGAAGTCATTCTGCAGTAAATCTATTTAATGCAACAAATAACAGTTTTTGCTATCTTAATATTCAAAAAAGATATAATCACTTAAACTGTTAAGTGTCATTTTAGCTGTTCAGTGTGTTTTTGCATATTTTGGAAAAAATCTCACTGATGGCCGATTGCACCAAAATATTTTTAAGCTTTCTTAGTTAATGTGATTAAGTTTGGTATTTACGGTGATATTTTGCACCTGAACTGTCATACTCCTCTGCTTAGCTTAAGTGACAAGAACACAATTTTTTAGAACTCTCTTTTCCTACATTTTCTTTTAACTTTTCATACAAAAGTGTTAGTGCACAGCTTATTTCTGTTATTAATTTTTTAAATAAATAAAAATCCAAGAAAATAAGGATAATTCTAGGAAGAATATCTAGATATGGTAGGGAGGCTCCGCCTCATTGACCTATTCCACGTCCAGAAAACATATTTACAAGTTATTGGCACTAAAACCGGCAACTAATAATTTATTAGTCATATTCCGCTATGAAATACTGCCAGCACCAATAAAAACCCGAATAAAAATATCACTACTCACTCTCCTAAAAGCCGCAGTTATCATTTTAATTGCCTAAAGTGACCAACAAACAGAAATTCTAGTTCAAATTGCTTCAAAAACTAAAAATAAGAATAAAAAAGTCAACGACACGTTTAGTGTTATTGTCGAAACGTTTACTGACTGACGACACTGGAACCCTTGATCAATAAAATTTTATTACGTTTTCAACTTTAAAAATAATCTTAATCGTTACAGCTTCTAGCTGACGACGACTCTATTAGCATAGAGAATGCAGGTCCTGTTAAGTTTTATCTGACGGTTGCGTTAGGCAAGCCTTAGGGATATTAAAAACGCAACCTGTTCCAGACCTATAGCATCCCTAAACTGTGGTAAAATAGGTTTATTTCAGGGGTATTGTTGTAATCAGATTGTAAGGGCGCTCATTATGTAGGGTGTTTTTTAGGGATGGGGTGATATAATACTTTTTTACATTTGATGGGGTGCAGGGGTTTATCAGTGTACTGGCTGGGTTTCAAGTGAAACTGATTGGTTTAAGAGCATCCATGTCACTGTATTATATTTGATTCAAGAGAAAAACTAACAATCTGCTCTTTGTAGCATTACAGATTGAAGTTTTAGTTCAGGATGTTCTTCTTAAGTTATGTTATAAACTTGATATCAACTGTCACGTTTTTCCATGCAAGGTTATCTAACGATAACAGAAAAGGAGTGATTGTTTGATAATAAGTTCAGTTTGATCATATATAATAAGTTTTTAGAGCATATCAGTTTTCGGAGCTAGAGGGAGTTTTTCAGATTTCAGCCATTCTGAAAACCCTTCAGTAATTTTGTGTTTATGAAAATATTACATTAAAAACTAAACCATATATTCGTTAAAGAAATAAAAATGTTGAAGTTTGAATAGAAAAAACTCATATTGCATATTGTTCCAAAAAAGGCACAAAATATATTCAAGAACTTTGTAGGCATTAACTGTCATCCATGAAACATATTTTTGCATAAAAATAACGTTCCTCAGGCGTTCATACAGGATCGAATTTGATATTTTTAAAGAAAAAAACACACTTTTTACAGCCACAAGTTTAAAATTTGACGTAAACTGACATAATGCTATTAGTATTCGGACGTGAATCTGGGACAAAGTAAAGTATCTTACCTTATCGTTATAATTCCCTTTGAATTTGTGCATGACTCTCATAAAAGATCGTTGAATCAGTGCTATTCTTAATAAAGCTTAAAAAAAAAGTTTGAAGTTCTATATTTAAGCCTGGTAAAACCCACTTAAAATGAGAAAATGACTGTTTTAAGCACATTTTTGGAATCGTCATTAAATTTCCTAGCTAATAATTGGAAAAAACACCACAAAATTATGTAGAGTCGGGGAGAAAAGCGGTGTCAAAATTTCAACTGACAGAAACACAGTATGAAAGGACAGTCAGAGACAAAATCTCTTGTAAAACCCACTTAAAATGAGAAATTGCATGCGCGAGACAAGGAGAGAAAACTTAATAAAAAGTCTGGTAGGCGAAAGCTTCGGTGCAATGTTGCCAGAAGCTTATCTGAATTCATCCACTGGATTAGAAACATAATTTTGTTTCTGAATTTATTTATTGTTAAGTTGCGATAACTCTCTAATGCCTTAGTTTTTGTCTGTCAAAAGTATCTAAGATTCAACTAACTAGACTTTAAAGTTTTCTGGAGGTTTATCTGGGACTCTTTTGCTGTTTTACCAAAACTTTAGAATAGAGCGGAGAGGGGTATGCAATATTTGTATTTATGTGACTGTCTGTGGTTGTTTATTATCGTTTCATTTTGAGGTTATGTTAGGTTAGGTTAGGTTAGAAAAGCGGTGTCAAAGTTTCAACTGACAGAAACACAGTATGAAAGGACAGTCAGAGACAAAATCGCCTGTAAAACTCACTTAAAATGAGAAAATGACTGTTTTAAGTACATTTTTAGAATCGTAATTAAATTTCCTATCTAATAATTGGAAAAAACACCACAAAATTATGTACAGTCGGGGATAAGCGGTGTCAAAATTTCAACTGACAGAAACACAGTATGAAAGGACAGTCAGAGACAAAATCGACTGTAAAACCCACTTGAAATAAGCAAATTACTGTTTTAAGTAAATTTTTGGAATCGTAATTAAATTTCTTATCTAATAATTGGAAAAAACACCACAAAATTATGTACAGTCGGGGAGAAAAGCGGTGTCAAAGTTTCAACTGACAGAAACACAGTATGAAAAGACAGTCAGAGACAAAATCGCTTGTAAAACACACTTGAAATGAGAAAATTACTGTTTTAAGCACATTTTTGGAATCCTCATTAAATTTCCTATCTAATAATTGGAAAAAAACACCACAAAATTATGTACAGTTCGGGGAGAAAAGTGGTGTCAAAGTTTCAACTGACAGAAACACAGTATGAAAGGACAGTCAGAGACAAAATCGCCTGTAAAACATACTTAAAATGAGAAAATGACTGTTTTAAGCACATTTTTGGAATCGTCATTAAATTTCCTAGCTAATAATTGGAAAAAACACCACAAAATTATGTAGAGTCGGGGAGAAAAGCGGTGTCAAAGTTTCAACTGACAGAAACACAGTATGAAAGGACAGTCAGAGACAAAATCGCCTGTAAAACCCACTTAAAATGAGAAAATGACTGTTTTAAGCACATTTTTGGAATCGTCATTAGATTTCCTATCTAATAATTTGAAAAAAACACCACAAAATTATGTACAGCCGAGGAAAAAAGCGGTGTGAAAGTTTCAACTGACAGAAACACAGTATGATAGGACAGTCAGAGACAAAATCGCCGGTAAAACCCAGTTAAAATGAGAAAATGACTGTTTTAAGCACATTTTTGGAATCGTCATTAGATTTCCTATCTAATAATTTGAAAAAAACACCACAAAATTATGTACAGCCGAGGAAAAAAGCGGTGTGAAAGTTTCAACTGACAGAAACACAGTATGATAGGACAGTCAGAGACAAAATCGCCTGTAAAACCCACTTAAAATGAGAAAATGACTGTTTTAAGCACATTTTTGGAATCGTCATTAGATTTCCTAGCTAATAATTGGAAAAAACACCACAAAATTATGTAGAGTCGGGGAGAAAAGCGGTGTCAAAGTTTCAACTGACAGAGACACAGTATGAAAGGACAGTCAGAGACAAAATCGCCTGTAAAACCCACTTAAAATGAGAAATTGCATGCGCGAGACAAGGAGAGAAAACTTAATAAAAAGTCAGGTAGGCGAAAGCTTCGGTGCAATGTTGCCAGAAGCTTATCTGAATTAATCCACTGGATTAGAAACATAATTTTGTTTCTGAATTTATTTGTTGTTGCGATAACTATCTAATGCCTTAGTTTTTGTCTGTGAAAAGTATCTAAATTTCATCTAACTAGACTTTAAAGTTTTCTGGAGGTTTATCTGGGACTCTTTTGCTGTTTTACCAAAACTTTAGAATAGAGCGGAGAGGGGTATGCAATATTTGTATTTATGTGACTGTCTGTGGTTGTTTATTATCGTTTCATTTTGAGGTTATGTTAGGTTAGGTTAGGTTAGGTTTTCTTTTTGACAGATCAAAATTACTCAATTAAAGAGGTGTCGCAACGTACAAGCAGTTTGCCTACTAAACGAAGAACCAATGATTTTATTAAAGTTGTTAAACAAATGTACACAGAAATCGAATCGAATCAAAAACCTTATCACAAACAGGTTTTCAAAATGAATGGAAATGGTTATTTTCTTATCACAAAATTAATTTTCCAAGTAATCTAGCCGACTTTTTTTAGTTTTTCTGTCTTTATCTCACGATTTTTCCTTTACCCCACCTGTATACTATCAAATTAGCAATATGTCCGTTCTGGAACAGATTAAAAATACCAATTTTTTCGGAAACAATAAATTTGAAAGTGTTTCCCCTGCTAAGTTACAGTTGAGTTGCACTTCGTCGAGTGTAAAACAGAATTTTAAAGAATAGTTGTGCTGAAGTTTCGGTATGTCAAGTCAGGAGATTTAGAGGGAACATTGGCCCCGTCGAGTGCCCTTCGGGCGCATCTGTAATAAATTAAAAACGAAAAACGAGAGTTTAGCTGAAGGAGGTTGGGACAGTACGCGTTATATCTTCGGCTTTATGACAGGTCTCCGAAGTCACAAAACTATCCGGTTACACGACCAAAGATATTGATATATTTAACGTGCCAACGGTTGGTGGTTGAAAAATTAAAAACGAGCCCGATACGACGCATCTGTCCTCGATGCTCGGATGAATAACATGAATATTCTGTTACCGCCCTCAAAGCTGCACGATAATTATAACCACCAGTTTGCCAAAACAAACCTTAAAGAGAGGTTTATACGAAAAATTTCCGCAAAACACACGATTTGTTCAACTTGAAGAAAAAAAGCAAGGTAGTTAAGCCCCTCCATTTATTAACTTAATTTCTCAATAACTCTAAAGTAAACCTCTCGCAACCGTTTTGAAACAAAACAAAAATTACGGACGTTTAAAAATAACTTTTGTTTTCGCTTTTAAGAATGCCCCCGAAAACCCAAAGATTGACGTTGGCCTCTTGGATAAATACGCTTGAATTATGCCCCCCTTCAGATCGGTCCGATGACTTTTCCGTTACTGCTAGGATTAAGTGAGTGATTGAGCACTCGGCCAGGAAAAAATATATCCAGGCCTCCCTGGCCCATTAATTCAGGGATTTAAAGGTGCATGTCTAATTTAGAGCAAAAAGAAAAAAAAAGTTATGCGGTTTTTAGCCTACCCTCAAAAGGATCTAAAATAGTTTCCGGTCTTGGTGATTAAAAACCATCATTAAGTGAGATTTCCGTTCTGAAATGTTTGCTTTTCAACTTTATTTTATTTCACTTTCGGTCAATATTGTCAAAATAAAAAAGTTTTGATTCATTATTTATTGTTTTAGAGATTTTAGTTTATTAATAATAAAATAAATAACCAAACGAGTTCCAATCTTACAACTTGTTTATGAACAAGTAGCATTTTCTAAAAAATTGCATTTTTAGCGTTTTGCCACTTTTCTTTATTATCTCATGTTTAAATTATGACAAATAATATGTTTTTTTAAATCTGAAGATATTATTATTAATACAATTTGTATTTTACCAGTAATTTACTGACAATTATCCAAATAACTGTAATAAATCGTAGAAACATGTCATGTTTCGAAATCTGTAAGAAAACTGTGTAAACCTGTAATTCTTGCAAATTCTAGGCAAATTTTGATAGTTTTGACATTAGTGACAGTTACGTGGTTTTTAGAAGATAATTTAGCTAGGCAGTCACGTGACCATTTTCAAAATAACTGTCATAAATCTCAGAAACATGTTTTGTATCGAATACTGCAAGAAAACTTTTCTAAGCCCTGATTTTTGCAACTTTTAAGCACAGTTTGACAGTCAGAGACAAAATTGCTTGTCGAACCAACTTGAAATGAGAAAATGACTGTTTTAAGCACATTTTTGGAATCGTCATTAAATTTCCTATCTAATAATTGAAAAAACACTACAAAATTATGTACAGTCGGGGAGAAAAGCGGTGTCAAAGTTTCAACTGACCAGAAACACTATGAAAGGACAGTCAGAGACAAAATCGTCTGTAAAACCCTCTTGGAGTAAGAAAATGACTGTTTTTAGCACATTCTTGGAATCGTAATTAAATTTCCTAACTAATAATTTGAAAAAACACCACAAAATTATGTACAGTCGAGGAAAAAAGCGGTGTCATAGTTTCAACTGACAAAAACACAGTATGAAAGGACAGTCAGAGACAAAATCGTCTGTAAAACCCACTTGAAATGAGAAAATGACTGTTTTAAGCACATTTTTGGAATCCTCATTAAATTTTCTATTTAATAATTGGAAAAAAACACCACAAAATTATGTACAGTTCGGGGAGAAAAGTGGTGTCAAAGTTTCAACTGACAAAAACACAGTATGAAAGGACAGTCAAAGACAAAATCGTCTGTAAAACCCACTTGAAATGAGAAAATGACTGTTTTATACACATTTTTGGAATCCTCATTAAATTTCCTATTTAATAATTGGAAAAAAACACCACAAAATTATGTACAGTTCGGGGAGAAAAGTGGTGTCAAAGTTTCAACTGACAGAAAGACAGTATGAAAAGACAGTCAGAGGCAAAATCGCCTGTAAAACCTACTTGAAATGAGAAAATGACTGTTTTAAGCACATTTTTGGAATCCTCATTAAATTTCCTATCTAATAATTTGAAAAAACACCACAAAATTATGTACAGTCGAGGAAAAAAGCGGTGTCATAGTTTCAACTGACAAAAACACAGTATGAAAGGTCAGTCAAAGACAAAATCGTCTGTAAAACCCACTTGAAATGAGAAAATGACTGTTTTAAGCACATTTTTGGAATCCTCATTAAATTTCCTATTTAATAATTGGAAAAAAACACCACAAAATTATGTACAGTTCGGGGAGAAAAGTGGTGTCAAAGTTTCAACTGACAGAAACACAGTATGAAAAGACAGTCAGAGACAAAATCGCCTGTAAAACCCACTTGAAATGAGAAAATGACTGTTTTAAGCACATTTTTGGAATAGTCATTAAATTTCCTATCTAATAATTGGAAAAAAACACCACAAAATTATGAACAGTTCGGGGATAAAAGTGGTGTCAAAGTTTCAACTGACAGAAACACAGTATGAAAAGACAGTCAGAAACAAAATCGCCTGTAAAACCCACTTGAAATGAGAAAATGACTGTTTTAAGCACATTTTTGGAATCCTCATTAAATTTCCTATCAATAACCGGAAAAAACACTACAAGATTTGGTACAGTCAGAAAGAAATGCGGTGTCAAAATTTGAACTGACATAAACACAGTTTAAAAGGACAGTCAGAGACAAAATTGCCTGTAAAACCCACTTAAAATGAGAAAATGACGGTTTTAAGCACATTTTTGGAATCGTCATTAAATTTCCTATCTAATAATTGAAAAAAACACCACAAAGTTATGTACAGTCGGGGTGAAAAGCGGTGTCAAAGTTCCAACTGACAGAAACACAGTATGAAAGGACAGTCAGAGACAAAATCGCCTGTAAAACCCACTTAAAATGAGAAAATGACTGTTTTAAGCACATTTTTGGAATCGTCATTAAATTTCCTAGCTAATAATTGGAAAAAACACCACAAAATTATCTAGAGTCGGGGAGAAAAGCGGTGTCAAAGTTTCAACTGAAAAAAACACAGTATGAAAGGACAGTCAAAGACAAAATCGTCTGTAAAACCCACTTGAAATGAGAAAATGACTGTTTTAAGCACATTTTTGGAATCCTCATTAAATTTCCTATTTAATAATTGGAAAAAAACACCACAAAATTATGTACAGTTCGGGGAGAAAAGTGGTGTCAAAGTTTCAACTGACAGAAACACAGTATGAAAAGACAGTCAGAGGCAAAATCGCCTGTAAAACCCATTTGAAATGAGAAAATGACTGTTTTAAGCACATTTTTGAAATCCTCAGTAAATTTCCTATCAATAACCGGAAAAAACACTACAAGATTTGGTACAGTCAGAAAGAAATGCGGTGTCAAAATTTGAACTGACATAAACACAGTTTAAAAGGACAGTCAGAGACAAAATCGCCTGTAAAACCCACTTAAAATGAGAAAATGACTGTTTTAAGCACATTTTTGGAATCCTCATTAAATTTCCTATCAATAACCGGAAAAAACACTACAAGATTTGGTACAGTCAGAAAGAAATGCGGTGTCAAAATTTGAACTGACATAAACACAGTTTAAAAGGACAGTCAGAGACAAAATCGCCTGTAAAACCCACTTAAAATGAGAAAATGACTGTTTTAAGCACATTTTTGGAATCGTCATTAAATTTCCTATCTAATAATTGGAAAAAACACCACAAAATTATGTACAGTCGAGGAAAAAAGCGGTGTCAAAGTTTCAACTGACAGAAACACAGTATGAAAGGACAGTCAGAGACAAAATCGCCTGTAAAACCCACTTAAAATGAGAAAATGACTGTTTTAAGCACATTTTTGGAATCGTCATTAAATTTCCTATCTAATAATTTGTAAATACACCACAAAACTATGTACAGTTCGGGGAGAAAAGCGGTGTCAAAGTTCCAATTGACAGAAACACAGTATGAAGGGACAGTCAGAGACAAAATCGCCTGTAAAACCCACTTGGAGGAAGAAAATTACTGTTTTAAGAATATTTTTGGAATCCTCATTAAATTTTTTATCAATAACAAGATTTGGTACAGTCAGAAAGAAAAGCGGTGTCAAAATTTGAACTGACATAAACACAGTTTGAAAGGACAGTTAGACCCAAAATCGCCTGTATAACCCACTTGGAGTAAGAAAATAACTATTTTAAGCACATTTTTAGAATCCTTATTAAATTTTCTATCCAGTAACTTAAAAAAACACTATAAAATTTAGTACAGCCATAGAGAAAAGCGGTGTCAAAATTAGATCTACCAGAAACCCAATAATTGTAATTTACCAGTAATTTACTCGTAATTTACCGGTCAAATTTTCCTGATAAAGTAAAATATGTACCTACTTTACCGGTAATTTACCCATCACTAGTAATTAATTATAGTATACTATACATAAATAATGGTAATTTATGGTAATATTTCGAATTTTGGTAAGTTTAATTTGATTTGAGACTTCGATATCTCAAAAGTGGTAAAGCAATAGGCAATACAAACTAAAATGTATGTAAGAGATTTTAATAATTTCTTCTTATTTATGTGCGAAATAAGTCATTGGTAAATGTGTTCTATGAGGCGTAGGGTTAGCAAATTGCTTTGAGAGAAAAATTATTTATTTGTTATATTATACAGGGTGGTTAAAACTTAATTATTTTGGCACAAAATCTGTAAAAGCTGTTTTTTTGAATTCCTGTATATTAATTTGTAAGATAAATGAGCAGCAAAACTGTTTTTACTCGGTGTTTAATATTCTATACCTAAAACTTTTTTTTTCAGTTTTTTTTGATATTGTGAAAAAATTAATTAATCTGTAATCACCCTGTAATTAAATAGCGTACTAATGAAAAGTATAGCAAAAAACTAAACTTTATTGCATGATCAGTAATCCACCAAGTGTACACAAACTGCACTGTTTTTCACCATTTCCGACTTAAATACATATTAGCTTTGGATTGGACTAAGATATAGACCAACCTGTTATTGGTTTAAGCCTGACAATAAATAAAGGCGAATATACTGTTATATAAACACACTAACAATTTTTTAAAATGAAGAAACAGGCTTGGCATTCTGTTAATCTCTACCCGGTATTCCTCTCTAAACTTAATCACGCCAATTTAAA
The DNA here is from genome assembly GCA_018691245.2 of Ips nitidus. Classification (NCBI taxonomy): domain Eukaryota; kingdom Metazoa; phylum Arthropoda; class Insecta; order Coleoptera; family Curculionidae; genus Ips; species Ips nitidus. Next base: position 8,239,696 of record CM042788.1, read on the forward strand.
GAGCTTTTAAGAACTGAAAAATTGGGCCACCGTAAATTACGACCTTCTTGGAAGAATCAGTAAAAGCGTGTGGCCCCTTTTCAACGTATTTAGGGCATGTCGAAACCTTTGCCCAGTCGATCTCTTAACTGGACTGTGACATATTCGACTATTAATGGCCTAAAAGGTCTTTAACGTGGCGTGAAGCTTTAATATCAGTCTCGTTTTCTTAAAAGTTGTAAATCCTAGAAAGTTTCTGGTTGGCAATTGAGCTATTTCAGAAATGGACTGACGACAGTTTTACCGTATAAATGAGCCTCATTACTGCCACAACACACAAAGGGCTTGAACCAGCAAAAAAAATGAAAGCATATAATGGATATAGGCACGAGGACACCGCGCCTTTCCCTTTGTTTAATAAAACTGATAAAAGTTTTGGTTAATTTTATAAAGCAGTTGGCGAAAATAAACATTTAATAAATTTCTACGTTGACAAGTCGATAAGTATCGCACACACACAGCGATATTAGAGTGTCGCGTGGTATTACCACATAACGCCCCGACCATTCTGGATGATAAAGTGCCAGTAAAATGGTTTATTATGGGCTTTTTCTTTCCATGCTAAAACCAGTGACGCCAATTTGACGAAAATATTCCCAGTTTTACAGGCAAATGAATCTAATAGTATAATAATCTATATTACTCGACGAGAATGAAAAATATGTGTATCAAAGGAGAGCCAAAAAGGTAAGTTTGGTTAGCTACGTAATTTAGAGACACCCTGTATAGATACAATGTATCTAGAAATATTGTAGACGTATCTATCAATTTCAAGTTTTCTTCTTTTTCTTTGAAAGCTAAAAATAGAGCTTGTATTGGGGTGGTCTAAATTCAATCAATAACCCTGTACCCTGAATTTTTTCACAAGTGTGGTATTAGAAAATTTGAAGTTGATGATGGTATCTAAAAAACGAAACGTTGTAGCTAAATACTAACATTATTTTCTTGAATAGCATAAAAAATTGCTTCCAGAAGGGGCTATCAATTTTCCAAAATAATTAATAATAAAGTGGTAAAAAAATAAAATAGAAATTGGACTTTTTCGGTTTTTGTCGGATATCTCAGGATGTAAATAATTTTTTTTTAATTTTTTTTTACCAAATTATTTAGCAATCAAATTCGCAACTTTGCCTCCATTTATCTTAAGCTCTATCTACTATAGTTTCTGAGATACCAATGCTAATGCATCGAATTTGTAACACCCTGTATATTAATAAAGAACTCTCGCATTACGGATCTGAAAATTATTTTTTTTTTAATTAAAAATTGCCTATGCTAGTAAATAGTTTTGGTTATTTAGTTGGTTATTATTAATTTAAACTTAAAAATAACATAAAAAATCAGTTTTTCTGCAGTACCAAAAATAAAAGAGTAAAATAAAATAAAGTAAATTCTGATGTTAGGAAAAAAAATGGAAACTGTAACTTTACTTGAATTCCTTTTGTTCTTATGATTAAATCACACAGTTTTCATAGACCTTTTTACTATAAAAATACAGGGTGGTCAAAAAAGGCATTGCTGCAGGTTCATTAATTGAGTGACCTTGTAACGATCAAAATAACATAGTTGACAAAACTGTCGAATTTTAATTTCAATTTAGTTCATCCTATTTTATAGGACAACTCTAATATTTGGTATTTCCAGTCTACAGGGTGATAAAAAAATTACCCTCTAAGTGTCGAGTATAACTAAGTTGTAGAGTATTTAAGTGTCAAATGTCAGATGAATTTAATCCGTGATTAATATTAAATATTTCTGTAATTTTCATTATTTATATAACTATATACAGGTTGGTCAAAATAGGATTTGATAAGTCACAAAATTTCAATTGAATTGAAGTAAAAAACGATAAAAAAATCAAGTTTTGGCCAAACCTGTATAGTTTACAAATTAATTCAATTTGTAATCTGATCTTGACAATTTCTACTTTAACAGTTGGAAACTCAGTTATTCAGTATGCATATTAGATTAAAGCTCTTTAACGTACTTTATACGATTATTCTGTGTAATTTTATGTAGAAAATAGCAAAGAAATACGATTGAATTTTGATAATTTCCACTTAGCTCGGATATTTTGACAGTTACAAAAAGACCAAATATGTCAATTTGCATCAAATCACCTTTTGATCACTCAGTATATTGTTTCCAATTTAACGTAACTATTGTTATTTTGATAATAGTTACAGGGTGACTCAATATATGAAGCTCTTAATCTCTAATCTACAGGGTGATCCAGTTTTAAATGTCAATAATTCACCATTCGATAGCCCATCAAAAAATAAGTTGACATGCATTATGTCATTTTCCTGAAATATGCTTCCTAAGGCAAATGGACTTGGACACCAAAAAGTGACCCTAAACCAATGAAAAGTGACATCAAAAGCCTAAAATTTTAATTTTAAGTCACATCACATTACAGTTCAATATTTTAGTCTTGAAAATAGTCTTAAATACAGGATATTGACATTAGATTCATAAAAATTGACTTTGCTTTTCATTTTCTTACAACTCTGGACTATTTTTAGGGCTTTAAAACTGCTTTAAAAATCGAGTTTTAAGGCTATCTTCACCAAGTTTTTGACATCAAATTTAAAAGACAATTTTTACATGTTTCATAAGCTTAAAATTGTCATTTCAAGATTTGTCACTATTAAATTGACTTCTAGACACTTCAGTGTTAAAAATTCGAGCATTTCGTAAAAATCTAGAGTGTTTTTAGTGCTTTAAGGCTGTTTTCAGCTTAAAAAATCGAGTTTCAAGACTATTTTCATAAAGTTTTTGACTTATCAGGCCTGAAAGCCAGTTTGTACACTGTCCATAGTGTTGAAAATGTCATTTCAAGCTTCCTCACTATTAAATTCACTTCTACACTCATCGGTGCAAAAAATTGGAAGCACTTCTAAGAAATTCGTACTGTTTTTAGTGCTTTAAGACTGAAAAATCAAGTTTAAAATTATTATTTATAATATAAGACTCTTCAGTGATGAAAGTAAAAAATGTTGGCACTAAATGCTACAATATTAGTCTTGAACAATTATTTTTAGAATTGAATTAGTTCGAAAATTTAGTTTGGACTAAATTTGAGTCTAGGCACTAAATTTTTTCTAGAGTCCTGAAATAATTTTTTATGCGCCACAATCTTAATTTCCACTGACTGTTTTTAGTGCTTAAAAAAATCTGTTCTGTTTTTAGTAGCAAAAAAACGATTTTTTAAACTGAAATTTGGTGGTCTGTGCCTTCCTTAGGAAGCGTTCTTCAGGAAAATGACACAATGCATGTCAACTTATTTTTTGATGGGCGAATGGTGAATTATTGACATTTAAAACTGAACCACTCTGTATAGTGAGTTATAGCAAGATCTGACTAATTTAAAAAACTCTAATGTGGTTAGGGACGAAGTTAGCTTGGCACAAATCACTTAACAAATAACATTTATGTTCTGTTTACACAATATTGGCAAGTAAAAATGAACTATAACGGTATTAAACTTTTTTTATGTCAAAAATGTATTTGTGAAGGTTTCTAGACTTCTATCTTTTTTCTGTATCTAAGTATTTTAAACAGTACTTGGCAACACTCTTGAAAACCCATTTTTCTCTATCCCAACCAATTTAACACAAATTAGTATGCAATCCCTTAAAACAGGCTGAAAATTTCACGACCAGAGAGAAAGAAAAAAATTTTAATAAATGACGTGTTTTTATACACTTAATGCCATTTTCAAATTACAGTTTATCAACAAATTAAATTCTTGTAATCGCGTTTATTATTCACGAAGGCCGACGGAAAAAAGAGAGGAGCAAAATACCGGGCAGAATTTTTCTAAATTGTCGGTTTTAAATTATTCACGAGTCGGGGGTCTTATGAATAATGTTGTAACGCGACGAAATGCGGTTAGTACAGTTTTTCTTGGGTATAAACTGGACGGAAGTAGACGGCTTTTTACACTACCAGACTCTGGCTTTTTGCCTTGGCAATCTATGGAATGGCATATCCATTATTAATGAATTACTAGCAGTATACATATCCTGGAAAATAAAAATTTTATATTCAGGTCTGATAAAGTTGAACTTTGTTGTTTCTGTACATTTCAAAGAGTAGAGTTTGAGTTTGAGAGTGAAAGCAGTCTGAGTTATGTCAAGCCCAAAAATTATTTCATAGTTTTATTATTTAATGAGCATTCTAAATAACAAGAAATTATTTTTGGTATTGAGACATAACTTAAAAATCTGGTAAAAGTTATGTTCTGCATTCAGCTGGATTCGAACCAACGACCTATACCTTTCCGGGGTTGGAACAAACATTTTAACTAATTTTTAATTTATGTCCCAACGAACACGTTTCTACAAAAAAAAATATTGTTAAACAAAAATTGTAGGTGGGGCAAAAAATATCAATTAAAATTTCTGAGAAAATCTCGAAAAAAATGGGTTCTTCGGGTTTTGCTTTAAATTTTGTTTCCAAAAATGTGCTTAAAAAAAATGATCCGGTCACTAAAAGTGGATCTTACAATCGACTTTGATAAATAAAGGGCAGTCTGCCACAATCATATCAATTTTATAGTTCGAATTTTGACAACGCTTTCCTTCCATACTGTACCGAATTTTGTAGTGTTTCTTGAAAGTTATTGGATAGAAAATTTACTCAAGATTCCAGTAGTGTGCTTAAAAAGGTGTTCCGGTCACTATAAGTGGGTTTTACAATCGATTTTGTCACAGACTGCCCTTTATTTATCAAACATATCAATTTTATTGCTCGAATTTTGACAACGCTTTCCTTCCATACCGTACCGAATTTTGTAGTGTTTTTTGTAAGTTGTTGTATAGGAAATTTAATCAGGATCCTACGAAGGCGTAGAAGGACCACAAACATTTTTTTTCTTAAATTCCTCGGAATTTGGTTAAATTCCGACTTCAAACTCGGAATTTAGTTGAATTCCGACTTCAAACTCGAAATTTAATTAAATTCCGACTTAAAACTCGGAATTTAGTTAAATTCCGACTTCCAACTCAGAATTTACATTGTCACATTGCAAAAGCTTTTCAAACCAAATTAGACAAAATTTTTCTGTTTGGCAACATTGCAAACATTCTTCGAAGCAAATTAGTAAAATTTGTTAACTTTGGCTACATTGCAAACACACTTCAAAGAAATTAGCAAAATTGCAAGGACACTTTTGGGGACATTTGCAAGGACAGTTTGAACTTGAAACACTCTTCAAACCAAAATTGTAAAATTTGTCAGTTTGATAACATTGCATATACTCTTCAACCCAAATTAGTCAGTTTGGCAACATTGCAAACACTCTTTCATCTTAATTAGTAGAATTTGTTAATTTGTCAACATTGCAAAAACACTCTTCGAACCAAAATAGTAGAATTTGTCAGTTTGACAACATTGCAACTAAATTCCGAGTTTGAAGTCGGAATTTAACTAATTTCCGAGTTCGAAGTCGGAATTTAGTTAATTTCCGAGTTTGAAGTCGGAATTTAGTTAATTTCCGAGTTCGAAGTCGGAATTTAGTTAATTTCTGAGTAGTTTCGAATTTTTTTGTGTTTTTCTAGAGTATTGGATAGGAAATTTAATGAGCAGTTCAAAAATTTCCTTAAAAATGTGATCTGGTCAGTGAAAGTAGGTTTTACAAGCGATTTTGTTGCGGACTGTCCTTTAAACCGTCAATTGTAGTGTTCAAATTTTTACAACCCTTTTCTCCCAGTCTACACCAAACTGCTTGATGTTTCTTTTTAGGTTATTGGATAGGAAATTTGACAGAGATTCTAAAAATGTGCTTAAAAAAGTGATCAGGTGACTACAAGTGGGTTTTGCAAGCGATTACTGTCCTTTATTTATCAAACATATCAATTTTATAGTTCAAATTTTGACAACGCTTTCCTTCCATACTGTACCGTATTTAGTGTAGCTTGTAGTGTTTTTTGTAAGTTATTGGACAGGAATTTTAATCAGGATTCCAATAATGTGCTTAAAAAGGTGATCCGGTTACTATAAGTGAGTTTTACAAGCGATTTTGTTACAGAATGTCCTTTAAATCGTCATTTTTACAGTTCAAACTTTGACAGCGCTTTTCTTTCTAATTGTTTCGATTTTTTTTGTATTTTTCTAGAGTATTGAATAGGAAATTTAATGAGCAGTTCAAAAATTTTCTTAAAAATCTGATCCGGTCAGTGAAAGTGGTTTTGACAAGCGATTTTTTCGCTGACTGTCCTTTAAACCGTCAATTTTAGTGTTCAAATTTTTACAACCTTTTTCTCCCAGTCTATACCAAACTGTTTGATGTTTCTTTTTAGGTTATTGGATAGGAAATTTGACAGGGATTCCAAAAATGTGCTTAAAAGAGTGATCAGGTGACTACAAGTGGGTTTTGCAAGCGATTTTGTCGCAGACTGCCCTTTATTTATCAAACATATCAATTTTATAGTTCAAATTTTGACAACGCTTTCCTTCCATACTGTACCGAATTTTGTAGTGTTTTTTTGTAGGTTATTGGATAGGAAATTTAATCAGGATTCCAATAATGTGCTTAAAAAGGTGATCCGGTCACTACAAGTGGGTTTTACAATCGATTTTGTTACAGACTGTCCTTAAATCGCCATTTTTACAGTTCAGACTTTGACAGCGCTTTTCTTTCTAATTGTTTCGATTTTTTTGTGTTTTTCTAGAGTATTGGATAGGAAATTTAATGAGCAGTTCAAAAATTTTCTTAAAAATGTGATCCGGTCAGTGAAAGTAGGTTTGACAAGCGATTTTGTCGCTGACTGTCCTTTAAACCGTCAATTTTAGTGTTCAAATTTTTACAACCCTTTTCTCCCAGTCTATACCAAACTGTTTGATGTTTCTTTTTAGGTTATTGGATAGGAAATTTTACAGGGATACCAAAAATGTGCTTAAAAGAGTGATCAAGTGACTACAAGTTGGTTTTGCAAGCGATTTTGTCGCAGACTGCCCTTTATTTATCAAACATATCAATTTTATTGTTCGAATTTTGACAACGCTTTCCTTCCATACTGTACCGAATTTTGTAGTGTTTTTTTGTAGGTTATTGGATAGGAAATTTAATCAGGATTCCAATAATGTGCTTAAAAAGGTGATCCGGTCACTACAAGTGGGTTTTACAATCGATTTTGTTACAGACTGTCCTTAAATCGCCATTTTTACAGTTCAGACTTTGACAGCGCTTTTCTTTCTAATTGTTTCGAATTTTTTTGTGTTTTTCTAGAGTATTGGATAGGAAATTTAATGAGCAGTTCAAAAATTTTCTTAAAAATGTGATCCGGTCAGTGAAAGTAGGTTTTACAAGCGATTTTGTTGCGGGCTGTCCTTTAAACCGTCAATTGTAGTGTTAAAATTTTTACAACCCTTTTCTCCCAGTCTACATCAAACTGCTTGATGTTTTTTTTAGGTTATTGGATAGGAAATTTGACAGGGATGCCAAAAATGTGCTTAAAAAAGTGATCAGGTGACTACAAGTGGGTTTTGTAAGCGATTTTGTCGCAGACTGCCTTTTAAACCGTCAATTTTACTGTTTAAATTTTGACGGCGCTTTCCTCCCTGACTGTATCCAGTATTTTAATGTCTTCTTAGGTTAGGTTAGGTTAGGTTAGGTTATGGGACAGGTTAGTTCTTAGGTTATGGGACAGAAAATTTAATGAGAATTCTAAAAATGTGCTTAAAAATGTGATCCTTTTACAAAATTTTATATTAGCAGCTGAGAAACATCAGGCAATGGACAGGGATTTGTAAGGCTGGTAAGCTTTTCAGATTGGCAGAGAATAGGAAGCACTCTCCACAGTAATAGCCAGCGTCCGGAGGACCGGACAAGGCAGATGAAAAGTGAAATAAAGATTATGATTAATAGATGATTCTCAATATTGAGATTATAAAACAAAGATTATAAAAACTGTATCTTTTTCATTAAACGACTGTATTCAACTTCAAATTAACCGCTTTAGCATCATTCATCAACGAATATCAATACAAGTAATTGAGTATTCAGCTTGGCACTCAATAAACTTATAACTCACGGGCGATGACTACCAAGCTCGTGGGTAATGAATTACGATCATTTAATATCTGTGACCAGTTTGAGGTTTCTGTACTGCATTAATTGTGTGGCAACAAATGCAGTAAATTGTTGCTTGAACCGTTTTTTGTTAATAAAGCGATCAAATTAACGCACGTTTCCACCCACGAGGCTGTTACAACTCAAGGACCAGTTGAAATCCGTCGAGCTAAGCCCCATTCTGGCTCTGACTGGGACAAATCGGACTGACACCGGTTATTTAAATCACTGTCGAGTTCCATTCGAACGGATTAAAACGCAAGAAGAAACCAAACGAAGTCGCCCCGTAGGTGTTAAATTTATGTCGAGAACGGCCGCCATTTTTTTTTTCTTTTACATATAAATATTTATTACAGGTACACACAAGCGAATTAAGCCGTGTCAAAAGTTGCACAGAGGGGCAAAGGGGGAGCTGGGGCATGACAAAAACTCTCCGTCATTAAAATTTCCCGGATCGCGGCAGTTATCTTCGGGCTTTCGCTCGGTTTATTATTTATTTGTCATTGTATCCGCAATTCCCATTGTTAATTAGTATAATTATGAAATAATTTCTGCGGAGCGCACGGTGAACCGCCTTGAAGATAGCCACCCATTAAGAAATACCTAATACCCGACATACCCTCTGGTATTTGTCGGACCACCACACCGCTATAAATTATTATTTTATTTCAAGTACCGACCTTAATTATTATTGGTACATACCAGTAATAAGCCAATCTATACAGGGTGGATCACGGTGATCTTTTTTTTAAATGTCCAAGTTGAATTCAGCAGATGTCAGATTTTTCAAAAAGTGATATACATAAGTATTTTTTACCAACCAAACCAACTGGTTAATCAGGTTAGAAAACGCTTTCTGGTAAGTCCACAGTAGTATTTGCGTAAATCACAGCACTGGTTGTACTTTGTGATTGGTCAAGTGTCTTAACATCACAAAAACTAAATTGATGGTCATCAGTAAACCGGAATTAAATACCACCAACCTTACAATCAACGGTCAAGCAATTGCAAATGTCCACAATTAAATATCTGGAAGCTAACCTCAATGAGAAACTGCAAGAACTACGTATCTAAAACCTGTGTTCGGAGTGGAAACATGGTCACTCAAGGAACGAATGGAAGCATTTGAAATGTGGACACACGAAGAATGCTTCGGATCTCCTGGACAGAGCGCAAGTCAAACGAAGATGTCTTGCAGAGAGCTAGGATAGAGAGAGAACTCCTAAATATCGTAAAACAACCAAAAACTTCTTATCTGGGCCACATACTTGGGGACAGTGGATACTTTATACCGAAGCTTATCATCCAGGGCAAAATTGAAGGAAGACGTAGGTCGAGATGTAAAGAACATTCCTGGCTTGCAATATCAGAGAATGGGGTGGGATACACACACACACTTGTCATTCTTGCATAAGAGACGAGAAGGAGAAGAAGATTGGGCAAGAAGAACATTTTTTGTTACATTGAAATCGATGTAACACCTCTTGGTTTATGTCGAGAAAGCGCTGGAAAAGAACGTTGATCCCAAAAAAGTGCCTCTCGTGTTCCAAGTCTTTTGCAATGTGTTGCTTATGTCTTCCTCTAGTCTTCTGTAAATTCTTTTGTGAATGATCTTTAAGAACAACTTCAAGGTGTGGCTTATAAGTGGAATGGTTTGGTAATCTGAGCATTCTCGTGAGTTTCATCATCATCATCATCAAACAGCTAACCTAGTCCACTACTGGACACAAGGCTACCCTAGCATTTTCCATCTAGTGCGGTCCTGTGCTGCGCTTAACCAGTTACTTTCCACTTTCCTGAGACCATTCGTCCAACGAGTTGGAGGTCTTCCTCGACTTCTTAACGCCTCAGGTCGGGGACGCTGCCCAAGCCCACTTCATAGTAGCTATTCTTCATCCCAGGTATTTCACATGATCTTTAAGCTTGATTGTGATAACGCCTGAACTGTCTCCTTTCCCGTTTAGCACCAGAAGTTTTGTTTTGTGAACGGCAAGTTCCAGGTGGTTGCTCGCCAACCATGCGACTACCATTTGAGTTGTTGTGTCCCAATTCGTATCTGTCTTCAGCATTGATGATCGTTGCTAAGTCGTCTGCGTATCCGATAGCTTCTACACCTTCTGGGAAAGACAGCCTGAGCAAAGGGTCGTAAAGGATATTCCAGAGGAAGAGCATCGACAAGCTGTGTCTGATATTTTTGTCCACCACCACCCTGTCGGTAAAGTAGTCTACCACCAAGTTAATCAAATAGCGAGGTGTGTTTCTGTTTTCCAACGTACCGATTATCCCACCCCAAGAGGCGCTGTTAAAAGCGTTTTTTACGTCAAAACTGATCATAACTGACCACTTTTAACCCTTGCCGTAAGGTTTCTGCAGCTCTAGCACACATTCTATGGCGTGTATGGTGCTCCTGTATTTTATGAAGTCGTACTGGTTTTCTGAGAGTCCCACCACCTGCTCCAATCTGCCTTTGATAAGGTGCTCAAATAATTTGGCCAGTGAGTTGATCAGACACAGTAGCCTGAAAGAGCGGTCCAAGATGGAGGTTTCCCGGGTTTCTGAAGGAATATCAAGGTTGCCCTCTTCCAGCATCTTGGTAACTGTTGTTTATTAAGAGTCGCGTTCATGGACTCCAGGACATCTTCAGGCACCAGCCCGACCAGGCTCTGGACAAGCTCGGCAGGGACCCCATCCGGACCCGGAGTGAAGCTTCATCTAGTCTCTTGAGTTTAGTTTCTTGGATATAAGGACAAAAGTGGATGATAGTCATTGTTTAGGAATATCAATGCAGTTAAAGAGAATAATCAAATACATCATCATCAAAGAGTTTGATAAAGCTCCAAGGCTGTACTATTTATGATTTTAATATTTTTACAGTGCACACTGCTTGATCCTAAGATTGGTTTTGAAGGTTTTTCATCATCGAATAGTTCCGACAGGTATAAGCTTTCCACCTTTCAAGTTTGTGTCCCACTTCAGTTATACGCCCATTTGTATCTTTGATCATATTACTAGCTGCCTTGACCTTATTACATCCAGCTATTTTCTTAACCTTTTTATGGATGTGAAAGTTGTTAAATTCTATTTCTAGTATTTCTATTTCCTCACATTGAACTTCTTCTGGTTCTAAAATCAAAAACTGCTTTTGACAAAAATTATGAAATAGCTTTGAATTGGATACATATGAGATCATACATTCAATATGTCTAGAATTTGACATACCATCCAAAGTTCTATTTTATTTGTGTCTATTTTAGGTACAACCAAAAGTTAATTTTTAAAGTATTGGGATACTTAACAATACTGCAGCCATTCATCGTTGTCCACCGTGTAGATTAGTATCCTGTAACTCGGTGCACAACGACTATTTTTTGTTTCCAAGATGTGCGTGCTTGGGAATCACTTTTGATTAGACACCATAAACATGTCGCATGCTTTGTTGCCACGCAAGTTGCAAAAACGCAACAAACCGTCAAACATGGAAGACAATGAGTTGAAGAATTTCGCCTCATAAATATCGACTAATTAACTTCGAAAAAGCGACGCTTTTACCAGAAAGATAACAACGCCGGTAGTTTAATGAGCCGTACATCAAAGCGGCTCCTGCAGTTTCAAAGCGTCATTTGACAAACTGACGCCTTATTAACTGAAGCAAAAGGTGCACGAAACCATCTCAGTTTTGGGACAAAAATATAACTAATTACCCGCCTTGCTGAACAGCGCCATGGTATGTCTTTCAGCTTGGGAGGGTTGCAAGTTAAAAATACCGAAACTAGGTTTTAGTTCATTACTACACAAGTTTAAATCCTAAATTCTGGGAAAATGCAGCCTGAAAGTTAATTAAGATGTCATTGATGTGAGCAAAGCTGTCGTAACTAATGTTTAATGTGATAATAATAAAATAGTTTTGATTGTTGCCTTTTTATAAATTTTTTATTTATATAATTTCTACAGGGTGTCTCACGACGAAAGACATCGATCGATATAAGAAAAACTACCAATAGATATTTTTTCGAAATTAGTAAGGTCAGCATGCCCATTCCAACTAAGATATTTTACCAGAAGTAGATACCAACTTGCTTGTTTTAAATATAACACCCAGTACATTATTATACTTTTAAATACTAATCAGTTTTAAATATTTTTTCTACGAATGTTTGCAAATAAGCTACTTTGCATACGTAAAAGTGTGTGCAAAGTGGCACTTTCCCGCACACTATGCGGGAAAAATTTTTTTCCGCACACTTTTTAAAATGCTGATTATACCTTGCAACAGTGGTTTTATATAGACTATTATACATAAAATTTGCTTAGAATTTTGCGTAGAATTCAAAAATGTAATAATATTCAGGGGTTTCATATAAAAAACACGACTTTTTTCACATTATTCTTCCGTACAGTTTAGGTAAATAAACCACCTTGTCTCTGTCTTTGAAAATGAGGCTTGTTTCCTTAGAAACCAAAGCTCATTGTCAAACAACGCATTTATATGCAATTTAAAGTCTACAACAGTGTTTATTCTTACTTATTTAAGTTAAAAAAACTATTTTAATAATGGATATAACTGAAGATGAACTTCCGGAAGATGTTCTAAAAGCCGCCAACATGGCTAGTTTGCAATTGCTGCCTCTCAAATCGCGAGAAAAATACGAGAAACAGTACGAGTTGTTTACCCAATGGTGCGAACAAAAGGGGATAAAAACCTTAAAGGAAGAGGTACTTTTAGCGTATTTTGTTACTTTAAGCAAAGAATTCAAACCTAACACAATGTGGTCAAAGTATTCAATGCTCAAAAATGTAATAAAAATAAAAAGAGACATCGATATCGGTGAATTTTATAAGCTCACTGCATTTCTGAAAAAGCAGAATGTTGGTTTTAAACCTAAAAAGGCGAAAATTTTTACAAAAGAAGAAATATTCAGTTTTATGAACTCCGCACCAGATGAGCTAGCCAATTTAACCACTACAGATATTGAAGACAAAGGAAACCTCATAATTGTTAAAATTAGGGATTCCAAAAATCATACAGCAAGAAACTTTATAATATCAGAAGAAGTTCATAACGGAACCTACCTGCAACTGTACAGAAGATACACCGGCCTACGTCCAAAAAAGTCAAACAATCGTTTTTTCCTAGTTTACAGAAAAAGTAAATGTTTTTCGCAAAGTGTTGGAGTAAACAGTTTTGGAAAAATGCCTTCTGAAATAGCTATTTTTTTGAAGTTGCCAAATCCAGAACTCTACACAGGGCACAGTTATCGTCGATCATCGGCAACGTTCCTGGCCGATTCTGGAGAAGGAATCACTGACATAAAACGCTTGGGGGGTTGGAAATCGACTACGGTAGCTGAAGAATACATTGATGAATCCACAAGTTATAAAAAAGGATTAAGTAACAAAATTCTGACCTTCAATCCTAAAGAAAGTGAAGCAGTTCCAAGTACCAGTATTTTACCTTCAGTTGCTCAATCTGCGATCAATTTAAAAAACGCGACCAACTGTACATTTAACATTAATGTTGTTAATAACAATAAATAGTTATAAGTTGTTGTTTTTAATATCAATAAAAATTAAAAACAAAATGTATAGATATTTCATTCGTAGAAAAAATATGGTTCCTAACACGTGTGCAAAGTAGTTTTCCCGCACTTGAAGCTTATCCTAACTGCTTTCGCGTGTGGGAAAACATAACTTTGCGCACTGAATAGGAAAACTACTATTTTATGATTCATAACCTATATCTATCTGCAACAGTTTTTAAGCTACTGACGTTTGAAATATGACATTTTCAGATTTTGGAGAGTCATATAGCTCCTAATCAGAATAAGATAGAGCAAATGGTTTTCCTATGGTCAGTTATAGATTTACCACACCTGTATATTTTATACCTCGTATAGCTTACAGTTTCAATAAAGCCCATATTGTTTGTTTTACTATAACGACACAGCAATAAATAAAAATACTGAAAATTTCAATAATATAGGTCGATAAACATTTATTTTCTCTAAAATAAATCAGAAGAAAACTGGTTCTTAAAACTGGATTTATTGTTTTTGGCCGACCTTTAAACAATTTCCGTAACGTGTCCGAATACAAATTTCCCCCTTCGCCCATCTATAAAAATAAATCCGTCTATTTAGAGGGCTGAAATCCATCCATGGCATTATCCTGGTTCGGGGAAAAAAAATTGCGAGGGCCGTTTATCGAACGAAAACCAGAATTCTGGGTATTACTGGGGCTACCGTTGACTGAATTTATTGTCCTAAATTTGACCCAATAAAATAATAAAAATGTGCCGCCCGTCAGCGTTATTTACGACACCGTGTATAAATGAGAATTAGTTTCGCCCCCTGGTTGGCAATGTGGGGGGGTTATTGAAGTATGGAAATGTGGCTGGAAAGTCCGGATTTTGTTGGTTTTTTTTTTATTATGGGCAGTATTGATTTTGGGTGGGTTTTTGGGGTGAATATCCATTAGCTGTAAATCGTTCGAGCCAATTGAATACTTAGAAATATTGCTGAAATATCGTGATTATTTTTTACTTAGTCATGACCATTCTTAGAGCTTTATTGTTGGTTTGTTTGAAAAGGGGATTGCCGCACGTGTGTGTTTTTTTTACCTCTATTCAAATAATTTGTTATTTCCATTTTTATAGCATATTAACTAGTGTTTCCCATAAGTAAATATGCCTTAGAGCACGTGTGCATTATACTTTACCTAAGACCAAGTGTAAAGTCCTGTTCTCGCAACTCACATAATTCAGAATATTTTCTTCTCATGAAAGAAGTATTAACATTTAGACCGGTTATTTACCGGTAAGGTAAAGTAAAATTATTGGAAAAGTAAGATTCAGTGTGACAGGAAAATTTACCAATTTTACCAGTAAATTCCAATTTGACCAGTAAATTTATGGGTCTAACTGAAATTTGCTTGAAATATATCACTTTCCTGTCATGGCTGTCATTAACTTCATTAAAGTAATTTTCGGTCAATATTGTCAAAATAAAATCCTGAAAATAAAGACTGATTTGATTTGTTATTTATTGTTTTAGAGATTTTGGTTTATCAAGAATAAAAAATAAATGAAATTAAACTTTTCTGACAAAGTGATTCTTGTACCAAATGAGTTCCAATCTTATAACTTTTTTATGAATAAGTAGCACTTTTCTTTATTATCTCATATTTAAATTATAACAAATAATATGTTTTTGAGATGAGAAAAGTGACGCGAATCAGAAGATATTAATATATTAACAGAATGTAATTTAGCATTAATCTCGGCAGTAATTACAATTGTCCAAATAACTGTAATAAATCTCAGAAACACGTCTTGTTTCGAAATCTGTAAGAAAACGGTGTTAAACTGTGATTCTTGCAAATTATATGCAAGTTTTGACAGTTTTGATATTAGTGGTGGTTTCTGAAGGATAATTTAGCTAGGAAGTCACGTGACCACTCAAAATAACTGTCATAAATCTCAGAAACACGTTTTGTACCGAATACTGCAAGCAAAACTCCAAAACTTTTCTAAACCCTGATTTTTGCATCCTTTGAGCACATATTGACAGTCAGATATAAAATTGCCTGTCAAACCCACTTGGAGTGAGAAAATGACTGATTTAAGCACATTTTTGAAATCTTTATTAAATTTCCTATAAAACAACCTGAAAAAACAGTACAAAATTTGTTACAGTCAAAGAAAACAAGCGGTGTCTTTTTAACTGAAAGAAACACAGTTTGAAAAGAGAGTCCGGATGCAAAATCGCGTGTAAAACCCACTTTCAGTAAGAAAATGACTGTTTTAAGCACATTTTTCGAATCCTCATTAAATTTCCTATCCAATAACCTGACTAAACACTAAAAATTTGGTACAGCCAGGGAGAAAAGCTGTGTTAAAATTTGAACTGACAGAAACACAGTTTGGAAAGGCAGTCAGAGACAAAAACGCGTGTAAAACCCACTTGTAGTAAGAAAATAATGGTTTTAAACACATTTTTGAAATCCTCATTAAATTTCCTATCCAACAATCTAAAAGAACACTACAGGATTTCGTACAGCCATGGAGAAAAGCGGTGTCAAAATTTTAACTGACAGAAACACAGTTTAAAAGGACAGTCAGAGACAAAATCGCGAATAAAACCCACTTGTAGTAAGATAATGACTGTTTTAAGCACATTTTTGGAATCCTTATTAAATTTTCTATCCAATGACCTAAAAAATCACCACAAAATTTGGAACAATAAGGGAGAAAAGCTGTGTCAAAGTTTGAAATGACAGAACGATAGTTTGAAAGAACAGTCAGAGACAAAATCGCGAATAAAACCTCTTGTAGTAAGATAATGACTGTTTTAAGCACATTTTTGGAATCCTTATTAAATTTTCTATCCAATGACCTAAAAAATCAACGACAAAAAAAAGCACTACAGAACGATTTTTGAAAGGACAGTACAGCGAATAAAACCCACTGGTAAGAGAAAAGCGGTAAAATTTTAACTGACAGAAACATAGTTTCAAAAGGCAGTCAGAGACAAAAACGCGTGTAAAACCCACTTGTAGTAAGAAAATAATGGTTTTAAGCACATTTTTTAAATACTCATTAAATTTCCTATCCAATAAACTAAAAAACACTACAGGATTTCGTACAGCCATAGAGAAAAGCGGGGTCAAAATTTTAACTGACAGAAACACAGTTTAAAAGGATAGTCAGAGACAAAATCGCTTGTAAAACCCACTTGTAGTAAAATAATGACTGTTTTACGCACATTTTTGGAATCCTTATTAAATTTCCTATCTAATGACTTAAAAAAGCTTTACAAAATATGGAACAAGCAGCATGTATGCTGGAGATTGACAAAAGTAGCAATAAAATAGTGATATTTAGTTTTTAAATTTTATGTTCAATAAATGGGTTTTTTAATTGAAGAGATTCCAAGGAAGTATTTCTTTATAGACGAAGAATAATTGAGAAATAGACAACTATAGACACACTTTTTGTTTTGGTAATTTTTAAAAATGGAAAAACAGAGTGAAAATGGCAAAAGAAAAGTTGAAAATTGATCTTAAATGACTCTAGAAATACTCTAGAATCGATTTCCATGAAATGAAACATTTTGAAAAATTTTTAAAAAGAAAAACAAACATTAATTTCTATGAACAAAAAATCCAAAAAGAATGAAAATAACATATAGGTATGTAATTTTATAGTCAGTTAGTAACACTAATTTTGTTACAATAATTTAAAGAACAATTCCAGTTTTTTTCGAATTCCAACCTAAAATTGAAACAAACAAGCGTTGAATACCATTTAAATAAAGACCATTAATAGTCCTTGATAAAAAATGAAGTTGATGATAAATACCAAAAAACAGAAACGTCTCTTTCATTGTTTTTGAGAGAAAAAATTTGTGACACCGTGTATATAACAAAAATCTCCTCTTCTTTATAAAACACTGGTTCAAATTTACTTGCAAATGCTATTGTTTTGAAACTCGAAGACTGCTGTTGCAAAATTCCTAGGACTTGTCAACTAAAGGTATGAGTAATCAAAAGGCATAATTTTCCCACAGAAACCTCTTATCTAGCCATAAAGAACGGCACAACCGACATGTAAACATCGGATTGTTTATAGTTGAGTTTGATTTCGTCGTAAACGAGTTTAATTCTGTTCCCACCCTATATTAATTCGCTCCGGTTGATTTCTCGACCGATGTATCGTGTTGCGGACACTTAATACGCTTTGGTAAGGAAAATGCCATCAGGTAATATAAAACTAATGCCCCGGCCCGGTGTTCTTCCACGATCATTTTTCTACTGCTCGACCAAGTAGCAGTGGTATCATCTCTTATACTACACAGAGACTAACTAGCCCCAAGTCCAAAATGATTTTTCAATCATAAAGTATATTTTTTGAGCAGATTTACAATATGTTGCAAAAAACCTAAATTCTTTCCAGTCATATACCTACAACACGGTATCATCCGCAAACATTTCTATGCTTGCAACTACTTGTGGAATGAGCTGTTGTTGAATAATAATTTGATTATCTCAAAATAACTTAAAAACGTAAAATTACTTTCCTATAGACTTTCTATATGTCTCCGATCTTCTTTTTGAAAATATCTGAGAAATATCATGTGGATAAAGTCACAATGTTCTTGCAACCGCTACTTCCAACACCTTTTTATAAACAGGTAATTATGAGTTTGTTTAGACATTTTCCATATCAGAGATACGTATTTTCTATAATCAATAGACGGTTACCAGCATTACAACATCACAAAATGACAATTACCAAAAATTTGTAATAACAACAAAAATGTTGGAGGTTGCAGTTAATACTTCTTTCGGTGAGACATTTTCTGGAATGTCATTAATGCCACTAAATGCTAATTACTGCTACTAAAAGGTTAATATCTTGCGCTACAAGAAACTATTCATATACTGTTTCACCAGAATGTAAAATGTAGATAGAATGCAAAGTTACTAACATAGAAGCAAAATTTTTATTTTAAATGTTTCACATAACTAACCAAATGTTTATTAATCCAGGAATATTCAATTTTCGTCTGACTGCATCTATCCAAATCACCCATATTCTTGTCAAGTTCAACGGATTCTCTAGAAATTATAAGTATTTGTAATAAAATTATTTTGAAGTGAAATCGTTATTACACACACTAAGTAGTACACTAAGTTGTCCAGATAATAAGATATCACCAATAATTTTGTTGAAAAGAATTATTGCCATTTTCTACATTTTGGGATGTTTCGATTCTAAAACTATGTGAAAGTTCTACTGTTTTGCTCTTTCTTCCTAGAAAATGCGTTTCAGACTTGCAATTTATGATATTTTTCCCTACATTGAAATGCTGAGTTTATTTTGGAAATTTCTAAGTCTAAAAACACGTTTTGTAGGGCAAAATCATGCCAGTCTACAAGAAGTTGGATAAACAGTTTGTTATTTGGTTGTAAATGATAAGGGTATTTCAGAATACTACCGGAGAAAGTTAGTAAGTACAACTAAGATGAGCATATTAAGATGCTACTTTTTCCCAGTGTTGATATATGAAATGGAGTCCTGGACGTTATAAGTGAGTAACTGGAAACATTTGAAAAGTAGGCATATAGAAGGGTCTTAAGAATAAGTTGAGTAGAGATTGTAACAGATGAGGAGGTACAGGGAAGGATGAGAAAGGAAATGGAAATATTGAACACAATTAAAATAAGGAAGCTGCAATATCTGGATCACGTAAAGAAGGAGAGAAATATGTATTGTTGCAGAATATTATGCAAGGAACGATATATGAAAAAGAAGCAGAGGAAGAAGACGCATTTCTTCGTTAAATAACCTGAGAAAATGGTACCACATCCATTAAGTTGTTTATAGCTTCAGCATCAAAAGTGTGATAAGTAGTCACATTAAAGGCGATTCTTACTGAGTATTTTTGATTATATGATCCTTTTCACGGTTTTCTTCTGGTGGTATTGCGCTGTTTTCTAATGTTAAAAGTTTGATTTCTACTTCTGTAAAAATTATCAACTATATTTTTATGAACTGATATTCATGAACATGTCTCCTTTCCACATGCTGCTTACAGCTGTTAGCTCCATAGTTATTGGTGAACTGATTTATATCGTGAATATCGAGTAATGATGTTACTCGATATTCACCGAAATAACCGAATAGACAAGGAACAAAGATAAACAACGAACTCACAGAATGTGTATACCCTGGAAAAGGAGATATCAAATCCGTCGAGATATAAAGATCCTATGCTAGATGATGCAGTTTTAATAGCGGAAAATGAAGATGATCTGCTGAGACTTCGTTATATATTTAACACAGTTGCTAAAACGGTCGAGAAGACCATGACCATATCTAAAACACCAGAAATCATCTAACAACCAGAAGTAAAAGCACAAGCTATCAAAGCAACAAGAACAGCTGCACAAATCAATATTTCGAAATAAGCACCTGAACAGAACTAAAAGCCCGTATTTACAAAACTGCTATTAGACTCATACTGACATCTGAGGCAGAAACAAGACCCAAAACATCAAAAACAAGCCAAATTATGGTAACAACAGAGATGAAGATAATTCGAAGAATAGCTGGAAAACACTGCGGGACAGGAAACAAACAGATTTGGGTGCTAAGTAGAAAAATTGAGTGGAATGATCATATCACAGAAGAGTTTATAGTGAAGATTAAATATGGTATAAATTCGGGTTGAAACGTTCTTCAACGTCTTCCGATCTCCAATCTTCATTGATCTCTATCTATCCCACGATCTATCCATAAGTCCTGTTGTAGGTCTTTCTCTCGGAATTGTTTTTCGATACTCTCTCTCCAGCTTTTTCTTGTTCACCCTCTCTTTCTTCTTCCTTGGGCTGTCCAGTTTGAGATTTCCTTAGATAACCTATCCCCTAAACATATCCGTACCATTTGAGTTGTACAACTTGCTCGACGTCTTCAGAAGTCTATTTCGGTTGCCATTAACGTATTTTCTGAGCGTTGTTTCAGTTGTCATACTTTACTGACGTATGTGACTATGCTTTTACCAATGCTGTTGTAGATCCGATGTTTGTTGGTCTTCGAATCTCTCTGAACGAAGCTTTGAGGCGATGAAGAAGATTATGTAGTGGGATGGGCATACAAATAAGTGATGACAGAACCTTATACACCCTGCAGTTTGCAGGTGATCAAGTTGTTATCGCACAAGACAAAGAGGACTTAGAGTATATGACAAGAAAGCTATTAAAGGAGTACGAAGAATGGGGGCTGTCGGTAAACCGTTCCAAAACCAAATATCTATGTATTGGAGACGACAGAGATGATCTTCACCCACAAGAAAACGAAACGATAAGCGGCTGTACTGAATATACATACCTGGGGACAAAAATTGATAACGGAGGTCGTACAAAGAAAGAAATAGAGGACGGAATTATAAAAGGGAAAAAGGTGATAAGCTGCCTGAATTCGATCCCGTGGTCCAAATGTATCTCTCGAGAAAAGAAGCACATCTTATACCACTCAATATTCAAAAGTATAGTGCTCTACGGATGTGAAACCTGGCAATTAACAACAAATTTAGAGCGCTGGCTACTGTCTTTAGAAATGGACTTTTGGCGTAGATCAGCGGGAAAAATAACGAATGACAAAATTAGGGAAATTATGAAGGTAGAGACAACTATAGTAGAAGAGATCCAACGTAGACAACTAATATGGTATGGACATGTGGAGAGGATGGAAGATACTAGAATACCTAAGCAGATCCTTAAATGGACGCCGACAGAAAAGAGAAAGACCCAGGGCGACATGGACCGGCGGAATAGAGAAAGCTATGTCGGAACGAAACCTGCAGCCAGGGGACTGGGAAGACAGAAGAGGCTGGAAGCTACGATCCGGAAGGTCAAAGATAAATCACTTTTGGGGAGGCGCAGCACAGGAAGACCTCGAAAACTTTGGAGTGACAATCTACCTTTATAAAGCGAGTTACGATGAGAAACAAGTATTACCCCTAATTAGAAGAAAGAAGAAGAAGCTCTTTTTGCAGAGATTTGGAATGACTACATAATGTTGTTCGCAGGCCACTGACTGAATGACTCCCTCGTAATAGCTGTCCACTGTTCTAATTTAGGATATGGATTTAGTGGCCAAATCTTTTATTTGTCACTTATTTTCCACATTTTTGAGAAACTTTCAATACGCGTAGACTGTTGACAGAAGTTACACTTGGTAGTTTAGAGCACTTCCCTAGTTTAAAGCAAATTATGCTGTTTTTAAAAACAACATCCCTGATATTGTTAAGTAAGCTTTTATCAAAATACCAAATATCTTTGGGTTAATTCGATTTTTTCAACAACTAACAAGGCTTAATTATCTGGTAAAACCTTGAGAGTAGTTCTGAGTCCTCTCCCAATTCTTTGAAGTTGTAATTGTGGTATGAATGTTGAAGTAAGTCCTATTTACTTATTACTGAAGCAGGTGCATATTGTTTTCTTGATGCGAAGGAACAAAAGGATAATCTTTTAACAAATCACATTCACACACCACACAAAATCACATTTGTGACCGCACTGATAGACTTTCGATATTTCCATTCATTACAGCTTGCAAATTTTCAGGACATCGTTAATGCCTTTAACAGTAATATCTGTTTTCTAAAATAGTTTGCAAAAAAGTTATTTAGGACTATTGTGATGTTTACTTCTTTTTAGTTGTAGTAGTATCATATTCTGCCGTATTAAAATTGCAAAAACTATTTCAAATATACTAGCAGCAGCATGGAATATTGAACAGTGTAACCAGAACAAAACTGATTCAGGCCAGCATGACATGGAAAGGGTAAGATCTTTGGATTCACATTCACAGTTTTCCATCTTAAAAGAACTGACAGAAACTCTCGAACTATTTTAAAACAGAAAATAGTAACCAACCTCAGTGGAAAGTGTTTCACTGCAGTCTACAGTCTTAACATAATTTAAACTTGTTTCTAATAAATTATGACTTTTTTGACATTTCGATCTATAAAGCTATACAAATTAATCTGTAAAAGGGCCAGTCCGTCTCACGTTGAGGTCATCTAACCGAGACATTATTCAAGGCGAGTAACATCCAGCCGCAAGGTTTATTAAT
This sequence comes from Ips nitidus, assembly GCA_018691245.2. Classification (NCBI taxonomy): domain Eukaryota; kingdom Metazoa; phylum Arthropoda; class Insecta; order Coleoptera; family Curculionidae; genus Ips; species Ips nitidus. Next base: position 8,262,447 of record CM042788.1, read on the forward strand.
AGTAATTATTTGGAATACATCATCCGTTGGATCTGAACTAAATTGTTTCATTAAAACCGCAATTGTTTTTGCGGATTTCTTATTATTTTTCATAAAAGCTAAATAATTGAATAGGCCAGCTGGCGAGTGGAATTCGCTCTTCGTGCGACCGCTGTTTGTTTATTTGTATTTTAGTTGATTAATTAACCATTATGCCTGCTGTAACGTAACGATTTTTGGTAAAATAATATTGGTACACCAGGTTGCTACTAGCCGGTTTCATAGCGTCCTGTGCCTTCCGGTTCCTAGCTTCCAGCCTCTTCTGTCTTCCCAGTCCCGTGGTTCCAGGTTTCGTTCCGACATAGCTTTTTCTATTCCGCCGGTCCATGTCGCCGTGGGTTTTCCTCTTTTCCTCTTTTCTGAGGTCGTCCATTTGAGGATCTGCTTAGGTGTTCTAGTATCTTCTATCCTCTCCACATGTCCATATATTAGTTGTCTAAGTTGGATCTCTTCTACTATAGTTGTGCACATTTGGACTTTTGGACCAAATTTGGACCACAGGATCGAGTTCAGGCAGACGATCACCTTCTTTTCAGGTTATTGAATGAGAAATTTAGTGAGGATTCCAAAAATGTGCTTAAAACAGTAATTTTCTTACTCCAGGTGGATTTTACAGGCGATTTTGTCCCTGACTGTCCTTTAAACCGTGTTCAAATTTCAGACTACAATTTCAACTGATATTTGTTTGCATAACACCATTATTTCCTAAATAACTCGAAAACGGTGAAAGTAACCAAAAATCCCTAATCAACTCATTAATCTAACACCGTAAGTTTGCAAGATCGTTTTTGTTTCAAGTTTACAGGGTGTGCAAGAAAAGCATGATGGTCACTATTTTTGTCACCATGTACGCAATTTTTAAGATACATTTTTTTACTCTACATCACTGGAAAGAGAGTCTCAAAACGGTTCCTTTAAGTGGTTGAACCATCCTGAACTCCTAAAAATAATGTGTGTTACAGGGTGTTCCAAATTCAAACTACAATTTCAACTGATTGGAAATTTGTTGCATAAAACTAATTTTTGCTAAATAACTTAAAAACGATGAAAGTTTCGAAAAATTTGCAAAATACCAAAAATGTTTACTGCTACACTCATCCCTGTTAGTTTCACCGTCTGTCAGTGCCGCTACTATACAGGGGGAGTCAGAAACTTGTAGTGATTCAGATTTTTCGGTCACCCTGTACGCGATTTTTCAGATCGAGTTTTTTGCACAGCACCACTGGAAAAAGTAGCTCAATACGGTTAATTTGAGTAGTTCAACCTCCCTGAAATCTCAAAAATAATCGACTTACAGGGTGCTTTCAACTCATTTGTTGCATCAAACCAGTTTTTGGTAAATAACTTGAAAACGGTGAAAGTTACGAAAAATTTGCAAGATACTAAAAATGATCCTAATTAACTCCTTAACTCAGCATTGTAAGTTTGCAGGACCGTTTTTGTTTCAAACATACAGGGTGTGCAAGAAAATTATCGTGGTTCACTATTTTTGTCACCCTGGACGCAATTTTTAAGATAGAATTTTTTACTAACTTACTACAGAAATGGTTCTGTTAGATGGTTGAACCACTCTGAACTCCGAAAAATAACCGAGTTACAGGATGTTCAAATTTCAAACCACAACTTGAACTAATTTGAAAATTTGTTGCATCAAACCAGTTTTTTCTAAATAACTCGAAAGCGGTGAAAGTTACGAAAAATTTGCAGGAGACCAAAAATGTTCCTAATCAATTCCTTAACTCAGTACCGTAATTTTGCAAGACCGTTTTTGCTTTAAGTATACAGGGTGTGAATGAAAATTGTGGTGATTGACTGTTTTTAGTCATCCTGAACGCAATTTTTCAGATAGGATTTTTTGTTTAACACCACTGGAATAAGAAGCTCAAGACGGTTAATTTGAGTGGTTCCACGTCCCTGAACGTCCAAAAATAACCGAGTTACAACGTGCTCAAATCTTAAACCACAATTTCAATTGATTTGAAAATTTGTTGCATCAAAGCAGTTTTTGCAGAGAGAGCAAAAATGTTCGTAAAGAAGTTCAGTTTAGGTTTGTTCTCAAATTGTTTTGGTATTTCTTTGTTTTTAGTTACCTCAATACTTTAAGAAAAATCATTAATTGATACTATGTATTGCTAGAAGTTTGGAAGTTTTCAACTAAAATAAGTGTTGGTTTTACTATAAAAATGCAGAATGGTATTAAAAAATGGTTTTAAAGCTCATGAAATTTTATAAAACTATGTTTTTTATATTAATTTAAACTTAGGATAATTGGTACTTTTGTAATTTACTTTGTCAAACGAGTGTTCAGTTTAGCCACAAATTTCTCTGATCTGAACTTGCTTAATTTCTCATTGTTAGAAATCACACAACATGTTTCAAACGAGAATTCAGTGAAGTGAAACCTATTCCTACGAATAACGAATCATTTCTCACAAACAGCATAAATTTAACTGACAGGCGCTAATGCAAATGAAAGATTGACTTGAATATGTGCTAATGTTAATTTAATTTGGTTACAGACATTCTATATTGTTGTCGTTTCCGACTATTGTATTAATGTATGTATTTGAGTTTGATTTATTTATAGAAAACAAAGACAAAATACGTAGCAAACATTTTTTAACAGTAATTGCTTGTTATTGAAGTGTCATTGACACGTCTTTTTACAAATTTAAATCGAAATTAATGGAAAACGACCGATTGTCCTGGACAGGAGTAAACACTCTCGTCGCCTGACTGACAACTGGCACATGTTTTATGTACAAGTATTGCTTCACCTTTCCCTGATTTTCCATGTCACATTTAATGATTCACAAACAATCAATAAACGCCGGCTATTTGATACTAATTGAGTAATTATTTAGTTGAACGACAACAGTAAACATGGTATATAGAATGCTTATTATTTCATACGGTCGAAGTCATCTTCCCATAACTGCTACATAAAGTTGAAATGGACGCGGGTCATATAAACGGTTGACCTCCCGGTATATTATGTGTATAATTTTTAATTCTTAAGTAGATCGAATAACTCTCTTCATTATCTACTCGGTGAACAACAATGAAGTTAATTATGAAACAAGGGCATTATTTTTGTTTTTAATTAACCGACCGACAGCAACGTGAGTCGTGGTTTCTCAGGACAGGAGAATTTCTGATTTGCTATAAAATTTTGATGTGTATCTACAGGGTGGAGCATGTTTTTCTGTTACATTGTGTGAAATAGGAAGCTGTTTGATAAAAAGCTGCAGAAAACTGTCTGAGAAATTATGTGAGAGAGTCAAGAACGTGTAACAAATGAATAATTGTAATAATCAGAAGTAGCAAACTTCTTTTATAATATAGAGTTTTGGTGTTAAAAATGTTTTATTGCCATTATATAAACGTTTCCCTGAGATTTATATATTTTATAAAAGATTCACATGGAAGTAAAACGTGCTGGCTTCAAATCTAGTTTATAAAATTATTACCATCACATTTCCATAACAAATTTTATGAATATCTAATAAAACTATTGTTTTATAATCGCAAATAACTGCTATAAAACCAATTTCCACTAACTTTCTTGAAGTTGTTTTCTTGACCAAATATTCTTTTAAAGTTTATTGTATTCAGATGTTTTTTCAGATAATTTTTTAACTGTTTCATTATGGTTTTATTCATTTTTAATTGCTTTTGTATTTTTTGTAATGAGTTTACTTTTACAAAAATAAAGTACCTTGAAGTGTACCTGCAACACACCAACTTGCTTAGTTTAAATGGAACACCCTGTATATTATTACATTTTTGAATTTTCCTGACAATTCCGAGTACAATTTATTTATCATAATCTATATATTCTATACTTAATTGTTTTCTTTTCTGAAGGTTTTAATAGCATGGTTAGCGTCACGTGATCATATTGGTCAAAATGTTGCTTTGAAGACCACGAGACCAATTTTACGATTAAAAGAAAATTCTGTAGGTCATGTGACTGATTTTTATCGTCAAACTCAGTTACGAAGGTCACGTGACGAAAGGAATCTTGAAGGTCACATGACTCGACTTTAGGTTAAAAGAACATCCTTGCAGTCACAAGATCATTTTTACGATTGAAAGGAATTTCTCAACGTCACGTGATTGTTTTCAACTATCAAATTCACCTACAAAAGTCACGTGACCATTTTTACAATTGAAAGAAATTTATGAAGATCAAGTGATTGTTTTCAACTGTCAAATTTACCTACAAAAGTCACGTTGACAAAAAATTAATTGTTGCTTTAGAAATTTTATAAATATATTATAAAAATATTTTAAATTGTTTCTAAACGTATGCTGTTTTAGAAAGAAGTGTTGCTGCCATTCTAAAACATAAAATTACTAGTTGGAATATAAAATAAGCTTCACAATAAGACAAGTCGAAATGAGTTGTAAACAAAAATTTTAATCAGTTTGGAAAGTCTAATTTTGCTTTTTAATAAAGTTTTTTAGAATAAAATGTTTATAAAAATTTGAAATGTTGAATAAATATATCAGTGACATCTAGGTTTAGTCGGAAGTACATGTCAACTTGCTTATTTTAAATAAGACACTTTAAATATTTCTGCATTTTCATATTTTGCGTGGAATTCTAGACATATTTCATGTATACTGTATCTATACCTATCTGTACGTTTTTCTGAGATATTTACCATTTTACGTGAAATTTGATATTTTCAGTCGCCAAAACAATTTTAATTTCCACTTATCAGAAAACGGTTTTTTTCTGGTTTTTGTATTTTGTCGTGTTAAACAAGGTTTGTCCAAAAACGTCATAAATAGTGATACAGGGTGGTCAAAAATTTACTTCAAAATGTCAGTTAACAGGACCGAAAGTTTTTCAAAGAGAACACCGCTATTTTTATAATTTTATTTAATTTCCTGTTTAAAATTCAGGTAAGTTTGTATTAGGTTACTTTTTTGAAAAATTTATTATTTTAGAAATAATTAAGATTAAATGATTTTCTTTCCCAAATATGCTAATATTGTATTTTTTTTTTTTGTTTTAAAATTAATTTTTAAGATTAAATTATAACTCACTTAGAAATTTCCCCGTTCATCTGAAAACACAAAATACAAAAATAAATGATTTTGACAACTTCAAAATTATGAATTTTTGGATCTGAACTTAAAACTGGCTGTTTAATTCTATCCCAAAAAAGAACAGAAGCAGAAGAAAAACGATTATACCTATGTATAGGACGTTACATACAAAATGTTTCTAAAATAACAAGCAGAATCCAAAAATACTAAAATATACAAAGTAAAATTTTACATTTCAATAAATATTTGATCGTAATTAGCTTTTAATAACCCTGTTTGGGTATCTAACCCTGTGTTAAAGTTTTTGTGCATACGTCATCTTAAAAACCATAAGATTTAGGTATATTTTGTTCTCGGAAAAATTAAAATGTCAAAAATATAAACTTTCCACATGTGTTCGTGCCTATAAAGTTCAAAGTATGATCAATTATTTTTAAGAAATCAAAAATTGCAGATTTTTGTTCAAACTTTAATACACACCACACACCATCACAGTTTATACAAAGTGTCTTAGAGATTATTAGAGAGAGAAGCACACATTTAAGAAATTAAAACTTGGGTAAACTGATATTGAAAATAAAAGGAAATTTAAATAATTTTCCTCTCAAAGAAAATTTAAAAAAATAATAAAAATAAATTTAGAAATTACCGGACAGTACGACACTGATATTTGGTATCTATATCGTTATTATTTCAATAGTATTATTGTCCATTTTCAGTGTAGAATTTTGAGTTTTTTTGTATACATAATAGTAAAACCAATACAATAAAAAAATGTCAGTAATTGACTATAAATATGTATTTATTTTAATATTCTGCTATTGTATGTCACAAGCTATAACTGTTCAAGTTTATGTGTATCTACATGGTGTTCCATTTAAGATAATGTGATTTTGTAAGTTTTTCTGTAACACCCTGGAAATTAACAAAACAAGTTTGTATTCTGTTCTTAGCAGCTGTTTTTGGTTTCAACAGTGACAGTAAACCTCCAGTTGACGTATGCCATGATTGACACTTGACAATATGACATACAGAGTCGACAAATTACAAAAACCAGTTTGGAAACTTTAGCACATTTAGATTTGTGTAATATTCTAAAAACCATCACGTGAAACGAAGTTATAATAAATTAGAATATAAGCTGTTCTTAATATTATTTAAACTATACATTGTAAAGATCACCTTTAGTTGTGAGCTTATTTCGTACATAATTTTTGCTTCAAAATTACGCAAATGACGTAATTATTTACATTTATTACAGATTAATTACATTATCTGTGTAAGAAGATAAATGCAGTCTGCAGACTTTTTTCCAAAAAAAGTTCCAAAAAGTACTATTTTGCCACAAAGACCCATTTAGTTTCAGAAAACGAATTGCACATTTTCCATATTACTTTTCAATCTAAACTTCAATTTTTGTGTTCTTTCCCGTGTATTTTCTAACTAAATATCTACTGTGATTTACTTCCCCTATAACCAAAACTATTGCCATCTCAAACACATTTTTGGGTAAACAGCTGTATTAGACTACCAGTGGACCAAATTCACCCTGAATTAAAACTTTCTCTCCCACTGAAAATGAATGCGAATGATGATAAGAGAACCAGGAATCTCTGTCAGTAAATAATTGATCGGTTTGCTTCGTCATTAATTAAACGGAAGCTGAAATGTGATTTTGTTATTTCCTTTTAGGAATTATCTCATATGTTATTAATCGCTTAACGCCGTGCCTTTTGCTGCTAAATATTAAACCGTTTAACTAGTGGTGTCCAGTGAAAATGAAATATTAAAGCTGGAAATCGATTTTCTTTGTTCCTTTTTCCGAATGGACGTGAACGAAAAGAAAACGTGATTTCTTTAAACAGAATTCTTGATTTTTACCTGTTTTTACTAGGGTGAACGCGAGCCGTAATGAATCTGAATTAATGAGGATTTTTGGATAGGGCCAGTGTACTGAAAATACAGTGTGTTGAATTAATATTTCTGGAGTAAAAGATTTAACCGATTTTTTTCAATCCAAAAGTGGACGATTTTAGTTAAACAGGAGCCTCATTTTCAGACTTAAATTAATTACTTACTACTGTATTAGTAATAATAGTATCTATATTATATCAGCTTAACGAAATTTTGTATAGAGTGTTCAATAATGGTATCCTTCCCCGGTATAAAATGTGTTAATGACTAAATTATTGTTTTTCTGCACGTTATAGGGAAAAAGATCTCTTGGTAAAAGCGTACCTTGTTACGAACAGTCAAATATCTTTAAAAACTATTTTGATAATGCAGTTTTACCTAAAAATCGTATCGTTACAAACAGTTGTAATATTTTTTAATTTTTAACTTGCTGACTTCCTGTATCTCGAAAACTGTCCAAATTTGGATTAGTCAAGTTCAGTCAAATCATCACATTTTTACCTTAGGAACATGTGGTAGGATTTTGTTTACATATTTTTCAGTTACCCTGTATGCAGTACAGGATTCGTATATCCGACAGAAAAACACAATTAAAACAGGGTATCGGCTGGTCCCGATTGAGACCCGCATGTCACACTCATTAACATTTCAAATGCAATTTGCCTGTCTGCACTAAAAACAATTATGCCCGTTTTGATAATTTAACAATGACGAAAATAATTGAATGGAATGTCACAATGAGGCTCAATAGCGTCCGTTAAACGATATTTATATGGGAATTTCGAATTTTGGTTAATTTCGTTTCAAACTCGTAGTTTATCGTGACAGTAGGACGCATTTTATCACAATCCGGTCATTAGTCAATCGCCATCAGTATTAAGTAGAAACTGGAAATTCCATGACACTATAAACCGCATATTTTTCGTTTTAAACTAGAAACCTGTATGTTGATGTTTATTAAAGTACAAACTGTACACGGTGACAATGTTGCCAGTTGTTCTACCGTTTCTATTTTTGTGTATAATCTACCGTTTTTAATAACATTGCCATTATGTGGGTTGTCAAACATTTTATATACGGCCAATTGCCAAATCCACATGTTTTATTTTGTAGTGTTTTTTTATGATGTTGAATAGGAAATTTAATGAGGATTCCAAAAATGTGCTTAAAACACTCATTTTCTTACTCAAGTTGGTTTTACAGGCGATTGTGTCCCTGACTGTCCTTTCAAACTGTGTTTCTGGCAGTTCAAATGTTGAAAACGCTTTTCTACCTGACTGTACCAAATTTCATAGTGTTTTTTAAGATATTGGATAGGAAATTTAATAAGGATTCGAAAAGTGTTGTTGAAACAGTCATTTTCTTACTTCAAGTGGGTTTTACAGGCGATTTTGTCCCTGTCTGTACTTTCAAACTGTGTTTCTGGCAATTCGAACTTTGAACACCGCTTTTCTTCCTGACTGTACTAAATTTTGTAGTGTTTTTTTATGTTATTGGATAGGAAATTTAATAAGGATTCCAAAAGTTTTGCTTAAAACAGTCATTTTATAACCAAGTGGGTTCTACAGGCGATTGTGTCCCTGACTGTCCTTTCAAACTGTGTTTCTGGCAGTTCAAACTTTGACACCGCTTTTCTACCTGACTATACCAAATTTTATAGTGTTTTTTTATAACCATGTCATTGTGGATAGGTTCAAATTTAATGAGGACTTCCAAATTTTATATGTACTTTGGAAAACAGTAATTTTCTTAATTTTCTAACTCCAAGCGGGTTCTACAGGCGATTTTGTCCGGGACTGTCCTTTCAAACTGTGTTTCTGGCAGTTCAAACTTTGACACCGCTTTTCTACCTGACTATTCCAAATTTTATAGTGTTTTTTATGTCATTGGATAGCAAATTTAATGAGGATTCCAAAAATGTACTTAAAACAGTAATTTTCTTACTCCAAGAGGGTTCTACAGGCGATTTTATCCCGGACTGTCCTTTCAAACTGTGTTTCTGGCAGTTAAAATTTTGACACCGCCTTTCTACCTGACTGTACCAAATTTTGTAGTGTTTTTTCATGGTATTTGGTAGGAAATTTAACAAAGATTCCGAAAATGTGCTTAAAACAGTCATTTTTTCACTCTAAGTGGGTCACGTAACTGCCTAACTAAATTAGCCTCTAAAAGTTGTCTAGAATCTGCAAAATAAAATGTTAACACAGTTTTCGTAAACGATACGTATTTCCGAGATTTTTGACAGTTATTTTAACAATTATCACGTGACCGTTTAGCTAAATAGTGTTCTAAAATCACGTGACAACTCTCACTAACGTCAAAAATGTCAAACTATGCTCAAAAGTTGCAAAAATCAAGGTTTAGAAAAGTTTTCTTGTAGTATTTGATATAAAACGTGTTTCTGAGATTTATGACAGTTGTTACTTGTCACTGACCTGCTAGCTAAATTATTTTCTAGAACCACGTGATATCTGTCGCGAGTGTTAAAACTTAGAAAACAAATGATTCCGATAAAAAATGTAAAATCTGTATTTTTGAAGTATGTTTTTTTATATAGCAAATTAGCACCCTCAGTTATTTTAAAACGATCCTTTATTTACAATAACCATGTAGAATCGATGATTAAATAGTTTTTTGAAATTATTAAAAAAATCAAATATTTCGCAATTATTAAAAATAACATCCTGTATAATACTGTAAAATTAATTTTGTTTTCCTTTTGTAAATTGTTTATTTTTTGATATACCGTTATCTACCGATTATTCTACCGCCATTATTAAATATTTTGACATTTGGCAACACTGGTGATCAATATTTGACCTTATAGGTAGTTGTAACACTTTGTATACTCCAAATCGGATGCCAAAAATTACATATTTGTATGATGTTTTGTCATATTTTTGAAATATGTTTCGACTAATTTAAATGGTATTATCTGAATGAGATCTCTCTTTAATTGTTTATAAAGTAGAATTTAGTAAATTGATTCCAAATTATTTACAATATTTCACATCTATGGCAAAAAAGTAAAACAAGACAAAGTTACAATGTAATAAAAAGGAATATGTTATTTGAATGTAACGTTTGCTTCTTTATTCATCACATTCAAAATATTCTTCTCATTCATAAGTCGATATATTTTTTAAATTTTTAATGGTTTTTTAATATTTCTGAATGCTCTACATTGACAACATCATTTTTTACATCAATGATGTATATGTTGTAATTAAGAATGAAATACAAACTTTCAGAATTCTGTAATTAGTCCAAGTAGATGCTGTTGATTAAAGACCTATTAGATAGTAGATATATCAATTGATATATTTTCAAAAATTTTAAAAAAAAAGTTTTTAACGATTTCTCTAAATTACGTTTGAATTGGATAATGATGGGAAATAGTCATTAATTTGGAAGCAACAGTATAGTTTTTAATACGTTTTTCATTAAAGAATGGAAATATGAACGGAGGAGTGTTCTAACCAATTTTGGGTAATACCAGTTTACGGGGTAACATATGCACATAATTTGAGGACTTCCAGTGAGTTGATTTTCACACAATACCTAACAAAACCGTTAGATGGTTACGGACATTATATCGTATTCTAGTCTAGATGGAGACCTCCTGTGAGACAACAAAACTGCATACATTAGAACATCCGTGCAGAAATTACGTCATGTATAACAGAACTGCATTTTAATCATCCCAGGGCCTTCTCGCGACTTTTGATGGAACGTTCTCATCAGCATGATTAATACGACGGCCGTTTGCCTTTGTGCATTTTATCGGCCGTGTAACTCGGTCCGATCTTGTTGCAGATACACATTTGCAATATTTAGATAAGGCCAGGATGAGAACTGGACTCCAATCAGGGACTTTTTGCTCTTCTCATTATCCGCACAAACAATTCTGCCTTTCTAAATCATCGCGATAATAATAATAATAGAAAATGAACTTCAACGGCCGGAAACTAATCCGGATGCCTCTAAAGTCGAAATCGTGGGACATACACAAGTTGATAATTCCTCTCTGTATTGAGAAGATAGAGAAGTGGAGCCATCACGCTCTATTTGACACAAGACGTACTCGTAAACCGTTCGTATTGTTAGGAGGCTTGATTAAGAGGATTAATCTCTGTATAGAGCGGTTTCCGGACCGGGTTAATCTGGTCAGGAGTCTATCCTCTGTGCATTCGAGGGTAATCTAGAAAGGAAACCGATGAACTGTGTATAAAAGATTCGCAAAAGTTACAAACGTAATGTTTTGTACTTGAGGAAAACTCGAACCTCTTTAGCAAACACGCTAAACACCGGTTTGTCAGATCGCCGATAAAGGATGTTCCACGTCCGTTGTAGACTCGGAACAAATATTGACTATGGGCAAATAAATGTATTAAAATGTTTGCATAATGAAACCTATTGTAAACTGGAGTGGAGTGGCATGTTTCCTAGTTAGTAACGGGTCATTTTGAATAGCTTCTTGTGACTAGCCGTCCCTTTGATGGTTAATTGCTGCCAGCCATTAGTCGCTCAATTTTTACTTTTTATGGTGTTTTTCATATTACAACATTGAAAAAGTTTTAATTGGTAAGAAACCCTAAATAAACTGCCCAAAGAAATAATGGAGAGCAAAGTTTTTTTACATATCCAAGACTATGTATCTCCGGAACACCTTGACCAAATTTGATAAACAAAAAAGTTGATTAACAAAAAAGTTTTGAATTTAAATGTGTACTTATGTTTGCAAACTTGTTCAATTGAGGATTTTGGTGACTGGAATCATTTTAGAAAACACGTTTTTATGATTATCTAAGGGGTGTAAATGATATCTTGAGATATGTGGCAGTATGCTTGAGAAATTCGCGAGAAAGTCGCATTTTTATATACAGGGTTCATCAAAAAATAAGTTGACTTGCATTATGTATTTTTCTTGAAAAATGCTTCCTAAAGAAGATACCTACTGTCCTCCAAGGTTCAGTTTAAAATAATCTGTTTTTTTGCTGTAACTGTCAAACCGTAAGAGCAATTTTGATCAAATTTGGAACATAGTACATTGTGATGTGAATGACTATTGTCGAGTGTCTGAAACTGGATTTCTTCCACTAAAAACAGTCCGGAAATTAAGGCAAAGATTGTTGCGCATAAAACTTATTTTGTACTACTAAAAATAGTCTACAAGTTGACTTTTTCAGGACTGAAACGAGTCTACAATTTAATTAAACACTGAAAAGTGTCCAAATTAAACCTTCCGACTAATTCATTTCTCAAAATTAGTTTTCAAGACTAATATCGTAGTAATTATTGTCAAAATTTTTTACTTGCATTACTAAAGAGTCTGAAACTTGACTTTTACTATTATAAATAGTCTTAAACTCGATTTTTCAGTCTTAAAGCACTAACAACAGTCCGAGTTTCCTTGAAATACTTCAATTTTTTGCACCGATGAGTGTAGAAGTCAATCTGATAGTGAATAAGCTTGAAATGACATTTTTGAGACTATGGAGAGTGTACAAACTGGCGTACAGCCCTAATAAATCAAACACTTTGTGAAAATAGTCTTGAAACTCGATTTTTCCGACTGAAAACAGTCTAGATGTTTAAGAAATGGTCGATTTTTTAGCACTAAGGTGTCTAGAAGTCAATTTAATAATGACAAAGCTTGAAATGACATTTTCAAGCCTATGGAAAATGTAAATAGTTATTTTCATAGCAAGTGCGGAAAGTGATTATTTCCCGCATGCTGACTGAAGTTGGGCATCAATCGAGTGCGGGGAAGGCACTTTCCGCACGTGATAGGAACATCATTTTTTCTACAAGCGATTTTCAATAATTGAAAATAAATGCTAAATTAAAATTGAAAAACAAATTTTTAATAATAGTGAATTTAAGAATGTGGGTATTTCATAAATATTCATATTATGTATGTAACTAAAATGTAGTGCGGAAAAAATAATCTTTTCCGCACTAGTGCGGGAATGTTATCATTTGCGTACGCTCGTAGGTTTTTTAAGTCTGTTATGTCAAAAACTTGGTTAAGATAGTCATGAAACTCGATTTTCCATGCTGAAAGCAGTATTAAAGCACTAAAAATAGTACAAATTTCTAAGAAAATTAAAAGCAAATTAATAAAACTTGAAAAGTTAGTCTTCAAGTCAATTTTCATGAATCTAATGTCAATATCCTGTAATAAAGACTTTTTTCAAGACTAAATTATCGAAATTTGTCTTGAAATTATGAAAACTTACTTCAAATGTAAATTTTAAGATTCTGATGTCACTTTTCATTAGTTCAGAGTCACTTTTTGGTGTCTAAGTCAATTTTAAAGGTTTAAATGTGTGAATTTAGGTCAAAAATTCTGGAAAAGGTAATTTTTCATGTCTACAAGTCAATTTTCAACAATAAAGCCTTTCAATTTATCTGAAAACTATAAAAACTGGTACAACGACAATTTTTAAGCCTCTCAAGTCAATTTTCACCGTTTCAAAGTTAATTTACTGGTTTCTAAGTAAATTTACAAGACTATAGTCTTTCAATTTGTCCGAAAATTATGAAAACGGGCTACGAAAACATTTTTTAAGCTTCTTAAGTAAATTTTCACCGTTTTCAAGACAATTTTTAAGAAAGTAAGATAAAATAAGTTTCTACGAACCAATTTTGCGTGAAATAAGTCATCACTCTAGTGGAATTTCCAGTAATGAGGGATATCAATAATCTGCATAAATTTACCTTATTGACATATAGGGCAAATTATAGCGCAAATGACTTGAATTGACAAAGAAGCTATAAGTTGCAACATCGCAAATTTTTACTAGAAAATTAGAAAAAGTACTGATAAAACCGGTTTTTAAGGTGCAATTTAAAAACACCAATAATCTGAAAGTTTGAATTGCCTCCACGTTTCTGTTACATTTTGTAACATCATCGCCTTTTATCTAGATTTTTAATTAGTAATATCTTAGTTATTTATCCAGATACTTTTTTAAGCACTAAAGTATCTAATTAGGTGATTAATTACATTTCTAGAACAAATATAATACTTCTAGTGAGTTTTGTTTTTAGATTATAAATTAATTCTTATTTTTTTCTAGATTTTTTAATCTTGACATTCTGTAAGGTGCATCAAAAAATACAGAAATTTTTAGGTAGAGATTCAAATAAATTGGTAGTATAGCCCGGAAATTTCTATCCTAGCAAAATCATTAAATGTTAACAAATTGAAGTGGATGATATCATTGTAAATAAGTTTTAATCAATGGTTTATCTCTGTTGCATAAACATTGCAATCGATAGAAGACGACCTTGTTTCAGTATTGGATTACGGATTAAATAATGCACTGTTGCTTTACTTTTTTGTTGTTTTGGTCTTGTTTTGCCTGGAGAAGAGCAAAGTTTGATCTTGTTTATGTTGCTTTTGCTTGTAGTTTTCTGTACTTCAAAACTTTGCAGCAAATTCTAGATATTTCCAAAGTTGACGTTTGGTAAAGTGAATTATTATTGCAAGCTGGAGATGCAGTTTAATCAAGTAAATTCAATTAAACAATCAAGTAGTATAATTTTATTAACCAATTTTTGACTGTTTCTTTGTTCAAAAAGACTTGAGAAATATGGTAATTGGAATGCATCGATATTTTGCAAATCATAAAATTGAGAATATTCTGTTTATATGTACCGGGTGAAAAAAAAGGGAAAAAAATTAATTGCCCATGAAGAATCGCTGTAAAATATTTTCAAGTTCTAAAAAATGACCACCAGAGGAAACTGCCTTCTTAAATTTTAAAATTGCATTTTCTATAAATTTTGCATAACAGACTAAAAAGTGTTTTCCATATTTTTAAAGAGAACCAACTTATCTATCATTTTTGGTGAAAAAAAAATTGTTAAAAATAAAGATGATGGGAGGTGTTCAATTGTTTTTACAATAACTTATTAATGGTTTGACCGATTTTAACTTTAATTTGTTATCGTTGAAAAGAATATTTCTAGGGCAATAAAAATCAACCAAAATATAGTTAATTTAGTTGAATCTTACGCAAAGGGGCTAGTTTTGACACCATTATCCAAATTCCAAATTAATCAAAAAACGTTTTTTAAAATCGCGTTTCTAACCTTAAATATTTTGAAAATCAGATTAATGGAAAGCCAAAATTTGCGCGGTAAATTTCCTAAAACTATTAAAAATTTAGCTACAAAATGAGTAAAATGTTAAAGAGGCAATTGTGAGTCTAAACAGAATTAATTTAAACTTTATTTAAAACAAATATAAAGGACTAAACGCATACTAAACTTATCACTTTAATATTACTCTCAAAACTCTTACTTTTAGTATAAAAAGTAAGTCTAAAACCCAAATAGGTATACTATAATCAAATTCCACATATTTTGGGCACCATTTATGAAGATTTTTTGTAAAATCTAGCATTTTGGGTAAAATGTTAAACTGTTTTTTTTTTTTTGCCAATAGGTATGGTTGAAAAATAAATAATACGAAAAAATGTGTAATAAAGATTTAGTATACTTATTTGGGTTTTTAGGCTTACTTTTTAAACTAAAGGTAAGGATTCTGAAAGTAATATAAAAGTGACTTAAGTTCAGGATGTGTTTAGTCCTTTTTTGAAGCAACATGAATGTTATTATAATAAATATTTTATTAAATAATGCCTAAATGAATTCTATTTAAACTCACAATTGGTTCAACATTTTATTCTTCTTGTAGCTAAATTGGTTTTTAGTTTTAGGAAATTTTCAAAATTCACTAATCTGAGTTTCCCAATATTTGAGGTTTGAAACAAGATTTTGAAAAACGGTTTTACTGGCCTATTTGGAAGTTATATGGCTACTTTTTCATACAGAAAAAGGCATATCTTTTGATTTTCTTTGGAATTTGTGTCATGGTATCAAAACTAACCCACTGACGGCAAAGGATTCAACTAAATTAACTATATTTACCGCTAAGAAGTTACAGCAGATTATTACAAAACCAATTGGACTGCTAGATAAACTGGTTCTCTTTAAAAATGTGACATTTGTAGTTTGTTATGCTAATTTTATAGAAAATGCAATTTTAAAATTTAAGGTGGCAGTTATACGCTCTCTGGTAGTTATTTTTAGAACTTGAAAATATTTTCCAGCAATTCTTCATGACCAATTTACCCAGTAGTAATACGACGAACGGTTTCTGAGATATGGCCGAAAAACAGTCTTATTGGGCCACCCGGTATGTGTGTACATACAGTGATTGGTCCAAATCGCAGATCAAAAAACAAGTCACTATTCTTACAAGGATTGTTACACCAACAATCAAACACCCTGTATTTTCGAAACAAGGCAATTATGAGATCAAGTGATGTAAGAAAAACACCATGTATTTCAATCTCAATTCAATCTTCCTCATCTTTAAAATTACTCATATTTTAGACACTTAATGTTTTCTTTAGTTTCCTCTGTTCATTTCTACTTTTAGTTAAATCAACAGGCAGAATTTAAACAGATCCTTAATCCTGTCCTGTTTAAGTTGTTGAAGTAACTCAAAACCTTGAGACTCGTCGTACAATATAAAAATTGTTTGCGATATACCTGCCTCTGACGACAAATATAAAGACAAAAGTCTCGAATTGCTCGGGCTCGGGTTTGTCACCAAATAAAAAAGACAAATTGCTGCTTACGTTTTGGGTAAATAAAAACGGGGGCGAAGAATTGTGTAAATTGACACGCACCACCCCTCTGTCACCTGACAGGAAAAAAGTTTAATATTGCACACATCTCTTTCACAGAATTATTATTAAAGTAACGAACAAAAACGTGAAAATATTGGAAATTTTGCTGTCTGAAACAATCGACCCCACTTTGCTTCTGACAAAGTGCAAGAATTCGATCACTTAAAACAAATACATACTAACAAAACCAATTAGAATATTCAAATGGCTTTAATTTGATTTATCCTCTATTGTAAGTGTGTTCCTGAATTTCTTTTTTTTTTTGAAAAGTTTAACATTACTATTGTAATAAATTTAGGGACGTAGACATAGATCTTGGCGCACCAGGGGTCACAGCCTGAGAAGAAGAGCCACCCCAAGGAAGCCCGTTGATGGCCTATAATCTGGTTGTCAGCGTCCGTTATTTATCAATTTAAGGCCCCTGTATACCTGCTTGTTTTTCTTGTTTAATTCCCTTGTTTCGGTGCTTTATCTATTGATTTATCTATGGCGGGATGCGGTTAGGGTTGGGGGATGACGACCAGCCGCTGGTTTTGGGTTTCTAGGGCTTTGATCTTTTTTCTTGGTCTTCGATTCTGCCGTTTTGCTGCTACGTTAAAACTTCTAATGATCAAAATAAAGAAGAAATGTGAAATCATTGCTAAAAACCCGTTCAAAAACAAACATTTCAAGATAGTAATTTTAAATTTGTTTGAAACTTGCGTAAATACTAATACTAAGTTCCATTTAACTTATTCATTAAAGCAAAAAAAATATTTAATTATATACAGAGTTAGAAAAAGAAATTGGACAGTCGTGACGTGTATCTGTTTATTTTAATTACATTTCAATCTGTCATAAACTTGAAAACTGTCAAATATCACTCCATGAACCGATAAAACTTACTTAAAAGTAGTGATGGGCGTAAACTTACCATGTCCGGTTATTTACCGCTAAGGTAAAGTAAAATTGGAAAAGTAAAAAATTAGAACATTTTAGCTTTCATTTAAGTTGGAGAGTTATTTAGCAAAAACTGGTTTGATGCAACAAATTTTCAAATCAGTTGAAATTTGAGCTCCCTAGAACTCTATTTTTGGGAGTTCAGGGAGGTTGAACCACTCAAATTAACCGTCTTGAGCTCCTCTTTCCAGTGGTGTTGAGCAAAAACTTCTATCTGAAAAATTGCGTACAAAGTGACCAAAAACCGTCAATCCCCATACTGTTCATGCACACCCTGTATACTGAAAGCAAAAACGGTCCTGCAAACTTACAGTGCTGAGTTAAGGAGCTGAATAGGAATATTTTTGGTCTCTTGCAAATTTTTCAAAACTTTCACCGCTTTCGAGTTATTTAGGAAAAACTGGTTTGATGCAACAAATTTTCAAATCAGTTGTGGTTTGAAATTTGAACACCCTGTAACTCGGTTATTTTTCGGAGTTCAGAGTGGTTCAACCACCTAACAGAATCATTTTGAGCTCCTCTTTGCAGTGGTGTAGAGTAAAAAATTCTATCTTAAAAATTGCGTACAGGGTGGCAAAAAGAGTGAACCACGATAATTTTCTTGCACACCCTGTTTGAAACAAAAAAAGGTCCTGCAAACTTGCGGTGATGGGTTAAGGAGTTGATTAGGAACATTTTTGGTCTCTTGCAATTTTTTTGTAACTTTTACCGTTTTCGAAATTTTTAGGAAAAACTGGTTTGGTGCAACAAATTTACAAATCAGTAAAATTGTGATCTAAAATTTTAACACAATTTAAAAGATAGTCAGGGGCATAATCGCCTGTATTTTTCTATCCAATAACATGAAAAAACACTACAAAATTTGGTACAGTCAGGAAGAAAAACGGTGTTAAAGTTTGAACTGTCAGAAACACAGTTTGAAAGTACAGTTAGAGATAAAACCCCTATAGAAATTATTTGGAGTGAGAAAATGACTGTTTTAAGCACATTTTCGGAATCCTCAATAAATTTCCTATCGAATAACCTGAAGAACACTACAAATTTTGGTACATCCTGGAAAAAAATCGAAGTCAAATTTTGAACTGTCAGAAACACAGTTTCAAGATAAAGTCGCCTGTAAAACCCACTTGGAGTGAAAAATTAAGCACATTTATGAAATCCTCATTAAATTTCCTATCCAATAACCTGAAAAAACACTACAGAAAAAAGTGGTGTCAAAGTACTACAGTCAGGGAGAAAAGTGGTGTCAAAGTTTTAATTGATAAGAACATTTTTGAAATCCTCATTCAATTTCCTATCCAATAACCTGAAAAAACACTAGAAACATTTTGTTTACTACAGTCAATAAGAAAAGTGTTAAATCATAGTTTCATGGGTTTTTTTTTGGCGATTGTGACTTATAACTGTCTTTTGTTGATGTATTACGACCTCTCACAATGGTGGTAACTGTCAAATACAACTCCTTGAAAGTCTGAAACTCTAAACTGGCCATAGGAAAACCAGGCAACTGACAGAGAAACATTAATAATTGCATACGCGAGACGAAGACAGAAAACTTAAAAAAACTTCAGGAAGGCGAAAATTTTGCTGCAATGTTGTCACTCGTTTCTCTGAATTCGTCAACTAGATTACTTGCAAAGTTCATTTTGTGGCTAGAACATTACTATTTATTTATTAATAATTCTGGCAACATTGCCTCGAAGTTTTCGCCTACGAGATATTTTATTAGGTCTTTGTCTCGCACATGCAATTATCTATGTTTCTCTATTAGTTACACGGTTTTCATTGACAGCTATAACTTAAATGTATTGCTCCAAGCAGTAAATGTGTTCAATTACTTTGATTTCAAATTTTTGGTGAAAAATCCGTTTAAAAGTAGCAAAACAGCACATTATTTACAAATAAAAGTACTTGATTGAAGGTAGAAGATGCAATAATCAAGATTAATGTTATTTGTTAAAAGAGAGAGAGTTGAGTTGTTGCAAAAGTAAAGAATAATAGTTTAAAAATGGAATAATAATTTTTTTCAATAAACATCTTAAGACAGTTTTGCTGATAAATGTGCTAAAACTTATTTAGCATCTTGCAAATGCTTTGAAGTTGAGTTTAATCCTAAAAGTTCCCACTACAAATGTGCCTAACACTTAAAATGAAATTCTTTATACATTGCATGAATGCGGGCCTGTAAAATCGCGAACAAACCATCAAGAAAATCAAACAAGAGAAAAGGTGCACGGAGACAATTAAAACCGAAGTCCGGGAACAAACACTCGGTCGCTAAATGGGCCGGAATATTATTTGGGACCCACTTTGGGGCCCTCAAAATTTCACTTTTCGGTAAACACGCTACCGAGGGCGTTTTCTTACTTCGCTATTGTGTCTAGCTCGGGGAATTTCCTCCAGGTAGGGATTGTAGGCTGAAGTGTTTCCGTTTCAGCGAAGCACCTCATCTTATCGGGGTTTTTGATATTTTTCTCTTGTCATTTTATCGGCTCACCTCTCTAAGTACACAAGGTGTTCGTCGGATTATCGATTGCAAGTTTAAGATAACTTTGTGGGTTTTTATCGAAGGAGTTAAGTCTGCAAGCATTTTTTTTGCTTTGTACCTTATCATTTTACTGAATGGTTACTGAGACAATAAAGGTTATAAATAAAAATAATCTATAACGTGATAATCCTTAATGACTCAACCTGGGATTATGTGATTGTTGCAGTTTTATTAGTGATAAAAATTATTATTGTTTGTTATTTTTCTGATGAACGTATGCAGCTAAGCATTTTCTATAGACACATATTTGGTAGTTTAAATAACGAGTAGTTAATCAGTTTGTTGTAAATATGTCATTAGGGAGTGTTATTGCAGTATTAGATCAATTCAAAAGTACACTTGATTGAGTATTTTAAATAATGATGGACGTTAATTAAAAAAGTAAAAGTGAAATTCAGTGAAAGAAAAATTTACCAATTTTACCAGTAAATTCCAATTTGACCAGTAAATTTACGGATCTAATTGAAATTTGCTTGAAAAATATCATTTTCCTGTCATGGCTGGCATTTCATTAAAGTAATTTTTGGTCAATATTGTCAAAATGTGATTCTTTTACCAAATAAGTAACAATCTTATAACTATTTTATGAAAAAGTAGATTTATCTGAAAAAATAACATTTTCAGACTTTTGTCACTTTTTTTTCTTATCTCATCTCATTATGATTATGACAAATAATAGGTTTTTGAGATGAGAAAAACGACGCAAATCTGAAAATATTATTATTTAAGCAATTTGTAATTTACTAGTAATTTACTGACAATTGTAAAAATATTTGTAATAAATCTCAGAAACACGTTTTGTTTCGAAATCTGTAAAAAAAATTAATTCTTGCAAATTTTAGGCAAATTTTGATAGTCAGAGACAAAATTTCTTGTAAAACCCACTTAGAGTGAGAAAATGACTATTTTAAGCCCATTTTTGGAAATGTCTAAATTGCCTATTCAATAACCTAAAAAAACAGTACAAAATTTGGTACAGTAAGACAGACATTTAATAACCTAAAAAAACAGTACAAAATTTGGTACAGTAAGGCAGAAAAGCGTTGTCAAAATTTAAGCTGCCAGAAACAAAGTTTGAAAAAACCGTCAGGGCAAAATTGCCTTTAAAACCAACTTGGAGTAAGAAAATTAGTGTTTTAAATACATTTTTGGAATCCCCATTAAATTTCCTACCCAATAACCTAAAAAAAAATGGACAAAATTTGGTACAGTCAGGGAGAAAACCGGTGTCAAAGATTGAACTGACACAGTAAGAAAGAACAAAACCGCCGGTAAAACCCACTCGGAGCGAGAAAATTACTGTTTTAAGCACATTTTTAAAATTCTCATTAAATTTCCTATCCAATAACCTAAAAAACACTACAAAGTTTGGTACAGACAGGGAGAAAAGCGGAATTTGAACTGCCAGAAACACAGTTTGAAAGGACGGTCGGGGACAAAATCGACTTTAAAACCAACTTGGAGTAAGAAAATGACTGTTTTAAGTCCTGTTTTGAAATTTTCATTAAATTTCCTATCCAATAACCTAAAAAACACTATACAATTTGGTACAATCAGGGAGAAAAGCGGTGTCAAATATTGAACTGCCAGAAACATAGTTCGAAAGGATAGTCAGGCATAAAATTGCCTGCAAAACCAACTTGGATCGAGAAAATGACAGTTTTAAGCACATTTTTGGAATCCTTATTAAATTTCCTATTTAATAACCTTGAAAAACACTAAAAAATTTAGTACAGTCAGGGAGAAAAGCTGTGTCAAAGTTTGAACTGCCAGAAACACAGTTTGAAGGAACAGTCAGGGACAAAATCGCCTGTAAAGTCCACTTGGAGTGAGAAAATAAATGTTTTAAGTACATTTTTGGAATTCACATTAAATATCTTATTTAATAACCTAAAAAAGTACAAGATTTGGTACAGTCAGGGAGAAAAGCGGTGTCAAAGATTGAACTGCCAGAAACACAGTTTGAAAGGACAGTCAGGCATAAAATCGCCTGCAAAACCAACTTGGATGGAGAAAATGACAGTTTTAAGCACATTTTTGGAATCCTTATTAAATTTCCTATTTAATAACCTTGAAAAACACTAAAAAATTTAGTACAGTCAGGGAGAAAAGCTGTGTCAAAGTTTGAACTGCCAGAAACACAGTTTGAAGGAACAGTCAGGGACAAAATCGCGCTGTAAAGTCCACTTGGAGTGAGAAAATAAATGTTTTAAGCACATTTTTGGAATCCACATTAAATATCTTATCTAATAACCTTAAAAAGTACTACAAGATTTGGTACAGTCAGTGAGAAAAGCGGTGTCAAAATTTGAGCACAATATTTGTAATTTACTGGCAATTTACCGTTCAAATTTTCGTAATAATCATCACTAATTTCAAATAATATGTAAAAATGTTCCAGAAAATCTTTGACAAGTCGACATATTAATGTTGGGTGGTTAGCTATCCATTGAAGGGAGTTATTTGAGGTTAAGTGAGTTGGTGCACTGAAATTTGGTGATGCAAGTTTGACGCCTTCTAGCAGACAAACCGGGCAATAATCAACCAATTGTAATACGTCATTGAAAAGCCCTATTTATTGGCTACTCATTGACATCTATACAAGTGTCCCAAATAAGAGAGTTAAATGATTTGGTTCACTGAAATTTTAAGGAAAGTTCATAGTGCAATTTTAGCACCTTCTAGCGGCCAAGCTGTGCCACCAACTATTCAACTTTTATATGTCAATGAAAAGCTCTTTTTATTAGCTATCCATTGATATTCACTAAAAAAAAACAAGCCATTATACCATAAGTGCTCAGGAAAAATAATACCAAACAAAATGTTCTTTTTGCTGTTGATTCTTATACACCCAAGTGTGAGAAATTTAAAATGGTCTCTAGGGATTCAGTGCTAAGGTCAGCAAACAATCGCAAACTAATGCTCTCGTCGCAGATGGTACAACAGGTTAAAAGTGACGTTGCAAATTTTTTTTTGTCTTGTTGCCGGATATTTGTCTGAATTTCGCAATCTAATTTCCTTTAGCTTAAAGGCAAGTTCAGTGGGATGTCACGGTAATAGTCGACTCACCATACGACTAAAAGTTTTTTTGACAATAATAAAAATCCACATGTGCAGCATTTGCGTAAATCACAGCACTGTTTGTAGTTTGTGATTGATCAAAAATCTGAAAACTGCTTTTTTTGACCAATCACAAACTACCCACTGTGCTGAGATTTACGCAAATGCTGCACATGTAGACTTAGCAAAAAGGTTTACAGAATAATATCTGAATGGTTGTTTTTATAATATGACAGTGACATTAAATGTCAAATAGGTTTCTTGACTAATGCTGCCAAACTAATGACAATTACTGATTCTAGTAAAACGTTCATGTTTGTGTTTCTGATACTACCCCCTTAACTTCATAACAGTATTAGGGAGACTGGAGTTTTTATCATTTAAATCAATAATACATATAATCACGGTTGTTACAGTCCATATTGTATGTTTTGTAGAAGTTCATGCATCAGAAAGGAATCGATGATGAAATGGTTAGACGTAAATTAGAAGAAATATTTCAAGAAGCAGTGAATTTGGAAACAATTAGGGAAGAAGCTTTAAACCTAAGTATTAAAACCCAACATTATAATAAAAAATAGTATGATTTGAGTCACAAAACACCCCAAAAGTCAGTTACTAATAATTATGATACAAACCCTGAAGTGAACAAACCACTGTTACCGAGATTTGAAGAAGAATCAAGTTACCCAGATACCCTTCCATGGAAGTGTTTCCATTTCAAAGTCATGGAACTTAATCACTTGGTCAGGAAGCTAATAATGAATAAGTAAAAGGTGATATTTTCAGGGTTAAGAGTTAATCAGTATTATGTTTGTGAGTTGTCAGAATGTCAGGTTATTTTGTGCTGAGTTCAGAGTGTTATAACTAAGTTACGATATCACTAATGATTATGTTAGTTTATCATAACTTTATGACCTATGCATTATGTTAGAGTTTATGTGAAATTTTTTAGACGATCAAGGGCAGGTTGACCGAACGAACGTTCAGTATAATATTTAAGTCGTGGCAACGTTGCTTGTCAACTGTCACTGAAAGTCATGGTTCTGTCAGCGAAATGTAAGAGAGAGAGAGTTTTAGAATATGGATATGAGAATATATAGAGTAAGAAAATAAGTATAATAATGTTTTTAACTGTCACTGAAAGTCATGGTTCTGTCATCCAATTAAAATTTCCTATCCAATAACCTAAAAAAAACGACAAAATTTGGTACAGTCAGGCGAAAAGAGAGTTTTAGAATATGGATATGACAGAATCACAGTATTTTTAAACAACAAAAGCCATGTAAATAATACTTGGAGCGGGAAAATTACTGTTTTTTTAAGCACATTTTAACTAAAATTCTCATTTAATTTCTATCCGATTTAAAAAAACACTACAAAGTTTGGTACAGACAGGGAGAAAAAGTTGTGAATTTACGAACTTGACAGAAACCACAGTTTGAAAGGTAGGTCAGGGACAAAATCGACTTTAAAACACTTAAGCAAGAAAATGGTTTTAGCAAAAGTATTGTTTTAGAAATTGATTTCAAATTCGTTGGTTCCTGTATTTTGTACTTGAAACAGTCATCTATAAGATTTGGGTTTTTATTAAGTTTTATTTTAATTTAAATTTTCTTTAATAAATTTAAAATAATTTGTTCTCTATTTACTACTATAAACTATTTGAATTCGTTTATCTTTGAGATATTAGAAATTCTTTAATCATATTTCCAATAAATTACGATAGACCTCTAAAGAAGTAACATCTGTTTGTTACCAAACTAAAATGACCAAAAACCTGCCAAACAGTGTCACTGACAATGTAACTAAAGTTAGAAAACGTTTGAAAATAAACATCTTTGTTGTCAGTTTGTAACATGTTTTGTGAAAGTTGCTCTTCAAGTCCTTATGGGCATTTCCGAGATTCTGAAAAAGTCAACTTATCACCCAAAAAAAAAAATAAAGAGAATACATAGTGATTTATGATAATATTGTGAGGTTGCCAAGAGGAACAAAATGTTTGTAAAGTGAACAGTGGGTAATAAAAATGTAGACATTTTTATTAGGTGAAAACCAAAGAATTCACAGATACTGAAAGCTACCGTTGGCCTAATTTGGGGTAATAGAGCGAGTGCGGCAGCACCATAAAGCCGTGTTTTACCATCTGACAAGGCGATTTATGGCACCGTTCGACCATTAGAGACCAGTATTAATGAAAGTCCGGCTTGCGGTATAATAGGACATTGCGATTCAGTAGCCGAAGAAGAACCTGACGCATCCGGTCAAACTGGTAATTGTCTCGAAGCTGGGTGTTCGTCATATCAAATGCGAAATGTCCAATCTTCACCTTATGACAATTAAAAATTCTGATCGTCGAGGAATCGATCAGAATGCCATCCGTGGCCATATTCGAAAAGCGCAGGCTATCGTAACATTTAATGCGCCATTGTCCCGGCCTTTTATTATAATCGTTCGCCATATTAAATCGGTCCAAAAGCAAAAGTGGACTAATTAAAAATCCGCGGCCGTTGCCAGTCCGGCTTCTTGTAATTAAAAAATCCTATTGATCCGGGGCGGCGACTGTTGAGGAGTTATTTCGAGTTTAATAATTCCACTTTTTACCGTAAAAAAACCCACGGGGCCTTTATGAAAATTCATATCGGACTCGGGGGATAATTAATTCTTTTGTCTTTCGATGTAAATAGTCGTAGTTTGAAAGAAGTCCGCCTTTTGCGGTCCAAGCCACAACCACCGACGGAGATTCGCTTTGCTTTAATACAGCGAATTCAATATTACTTTTTACTGTCGAGCTTTTATTAATCCCTCCAACGGTACGGGAAGGACTTCCAGACGGGAAAATGACTAATTAAGACTGGGCAATCTGACAAATCCAGAAACCAAAGCGCGAAACCCAGAAAAACGTCAGTCTGGACATTTTATTCAGTTGAAAATACTATTGGACCAAAAAACACGTCAGTTCAGAGAAATGCGAAATTAAAAGTTAAAACAAAACATGTTTTTCAACTACAACATTTAATATATAGGCTGTCCCTGAATTGGTGCCACAAACTGTAATGAGAGATAAAACATCCAAAAATATGAGAAAAGGGTCTTGAAAACATACCCTATTTAATGTCCATTTTTCGAGATACAGAGTTAAAAATAATGAAAAGTTTTCTTCTAAAAGTAAAAATAAACAATGTAATGGGGTATTCAAAATATATTCAATAACCCTGTATGTACAGAGTGTTCCTTATTCGACAATTTTGTAGGATATGTATGTAGGTTAAGATACAGGGGTGTGGTTTTCGCAAGGAATGTCGAAAATACCACCCATCCGACTAATAATCGAGGAGAGAAAAAGCGGAAATAAAATCGACGATGCTTAACAAGTGGGAGGAAGCTTGGCAACAATATGACGGTCATGCAAAAATATTTATTATCCAGAAATCAAAGCGCGAAACCCAGAAAAACGTCAGTGATTTTGTATTTTAAGTATTTTTGAAAGGTTGCAACTTTTTACTTCACTAAAACGGCATTAGAAAAAGGATAAAAAATACTACAAAATGAGCCAAAACTCAAAACTGGCCTCTCTAGCTCATCATCTTACCAAGATATTGAATTTCAAAAAGTAGTAAAAAATGACTTCTAAAATCTCCCATTCTCTTAATTTTTTTGAAAAATGAAAAATTTTAAGGTGCTTTTTTGTACTTGTTTTATCTAATTTAAGGTCCTTTGGTATAATTATGCCATTGGAAACTCATTTTGCCAAAATTGCACTATTTGCAAAAATATTTTTTCAATTTTTGAATATTTTTTTTTATTTGAAATAGATTTCACTAAAACGGCATTAGAAAAAGGATATAAATTTTAAAGTTCTTTTTTTGACACTTGTTTTAGCCAAAACTGGTCTCTCTAGCTCTTCATGTTACCGAGATATTGAATTTCAAAAAGTAGTAAAAAATGACTTCTAATACCCCCCCATTCTTTTAATTTTTTTGAAAAATGAAAAATTTTAAAGTGCTTTTTTTGTACTTCTTTCACATAACTTAAGGTCCTTTGGTATAAATATGCCCTTTGCTGTGCATTGGAACCCTCCTGGAACAAAATAAAAAATTGCCAAAATTGCACTATTTGCAAAAATTGCATTTTTTCCATTTTTGAATGGTTGTAACTTTTTTATTTGAACTCTTATAGATTTCACTAAAACGCCATTAGAAAAAGAATAAAAAATACTACAAAATGAGCTAAAACTGGTACTTCTAGCTCTTCATGTTACAGAGATATTGAATTTCAAAAAGTAGAAAATATGATTTCTAATCATCCATTCTTTTAATTTTTTTGAAAAAACATAAATTTTAAAGTTCTTTTTTTGTACTTGTTTTACCTAATTTAAGGTCCTTTGGTATAAAGTAAATATGCCTTTTGCTGTGCATTAGAACCCTCCTGGAGCAAAATAAAAAATTGCCAAAATTGCACTATTTGCAAACATCGCATTTTTCCATATTTGAATGATTGTAACTTTTTTATTTGAACTCTTATAGATTTCACTTAAACGCCATTAGAAAAAGGATAAGAAATACTACAAAATGAGCTAAAACTGGTTTCTATAGCTCTTCATGTTACCGAAATATTCAACAATGAGAGTATATGGATACTAAATAACAGCGAAACTAATAATGAAATAATTATTTTTTTACATTTTTGCGTGAGTGGTAGGGATTATTCTGTATTACTTGGATTATGCCGTATTATTCAGATTATTATATTATTATTAGTATTATTGCATATTATTAATATTATTTGATGGGTGACCCCAATATTATCCAAGTGTCACACCCCTCGCCAAAAGCAATATTTTCTTTTGTGGCACTTTTTGTCCAAAATGATTGCCAAAACATGTTTCTTTTAACATTCTTGTGCCATAATACATACATAACATTTAACTAAACCTTAAGACAAATTTTCGAACCATCTGACACCACAAAGCATACCAAATAACAAAATTCGCATACCTGGTCAAGCGTCACATGGAATTTAAAAAAAAAACTGTGATCCTCAAGACTCGATTTCAACAAAATACAACAAACTGGCCTAATCGAATTTCCGTTATCGAAATCTGTCCCTGAGATGGGTACCCAAAAAGTGGAAGCAATTTGGTACCGACTAATCCGATTTTCATGCAATTTTTGCTCGGTGCCCAGTATTAACAGTACGGACGCTTATGAAAAACCACGCGGAACCCGTTAGAAAACAATCATTCGAGGCACCAATCGAAACTGGTACCCGTTGATATAATTAACGCAACGGTACCACGAGATAGGTTATACGTTAGGTAGCATGTAGTCTAGAAATTAACATTGCTGAAAAAGTTACTACTCTTGATGAGTGCAGCTGCTAAAACGACTTAATGGGATGGGAACACTCCAACTTGGTAGATTTATGCATTTTTGTTTAATCGATTTATATGTTTTAAAATAAATATGACAAAGGACGAAGGGGCGTTTAATGAAAATGTTGAATTTAATTTTCCAGCTGCAAAGCAGCGTAACGGTTTAAAAATTAATAGCAAAAAGGAACGCAACATTTATTTATGTGTTATTCTACATTGAAGTGTTTTTATGGAAATTGGGTTTTGTCCACTGGACCGTAATGGAATATTAATTAATTTAAAATTCTCGTATTGATTTCATTTTAAACCATTGTAAGTTTCAAACCGCAGCAGTAGCAATGGGATTCCATAATAGAGTGTTACTACACACCCTTTCACATTACCATAACACCAGTCGGACGTAAATAATATTGCCACCCTGTAATGTATCAAGGCAGACGCCTTCCGAGGTATTTAATTAAAGTAAAACGAATTCCGCGGATTCCTCGAAATACGAATGTCCCGCTAATATGAAACATCCATTCTGTCCTGCCCATGATATGCAGCGTTTTCATGGACAAGGATATTATTAATGGAAAGGATAAGTTATTGAAAAGTTTTAAAAAAGTTATACAGTTTATGCCTTACAATGTGCTATTAAGCCTTGTTTTTTAATATTAAATCGCCAGTATATAAATCAATAAAATAAGCCTGGCACGATCTCCCTTGATGTAATGAGTGTGTTTGGTACTTTTGACTGACATTTATAAAATTGGAAACATCTATCACTCAATTTCCTTCTACAGAGAGTTATGCGAATCAGGTGCCAAAATTCAACTTCAGCAACGAAATTTTCACTCGTAGAATTAAAAAAAAATCAAAAATATATCCGCAAAGGTATCACTAACTTGTATTTTAAATTATAGTAGTATCATCAATTTCAGTCTCTTTTGAGCAATATTAAACTAATTCTATTTTTTTAAACAAAACAATTCCATATATTCTGTGAATTCATATTTAGGAAAAACATACAGGGTGGTCCAGTATTAATAAGGTTTTCTTGTTCAACTCTTATAAAATTCTGATTTGAAACTTCGTTTACGAGATAATTGAGTTAATACGTTCAAAGACCGAAAACCAACCCAACCCAACTTAAAATTTGTTTTGGAAACAATGAAAATTGACTTAAGAAGCTGAAATATTGTCTTTGTAGCCAGTTTTCAGGCAAATTGAAAGACTTTAGTATTGAAAATTGACTTATAAACTAGTAAATTGACTTTGAAACGGTAAAAATTGTCTTGGGAGGCTTAAAAATTGTTTTTGTAACCAGTTTTCAAATTGAAAGAAAAAGGAAAAGAGAAAACTGAATTGAGAGGCTGAGAAACTGCCTTTTTAGTCAGTCGTCATAATTTTCAGATAAATTGAAAGACTTTAGTAATGAAAATTGACTTGTAGACATAAACAACTACTTTTCTAGTATATTTTACCAGAAATTCGCACATTTAAACCTTGAAAATTGACTTGAACCCTAAAAAGTAAAAAAAAATTGACCTATCAGGCCTGAAAGCCAGTTTGCACACTGTCCATAGTCTTGAAAATGTCATTTCAAGCTTGTTCACTATTAAATTGACATCTACACTTATCAGTGCAAAAAATTGAATATTTCTAAAAAATTCGGACTGTTTTTAGTGCTTTAAAACTAAAAAATCGAGTTTAACACTATTTATGATAGTAAAAGTCAAGTTTAAGACACTTCAGTATTGAAAGAAACAAATTTTGACACTAAATGCTACGATATTAGTCACCAAAACTAATTTTTTAAAATGAATTAGTCCGAAAATTTAATTTAGACTTGTTTCCAGTGTTTAATTAAATTCCAGACTTGTTTCAGTCCAGAGAATTGAGATGTACACCAATTAAAGTCTTGAAAACAGATTTTTGGACTTTCTTTAGTCTTAGTGAAGTCATAACCAGCATTAGAAGTCAACTTTTAGACTATTTTTAGTAGTAAAAAATAAGTTTTATGCGCAACAATATTTGTCTTGATTTGTGGACTCTTTTTAGTACTTGAAATCCAGTTTCAGACTCCCTAAAATGGATTTCAGTCTGAAAAAAACAAATTTTAAGACTATTCCTAGTAGCAACTAGTCAATAACAAGTTTTTAGACTATTCAGTACAAATTCGGACTTTCACAAGTCTTGAATGTTCAGTTTTACACTATTTATAGTCTAAAAAATTAAACGCCATTAAAAAGTTAAAATACTCAATACTCAAAGTTTTTTGAGTATTTTCAGTGCCAAAAATTAACTTGTAAACCTCTCATATGACCAGATTTCAATTTTAAAGTAAAAGATTCAATATAACCCAGCTAGACGACCCAGACTGGTAATAAACTCATTAAGTAGATATACAGGGTGGATTTATTATCATGCAAGCTGAAATATTGCTGTTTCACTTTTTGGCGATTTCATTTCAAAACACCCTGAATAAAAAATCTATTAAAATTGCCTCAAATAATTATTTTTTGTGCTAACCGTGCCAAGGATTGATTGAAATACAGGGTGTTCAAAAGTTCAGTTTAAACTGTCAACATTTTTGAAAAAAAATCCTAAAAAAACTAATGAAATTTGTACAGGGTGTTCAATTACAGTGTTGTTTTTTGCTGCAACTAAGTACTTGCTTAGGACACTCTGTATAATTATGTTTATAAAGTGCGGTTCAGTTTAAAAAAAAACGATTTTTGATGAAATTTGGTTTAATTGTATCTTTATTAGGAAGTGTTTGTCAGGAAAATGGCATAATGCATGTCAATGGTGAATTATTGACACTTAAAACTGGACCACTCTGTATAAATTTAGCTAATACAAAACGGTTTAAATGTCCCTTTTTAATCTTTTGGGTTAATGTCAGACAAATGGCTAAGTTAATTCTTTCACCGAATAATAAACAGAAAAATATTTGTAATATTCCAAAGAACTAAAAAAAATAAAAAATCAAGAAGTTTTCCAGATATTGATATTTTTAGGTCCAAAATACAAAAATTGATTGCATTAATCGATTCTACAGAAAAAATACAAAAGAAACTGGGTTTCCTTTATTGAACAAACCTATTATTGGTTTACAGTATTGTTGTAAACATTTGAGTCGAATAATTTATATTTTATATGCAGGTTTTCTGATTAGATATTTGGTATCCTATAAACAATTTTTTTTTCTTCTCAATTGATAATGACATCTTCATTGCAATGGTATCAAATTGAAAGCCTAAAAATCTGCATTTATGGGTGGGGGATAACATGCTTTTTCCTTATTTATAACAAATCCCAAAGATGTTAGTAATTTAACAACTGTATTAGAGTTTCTAATGCCTTCATTATAACTTGATGAAATTAACAACAAATCATCAAGATATCCCACGCAAACTACACCCATATTCCTTAAAAATGTAAGGACGGGCTTTAATAATTTAGTGAACACATGTGGTGCAAAAGAAAGTCCAACAGGTAAGCAGTCGGCAACTACAGGGGGTTTATAATCTGAGAAGAGCTCAAATCATACTGAATATTCCTAAAAAGTACTGTTTTACTTGTTGTAGTGTCATCAACTAATTTTAAACTGGATTATATAAAAAGAAACATTATTCAGCTACACAGTAAAATAAAATGGAATACTGTATCGTAAATTAACATGGTATTTATTATAAATTTTGCCGCTAATTAAATGCAGGATGCTTTAGAGGTTGGTCGATGTTACATTATAAGGTCGATGCCTTTATATGAACACGTGATAGCATTGCATAGGTAAATTGAAATAGTTTATTGCGCATATTTCCAATTACATAGTAATTATCTTTTTTTTTAATCAAACTAATTTAATAATAACCCATAAATATAATTTTTACTGCGTTAGGATATTACGTGTTTATTAAAAAATTATATTCAACTCCGGAAATGTTGAAATTTTCATAGTTGAATGCAACAGAGGAAATCCTTCGGACTTGGTGCAGAACTGTTGACTGAAATCTACAAACCACAACTGACCGTTGATTTGAAATAAAAAAATCAAGAAGATAATGCTTTAGAGTTGACGGGTGGTACAATTATTATTTTAGTGATGTTATTAATAGGAAAAATAACAAATTGCAAGCGTCAGATGTTTTAACGAAAACCTAAAATCACTGACTAAGCAACAGGTAATAGTAAATATAGATATGCACCTAATACCAAATACTCACGTTTGATAAGTACTTATCTACATTTTTCTACTGTTCAATTTATTGCCTGCACCGAAATTCCTATACACGTTAAATTGTTAGAAATATTTGATTGAAACAAAGCATATTTCAACTATAATCTATTCACGATGTTTTTAGGTTTTAGATGTAATTTTTTATATTTTGCGAATAATTTTGATATTTATTTTTATTTAGACACATTGCCAAATAATAAAAAAATTACACTTTCCAAGAAACATTTTTTTTTCTTAATTACAAACATACAAACCCACGAACACTATTAATTTTGGTTTACTCATAAAAGGCAGTATGTAACTGAATTTATTTTATTGTTATTTCATGGGGTATTTTGACCGTTATACAGGGTGTCCTAGGTGATAATGTGCATTCTAGTAATATTCCTATAGTTTGAGATTTTAAATATAAAAAAATAAATAATTTTTGATCATATAATTAAGACACAGAGTGAATCAAAATATGCAATAAAAGTACCTATAGGAATTTCATAATTTTACATAAGAACTCAGTGATAAGAAGAGAGAACCATAGGAAATCACTCGACAAAGGTGGAAAAAATTATGACAGTTGGTCACATGACTACTTTAACAGAAACTCTCTCAAATTACGTCACATCAGCTTCGGCAGAATGACACCTGTCACTTTTAGTTTCAATGTATAATTTAGACAATTTTACACCTCTATAATATACTTGAATACTTTGTTTTTTCAGTTTTATGAGAGTATTAAAAATTTGCTTCATTTTGTAGTTTTTTTTATTTCAAACAGTAAAAGTTTAATGCAAATCTTTATTTTTGGTAAAAATGTTTGGCAATCAGACATAAACTAAAAATGATTTTCTTTCAAATGTGGTCTTTATTTTTGGTAAAAATTTTTTTTAGGCAATCAGACATAAACTAAAAATAATTTTCTTTCATATATACTTGTTTCGAAGTTATGCATGACTACTTTGGAAAATTTTATAGGCATCTTATTTTTAAATTTTCGAAAAACAGGAAAAAAATATAATTTTTGCAAATGATAATCTAATTTCAAAACCGGGTATGAATTTGGCATTGAATTCCCTAAAACTTTTCCATTTAACTTGTAAATAACGGATATACCCATACATGCATCACCAATTTGGACCACACTGTATATTACATTATTGAAATAATTATTATCTCGGTTAATATTAACTTAAAAGATTTTTTTTTGGTTTTTAGATACAATTTTTATATTTTTTCATGTTTAACAGATTCAAAATTTAACAAACTTTGTGTAATATAACCAAATTAACAGATTTCCTATAAGTACTCATGTTACAATAAAGGTTTAATATGCACATTTCAGCAACGTTGCTATACTGTAGATTTACGTAGATTACAGTACCAAATTTTGGCAATGCTGCTAAATTGACCAATTTCCTAATTTAACAGTAACACTTTTAAAAAAAATTGGCAGATTGATCATTTTTAAAATTCAGTATCAAAAGTATTAGAATGTTGCCAAATTTCAGTCTCAAAATAAAACTAGATCAATTTTCACATTTTTTTACTTAAAAACTGCGAAAATGTATCAATTAACCTTGATTTTATCGTTTTCATACTTGAAAATTTACTTTCTTACTGAATATTTAGTTTAAACATATGAATATTGACGGAGAACTTTAGGACAGTGTTCCAACATTGAAAATTTTCTTGTTTTTTTGATTTGAAAGAATGTTAAAATAAATTTTCAAATTTTTTAACTGAGGAACTTTAATATTTGATTTTTTTAGCTTAAATGTCGTTTTCAGAATATCAAGATTGACTTGAGAATTTCGTTGCAAGCCATTATCCAGTTTCAAACTGTAAAAATTTACCTAAAATATGCTTTTAGATTGGTCAATTACATTTTTTAAACTTTGAATTCTTCAAAACTGATCTTTGATTTTGAATTTTATCATAATTTTGACTCTCGAGCTGTGACATGTTGCCCAATTGGTCATTAACAGAATTTACAACCAAATTTTAGTAATGCAGCCAAATTAAAATTTGTCCTTAAAATTACTCATAAATGCACATTTCGCAACGTTGTCAAACTGACGATTTTCGTAATTTAGTACCAAATTTTGGCAATGTTGCTAAATTGCTAATTTTTCTAATTTAGTAGCAAGAATTTCGAAATTGATCATTTTTACAATCAGGAAAGTATTTGGAAATCTACTTATTATTGGTAGTTTCAAATTAAATACAAAACAAACTTTTTAAAAATTTGAAAATGAAACACTCGGTGATATTACTGTCACATTTATGGACTTCACCAGCCCCCAAAACTTATACATATTTTATTTGTAATCCTTTAAAGAAACATTACTGAAATGATTATGATAATATCCTGAAATGATAACATCGACAAAACTGTATTTAAACTAAATATTAGTCAATCAGGTAAAATTCGAAGTAAAATTATCATTTTTCAATAATCTTGATAACAACCAATTACCCGAATTGTATTACAAAAATTTGTCAACTTACCTTAAAAGTCCATACTTACCTACTGACATTCGGGAATATTTAACGTCATTAAATTCATAGTTAAATGTCTCTATTATTGAATATTGGCATGATAGTAAATTAAACTCCCCCAGGTGATTTAACCAAAAGTGACTCGACAGAAAAAATAACAAGCAAAATCCCTCTTCAAATATTATTCCAATCCCCTTTACAGAATGAAATCGTTTTCCTATATCAGCCCAAGGATCGATAAAGAAAACGCCAAAAGAGTAAATTTCACATCATGTTTATTATATAATTCGTTTTTTTTTTGCAAGTTCGTAAAAAATATACACATAGTACAAACCGATAACGGTTAAACAAATAAATATATCTATATACAAGACTGTACAAAAATAATACAGGAGGAAAATAATTACACGTTTCTCGACCTTATACTTTACCTAAAATGTACGTAATAGTCGGTTTTTTTTTATATATAAAGAGTAATATACAATTTTTGTGACACATGTTTCAGGAATTATTATTATTTAAGTAGGTAAAATTCGATTACTCACTCTAGTGGTTGTCCATCACACTTGCACAAATAGTCCAGTAGTGTTTTGACTAGTAACAACAATATGCCACAAAACAACCGTAAATTTGTTAAACAGTCCTCAACTATACTATTATAATACATATACCTAGTCAGTCAGAAAAGTTATCACACAAGATAGGCCTGTCCACCGTTGTGGGTGCCCTGCATCACTACGTGGGGGGGACGCCACTGTTGCGGCACTCCCCGTCGTCCCGACGCCCCCCTTTCAAGGGTGCTATAGTCCGAGTCTATGCTGGAGTAGATGTGATCCGAAATTGGTCTCGGTTCCTGGACTATTCTTCTTGATGGCCTGGGGGACGGGGTGGCCGTCGTCGCCGAGGAATAGTTGGCGTCCTCGGCCTCTTGGGGCACGTACGCAGGAGGCGGCATCATCTGCATACTTGGCGATGGCGGGGCTTGTCCCCGAATTTTTTCAGGAAAATGATGATGAGAATGATGGGTTCCATTGGCCACCACTCTCGAATCTATGGTGTAATTGTTTATATTACGCCTATAGTTGGCGTTAATTTTCCCTCGGGCTTCTACAGGAGGTAAAGCGTACTTCAGCCTTTCCCAAAACCTCCTTTCACCCCATCTGACCCGTTCTGCGGTTTTGAGGTAGAGCCTCAACTCTGGATCCATAATAGCATCTTGGAAAGGCCCCACTTCAATTATCACTAGCTTATACACTCGACCTTTTAAAGCCTCGTGAAAAGCTTGTCTGAGGTCAAATCTAGCCCATTCAGTTTCAACAAAATTCCTCGTAAGGATCATTATGACTCTCCTACTGGCCTCTGAGGCTTCAAGCACTGCGGAAGAGGCGTGTTGGTTATATGCAGTGTTGGACAGGTCTCTGTAGTGCAAACACAGCTGATAGTGGGGTTCTAGACTTGCAGCTACACTATGCACTACCCATTCTTCATCTTTAGGGCTGTAGCACACAAAAGCGTCATAAAGCTTATCACCATCGTCAAATTTCGAGCTGGAGTCTCTATAGTTGCACAAACGCACTCCGTAACGCGAGTACAGCCACACGCGAATAGGATCTCTGAATATGAACCAGAGAACCATCACCAAAAGCATGATAATTACCACGCAAAGGGTTAACACCACCATAGGCCAATAATCTCCAACTAACATGGAGTCTATCACTGAACTGCCCGCGTAATAGTCACTACACACTGTAGAGTTAAAGTCCAGTTCGCGATTTTGGCTCGGTTTAGTGTCCGGGATTGAACAAGTCAAAGTAGCACTGTCCAGAACTTTTACAGCGTTTTCAGCCACCCAAGTGGTCAAACCTTGCAGGAACTTACACCGACACGACCACGGATTATTCCCCAACATAATTTGCACTAGTTTTTTATTGGAACTAAACTGCCACACTGGGAAAGTTGCTAGTTTGTTGCCGTCTAGCCTTAAAACCTCCAAAGAAGTCAAAGGTTCGAAAGTTTGATTATCAACACTTTCAATAAGGTTGTGTTGTAAATATAACTCTTTCAGTTTATCCAGATGCTCAAACTCATACCCTTTCAGCTGCCTCAGCTTATTATCCTCCAGGTGCAACACTTGAAGAGAATTCAAACTGTTGAAAGTGCTGTTTTGAATA
The DNA here is from genome assembly GCA_018691245.2 of Ips nitidus. Lineage (NCBI taxonomy): Eukaryota > Metazoa > Arthropoda > Insecta > Coleoptera > Curculionidae > Ips > Ips nitidus. The sequence continues at coordinate 8,299,984 of CM042788.1, forward strand.
CTTTCCACATTGCTGTTGTTGACAAACAGGGTTTTTAGGTTTTTACGTCCAATAAATGCGTGATTTTGCAGTTCTTTGAGATAGTTTCCGTCTAGGTAAACCTCAGTAGCGTCCATAGGGATTTTACTGGGGATTTCCAAGGCGGACTGTCCAGAACAATCTACAACGTTCGTGTTCCAGGTTTCGTCGTGATAGCAGCTGCAGTTGTCTGGACAGGTCATTTCACAGTCACAAGCGTCAAAATCACAACAGTGACACAAAGTAAAGCAGTGGGTTTCGTAAGTGCACAAAAAGTCACTGGATTTAGCTTGGCTTAAAGGCATATGGGTCATTCCTCTTGAATGAGTCATTTTGCACATAACATTTTCTGCGTCCATTATTTTAGGATATTGCCTGGATCCGGACATTTTGTTGATATTCTGCAGCCACTCCATAGTGCAATCACAATGAAATGGATTCCCTCCTAGGTAAACTTCAGGTAGAGATCTGTTTGTTGGTACTGAAGTTAGCCTTAAGGCGTTCAAGTCCAAATTTACTAAGTCGTTTGCGTACATGTCACACCTGGCTAAATTTGGTTTGTCTAGGAAGGTGTTTGGATGCACTTTTTTGATAAAGTTGTTGTTTATAAACAGAAGTTCTATGGTGTTTGGTATTGACATTGGGCCGATTTCTGTGATTCTATTGTGGCTAGCGTCTAAGGTTTTAACTCCAATCTCGTCCTGGATTTTATAGTAATTTCCCAAGTGTTCTATAAAATTACCGTGTATGTCCAGCCACTTTAAGTTGCTTGGTATAAAAGCGTAGTCAAACCACACTAAATGGTTTTCAGACAAGTTTAACCAGAGCAAACTAGCTAAAGTGGCGAAAACCCCGTTAATATCAGTGAGGAAGTTTTCATCCAGTCTGATAGCCTCAATTTGGGTGTTTCGTTCAAATGCACCTCTTTCAATGTGTTGGATTTTGTTTTTAGCCAAATTAAGCACTTGTAAACTCGGTAAATCCCACAACATTCCACGAGTTATATTTCCAATCGTGTTATCAATTAACCTCAATCCGGTCAGCTGGTTAAGGTTTCTGAAAGTACCGTTCTGGAACTCACTAATTTGGTTCTCGCCCAAATCCAAAGTTTTAAGGAAGAGCAAATCCTGGACAGCTTCAGGGACTTCACTAAGAGCATTCGAACTTAAATCCAGCTCTTTCAAAGCGGAACAGTTTTCAAAAGTGCGGCTATCCATAGTTACTATCAAGTTATTGTTTAGCGTTAATTTGCTAAGCACGAATAGTCCGTTGAACAAGTAAGGTCCGATGGTGTTGAGACGGTTTTCAGCCAAGTTCAATGTGTGCAGGTTATATAACGGTAAAAATGCGTTGTCTTCTATGAATCCTATTGAGTTGTTGCGTAAATCCAAAATTTGCAGAAAGTACAAGTCCTTAAAAGTGCGTGAATCGATGCGAGTTAAAGCGTTGTGGGATAAATTCAAAACAATCAGCCTGATTAGTCCTGTGAAAGTTCCATTATCAATGTGATTGCTGGTTAGTTGATTTCCACTTAAATCTAGTACAAGAAGTTGTTCCAAACGGTGAAACAACCCTCGAGCTAGTGAATATAGGGAGTTGTTCTGTAAGTGGATTTCTTTCAGTTCTGGAGAGCCAGCAAATAATCCTTGAGGTAAAGTTCCAATTTTGTTGTTACTCATATCCAAAATCTTCAAACTAACCAGTCCAGCCAAACTTTCACCAGAAATTGTAGTAATATTGTTAAACTGCAGGTTAAGGTTTTGCAATCTGCGTAACTTGGAGAAACCACTATCCTCTGCAAGTTCTTTGAGTTCATTAAAACTCAAGTCCAAATTCTGCAACTCACTGGAACCGCACTCAGTATTAATTCCAATCCGGTCACTGCCCCTAATTTTGTTTCTAGTAAGGTTCAAAGTGTGCAAATTGATCAAAGGGCAAAATGCTCCTTCAGGAATTGCACGAACATTGTTATTCCCCAAGTCTAACAGTTGCAGCTCTTTCAGTCCTTCGAAACTTTTTTCACTGAGTTCCAAATTTTTTTGAAGTCCCCACTCTGAATTGAAACTATTCAGTTGCAGTTTCTTCAAATTGTACATTCCTTCAAAAGATTGCGGGTCCACGGACAGGACTTTGCAATTTTTAATTTTCAAGTCTTCCAGTTCGTGCAGTTTACGCAATGTCGATGGAAGCACGCTTTCGTAGAAAATTGCATTGGAGCATGTAATTTTCAGTCGTGAGGTGAGTTCTTGAGGAATGCTGGTGAGATTAGTGGCGCGACCATCCAAAAGTCGTACATTGCAAGTCACAGAAAGTTTGGAGCTGCCTTCGTTGTTGTCAGGAAGCCACGAACACAACTCTCCATCGTATTTACCACTAACCAAACTGAACAACAGAACAAAACCAGCGAAAACTAACGAAAACATTTTTGCAAAAAAGTTTTTAGTGATCGTGCAGCATTTAGGCTGCGTATTCACTAGCGCGACTTTTACGACCCGTTACTTGTTTCGTGCGCGACACGACATCGTCGGGGATTTCGCTTAAAGACCGTTACAAGTCCGGCTTCGACTAAAGCTGTAACTACACTGAAAGCTTTCGTTAGAATACTGCGGTATAAACGACAAGAACGAGGGGGAATGGAAACGCACGCGCTTTCGTTAGTTTCTAAGCGCGCCGCTTATAACTGCGAGGGCAGCACCGGACGGTCAACCTTTTTTTGGAAGGACCAACCGAATAAGTTAATTAAGATTCCTCCTAAGATTCGATAAGATGTTTGTATTTCGAATGGGAGGCTGTGTAATGGCGCTTTGTTTTGTAAACATTTCAACTTGGGGTTATCTCTTCTTTTTGACGGGTTAGTAGATGTATTTTTTTCGGTTTCAGCTACCGGTTATATCAGCAATTTTAACTACTTTATCAAATTGATTTTGGTTTGTGTATTGTCTAGGGTCAGGGCGTGGCAAAATGGTTTAATTAAAAAGTTGCGATAAGCTGAATAAGGACCATATAAAGGAGATTGAAATAATACCAGGTGTCCAAGAGCACCCTGGACATAGGAGATTAACATGGAAAAACGGTTTTGATGGGACTGTGAAATGTGAATAATCTTAAACTGGCTATAAAACCTCTGAGAAACCTCTTCTAGGAACAGAATATGGACTTACACAGTCAAATTATCAGTCAGGTGACAAAAGTTTTTGTATATGGGTAGGTATTGCCAAAAAACCAACTTTTCAATTGAGCTAACTACATGAGCTGTTCTATTCTAGGTTTAGCTATTAACATTATAATTGTGTTCTTTTTTCCACACACTCAATTGTTCCAAATAAAACTTTGTACACTGAACATTTGTATTAATTATTTATTTACAGTTCAAGGTACGGTAGGTAAGGTAGTACACATTTTCTTCAAGTGAAAAGCTTAGGTACAATAGGTGGCAAAGAAAACTGGTCTTACCAGATAAACAGTGATTGTTCCACAGATTGAGTGTGAGTGGGTGAACCTTTCACCATACAAGCTATGCTAAAAACAACTTTGTCTTACTAACCTAATGTTTGTTTGGATAATAGTGGAGTTCCAAAGTAGCAAAGGTAGGTGAAATGTAGTGATTGAAAGTCTCTAAAGAGAAACAATTTGCTTCTAATTCAATACACCATTTCACAGGACATACCTTTACTAATCAAATGTGAACTCGAGTTACACATTACTTGCAAATAAACTATTTTTGGTTAGTAGACATTTTACAAGTAACCTTGTAGGTGAATGATGTTCAAGTTAACTAATAGAGCTAATTAAATATCAGTACTTACCTTACCCTGTAGAACTAGGGAAAAAACATTGACAATCAGTTATAAAAAATGCCTTTTTATTAACATCATACAATGTAAAACCACTTAAACACTATGGTGTGTTGATAACACTACAAAACAGAAGGATACAATAAAACTATCAGTCACATAGGTCACTAAATTGCATCATTTTTGAGGGAAGTATTTACCCTCTTTTGTGGTCCCTGTATAGTAAAGCAACTTATCTTCAAACATCTGCAGGCCTTCCTAGTCCATTGTTTTTATCACGTTAAATCGTTTGGTAGTGTTATGAAGAGGCTTGAGATAGGTGATTCGGTCGTCCTCATTAAATATTTGCAAACAAAACCAGTGTTTTCTTAAAGAATTTTGCTACAAAGTAAATAAGTTGAGTAGAGACATTGAATAAGGTTATAAACGCAACTTAACAGATTTTTGGGCTGTGGCTCCTGATAAAGTATTTTTATAACCATTTATTTTTTTTAAGTTGATAGCCGAAAATGTGCTCTACAACTTTTAAATAAAGCGTTTTCCCATGTTAATCTCCTATGTCCAGGGTGCTCTTGGACACCTGGTATATCAGGCCATTAAAGACAACCTTGAAAATAGTGAAGTAGTAGTCCATAATCACTAAAACCATAAAAAGCTACAATTACATCCACTTCAAGTTAATTTTATTATGAAATTGGCAAGCGTGTGTTTACTGGACAAAATTAGTATTATTTTAACATAATTTAACTCCTCTCAAAAATTATGACTAACTCAAGGAACACTCACATAATTAAAAACTTAATAATAATCCACACTATAATAACCCAATAATTTCTTTATTACAATTTACCCAAATTATTAATCACTAATTAAATAGAGTATTACGGAATAATTCATGTACAAAAACCACTTATATGTACAACTCCATCTTGATTAGGACAGCATATATCTAAAAATACCAGAGAAACTTTACTAAAATTAAGTAAATAACTCCGGAAACCAGCCCGCATTATGTATGAGATGTCGCATATATTATGAAAAAGGTCTTTTAAATAAGAAATTGTATGTCCAAAGAAGCATACATTTACATTAGTTGTTAGTTTTTTTTTTTTGGGAAAGTAGCATGTTGTTTTTCTTTGATAAGCATGTATGATTGTTAATAATTTATTCTTTGTTGAAATATTTATTAAATGTTTTGTTGATAGAATTTTGCTTAGTTAGTGTTAAGAGTGCTTCTTTAGATATTTAAATTCAATCAAAAAATTCACATTTTTTTTTTAAATATCTCGTTTTACAATAGGACTACCTTTGGGTTGGGGTTGGGTACCTTTAGAACCCTTCTAAAACCATGTTAAACCCAAAGACCAAGAAACATATTTTTAACCATCTTCTTGTAGGCTTTAAAGTAACTTTCAATGCTTTATCAAGTAAATACTTTAATTTATCTATATCATCGTATCGTGGTATTTCTGTAACTATAAAGGAAGAACCCGCTTATTTCGCGAAAGGTTCTGTATGCTTGGTACTTTAGTCGACTATAGCGTAGTCCTTCGCCTTCGCCAAAAGCATGTTAAACTATATTGAGAGCGTGTATACTAAATTACTGTTGAATCTAGTAGCAGCTTGTACAAAAACGTTAACAATTCCAAATTATTTAAGTTTTCTGAAATTCAGCAAATCAAAATTAAAAAAGCAGTTTTTAGTTTTGTATACACTTCTAATTAGGGACCCACTGTATAATGTTATAGTGTGTCACAAATTAAGTGAAATATGACCATATTGTACATTAATTACTGTACATTGACAAAAAGTACTATTCGACTGGTTCGAGTTGCTTTGGCATCATCGATTTACCTTAGAAATGCGCTGTTGCCGCCCATGGTTTTAATTAGATAAGTTGTTGTAATCAGTTTGACATTAAATATGGCCGCCATTTTGTGTTGAAGACTTTAGTAAGCAATTTTGTCTTAATCTACTAGGTTGAGGCTGTACTGTGTCATAAAATCAAAACTCTAACCTTAATTTTGCTGAAGGTTCAAAGGTTAGGTTGCACTTTTGTTATACTTTACCAACCGCCATATTTTTGTTAAAATCTTCTAAGTTAACCAAACTTTTTTGAAATTTTTGAAAAATGTATGCTAAATCTACTGTACCAAGACTATATGAGCCTAAAAAATCAAGGTTCTAACCTTAAAACTACCCTTTTGGTGAAGGATCAAATGTTACGTTGCACTACCTTTACGCGAGTGCTTTGGAACAGCCGCCATTTTTTGGAAAATCTCCCATATTTGGTTAGATAGAATTTTGAAAAAAATTACACTAAATCTACTGTACGAAGACTATATAACCTAAAAATCCAAGGCTCTAACCCAAAATTGCACCTTTACACGAGTGTTCTAACAGCCGTCATTTTTGTGAAAAATCTTCTAAATTTGGTTAGTGAGAATTTTGAAAAGAAAAACTAGCAGCTGCTTGATCAAAAACGTTAACAATTACAGACAATAATTTCAATTTTTTAGCAATCAATTAAAAAAAAAATTTTGAAACCATCACAAGTTGTCTTTGGATTCTCTCAGACTTCACCTTTTAAAAGCGTGTTTTTAGAAAATAACCGTAATTCACATACACACTGCAAATTTGTGACACACTGTATAATGAAGTAGTTACAGTGTGTCACAAAATAAAATAAAATACGAGTAACAATATAACCGACGTTTTGATAAATTAATTTTTTTCATCTTCAGGATCTTTATAATATGTACTGGGTGTACGCGACCTGGAATATCTGCATTATATTTCACACACATTTACTTCAAAAATTAGCAAAAAAGTTGTTTTAACGTTTTCCGTTGATTTTTGGTTGTGGTTTTTAAGTTAAATATACGTTGAATAGAAAACCGTCACCATATAACGTCAAAACAACGTTACATAATAACCTTATTTTATCTTGTTTCTCTCAACAGTTACGTTCGTTCGTCGAATTTTTAAGTGATTGTAACGTTTCTGAATCAACGTTACAGATTTATCGGTTTTAAAACACGTTTGTTTATATTACACTGAAATTCAACGTTTGTATGTTATTTTTAAACGGAAATGGTTTAATAAAACATTTTGTTACATTTGCAAATTAAAGTTGGTGTTGCAAATTGATTCAAGAGACAATTTTACTGTATTGTAACGTTTCCCAGTCTAGCAAAATCAACGTTACTGTACGTTTCGCTACAACGTTTTTTTAACGTAGTTGTGCTTATTGAATAATGACGTGAAATAGAAATTTATAAGTATTTCTAGCAAACGTTGAATTATATTTGCAAATCAACGTTGCTGTTGTGTTAATTCAACGTTGATTCAAGCGACACTTTTACTTTATTTTAACGTTGTCCAATATTCTAAAGTGGGTTTCAATACAACGTTTCTTTCGACATTTGATTTTGTTAATTTTTTCCGATTTCTATTTTTGCTTTTGTTACACCAATAGGACTTAATCTAAAAAAATAAGTAGCTTACCACCAAAACAAAAATTTTCAATTTTTGCAGTAACAATAAAAACCAAAACAAAAATAAAAGAAATCAAGAATAGTTGAAAAATATTAAAATTTGGTATAAGAAAAAAAACACAATCTCAAACCAAATGAAATAATGCCCTTTACTATAAACTGATGACGTTTATGGTAACTTTACGCAAATAACGAGAGAGAATAAACTATTCAATTACTTGGAATACAGTTATTGACTCAATTTCCTAAATGCATTTTTCTTTGTTGCGCTTCTTGGATATGGGCCGGCTTCTCTTTGTATACTAGAAAAATCTGAAGGCCTTAAGTCAGGCTATTTAAGAGGCTATTTGATCTATTCTCAAGATATAAACATATAAAACGGAACAATATGCCTCTTCCAACTGGTTAAAATACCTACACCGGTTGTTCCACTTATACATTAATCAGTGAGTTACCATACCAATTAGCTTTCGACAGTATTCTAAAATCATATATAATTTGATATATTATTGATAAAGTAAGCAACCAAAAATAACAGAAATCACAACAAAAAATACCACGGATTAAGAGGCATATAAACAATTTGATCACAATGTACTCATTAAAGCAGATTTCATTGTGATAATTGGCTAATCACTTGACTAGATAATTAGTAATTTCAATATTATTAGTAAAACAAATAAAACATCTTTCAATATGATTGAAACTAAAACCATTTAGTCATCAGCAGGGTTAACCATTTCCCAGAACACTAAAGCTCCAATTACAAAATTTATTTAAGATTATAATTAGCAGTCGTGTTGTTAGGCCATATGTTTCACAAAGGCTGGAGTAACCAAATCTGTTTTCTTAAAATGAAATCAAGTGCTTACGCAATTAATAGCATCCAATTTCATCGATATGAGATATACGAGTTTTAATTAACACAGCTTCTTCTTAGTAAAAACATTTTTTGCTAAAGTTACAAATATATTGTACCAAGGTGTGGTGTGTTGGTCACCAAGTGCTCCAGATTTGAACCCATGTAAATATCAATCAAATGGTTACGCCAGCAATTGCGCGTAAAGAAAAAAGTTTTTATTGTTATTATAAGGTTAAAGTAATTAAAGCTATTTTAGTACGTAGTAGTGTTGGAAATAATAGCAAAAAATGTTCAATTGTAATATTTTCTGAATTACTATCATTATAAATTAAAACCTTTATGTGACAACCTTATGGTTGGTAACTTATAATACACTTGATATGTTCTAAAACTGCTTCACTTAGCACTCTTTAGTAATCTATGACTTTATCTCTCAAGTTGAATGCATATACTACACATAGTAAAACTGAAAATTTGCGGAAATACTATTTGTTTATCCTAGTGATTAGTGCTTTTCTAATTATCGTTAATTTAGTGTACACAGAGCAACTAAAAAGTAAATATCCCATTTAGATAAGCTTCGTTTTGGCTATATCGACTAGTTGTTATTAGGTAATACCCACTTATGAGTAATATCAAGGCATATAGCAGGTACCAAACTACTTGAAGTTTACGTAGTAATACTATCCACGTTTTGAATCTTTTCTTGTTTGTAGTTTGCTTTTCAATTGCAACTTAGTTTCACTACTTTTTTAAGAATGAATTATTTATGATTATAGGTAAATGACGTAAAATACCGATTACCATACAGACTGAATGGGGTAATTTATTTATGAGGAGAAAGTGTAATCGGGCGCTAAAACCAGATGCTATTAGGTGGGTTATTATGTAGCTTTGTACGCATTACAATATCAAGTAGGTGCGAAACTAACCGTAATACTAAATAGCCTATAAAAGTGAATTTATTGTCTGATTCAACATAACGTAACTTAACACAAGCACAACACAATAGTCATCCTCTAAACGACCCAGTAACTTCAAGGGATTATCTGTCTTTCTATTAATGTACGATATTGTATTTGCGAAACTATCTTTAATAAAGGTTTGCGATAGAAAATATATGATAACGATCATTTTTGATCTAAAAAGTATCTTTCTAAATTTTGTCGTTTTTGAGATATTTACCATTAAACATTGAATGCTTTAATAGGATTTCAATACTGTGTTATTTGAGGAGCTACAAAAATACAAAAAATAAGGAAAGTTGTAGGAAATTCATCCTCTACAAGATTGCATTAAGGTAGTTTTGCTGTTAAAGCTTTTTTTAAGGAGTTACAAGGAAAAAAGTGACATTTTGACTGAGTTACATAAAACCGTAAAATTGAAGGAAATTTAATCTTTTACAAGTTTGTTAAGGTGTTTTTGCCCTTAAGCTACTCCTCCAAGCAGTAAAAGTCGGATAATTCAAATGGGACACCCTGTATTATTTAGTGTTGCTGGATTGCGCACACTCAGAGCTACACGGTGTCCCAATATTGTCCCTAAAATATTGTTGCAGTTTCTGAGATATTTCCGGTTAAAGTTGGTGATAACCAAATCAGAGGATTGCTTTGAAAGTGACAGCATTGTTTCAAGGGGTAAAAGTCGAAAATTTTAAATGGGACATCCTGTACACTGTGTGTCCCAAATTGGTTTTACATGTATTGGGATCTCTGTAACCGTAAGAGCTACAGAGTCGGTTTACAGAATTGGCTTTGAGCCCTATTTCCCAGAATTTCTTTTTTTGGGCAAGTTGCATCAATTATGTTATAGTTTCCTCTTAAAAGCGTTGTTTGCACACTCAGTAACCACCTGACAAGAAATTCAATAGAGTAAAAATTGGGCAAGCCTTAAAGAACGTAAACTTTGCAATACATAACAATGAGTGTGACACACTTTAACCTTCAAGTTTAAACTGCTACTAAAAACTGAACCTTGACGAATCTAATGTTTCACCGACACGCTGAACTTTTCAAAGCAAATTAGCCGACAAATGACATGAAAAAAAACCCCCCGACTTTGCTAGAAAATTCAAGATGAATAAGCGAAGATAATTCAACTGCACACCTAAAGTCAAAACATTGTACATTTTCGTGAAGCGACAAGCCCAAGTCACGCTTACAAAACGTTTTTCAATGGCAAGGCCGTCTGAAACAACAGACCTAAACCCTGGTCGGAACGTTACAGTAAAAATCAAGGCTGGGTTTTGTATTTTGTGCGAACATCGGACCACCCATATATATTCAATATTCCTTTTTTTAGTCAAGCAGAAGAAGGAAATAATAAAAAAATGTCAAGGAAAACCTCACAAGAAGGGAGTGTGAAACTACTAAAGAAATTGGAAAAAAGGAAAAGGTTTGCTAGTGTAAAAAAGTTTTCAGAACATTTGAGAAAACAAAAAAGATAGTCGAAACAATTTATAAAACACTGAAGATAACGTAGAATGTAGAAAATAAAAACTGAAATTGAGGAAACAAAAAATAAAAATAAGGCGTAACATTATTAACAAGGATAAAGATAAATACACTGAAATATTAACTAAATTTAACCTCACACACTGACGCAAAACAAAGTTAATGTACAGGAATAAAATTAAGTTACACTAGAAATAGTAAAAATACTTGATTATTAATTAGGTGTCTAGAAAAGTTATATCAACGACAAAAATGGCAAATTTTATTGTCATGTTTAAGTGTCTCTAAGAGGAAAAATTACCAGACGATTGGATGAAGACCGAAGATGTAATACTAGTATATCTTCACTCTTGAAAACTATTCTACTGTCCCAGATGTACAAACTATTCACCAGAATAATAACAAACCGTTTAACAAACAAACTTGACAGCTATCAACCCAGGGAAAATGTTGTAGAAAGGAAGAATAGCAGAAAAGAAAGAGGAAGAAACAATATTTTTAGGAAAACGGAGAGGATTGTTAAAATTGACGAAGAACTACAAACCAATAAAACTAAAATACAGCAGTCCGTCAGGGAGATCCAATATCACCAAAATTGTTTACCCCAGAATTGGAAGACGTCTTTGAAAGAACTATCATGGGAGAAAACGGGGATACGAATTGACTGACGAATCCTACCTAAACAACCTGCGCTTTGAAGATGATTCCTAATTTTGAGTGAATGAGCTTGGAGAAATATTGGAAAAGCTTAACAATGCAGCAAAGAGGGTGGGATTAAAGAGGAACTTAAGCAAAACCAAGATAATGAGCAATACAACAACAGATTGTGGAAAATGCCAACGAGTATATCTATTTGGGTCAAACCGCAGAAGTAAATAGAAGGATTGATTTGACTTGGGCAGCATTTGGAAAACTCCGTCTTATCCTAAAAGGACAGAACATTTCAGTTACCTTAAAAAGGATAGTATATGAATCCTGGATACTTATAGCAATATACGACTTTGAAACGGTGACACTCACAGAGAGAAAAGTAAGCCGATTAATAACAACACACAGAGTAATGGAGAGAGCCATGTTAGGAATTATTCTTCGTAACAACGGGTCACAGACACCATAGAACGAATAGCAAAGTCGTAATAGCTGTGGGTGGGTCACATAGGAAGACAAGACAGATCACAATATGAAGCTCAAGAGAAAGACAGGTTGGAATACCTCAGAAACGATGGCTTGCCTATATCAAGGGCATTGGATAGAAACTACACCAAACAGGATTAGAAGAGGACATAGAAAAAGAAGAAGATAATCCAATAATAGTTTTTTTCAGGTTATTTATGATTTCGAACCATGCTTCATCAATGCCCAAGATACCGGAAAGTAAATTACGGTAAAACACATAGTGGGTTGCATTAAAAATGCAATTTTTGCCAAGATCTAAGTACAGGGTACGCCAAAAAAAAATGAATTACAGCCCCGTACCCGTATTATCTCAGGTATAAGGTTTTTAAAATCGACTTAGCTTCTTCAGGTTAATGAAGACAGAGAGTCCTCTCTCCTTTCCCCTGTAAAGAAATTAAACCGTCTGTTTTTATAAAACCATTAAATAACTGTTGGTTTAATGGTAACGACGATGATGATCCGCTATTAATTCGATCTAATAATTTTAATGATGATTATATGGATGGTGAACGAGTCGAAACGTTTTGGAAAATTGGCCCCCCCAATTATGTGCCAGCTGATGTTATATTATCGCTTATTTAATTATATTGGTGTTTTTGTATAAACCAAATTATGAAATGTATTTTTGTGTTTAGTTACGCCACTGACGACTTTGAACCAAAGATGTAAACGTTACTAAATATCTAATAAACGAAAAGTATTTCTCAAATGCTATTTATTTAGCAAGCTGATTCAGCTGATTTTAGTGCATTTCCAATTACCCATATTTAGGTGTATCTAGATGCAATAATTACAAGGTAAACAGTAATTTTAGATAAGCCTTATTTTGGCTTACATAATATCCAGTTCGAGGCACGTCAGGAAATGCTATAATTATACTAACCGTATTTATAACAAGCTTTGGCCCTAGCTTTTATCGAAATTACACCATTTTTTATTTGATTACTCACGTTATTTTTTAAGATTATTCCATAAGACTGGAAAAACCTAGACTGTTTTATAGTATAACGTTTCAACTTTTTCTGGTCAATTACACGCCGTAATTTTAAAGGTGTACCTTGATTACTTCGTTTTTGTGTAATAAGTCAATTATTTGCAAGTATCTAATTAAGAAATTATCATAAATACGATGTAATGGGGTGTGAAGGTGAAGTGTAATCCTGTTCTATAGGACTTGCTGTTTTAAAGTGAGTTATTATATTAATAGGCAGATTATAATATCAAGTTGTTACAACACCAATTTGGCATGTGCTGGGCAGTTCCATGAAATAGAAAAAAAGTTCAAGTCATTTATAACCGTAACTAACAAACTGCTGTAAGTTGGTGGTGATGGCACATTGTAATTGGAAAAAAGAAATGATTAAATTATTCTGCTAAAAACGACTTTAACTGAAATATGAGATACTCAGAAGGTACCTTTAAGTTACACTATAGTGATTTTTAACAAGATAGTGATAGGTCTTTGGTTCTTCTATACAAATTAGACCAGAAAGTCATTAGAACGAAGATAACAACAGCTAAGAATGAGTGGCTGAAACAATCGTGTGAAGAACTAGAATAACTACAAAGAATACACGATGACTTCAACCTATACAGAAAGATAAAAGAGACGCCAGAAATATATAGAAAGAGTCCATTCTCTAATGTAGAAAACGATCAGGAAGAATTAGCGCAGGATGATCAACAGTGTAAAATCATATGGGAAAACTATATTAGCAACCTTTTTGCCGATGAAAGACCTGCTGTTGAAAATGTAGACGACAAAGACCTCCCTGGACCTCCCATCCCAAAAGAGGAAATTATAAGAGCCATCAATACATCCAAAGATAGAAAGGCGATTGGCCCAGACCGCCCTGTAGAGTTGCTCAAACTATTGGATGACAAAAGCATCACAGTTCTTCAGACGATATTTAATCCAATCTATAAAACAGGCGAATATCCCGCCAAATGGTTAACCTCGAATTTTATCCCCTTCTCGAAAAAGAACAATTCAAAAAAATGTGAGGACCACAGACTAATCAGCCTCATGAGTCACACACTGAAGATATTCCTTAAGATTATCCACTGCAGAATATCAATAAAGTGCGAAAGAAACATCGGATCCACACAATTTGGATTCAGACGAGGTTTAGGAACGAGAGAAGCATTAGTTGTGACTCAAGTACTGATTCAGAACTGCAACGATCAGAGAAAGGACATAATGCTGTGTTTCATCTGTTCATTCATTGGACATAGACCAAAAGGACATCCGTTGCATTGAAAGCCTATATTGGACCCTGGAAATGGCTGAAGTCAGAATTGGTAACGATCTCACAGAAGCAAAACCAATTTGTAGATAGGTCAGATAAAGGTGTGTTTTCTCCCCACTTCTCTTCAATTAATATTCTGAAGCCATCTTTCAGGAAGCCCTAGAAGAACGCAACGTGGGCGTTAAGGTGAATGGTGTATGGGTTAACAATATTCGTTATGCGGACGACACAGTTCTAATTGCAGATAACATGGAGGATTTGCGGGATATGCTTGGGACTGTCGAGGAATGCAGTAAGAACATGGGCCTCAATATCAAGACCATGAAAACTCATGATAATCACTCGAAAGCCAGAAGAATTTCAAAAGTCAAGCCTACACACTGAAGGTGAGCAGTATGAACAAGCTGGAAGCATACGAGATGTGAGTCTAAAGGCGTGTACTGAGGATTCCATGGACTGCAAGAAGAACCAACGATGAGGTCTTGAGAATAATCAATAAAGACCGCGAACTGTTAGACACCATTAAACGTCGAAAAACAGCATACCTGGGCCACGTAATACGCAACGAGAGGTACCAATTCCTGCAATTGATAATTGAGGGAAAGAGAGGAATCGACAGGAAAAAGATGTCATGGCTCCGCAACGTTTGGCAGTGGACAGGACTGAGGACAATGCAAGAACTAATTCATACCATACGTAATAAGGAGAAATGTGATCGCAAACATCCATGTATCCATGTATTCTAATTTACTAAACTGATAAACGGATCATCATCAAATGTGATCGCAAACATCCATTAATGGACACGCAGCAGAATAAGAAGGTACAAATTAGGAAGCATCTCCCAGTTTTTTTTTTTAATTTTTTTATTATACCGTCAACTAATTGCCCAAAAACCTTCCTTTGTGGCAACTAATAAAAACCGTAATTTTCATTTGAAAACAAATTACAAAACACCTCGTAAAACAACCCTAAAAAACAGTTTTATTTGGGTAAAGTTTTACAATCCCCTCGTAAACCAATTGCGAAAAGTTACGAAGTCAGTTTTTATTAAGTTCATACCTAATAAAAAAATATGATTTTTGGAATTTTTTACGGCCCCGCAATATGAAAGCCCCATTTGCTAAGGGTTTCAAGACCGTCATAAAATTCAGTGTTACTATTGAGGGTTTTTTAAAAAGTTGCTTCAAGTTGTATAATATTACCTGACTTGATGATTTACAATAAGTCGAACCTAACCGTAAAAAATAAATCCAGTTCCAGATGATTTGAAGATAAAAAAAACCGCCGAGAGGATTCTATTTGACGTACACGTTCCATTTCCTCCTAATTCCTTTTCGGCAAATCTTATGAAAAATTACCCAATCTAAATTCAAATTTGTTTTTTTCCAAATTTGCACCCGACAGCGGGTCAAGGGGCTGATAACATCCCCGTCTTTAAGATAAGGCAAATAGACTTTTCGCCCTTTTGATATCTCCTTTTAAATTGAGGATTTCGGGTTTCGGATTGCTTAATTTATCAAGAAAATTTGCCTCGCTTTAAAAAAGGTCACCGGTTCATTTGTATATGCCAAAAAACGAACCGAAAAAGGACAGGAAATGGGTAAAAATACAAAATTGGTTTTATACTAAAATTATTATGATTATTACAATTTTTAACCCAACACGAAGTAGCATTGCGATCCTAGTGCGGAAAAGTGAACTTTAAAACACGCAACTAAAATTATTTGACAGGTTTAAAAGCCTGAAACTTAATATGAAATTAAATGTTTAAAAAAAACAGCCCCTGCACGCCGTAAATTGTCGAAAAAAATTACATAGAAAATTTGGGCATCGAGCCGAAAAGGTATACTTAGGGACTAGACTTGATTAAACGATTTTCGTGCCCTCCGCGTCAAATTACAGGGCGAATGTCCAAAACGCTTAATAATTCGGCTAACTGACTCCACCGGTATAATTTCGACCTACTAGGGCATTATTTTGCCATTAAAAAAGCCGGCCAAAATTTATTATGGGTTAGGTACTTTCAAAATCCGTTGGGGTTGTGTTTTATATACAGAAGGATGTAACATAAATGCAGTATTATATAATCTTAACAATTTCGAAAAGAGCATTCTCTTGTCTTGAGAATTAAATGATGTCTTTGTCAATCTGACAGCTGAATGGTAAATAATTTAATAGCGGATTTAAGGGACCAAAATAATTCGATTTAGCACAACTTACCTCAGACAAAATGTCAACGAAAACAGAAATACAGGGGGTCAAAGTTATTTTTTTAAAATGGTCTTTTTTCAATTACTCATGGATAACTTGGAGTTTCTTGGTAAAATTAGATATTCGGGGGTTTTTGAAGATAGCAAATTTAATTATCAACGCAGTTTTAAGCCAGCACGCAGAGGTCGCCACCTGCAGAAATTAATTCGCTTTAAAATCGACATAACTTTTTTCTGGTATAGCCAAGTGACAGCTGTAACCCTAATATCTGTTTTCCAATACCTTCTTGCCAAAAAAAGTATACCTAGTAAGTATCCCAAAAACAAACGGTTTTCGAGTTTTTTGCAATTAAAATATTGACTTCAATTCATTTATAAAAAAAAAATAAAAATTTGTAAAAACAGCATTTTAAGTTGAAATTAATAACTTGCCTTGGTTAACTATTATTTTTTCATACACAAAATGCTTCAGGTAAAAATCTGGAGGACCAATTTTCGAACTTGGTGCTGGTCATGATATTTGGCTTCTCCGACCAATTCAACGATTCAGAAAATTTTTGTTTAAGTAATTTCTCACTTGTAATGAGAAATGATCTAAGGTTTCATCCTCCAAGAAGATTACAAATTGCAATCATGTTTGGCACCGAATACTTTAATTGCAAATATCTCGTAAACTGTTGATCTTAAGGATGCCAACTAAGTATACCTTTTTTGTTAAAAAAATATTGGAAAACCGATACTCAGATTTCAGCTGTCACTTCGCCAGAAAAAAGTTGCTTAAAACTGAGTAGATAATCAAATTTGGCACCCTCGAATACCTAATTTTAGCAAGAAACTCCAAGGGGACCGCGTGTTAAGTGAAAAAATGCATTTTAAAAAAATAACTTTGACCCCTTGTATTTCTGTTTCTGTTGACTTTTTGTCTGAGGTAAGTTGTGCTAAATCGAATTATTTTGACCCCATAAATACGTCATTAAATTATTTACCATTACTTATGGGACACCCTGTATAGGCAACTATCGAGTATTGTTTTATTGAATTTTCCATTTTTTGAAATATCCAGTGACTTTCCTAATTCTTTAACAAGAAATTTGAAGGCTATGGTGCTTATCAACTGTTTATTGATATAAAATTACTTCAAATTTAGAAAAAAAAACATATCTTGTCATTCAATATTGTTTACATAGTTAATCTTGCATTTTCTCTTATTTTTTATTAAAGTGAAGTTACCATAACACTACGTAACAAAGTTTGAGTCCCATATAGTGGGAAACGACCATTGAGTGCTCACGGAAAATTGGCATAAGCTCAGGAAATTTGAAAAATTGCACTTTTTGAGTTTTGCCACAATTTGCCCTATATTTTAGCAGTGAGCAGAAATTTCCGGTGTCTTTGTCAATGTGAAGTTCTAGGATGGTCTCAAAAGAAGCCAACCCACGATTTTGGTTGGGTTACGTAACCCATAATCTACTTAAATTAGGTAATTTTAAGCCACTTTTTACCCATTTGAAGAGTTCTTTCGATTTTTTTTTAAGATATCATAAAAAGTATTGCCAATAGTCCGTTTTTTGACTTAAATCGGATTTTACGTTTGCTGAGTGTTATTCATTAAACTGTATTGTTTTTACTCTTGCAAAATTGGCAACATCGCAATTTGTTATAACAAAAATCGCAAAATCGATATAAATCTTATGTGCATGTTTTTTGCTGAATTTACGATAGTTTTTGATATTCTAGCCAAGCCTACTGGTGTCGATCAATTTTTCCTTTCCTCCCTATTATAAAATTATTAAGTTACATATCTAATAAAAATTGGCCTAAAATGGTTTAATTTAAGTAGGTTATGGGTTAGGCAACCCAACCAAAATCTTGGGTTAGCTAAGGTCTTCTGACCCTCCTAGAACCTCACATTGGCCAACACTCCGAAAACATCTTTTCGCTAAAATATATAGAAAATTTTTGGCAAAAACTTAAAAAGTGCCATTTTCCGAACTTCCTGAGCTTATTCCAATTTTCCGAGAGCTCCCAATGGCCCCTTCCTACTATTTGGGACCCAAGAAACTCAAAAAAAAACACTTTTAGTCGAAACATGACCCAAATTTTGTTACATAGTGAATAGGTTTTTATTATAATTCAATTTGGTGTTTTCTTTGGAAAGTACTTTTTGGATATTTTAATCGTTATTCATCGTGGCACGTGGTTACAATGGTAAGGTAAGCATTTAATTAACAAAATAGAATAACACGTCATCATGCACAAATTCACACAGCTGTCAAAGTAACAGTCGCCGTCACCCGCCAATTGTTTGGTCTGGAGAAATTACCGTTAGTAATCCTCATTACTCACGGGTAATATAAGCATATTATTTAAAGAATCGTAAAAAAAAATCTGTTTTTAACTGTTTTTTCAAAGGAAAAAATAAACTAGTATAGCTTATTTTTGTCTCCGAGTAAATCGGGGTTTTCGTCCTCATTCAAGACACACAACAACAACAAAAGAAAAGAAATCTTGCCGAAAAAAAAAGGGCTCCCCCCTTTCCATTATGAAGTTACATAGTAAACACCCTCTCCCCATCCACCTTATGGAGAAGAAAGATTGATGGTCGAAAGTATTGGAAAAATGCATCGGTTTTTAGCCTATGAACCATGGAATCGAAACCGTGTTGACATATCGTCGAGAGAGAGGTGACAACGTAAATGATTCTGTTTGCATTAAAAGAGATACATCATCCTTATCTGGCAGACTGGTGCCCGTTTTCGGATAAATCGTTCTGGATCCAGTTTAGTTCGGCATTTGCCACTGAATTTCAGTTACGTGGAGAAAAACGAGCAACAACCATTTCAGTCAGTCGGATTGAAACGGGGCCAATTTTCACCTCCTGAATTCCTTTCGCAAAGTCTCCAGTTACAGAACGGGAAATTCGGTTCCTGCATCGGTTGCAAATGGACGGGAATTCAACCGGGAGGAATCCGGGAACAGGACGGGAATTCCCAAATCGTCATGGACGTCGAATTTTTAAAAGTACCCCAGTTTCGGTCCTGAATTAATTATGACTGGTGCTCGATGCTGCAGCGCCCTCTGATCAGTCTGTGCTTGAATTGTTTATGTGTTAATCAGAACTAGGACGGTGTTGCCGCATTTACTAATGTTGCTTGCTATTTTTGAAAAAAAAGGGAAAAGAAAAATCAATTTAACAAACGACATCAAGTTTAGATTAAGTTTCTCTAAAACTTTTCCCATTTAACCGACTTTGTAGCTCTTATTGTTTTAGAGCAAATGCTAGGAGAATTTAAGAAATTTTAGGAGAATTCGGAAGAATGATGAAGAAAAGGCTAATAAATACACATCAAAAGCATCAATTCAGGCAATGGACTATTTGGAAATTATAAAATTTCAATTATATGTATTTCTTGAAGGAACCACACTGTAAGTAGTTTTTACAGCTCTATGGAGCCAAATTTTACTGTTCTGACGTTAAGCAGCACTTTTATACTTTTCTTACGTCACGTGACAGCTGTCATAATTGTCAAAACTCACTTACCAGTGACCTGAAAGTATAAAATGACAAATAAATGTGTTTCTTTGACGAATTGCACTGCAAGTTGTATTTCCAGCTCCATGGAGACAAATTTGTCAGTTCTGACGTTAAGGAACACTTTAATACTTTGATTGTGTCACGCGACAGCTGTCGTAATTATCAAAACTCACTCACTAGTGACCTGAAAGTATAAAATAACACATAAATGTGTTTATTGGAGGAATTGCACTGTAAGTTGTATTTCAAAGCTCAAATTTGTCAAAACTTCTGACGTTAAGACTGATACTTAGTATCACGTGACAATAATTGTCAAAACTCACTCACCAGTGACCTGAAAGTATAAAATAACACATAAATGTGTTTATTGGAGGAATTGCACTGTAAGTTGTATTTCCAGCTCCAGGAAGCCAAATTTGTCAATTCTGACGTTAAAAAATACTTTGGTACTTAGGTTACGTCACGTGACAGCTGTCATAATTGTCAAAACTCACTCACCAGTGACCTGAAAGTATAAAATAACACATAAATGTGTTTATTGGAGGAATTGCACTGTAAGTTGTATTTCCAGCTCCAGGAAGCCAAATTTGTCAGTTCTGACGTTAAGAAATACTTTGATACTTAGGTTACGTCACGTGACAGCTGTCATAATTGTCAAATCTCACTCCCCAGTGGCCTGAAAGTATAAAATGACAGGTAAATGTGTTTCTTTAAGGAATTGCGATGTGAGTTGTATTTCCAGCTCCAGAAAGCCAAATTTGTCAATTCTGACGTTAAAAAATAATTTGATACTTAGGTTACGTCACGTGACAGCTGTCATAATTGTCAAAACTCACTCACCAGTGACCTGAAAGTATAAAATAACACATAAATGTGTTTATTGGAGGAATTGCACTGTAAGTTGTATTTCCAGCTCCAGAAAGCCAAATTTGTCAGTTCTGACATTAAAGAACATTTTAATACTTTGCTTGCGTCACGTGACAGCTGTCATAATTGTCAAATCTCACTCACCAGTGGCCTGAAAATATAAAATGCCAAATAGGTGTGCTTCTTTGAGGGATTGCACTGTAAGTTGTATTTCCAGCCCCATGGAGCTAAATTTCAGTTCTGACGTTAAAAACCTTTTTAATACTTTGTTTGTGTCACGCGACAGCTGTCATAATTGTCAAAACTCACTACCTAGTGACCTGATATTATAAAATGACAAATAAATATGTTTCTTTGAGGAATTGCACTGTAAGTTGTATTTCCAGATCCATGGAGTTAAACTTGTCAGTTCTAACGTTAAAGGACACTTTAATGCTTTGCTTGCGTTACGCGACAGCTGTCATAACTGTCAAAACTCACTCACCAGTGACTTGAAAGTATAAAATGATGAAAAGTGATTTCTGACAACTGTCAGGTAAAACCGAGGGTAAAACATAATATCAAAGTGGTGTTAATGTCAATGAATAAAAATTTGTTACCTTTTAGAACAGCTTCTAAATAATTTGTCTATAATTTTTTTTATTCTAAAATATATACTAAATTCGGCATCACACTATCACAACTTTGTGAGCATAAATTGGTCACTAAATTTATTGACACATTTTATCATCTCTCATCGTGTCAGATGACGTTCAAACAATGTTGAAAATTTAGAAAATGGTAATTATTTAGTAACTGCTAACAATTAGTAAATCGTCCAAATCATCAAAATCTAGTTTTGTTCAAAAATTTTAAAATCTAACTCTTCTTATGGTGTAAATATTTTCAATTAATTAAAATTGTTTTTTCTAAAGTTCCAAGTTTTTAGTTATACAATAAGGAGAGCCATAGAATTTAGGGACAAAAAAACATTGTCAACCCAAAATATTCTCGATTGCTTCATACATAATTAACTCACATTAAAAACTTTGTTTCCTAGTTCCTGCAAAAGTTGCTCTCAGTGCGACAAACAGTTCCGGAGATATTTACAAAAAACGAAATTACTTTCTTAACTTTGACACCCTGTATCTCGAAGGAGAGCCAGTTATGTACTAACTTTCCTTACAGTTTGTGGCAACAACTCAGGAACACCCTGTCTAAAATGGTAATTTTAAAAATACAAAATTTTTAACTTCTCAAAAACGTGTTTAAATTTGTTTTTCTTTTAACTTTTGCCAAATATCATCGGACAGGGCATGACTCACTTCATAGATAACAACCTAAAAAGCTTAAAGCAAAGATCTCGGAAACAAACTAGTCAACTTTAAATACAACTACACAATAGTTAACACCCTCAGGTTTATAAAGATATTTTAACAGGACGTCAGCTTATGAAACGTCTTTTATGTCGTTAAAAGGCCCAACACTGTGATGGGACCACCAAAATGCAGATTAACTCACGGGCCTGGGGCCTAATGCCGACCGATTACAGTTTTTCTAAATGCCGAAGCTTAAAATTTAAAGGTGATTCCTCCAAGACGCTGCCCATTGTCGAGGGATTAACTGTCAGGAACGTTCACCTCTCCGAATTCGAAAGTAACAAAGGATTTAAATACGAAAAAGGTTTTTAAGTGTCGGAATCCGTTTTCCAATTTTCCCGACCGTTTTGTTTGTAACGAGTCGGATTATCAAATGTAGACTTGTCCTTGTCGTTTGGACGCTACGAACGGGATTATATCCAGGCTAAACAATCGTCCAGGAAAACCTTTCGGCTAATTAATGTCGCTTTCACGAGGAACAGTTCCAGATTAGAGGATCCAGTGCTGTTTGGGGCGGATCGGCTGGATAATGGCCAGGTCGACGGTTTACTGCCGCCTTCTGGACCTCGTTTTTCCTCCACTTTGAATTGGTTTTCCTAGCCAATTTAGTGTTTTTTGGTCCATGGAGCTCACTGTTCTTTGGATCATTTCAAACTTTTCTCAATTGAATTTACTTCTTTTTGAAGTATTACCAGTGACTTTCATCATTCTTTCCTCTTTTGACATGTAATAATTACGAGTTGTATTACAATTCAATGTTTTTTTTACAAAGTTTGAAAGACTGACAGTTTCATTAAATCCCCGAATTTAACAGCTGTATTCTAAGGATTTTAGGCCTCTTGCAAAATTTCCGTATCTCTAACCAGTGCCAAAGTATTCGACTTTTCTACTTTTTTGGAAACTGGACCAAAATTTTGAAACTAAACCTATGCCAGGTGTTTATTCGGTCTAAGATGGTGTAAACTTAGTCCACTGCGTATGGGAAGTTATTCTGAACATTTTTGCATCTCGCAAAATTTTCGAAAGCCATTCTGGACATTTTTGGTCTCTTGAAAAATGTTTGTAACACTACCTGTTTCCGAGATATTCAACCTTTTCTTTTTTTTTTTGAATTTGAATCGATATGTTGAATATTCAGTATATCCGCTATTTTCGAAATATCAGCGACTGTAAAAAGCTGAAAATGTTGGTACTGAACTGCTCTTGAACGTCATGCTAACCGCAACACGATTAAACATGTTCAAAAAACAAAAAGAAAAACAGTTTAATTTGAAACTAACACTCTGCCAGTTGTGACCGCGTTTACTCGGTTTTAAGTGAATGTAAACCTAGTGTATTGAGTACAGAAAGTCATTCTAAACATTTTTGTTATCTTGCAAAACTTACGTAACTCTAACCGTTTCCGAGATAATCAACCTTATTTTTGTAAATTGCATCAAAATCTTAAAAAGTCCGTATCTCCGCTATTTTTACAGTATCAGCAAGGGTAAATAGCTCAAAATGTTTACCTTAAACTGCTCTTTTACCTCGTGTTAACCCCAACACGATTGAACATATACAGGGTGTTCAAAAAACAAAAAGAAAAACAGTTAAATTTGAAACTAACGCTCTGCCGGTTGTGACTGCGTTTACCCGGTTTTAAGTTAGTGCACCATGTGCATCTAGTGCAGAAAGTCATTCTGGACACTTTTCGTGTCTTGCAAAATTTCCGTAACTCTACCTGTTTCCGAGATATTCGACCTTTTCAGTTTTTTTTCTGGAAATTGCATCGATATTTTGAATATTCCGTATATCCGCTATTTTCGGAATATCAGCGACTGTAAAAAGCTGAAAATGTTTGAACTGAACTGCTCTTTGACGTCATGCTAACCGCAACACGATTAAACATATACAGGGTGTTCAAAAAAACAAAAAGAAAAAAAAAGAAAAACAGTTTAATTTGAAATTAACACTCTGCCAGTTGTGACCGCGTTTACTCGGTTTTAAGTGAATGTAAACCTGATGTATAGAGTACAGAAAGTCATTCTGAACATTTTTGTTATCTTGCAAAATGTACATAACTCTAACCGTTTCCGAGATATTCAACCTTTTTTTTCAAATTGCATCTCCGCTATTTTCTCAGTATCAGCAAAGGTAAATAGCTCAAAATGTTTGCTTTAAACTGCTTTTTTACCTCGTGTTAACCTCAACACGATTGAACATATACAGGGTGTTCAAAAAAACAAAAAGGAAAACAGTTAAATTTGAAACTAACGCTCTGCCAGTTGTGAGCGCATTTACCCGGTTCTAAGGGAGTGTGAACCAGTAGTCCACTGGGTGCAGAAAGTCATTCTAAACATGTTTCATTTCTTGCAAATTTTCCGTAACTCTAACCGTTAACGAGATATTTAATTTTTTTTGGAAATTGCATCAAAATTTTAAATATTTTGTATCTCCGCCATTTTTAGAATTTCAGCGACTGTCAAACGTTCCATATATTCGTCGGAAACCACGTGGTAGCCACGTTGTAACTGCACCACTATTGAACATATACAGGATGTTAAAAAATAATTCGAATATTTTGTACTTTTTTTTCAATATTGCATATAAATTTAGAAAATATAGTATTTTCGCCATTTGTAGGCAGTTTTTTATGTAAAAAAGTATATTCCAAATTTAAACATTAAGCTAATTTTTTGGGCATTTTGCAAGTTCAAGAGTGTTTTATAAAAATGTTTTTTTTCTTGAGAGCTTTCAATTTCAAGTTAATAATTCAGCTAAATTTTCTCTTTGGATACATCAATTTGTAATTTTAGGTTGTTTTCAGAAGTAATTTTTCATCGACCCTACACTGACATTTCAAGGGTCGTCACGTGACCTTTTTTGACATGATCATCGATTTGACATTTCAGCAATTTTTCAACTGCAAAGCAAAATTTCCAAGTGAATAATGTCCTTATCACGAGACATTTGCGAAATCTGAAAAACTGATAAATGAATCCGTTACAGACCTAAAATTGATTAGGAAAACGTACGAGAAGGACCACGTAACTCTTAAATACTGAAAAATTTTATATTGTTTTTGAAATTGACTTTTTATTTGTCATATTCAAAGCATTTACCTTTCTGTTACTTTGTAACGTCATCCAGTTTTACTTTGGGTTTTGTCATAGCTTTCTTTTCTCTTTGGCATTATTTTTTGGTTCTATCTGGGGTGTAGAAGGTTTATTCATTAGTTACTTAAAACTTAAATAATAACTTCCATTAGTTTGCAATAAATTGTTTGAAGTAAAAATTCTAATAAAATGGAACCAAAAACATAAAAGATTCCCAGCATTAAGTGTTAGTGGTGGTTTCACTTACAGGTATTATGAACCTTTCGGCATATTATTACAGGTCTAACCCCCTGTAATCATCCCTTAACAGGTAAAGTACCTGCTACGTAAGTGATTAAAACTCTCAGTTGACGCCGTGACTGTCTGTCCGGTGTATTGACAAGTCTTTTGTTTCCATTTCCTCTCCTTGGAACTTCAAACCACTCCCACTGTCAAAGACACGGATTTAAGAGCTTTAGAGAGCTTAACTGCGCCTAATAATTAAGTACGACCTCTCTCAGATTCCGTTGAGGTGTTTATATTTAATTTGGACAACGAACGCTGATTAGATAGTTTCGGGGAAAACTTTCAAGAAAAGGACTTTTGGGTCTCTGTCCCTTTTGCAACCCTCTTACAAATATTTTACTAGACTGTTTTGGCCCGCAGCATACTATACGCACAAAGAAAATCCTTTTTGATCCTGGTATTTTTCTTTCTTGTAAAGGGAGGGAATGTTTTGTATGTTCCCTGATTGCGACTGGACTATCAAGCATCAAGAATTTTGTCCTAAGAATACGAAAAATTAAAGTAGTTTAGGGTGACGTCATATCTTGAAAAAAATTGTCCACATATCAACTAAACAAAAACATTACAAGATGTTCGGAAAAGAGATTTTTAGCAAAAATGAGAGTGCCAAGTTCCAAGAAACTTTTTCGAAAACTTATGTATAACAGATCTGCAAAATGTTAATTTAATTATTCTTTCAAAATAAACTAACCTAACCTGCCCTTAGGACGCAGGTGGAAAGTGGTACTTTAACTCTCGCAACGCAATTACATTATAACATAATATTTTCCGCTTTTTTAAAAATCAAATTTCTCAATAATATGAACTCAACTTTAAAGAAATCAAATTAATGCCCCCTCTAAAAATTCTAGTAGAATAAGCTGGGATAATATTTTTCCATAATTACCTCCTGTACAACAATATTTACAGGGCGTCAATTAAAAAAATAGTCTGGCTAACATACAGGGTGTTTCACGATTGCGGAGAAAAAATAAAATTTATTGATTTCTCCAATCCAGAGTCTATACGAATATATTGAAATATGGATACATATGCATATGGATATTAAAGTTTAATACAAATATCAGTTTTAGATTCCCCATTCAATTTGGAACAGAAAAGCTGTGTTTTTTTGTTTTTTCATGTTTTTTTGTTTTTGAGTAATAAATAAAAAAATATGCAAATATATCAATATAAATATTTAATACTAAATCGTTCGCTCTGTTCACTCTACCATTTTAAAATTTAAATTTATCCAGCATTTTATTGAAATAATATCTTGTCCAATCATATGAATTACGTGTAATTTAGTATTAATAGTATTGGTACATTATTATAGTTTTGTATTTTTTACTCAAAAATGAAAAAAATTACTGAAAAGTTACCAGTCATCTTTTCAAATTGAAAAAAAACATCCAAAAAACTTATTAGGGTAGGAAACAAATATACGGTGTGAAATAAAACTAAATAGTTTTTTGAGTGAAAAACGGTACATTTGGTGTCAGAAGTAGAATTGGAGAACCGGAATAGCAAACACTTAGAGGACAGAAGAAACCAACAAAGACTGCAAGGAGTAGACTGTTGATTGCGTGTAAGTACCCGACAAGAAAGCGTAAAAATGGACGCTGGGATATAACAGCTTATGGAGATGATGAAGGTAATACAAACAAGCCAAGACCGCAAGTTAGAGGAGATGAAAACAAGCCAGTACAGCAAGTTGGAGGAGATAAGTCAAGATCAGTTTGAAGCAAAATTAGAAGAGAGGAAATCATCAACTAAGTGACCAGTATGAACAACAAGAACAAAAGTTATATTTTGTGAGATGGAGCACAAGATGAAAACTTTTGAGGGTAAAATTTACTCATATCATTGAAGAAGTGACGGAGCGAATAAGCGGAGTGATGGAAACTGTTCAGAAATTACAAGAGAAAGTTGCAGGAAAAGTCAATTGTAGTTACCAGCTCTCAATTGAAATTTACAGAAAACAGGTTGTGGCTGCCGCGGAGATGAACGGAGATGACCTGATGGTTTTATCACTCACAGAAGAAGCTGGAGGTTTTGCAGACCTTAGATGAAAGCCGTTATAAAAACTACCAGGATTTGATTCAACATCTGGACATCAGGTTTGGGAACTGGGAACAAGCACTGTGAAGCTGATATTGGTTGTTTAGTTTGTCTGGCTCGACTTCAGCAGAACAATACCAACTTAGCAGTAAAAGCTTTGCGGAAGAAATTGTCAAATGGTTGTCGATACTGGTACTTGCTTCACCATAGTAAGACCATCAGACATTGTAAAACATTGCAGAATTAATGATACTGGAACAAAGTTTATATTGAAAACAGCCGGAGGTGATTCATTGCCTGTTTTGGGAATCCATGAAGCTAAAATCAAGTTTGGACAGTATGACTTCAATCATATCGTTCTCGTCGACAACATAACCGATGATGTACATGCTGATGGATCTGGATCGTATGGATCAACATAAATTCGATTTCGATTTGGAAAATAGTATCATGAAGCCAGGATGAGACTACGAGTAGAGTCTGAGGTCCAGAAATCTTATATTGCAGAGAAATGACTTAGCCATAGCCGTGGAGTCAAGAAGACTGTTTCTTGGAGGCTGCAAATTGATTAAAATGCGAGAATGTGACACACAAACGAATCAAATAGTGTTTCTGAGTGAAAACAGTACAGTACTAGTAAATTAATTGACAGAGTTGGCAATAAAGTTAACGACAATGTACAACAATGATTTGCTTTAAGTAGTCAGATTATTTTTTAAATATGATAAGTACTTCAAAAAAGGCAATTTAGATTACGTTGATGATAATTGAAGATAAACACATTAAGAGGACAATCTCCAAAGTGAACATTTAGCCTTGCCACATACAAAATAGGGTAAAAACCACTCAATTTCACAACTGCAAACCGTAAAAATTAAATATTTAGGGCAACTTCCCTTGCCGGCTCGTTATTAAATATGCAGTTTTGCGCGACTCGACACAACAAAGCTCTTTAGATCCGAATCTGCTCGGGACCTATTTACATAACTTTTTATTGACTCTCCGGCCCGAAAAAGGAAACGGTATATTACCCAGGCTTTATGGAAAACTACTTTTTAACGGAATCCGGTAGTGGAATTGCTTTACGACACGGCACAATAAAATTTTACAATAATTACGTAAAGTTACAGCGTGAACGAGGATTCTCGCCTAATTGGTGGGCCATTAGGCAGTAAAAATGCTGGACGTTGTTTTCTTAAAAAAATGGTTTTTTTGTTCCTTTTTGGAAGGGATTGGGCAAAAAATGAAGTATTTTATTACTTATGTCAGTTTAGGAGTTATTTACAATAGCGAAACGTAAATGCTTCAAAGTTTACAGTTAAAGTCATTCTAAAGTGCTTAAATTCCCAATTTTTTCACAGTTAGGATACTCACAACTGAAAACTGTATCGAATCAAAATCTACTAAAACTTGACGGTTTTTAAATGTAATAAATTAATAAAGAGGCTAAAATAGAAAGTCATCAAAGTGTATGTGAAGAAGAAGGTTTCCATTTAAAGAAATATAATTTTATTTCTCCAAATTGTATTATTAGTTGGATTTTATAAGTTCTTTAAATTTAGACTGCTAAATTAAAATTACATCTTTTAATTAGGTTAAACATGGCTTAAGAAAGGACATATGGTTTAATTTGCTATTTGCAAAAAAATGCAAAAACAAAATCAATATTTTCTTTTACTTAAATTTTTTCTCTACTTCATAGCTGTTGATGGTTTGGAGATTTTTATATGCGGTACATCCTTATCTTGGACACACTGTATACATTTACTGTCAAAAAAGGTTAGTTCTTATTTTTTAATATTTCAGTTAAGTTTTATAATTTATTGTTTGGTTACGGCAGTACCGCAGTACTGACTACGTTCATCATACAATTAAGAAAGATCTCTGCATCTTTCTAGATGCGTTTCCAGATTAACAGGGTGTATACTAATAATAGTAAGCCAATACATAAACTGTAGATTGTTTAAATTAGATGATCTGAACCGTGTTAGCCTAACCTAAGTGCCCGGTATCATTTTCATATATACAAGGGTGTTAAAATTCAAACTAAATTTCCATTTATAATTAAATTTGTAAGTTTTTTGAGTAAGAATTAAAAATTTTTATTGGTTGGGCACAGATTTTTTTATAAATTTTTTTTTAGGACAAATAAAGAAGCTGCAAACGTCACATTCAAAACATTCACTTGTCTATTACATTGGTACGTCAGCCTATTTCTGTTTTGGTTTTTGCATAGTAATTTGAACGATAATTTCTATCGCTGTCATTAAGCTGTTCGGTCTATTTGGCAGAAATGACTATCAAATTTTGTTATATTAAATCTATTAATTATTTTTTACACAAAAAATATTCTTGATGGAAGTGGGTAAATCGAATAGTTTTCGAGATATTGTCTATCTAAGTGTCAATATAGGCTAAACACAAGAGTATTAAAATTCAAATTAACATTTATATATAAATTTATACAGATACATATAAATAAATAATAACTTTCTTAATTAGTTCCACTACTGAAGAACTGTGTAATTAGTGGTTTTCTTGGAGATTGTAATGTAAATCAAGTTACGATTAGTTTGCCTCTAGCTTTGATACGACTTGGACTAAAGTACCCTAAAGCCGCTTGAAATTTGCCATATTTTAGATATTTAAGTAGTATCTGGTACCTGGTTACCTTAAAATGAAAAAAATTCCGAGTGTCGTTTAGAAGTAAGTAGGGCAGTACCTGTGTACTTTTTCGATTCACCACCTGATCTAGAATTCTACTTTTAATTGCAAATAAGTCTCATACTGAAATATTGCTTTGAACTGTTGTACTAAAACTTAAACTTTAACACAATTGTTGTTTTAAGGATAAATCTTCGGTTAATAAATAAATTCATTAAATCGTTTAAACAGGGTAATAGTTTAGTACCAATACATACACTTCTACCTAAAAATTGATACATTTTTGACAATACTAAAAAAGTTATACTATTGTCCTTTTAGCAGAATTTGTGGTTGTTTCATATTTGGCCATTAACCTATAAAGGGTTAATTTAATTTTTTTGCTTCATCTATTTTCTCTGTTTTCTAGTATAGGTAATCATTTTTTACTCATTTGTTCATCTTTTACCCTTATCGTCACTCAGTTTCTAATTCGTTAATATTGATTTCTTTGCTTATGTCTTTAAATGTTTTTATTTTTCTTACATATACTACTACTTTTGTTGTTGCAATTAAACAATATTTGATTGTACCAACTAATTATTAAGTGGAACTTCTTGATTACGTGGTGAACTGAGGTAGTACCACAGTACTACCTTACTGACTGATGACCGATTAGACCAAAGTATTTTTAAGCTAGCTATGGGTTGTTTTGACAGTGATATTTTGCACCTGAACTGTTACATTTACCCTTTAAAGTTTAGTTTTTCGTTTTTAACAAAAAGTTTTGAATAAATTGGAATAGAGAGATCCCAACCGTGCAGCATAATAAAAAAATGTTTATTCTCAAATAAAACGAAATGGGTTGGATTTAGGTATAGGCAAGTAAATTGAAACGTATAGTAATTTTTAATGCTCAAAATGATTCCGTCATAAAAAATGTGGGTTTCTATTTAAAAAACTTGACATTTTTCATTTTTTTTAGTAGCAAATTTATGATTTTTTTTGACTACCCTGTATACAAATGAGTCATTACGCACCTTCAGTTTAATAAAACGATCCTTTATTTACAATAACCCAAAGTTTCGTTGCAAAATGAAATACGCTTTTGACAGAGACAAAAAGATGTTGAGCGTTGCAACTGTCACTTTTTTGGAAAAACATCAAATATTTCGAAAACGGCTAGAGATAGGCATGGGGCATTGTACACAAAAGTTGGTCAGAATTTTGTGAGGAATCCAAATATGTAATAATATATAGGGTGTTCTATTTAAAATAAGAAAGTTGTGATCGACTTCCGGTATAAACGGAAGTGCAACCATCTTGAAAATATTTTAGTTAGATTGGGCATGCCCACATCAGTATCCTGCCAAATTTTCAAAACTCTCCTATTTATACTTTTTCCAATATCAATTGATGTCTTTCGTCGTGGGACACTCTGTATAAGTGTGGCTTACTAGAATTATAATTTTTTAACGGATGCAAAAAATGGATTGAAAACTCCGAAACGGTTTTAAAGATAAATTTGGTGTTTTCCTTAATGCTTGCTTTATGCAAAACATTTTTTATTAATATTACAGAGTGTGTCACGATCAAGTTGGTTAATTATTTTGTCAATTGTAACATAATACCAAAAATATCTTTAGTTTGTTATACAGGGTTTGCATCTAAAATGAAAAAACTATAACTTAGACTAATAAAGGCATATTTTAAACTTGATCAGAACTATAAAAGGTGTGGCAAAGGATCACCTTGTATTTTATTGCAATTTCGGAAGATTCTATTGGTTATAAGAAAAAATTGTTACAATAATGACGCATCTGACGTGCACAGTTTTCGTGAAAATGACGATCAAAAATAGATTTTTTTTACATTCAGAAATTTGTAAAAATGTGTATAATGTACTTAGAGCAAAATGGCTGACACATTTATGTCTTAGTTTCCCATGACTTATTTGATAATGTCAATTTTAAGTTTAAAGTTTAGGTTTTAAAATCAAAAAATGTATTAGCAGAAGAAAATCACAGAAAGCATTTTGACATAGTTCATAAACATTAAGATTTTTCTTAAAGTTCAATGCTTTAGTTAAGGATTTTAAGGAGAATCATACAAACTTTACATTATTTGTCACTCGTGTAACAAAGGTTTATTATAAACAATAGAACTATCCAAAAATTCAATAATATGCAGGCTGTTCCATTTAAAAAAATACAACTCCACCACGTCACAGGTATCTAACCACACTTTCAGTATAGTCCTGGCCATAATTATTTAGATCTATTTTATTAAGTTTAAGTACTATGAATAAGCAGTTTTAATGTTATTATATCTTGAAAACTAATGAAAGAGACAGCCACAACTTGCTGTGAAAGATAACTTAAGTGGTACCAAAAAATCATTTAAAAAGACTTATGTTGTTTGTTATTATATAAAAAAATATTATTTTGAACACTTTTTACATCGTAAAAATGGAAAACTTATGTTAATCTTTGATGGCCAGAATTCTTTTGATATTAAAGCTTTTCTTTACTGTTTCAATCTCTATCATTTGGTACATTACACCGATTGAAAGTTGGGACACTCTGTATATAAACAATATCTATATCTTAGGGAACGACCAAATAAATGTTCTTTTAATTTATATTTAGATCTAAAAAAAATGCTGGACATTAGTCAGGAAGTTTATGTTCCAAAGTGTTCTAACAAGGTTTTCAACTAAATACTTTTCTATTTTTTTCATAAACTTTTCAGTCGATTTTTGGGCATTTTATGGATTGTATTTTTGTTGTCAATTCTATGTCTTTGTTATTCTTAAGTGTACCTTTAGCTTCAATTGGTATAATTCCTCCAACATTTGGTACTGAAGGAAAAATACTAATTATAACCGTTATTTCTCAGAATATTTTTTTATTTCTTTAGAATAGTGATATTAAAACTTCATGATTTCGTGGTGAACAGAAGTGGTACTACTGTAACAGTACTGCTTTATTAAATAAGTAGTATAACCTTTCCAGCTACATTAACAAATTAATTTAAATACAAACAGTGTTTGTAAACTTTTTTTTTATTTTTTTATTCTCATAACACTCTTTAATTTCAAATTTAACATGGATTTTATTTATGTCACTGCTCTTGCTTATAATCCAAAACACGTTGTTTTCCTGATTTTATGGTGGTTTTTTAGTAGCAGCAGTACTCAAACAACTAGTAGGTACCACTTATTCAGAATGTTTTGGAAAGGCTAAGTAAATACAGTATGCAAATCTGAAACGGTTTTGTTTATAAAATACTAAACAATACATTTTGCAATTAATACATTTTTAAAATGGTAACAACTTTGTGATTAAATAAAAAGATATAGGATTACATTTAACAGAACTTTTTCGTGAAAATACAATAAATATTATATACCAGTACATGCATGTTGCAAATTGTTATAATTCAATTTTCAATAATTGTAAAATTTGGTAATGTTGTTTTCCTAAAGAAACAAGATTTACTGAAAAATGGAATATTTTCCAAATGCAAATCGTTTAAAAAATTTAGGTGGTACTGTATAGTACTAATTCAGTTCACCACTTAGTCAGAAAGCTTACAAATACGACTATCATTATGGTATAGTACTGTAGATACTTAGTTTTTTTATAAATTAGAGGTTTTACTAATAATCTGTTGGGATAATCAAATATTGTTTGATTATAACAACAAAAAAAGTAGGATTTATTAGAAACAATGTGACAATTATGGTAAAATAGTAAAGTAAATATGATTATATTAAAAAACACAGGACAAATGGCATTACATGTAATTTTACAACAGACTTTGACTATCTGACACATATGTCGTACAGGGTGATTGTTTATATTTAACTCAACAGCTTACTCTATTACTTTTTCTCTGACAGCATAGTTTATATTAACAAAGTTGCAGTATTTTTTCTGAATCGCCAGAATCTGATGTCAAAATTGACATATGTCAATCACACGAATTTTTTACTCATGTTTTGATTATTTTAAATGGAACACACTAGATTTTTCTCTCGTTTTGGCTTTTTCCGACAATTTGACAACTTTTGCGTTAGATTTTTAATAAATTGCCAGTTTAGCTTTAAGTCAAAACACCAATTTTTATTTTTTTATATTTGACTTATAAGTTCTCAACCATCTCGTGTCAATCTGACAACTAACAGTTTTAGCGTCAGAATGACTCATATTGGCAGACGAATGTATATGATTTTTGATTTTTTCAAAATCCTATTATGGATTATTTTCAAAAGTTTGTATTAATGATCTTAATGAATCCGAACACCCTTTGTGTAGTAACGCAAAACATATCCAAGGATTTGTCAGACTCGTTCTGACTCATGCTAAGCATCAAATGCAAACAGTTCCAAAGGAATAACTCCGATTTTCCCCTTCTGGGCACGACACTATGTGAAACTGCATTCATTTTCGGATTTTAATCTATGGCGAGCCCATCAACTGTGTAAACATGAGCGCATTTACGCCGAAATGGGCCTTCTTTCAAGGGAAATGGGGAGGCGTGCCTGCGCTCGAATAGCGCCTGAATACATTAAAATATAGCCGGTCTTTAGCGCTAAGTAGTTGTTTTTCTAAATGCATATTTTAGTAAAAACAACACTGAGAAAACGAGGAGTTTTTTCCGTCTCCCTGGAGAAATCGAGACCGATTTAAACTTTTCGCAATCGTTTAGTTCTCGAGCGAAAATGTTGTTATACGTTTTAAGGCCCTCCGGTGACGATGGAGACGTCCTATTGATAAAAAGGCAAAAAATTCCACTATTAATACGAAAACTTAGGACGAACAGACTGAGAGAACTTTTCCGACGTTCACCCTTTCGGATCCCACTCGAATCTGGCTGGGCATTAATCAAAAGGAAACGTCAAAACCAGATAAAACAGACCCGAATATTTTCCTTTTTCTGGAAAGCGATGGGAAAAAAACGATGTCGTCGGTGCATTATCTCTACAACAGGGGGGTTGGGGGGGTAAAAAAAACGCGCTACCAAAATTTGTTTTTCCGCATGTTTGCCCTTCTTCTCGATAAATCCCCGGCTTTGATATCTGTTTGTCATCGATTTCGTATCATTTAAGTGGCTCCATAAGGCCAAAAAATATATGAATCTGGAACAAGTCCATTCGGAAAGTTAGGAAATGTTACAGACTTTTTGCAGATAATAGAATTCTTGACAAAACGATAAGAATGCAAACATGTACTTTTTCATCTTTTTCTTAAATCAAGTGCATATGTTTGTGGGATTTCAGCCAAAAGAAGGATTTTTGCATCCTATTAACAAGGAAGGAGGACCACTTCACACGTATCATGCCGAATCACTTAGGTCCAATACCTTCTACGAACAAAAAGTACCAACACATATTGGCGATAATTGACGATTTTACTAAGTTGCAGAAGAAAGCACTACAGAAAGAAAAACCATTGAATGCTTTGTGAGACAGGAAAAGACGTTTGGTAATCCCTGTAGAATTGTGACTGACAAGGGAACAGCATTCACTGCAAAAGAATTTTAAGACTATTGCCAAGAGGAAGGCATTAACCATGTAACAATCACTACCAGGAGTTCCGCGGGGAAATGGACAGATTGAACGCGTTCATCGAACTATGATACTCGTACTTACCAAGCTTAGTGTTGAAGATCCATCAAAATGGTATAAATACCTTGATCGGGTCCAGAGAGCTTTAAATTCTACTTATCAACGCAGTATTGATTTGCTAATAGGAGTGAAGATGAAACGAAAAGACGACATTTTGATTAATCAACTGATAGAGGAAGAAATAAAAACACGATTTTGTGAAGATAGAGAGAAGTTGAGAAAACTTAGTAAAGAAGATCTATTAAAAGTTCAAGAAGAAAATCGAAAAGGATATTACTTACGACGGATTAAACCCAGAAGTTATAAAGAAGGAGACTTAGTGGCTATTAAGAGGACCAAAGTTCTTAGGTCCTTAGGAAGTAGTAAAACTTAAAGATAACGAGAGGTACGACATAGTGAAAGTGGGGTGTCACGAGGGACCTAACGCACACCTCCAGAGGATTTGTGGTTTTTGGAAAAGACCAAGAATTTTTGAGCAAGTACCTCTCATTGTTATTCTATAGAAATTTCAAGTGCACCTTACAAGTATTCTGTTTTTTCTCTTTATTCAGCCTTCATTTGTCCACTCCTGTACGTAAGTATCTTTCATCTGTTTCCATGCCTTTCTCTTCTGTGTTGATTGAAACCATATTTTCCTTACGATCTGTTTGACATCCTACCATACCTACGCTGCTAGTGATGCCGTGACGTGAGTGGTCACGTTTTTCCTTTTAATTATTATTAAAAGGAAATGTGAATATTGTGAAATATTTATTAATTCCGAGAAAAGATTCGATAAGATAGGTACAGATTCGATGACAAGGATATTAGAATCATAACGAACTTATACTGGAATCAAACCGCCACCATAAAGCTCAATACAGAGGAAGAGTAATGTCATTGCTATACAGCCTGGAGTTAGACAGGGATGTATTCTCTCTCCTCTGATATTCAACTTGCTCAAAGGAAATATTGACTGAAGCTTTGGAAAACATCACGATATCCTACTGAACGGAGGACGTAACAATAACATTCGATACGCGGATGACACTGTAGTATTTGCCAACAGTCTATTTGGCTTGTAAGAATTGATGAACAGGATGAACGTTGCTAGTGAACTAAAAATGAATACAACTGTCAACTGTTTATCAAAGAGAGTCCAGTAGAAATAGTGTCCAAATTTATTCATGTACTTGGAAACGATAATTGATGATAAATGGGAAAAGACAAACATTTATCAAAATGTCAAAACTTATAAAAGCCACAATTTGGATCTACACATCAAAGTTAGAATCCTTCGATGACACGGTTTCTCGGCTCGGATTAGAATCATGGACATTGACAGAGATGATCCAAATAAGACTTGAAGCATTTGAAATGTGGGTATACCGGAGAATTCTGAAGATTTCATGGGTGGACATGGTGTCTAATGAGTCTATGCTGGGAAGAATGAACACAGGAAGGAAAGTGATAAACACTATAAAAAGAACAAAACTTAAATATCTGGTCCATATAATGCAAAATCATAACAAATACCAACCTCTTAAGGAATGGCAATGGCAAGAGAGCACCCGGAAGACGTTGGATATCATAGCTTTCCATTTGAAAAACCTCTAAATCATTCAGCCGTAAACAAGGTCATCATAGCCAGGATGATCACCAATATTCGGAACGAATAGGCACTTGAAGAAAAAGAAAATCGCTGAAGGTGTTAAAAAAAGGAAAAGATCCAGGATTCTATCTCTCCAATCGTACCTACCATCAATTTTCGAAGAATCTTCACCTGCTTCAAGTGCCATAGGTCTTTAAATAAAAAAAATACAAACTCAATGTTTTCAAAACAAAGTGTTTTCAGGAATACTAAAGATTTACTTGACTGAAGTGGTAATTTTTGAATGTTTAACGCTTTACAAACTATTGTACCAAAAATCAAAGTCAATGGTAAAACGTTTGTGTTACATACTGACAATAACCCTCAACAACTAAATTTAAGCATGTCAAAAGACGTTTTTCGTGGATAAAAAAATGTGCTTCCGGCTACATTTACTCCGAGAACGACGTCACACGTAAGAAACCTTCCCCAACGTGGGGATCGCTATTTATTACACCACTTTAAACGGCGGGGAAAATTTTCCTGCCAAACACTCCTGGATTAATGGCCCAGACATTCCAGAATGTCGCTTAGCCGCGTGACATACGATGCGTCTTTGTTAATTATGACGTAATTAAGCCGCGCTTAAGTCGGTGCTATGTGTGTGATGTCATTATTTGGGCGCCTCTAGCAACTGGGTTAATGGGCGGCTTGTCGTTTGTCAACATGTTATGAGATCGCCTCAGTGCCGCAATCAACTAGTGAACATAATAAACCCAAACGTCATGGAAAACTGTATAAAAGTCTTCGAGAAAAACGACAGAGCGTTTTCATACACTAATAGGTTGCGACAGCCGAGAGTCTAATCCACTTAAAATTTATTGTTAAAAGCTCGTGGCGCTGTTCGTCAACCTGTTTTAGGGTTTTGCAGAATTAAAATTGCGGTGATAAATGCTCTCGGGGAAATTTAAGGCCCTTAAAGCACTCGACGTTAATTTAGTCATCCGTTCGGTTGGGCAAAGACAAAGAAACGTTCAGCCTCTAAGGGAAATCGACGCAGGAGATATACAGCCAGTCATAAAAAAGATTGTGTGTTTAGATTAAAAACCTAATGGGGCATTTCTTTCACAATTTTCTTAACCTAGACTCCATTGTTTTTTTTTTGGTAGTAGTAGTCACTACTAATCAGAGCTGTCGATAGTTAGCTATTAGATATTTCGTTGAAAAGTGGTTTTTCGGTTTTTAAAACTAAACTCGTAGGTAAACAGAATCATGAGCCTACATATGGGCCTCTGCCTACATATGGGCATCTGCTAAAAATAAGACAGTGTAGTACTCTGATATTTCTTGGTAGAAGTGATCTAATTCAACCAACAGCAAAATCAACAGTCTGTAATAAAAAGAATGATTCTAGTATGAAATTGGTGTAAAAAACTGTTGAATTAAGGCGTGTTCTAGACATATTTTGCACATCTTATGGTCAATATGATCCTCCTTCACCGTACGTGAGGGTATGATGACATCAACGTATTCATTCTTTTGACTTCTTCGGCCCAAGTTACGCGATTCTGCGCCATGTGTGCAGCCATCGGTAGGTTGTGGCCCACTAAGGTTTCAATTTGGTGTATCCATATCTTCCATGTGTTCGTTTCCCTTCTACTTGCCCCTCTATTATCAGTCTTTCCATCGAGATGTCGCTCCTAGCAATATGTCCAAAATATCGCAGCATTGATTCGTTGATTTTTGTGACAAGGTGTGTCCCAATTTTAAGTTCTTCTAGCAGTTCTCCATATTTTAGTCAATTTTGTTGTTATGTTTTTCGCCATCATATCTCAGTCTTGTATCCTCCAAAGTTTGTTATCATGGAACCTCGTATCCAGCCACGGTTTGAACACCAGGTTGATTGTTTTAAAGGAGGTCTACAATCATCGTCGTGGTTTTTTGTTTGTTTAATTCCAAGCCATATTCTTCGCTAATAGAGCACAATCTCCTTTAGTTCCTCTTTGCTGGCAGCGATGATCACGATGATCCGCATATCTCAGGTTATTTACCTCCTGCTCCCACCGATATTCCACCGTTCCATTCCTCCATTACTCTACGTAGAATATATTATGTCTAGGTATTAAATAGGATTGGTAAGAGTATGCATCCCTGTCCAATTTTTGGTTGGTTTTGAAATTACTCGATAGCGTGTTGTTAGCTCTGATTTTAGCATTGTTGTTCTTATAGAGTCGTTTGACCAAATATATAAGGTGAGGTGGAGTGCCCATTTCTAGTAGGATGATCCAGAGTTTATTCCATTTTACCTTGTCAAATGGCTTGGAGTAGTCCAAGAAACATAGGTACATTTCAATGTTGTCTCGATTTTTCTACGATCTGTCGAAGGCACTCATTGATGATGGTCAGCATATCAGTATTCAGTCAGTATTTTACTGGCATGAGGAATCAGTGCGATTGTTCTGTAATTACCGCATTTCAGGACAGAATTGCACTTGCACACTTATCGGGCCATTTGCCGGTATTCCAGATTGGTTTGCATATCAGATGCATTAGGTCTATTCCTGTTTATCTCATTTCCTTGATTATTACCTTTGCGGTGACATTTCCTGAAGCCTTGATGTGAAGGAAAACTGTAAAAAGAACTAAAAAGTTAGATATAGCCAACCAGCAAAATGTTGGCCAGATATCAAAAAAGCCAAAGGTTGGAAACATTAGAATGCATCAAATTTATTGGTTGGCAATCATCAGAACCATCTTTATTTTTGAGTTCGTTGTTACCATCAGCGAATTATTTATCAGCATCAGCATCTAAACCACTCCCTAATGTTGTTCAGGCATGAGTTTCCTCTCCTTCCTATGGATCTCTTTCCTTGGATTTTTCTCTGCATAATGGTTTGTTATTCTAGATATTTCTCTCCTCTTATGACATGTCCTTTATACTTCCACTTCCTCTCTTTATGCATACGTCTCATCACTTCCACGTTGGTTACTGCCACCATCCAGAAATCCCCAGTATTTGCTAAATTTCAAACGCTTCCAGTCTCCTTATGCCAATTCTCTTTTGATCCATAGTATAGTACAAATAGAAGGTTTAGATCTCGACAGCAGAAAAGTATCTTCATTATATGATTATACTTCTTGGGATATATCATTATTTTCATTAATGGTTGTGCCTACGTATTTATATATTCTCACATTACGTACTATTACATGCTATCTTGTGGTGTACTTGTTATCAGCATTAATTTTGTTTTTCATATGTTCAGTGATATTCCATAATCTTCACTAACAGTGACTATTCTATTGATTACCGTCTATCTTCATGTGTTCTAGCTACAATAACTAATGTGTCGTCTGCGTATCCTGTTAAATAATAATGTCCTGCTATCAAGTGTTTAGTTTACTATATTCTCTGAGTACAGGTTAGTAATAGTATACACCTCTTTGTAATTCTGTTTCTTTTCAATTTTCATTATTTTACTTTAATTTAACAGTTCAGAAATATTTGTTGTAATAACAGATCATTAACAAGACATTCATATAACATGAGCATGAGATGAGAGTGTAAGACATAGGAAACAATTTTGCTTTACAATGTCAATGTTTTCAAGCGAGTAACACACAGAATACCAACTAAGAAAACATAATAAAACCGGACGAAAATTCCACGTTCTCCATTTACTTAATCTAAAAAATTAATATTCGAGTTTGAGTTGGTAAGAGTGGCGCGTTTGTCTCGAACGAGCACGACAGCAGTCTCGTTCCTAAGCAGGATATTTTCCAGGGCTAGTTGCTCTTTTCCTAATTAGGTTCTTCTATTTTATTAAAGCCGTTTTAGGCGTCTCCCGTGCTCTTGCTACAGAAAAGCTAGAAGGGAAATGGCTGTCAATTAGGACCGGAGGTCGTTCAGGTGGAGAATACTTTTTTCTGCAGGTAAACTAAGAACAATGAAAATTGTAATTAATTAATTTAAAAGTCTAAAAAAGGTCTTACCTAATTAACTGATGTAATAATAAACCCGACTGGAATTATAGAGTAGTTAAATTGACTTTTTCATTTCGAAAAAGTCGCGAAAAATATTTTAAAAATCAGAAAGTTAGTTACATTTTTCTGTTACAACAATAATTTAGCAATTAATTTTTCTCCATTTTTTTCTAAAAAACACTTATCAATTTGACTTTTACTTAATCAAAAAGCATTATGGTTTTTAATTAATTGTCCCAAACTGCTCTGAATTTCGGTTATTCCTTTAACTTTAGTTCAACATGGATGGCTTTTATTTCCTCCTCTATGATAGTAGAGATACTTTTGATTATGCTTCGAGTATAATGATATTTGTACGGAATACTCTGCCAATGTGCGTACATTTGCGGTCAAAACTTTCCCCAACCGGAGGATCAGACAAAGAAGGTCCATTAAGTGGTCCTTCATGTCTCCAGATCTAACCACATTAGATTTTTTTTGGAATCACAATATTTACTGATTTACAATAAAAAATTGAACAGTGTAACGCTGCAAAAGTTGAAAATGTACAAAAACGCTAATTATCTTGGAAAATGTAATTTTGTCAATTGGATGTTTTATTGTTTTAGATACAGGGTGTCCAACAGTGGATGGTACCTTAGAGGTTTATAGATATCTGCTACGTTGCCGCTTGTTTTAAAAAGTAGCAGCAGCTTAGTTATTTTAAATGGAATGGAAGGTATAATTAATTCAAAAAATGTGCAAGATCTCAAAATAAATTCTGAAATTAAGTTGTAAGTTCATTAACGACTGTGTTGTTCGTAATAGAATTTCTCGTGAGAATAACCTTTCTATCCTGAATTAGATCAAAACGTTGCTCTGACGTCAAAATCTTGAATGACAAAGGAAAATAAAAAATTACTTTGACACTAGGTATCTCAGAAAAAAACGGAAGATATAACAAACGTTTCGTAAAACGTCTGAAAAGTATGTAAACTAACTAAAAAAACAAACTTTAAGCCTCCAAATCAAATTTCATGAATTTTAAGATAATTTTCAACAATAA
Source organism: Ips nitidus (assembly GCA_018691245.2). Lineage (NCBI taxonomy): Eukaryota > Metazoa > Arthropoda > Insecta > Coleoptera > Curculionidae > Ips > Ips nitidus. The sequence continues at coordinate 8,342,303 of CM042788.1, forward strand.
AGTCTTAACCTAAAAGACAAATTTTATAGTTCCAAGTCACTTTTCATGGTTTAGAAGCCAATTTTCAACACTAAAGTCTTGTAAGTTGTCTGAAAATCATGTAAGTTTACTTAAATGAAAAATTTTAAGCCTCCAAGTCGAATTTCAGGAATTTTAAGCCAATTTTCAACACTAAAATCTTGAAAGTTGTCTGAAAATTGTGTAAACTAACTTGAAAGACAAATTTTAAGTTTTCAAGTCACTTTTCATGGCTCTGAAGCCAATTTTCAACACTAAAGTTTTGTAAGTTGTCTGAAAATCATGTACTAATTTAAAACACAAATTTTAAGTCTCCCAGTCAGTTTTCACGGTTTTGAAGTCAAGTTTCAACACTAAATTCTTGTTAAGTTGTCTGAAAATTGTGCAAACTACCTTAAAAGACAAATTTTAAGTCTTCAAGTCACTTTTCATGGTTCTGAACCCAATTTTCAACACTAAAGTCTTGTAAGTTGTCTGAAAATTATGTAAACCAACTTAAAAGACAAATTTTANNGGTTACTAGCAGCCAANATCACNAGATCGACCCNACTGACCCGAANCAAANGNTNNTCCAGNTCCGTNGCCTAGGGACNNCAGGNGCTNNTATANGCANGCGTTNNTAACNAGAGTNTNCCNACNCNNGCTACATANGTNCCCTGCCTCTNCTANGCAGAGTTNGGCCCCGNCCTGTTANTGCNTAANGNTTCNTCTTCNTNTCCTAATATTGGNNAGGTTTGNANANCNCNGCACGTCTNCGATCACCCGTCGGTACATTTATGTAGGNCTAGGNTTGCTGGAANTANNANCAGGGACNNNCTNTTTACTCCTNGACCGCGANAGCCCNNCAAGGTCTAAATACAGTNNTGCTGCNACAANTACNGACNCACTCTATTGGCTANCNTCNNNGCNATCNNNTANTCCTGCACNCCTAGGAANCGTNTTGACTNGACGNATGACCGNCAGNNGNTNGTNANACAGCTTTNNGCNACTGNTCCCTGNNNGGNANNNACCGTTTCCAAGTTAAGCACAGAGCTGTAACTGACGGCTAAATGTCATAACTGTCAAAATTCCATTCATAAAGCTATAAAATACGTTTGGTACTGCATATACTAATTTTATTGGCTTTTAAGAGTGTTTTATGGTTTTACAGCTTTATGGAAAGGATTTTGACGTTTGTCAAATTTAAAAAGAAAATAAAATTTAGTCAGAAACACTACCAAATATTATAAAGACCAAAAATGCACTGGTGAGTGTATTCAACCAAAGTCAGACTGATTTTGTTACTTTTCAACTGTGTTTCGTTGTTTTGTACCTCCATGGAAGGGAATTTGACAGTTTCCAAGTTAAGCACAGAGCTGTAACTGACGGCTAAATGTCATAACTGTCAAAATTCCATTCATAAAGCTATAAAATACGTTTGGTACTGCATATACTGATTTTACTGGCTTTTAAGAGTGTTTTATGGTTTTACAGCTTTATGGAAAGGATTTTGACGTTTGTCAAATTTAAAAAGATAATAAAATTTAGTCAGAAACACTACCAAATATTATAAATACCAAAAATGCACTGGTGAATGTATTCAACCAAAGTCAGACTGATTTTGTTACTTTTCAACTGTGTTTCGTTGTTTTGTACCTCCATGGAAGGGAATTTGACAGTTTCCAACTTAAGCACAGAGCTGTAACTGACGGCTAAATGTCATAACTGTCAAAATTCCATTCATAAAGCTATAAAATACGTTTGGTACTGCGTATACAGATTTTACTGGATTTTAAGAGTGTTTTGTGGTCTTACAGCTTTATGGTGCGAATTTTGACGGTTGTCAAATTTTAAAATAGACTAAAATTAAGTCAGAAACAGACAACCGAATGTTACAAATGCAAAAAATGCACTGATAAAAGTGTATTCAACCAAAGTCAAACTGATTTCGTTACTTTTCAAGTATGTTTCGTTGTTTTGTACCTTTATGGATTGAATTTGACAGTTTTCAAGTTTAAACAAAACACAGAGCTGTAACTGACGGCCAAATGACAAAACTGTCAAAATTCCATTCATAAAGCTATAAAATACGTTTGGTACTGCATATACTAATTTTATTGGCTTTTAAGAGTGTTTAGATTTTACCGTATTTTAGGAGTGTTTTTACAGTTTTATGGAGAGGATTTTGACGATTGTCAACTTTAAAAAGAGACTAAAATTAAGTCAGAAACACAAAACCAAATGTTATACATGCCAAAAATTTACTGATGAAAGTATAAAGTGCATTCAAACTGATTTCGTTACTTTTCAAGTATGTTTCGTTGTTTTCTTCCTCTATGGGATTGAATTTGATAGTTTCCAAGGTTCGAATAGAACAACAGACATAGCTATACTGACAGCAAAATGCCATCTGTCAAAATATGGCGTAATAATTTAATAGAAAGGAAAATCAAGATTGAGGAATAACACTATGGACTTCTACGTCACCACAGGAAGGTAAATATTTAAAAATTGCCAAATGAAGAAGCAAAAGTTCACAAATGTTACATTCAAAACATTTATGTTTCTATATTACACTGGTACGTCACTCCATTTTACTTTGATTTTTGCTATATATTGTTGGTGTGCGCTGGTGGACTAAACTAGTGAGTAATGACTTATTACGGAGGTAGATAACGGGTATTATTATCTATTCAATACTAGTGAGTAATGGGCATATTATTCAACAGTCGTAGACAAAATGCTTTTTATAACACTTATACAGGGTGAGTCAGGGTTAAACGGCTAAACAGATTTTAAGCAGAAAGTTGTGTCCGAAAATGCGTTGTTACCGAGATAAAGCTGGTGATAAAGCTTCAGATTTTTTAAACGTCTTATTACATAACTTCATTTATTCATGACAAAGCAAGATTATTTTTTCTACATACACTACACTTTAGGATCTCTACAGTTACACATTGTAGTGAAAATGTACAGGGTGATATTTTTTAAGTTTGGGAAGATAAAATGGGGATTCGCCCCAGAAAAAGTACATTGTAATTGTGATCCTAAAGTGTAGTGTATGTAGAAATATTGATATTGATATTTCAATAATTAATGAAGTTATGTAATATAAAATTTACCCTGTATCTCGGTAACAACTCATTTTCGGTCACACCTTTATTACTATTTTCTTCCTAAAATCCAATTCTCTAGGCATGGTATAGGTTTGGCCGTTTAACCCTAACTCACCCCGTATAATACACTGAAATGTTTGCTTTTACTGGAATAAAATGAAAATTTCAATTCGACCGAGTAAAATGTATCGATCTAGCCTAGACAAAAACTGGATCCCAGTCAAAGACGAAGCAATTCGCAAAGATCCAGACAGCAAACAACAATTTCCGAAACGAAATTTACTCTAACTTTTACCGTTAAGACAGATTACCTCCGTAACGTCAATAGGAGCGGGCACACGTAAAATTACGTTTAACTCGACAAAACAACAAGTAACCGACTTCGTCTGCCTGAGTGTAACGAGTTTGATAAACCCCCGAATTAAGCTCGGTTATCATTTAATAAGATCTAAAACTCGGCGGGGAAATGGTGTTTGTTTTTAATTGCAATTGCCCCGGAATGTTGAGCGAGAGTTTGATTAGATCCGGCTTTAGGGAAATGCCGTCCTTGATGAATAAGTTAGTTGGAAGAGTATACAGTTTTCCCGAATTTTCCTGCTTGACGCGACAGGTTAATGTGCCAACAATCCTGCCAGAATTTCCCAACAAGTAGTTAATCCAAGATTAACTGTATTTGCATATTAGAGGGAAATTACGTGACATAAGTTAGCATTTAAGCAACCTCTCCACAGAAAAGTGTATTGAATTTGTACTGTTTTGAACCAACGAGATGAAATGTGTAAGGGTTAGTTATCAAGATGACTCTTCAATCAAATTTCTTAATTTGTCCTAATTGAGGTGTTGAACTAGTTTGACTTATAATAAATTAATGTGAGTTGTATCATTTTCTTTTTCATTTCCCCAAATAACCTTGTTTTGATGCCAACTGTTAGTGAGGATAACAATAATAAACAAATCTTTAATAGTTTAAACATTCTATTAAAGAATTATCCAATACTCCTGTAGAAGTAGAAAAAATATTGTTTCCAACTCTTGGAAAAAGTGTCTTGTCCACACTTGTCTGATGGTTACTATTTTGCACACTAAATTTGCAATTTGTACCAGTTACATTGCTCACTTTTTATGATGGTCGTAGCTAAACTAAATTTCAAGATACGAAAGTAAATATTTCTAGAAAATGTAACGTTACCTTAGCGGATGATGATATTAGCAAAGCTATAGCAGTTGTTTTTGGTTAAGCTACAAAGTGCCGACATTTAGCTCGTTCAACTAATGAAGTCGGGTAAAAGTTTCCGCTTTCAGTTGAGGTTTCATGTTAATGTTGGCAAGAACAAACGGGAAATTTTCCCGCTTTATTTGTTACAGTTAACCCACCTTTAATTGTTATGTGTATTACTGTGCTTTCTAACAAATTGAATAATTTCAGTAAGAAAATTTAATAGTATGCATATTTGTTACTTTTGAGCCATTCTACGTCTGTTGGGACCACATTGGACGCTGATTTTGCTCGTTCGTGGTCAATCTGTGCCAAATTGTATTCTTTCATCTCAAAACCAGCAAAGATTGATTCCGCTGTTGTTCTAGTCTGCATATTTGTTACTTTTGAGCCATTCTACGTCTGTTGGGACCACATTGGACGCTGAATTTGGCTCGTTCGTGGTCAATCTGTGCCAAATTGTATTCTTTCGTCTCAAAACTGGCAAAGATCGATTCCGCTGATGTTCTAGTCTGCATATTTGTTACTTTTGAGCCATTCTACGTCTGTTGGGACCACATTGGACGCTGAATTTGGCTCGTTCGTGGTCAATCTGTGCCAAATTGTATTCTTTCGTCTCAAAACTGGCAAAGATCGATTCCGCTGATGTTCTAGTATGCATATTTGTTACTTTTGAGCCATTCTACGTCTGTTGGGACCACATTAGACGCTGAATTTGGCTCGTTCGTGGTCAATCTGTGCCTCAAAACCGGCATGGATCGATTCTGCTGTTGTTCTAGTCTACATAATGATTGAAAAACACATTAGAAAATGTATTATTTTGCCTCAAAACTTTTTCTTTTGAGATTGTTACTTTATGACAGTTGTCACGTGACCATCTCGCTAAATAGTGTTTTAGAATCACGTGACAAACTGTCACTAACGTCAAAACTGTCAAACTGTGCTCAAAAGTGGCAAAAATCAGAGTTTAGAACAGTTTTTTTTTGCAGTATTCGATTTAAAACGTGTTTTTGAGATTTATTAGTTATTTTTACAGTTGTCACGTGACCTTCAAGCTAAATAGTGTTCTAAAATCACGTGACAACTGTCACTAACGTCAAAACTGTCAAACTGTATTCAAAAGTGGTAAAAATCAGAGTTTAGAACAGTTTTCTTGCAGTATTCGATATAAAACGTGTTTTTGATAAGTATTTTGACAGTTGTCACGCGACTGTCTCGCTAACTAGTGTTCTAAAATCACGTGACAACTGTCATTAACGTCAAAACTGTCAAATTGTGCTCAAAAATTTAGAAGATCTTTCTTTAGAAGTATCTAAAACGTGCTGAAAGCCTCCAGGATGTTCTAGAACTCTCTCGAATATTCTAGAACGTTTCAGAAGCCTCCATAATGTTCTAGAAACCTTCAGAATCTTCTAGAAAGAGTTTGTATCAAAAAAATACCAAAATAAACGTTACCATTGAATTCCTCGTCTTCGGTTTAGTAGAAAACCCGTCCAAACTCGGAAAAAAACAAAATGGTGTGAGCCGCCATTTTGCAATTTCCGCCATTTTGGATTTAGATACAGGGCTGGAGTTTGGACTCGTTTTCGACTAATTTGGGGTCGGGAAATCCAATTTTTCAGTCAGTTTGCGCGTATTTCTCACTCAGTTCGAGTAACTTAATTTTTTCTACAAATTTCGGTTTGGGAGAGAGTTACGCAAAAAACGAATGTCACCATTGAATTCCCCGTTCTCGATTTAGTGGAAAACGAGTACAAAGTCAAAAAAAAATAAAAATTTTCCTCGACTTTCTGACCGATTTGTCGGTTTGGCAACGTCGCAGAAATAGGAACAAACCTGCTTAACGACGCCCTTTTCCAGTAAACTGGCCTTTTTCGCGGTCATAACGAAATAGTGCGTGTCGTCTTTGTAGTAAACGATGTTCTCCAGATCGATTCGGGTTTCCGCTTGCAGATCTTTGAAGAATTTCTGATTGAAAATAAAGGCAACGCCGCTTATTTCTTCGACGCGCGCATCCGCCTCCGTTTTCTTGTTGATAAAGTTGGCGGTGATCGCTTTAAAAAAACAAAACACGTGGCTACAATCTGTCAAAAAAATCAATTTGATATCTGTCAAAATAACCCAGTTATTGGCTGTCAAAGTGACAGTAATACAAATCGGGACGTTCTAGTGCATCCGGGGAAATATCGTGCAATAACTCGGTCACGTGACATTTCTCGTAAAAACATGACATTTGACAGTTTGTAGAGGACACTGTGGGCTACAATCTGTCAAAAACATCAATTCGATACCTGTCAAAATAACCGATTTATTGGCTGTCAAATTGACAGTAGTACAAATCGTAACGTTCTAGTGCATCCGGGTAAATTTCGTGCAAAAACGCGGTCACGTGACATTTCTAGTACAAACTTAAGTGTTAACTGTAATAGACAGGAAACATTTTTATCCAGTCCTATTTCACCTTAAGATGAATTTTGAAGGATAACGCAAGTCAAAATTGAACAAATTTCAATTTCGTCTTTGCAGGTTTCACATTATGCAAAAAGGTAGACCGTTCCGGAACAATTGGAAAACCCTGTATATTCCACAAGAAGGAACATTCTACACGTCTGCTACCTAGAGAAACTATGAAATATAAGATACTAAAAAATTTTAGAGTAACGTGGTATTTTCTCTCAGTGTATGAAGGTAGGGGATTCAACACAAAGCCCTCTCCACAAAAAGTCCTCCAATTGAATTAAGAGGTACCGTTCAACATGTTTCGAGCACATAAATGCCCAGCATCAGGAGCTAGAAGGTTGTACAATCAACCTTAAGACGCAATTCCACTGAGGCAACATGCGATATGCGGCATTGGCGCATATTATAGCCGGTGAGATGGTTTCTAGCAGAAACTCAAAATCTTCTTTGCTCATGCGGGTAAAATTTTGGAATAGTGCTTCATCGTCAGCAACCAATTTATGATAAAAATCACTCCAAACCGTTTCACAACCAACAAATAGTTTTCTTCTCCACCACCTCGGCTTTCTCTTCCTTTTTCTTCTAGCACTCAAAGTTATTACTAAATAGCCTGCCGCCGCGACTGTTTTTAACGACATGACACAATAAAATGAAGTTGCTTTTGTGGAATTGGTTTGGACGTATGCCACAAGTACAAACGACAAAGCGCATGCGATACTGAAGTGTCCGGTGCCGCGTGCGCGGCTTGATTTACAAGAAAACCTACTTTAGATGGAAAAGCGTGCGCCTACTGTCTTGACACAAAAAGAGAGAAAGCGAGACCCAAGTTGGGTAGGTAACGCGAGTTATTATCTATTCGAAACTAGTGAGTAATAAGCATATTATTAAACAGTCCTTTTCTACTCAAACTGAATTCAAATTTATGACATTTAACGCCCTCAAAGATGCAAGATGCAAAAACTCCCAACAAAAAGTGAAATCTTATTTCAGTGTTTTCAAACAACAAGATTCACAGTCTCTTTCGGAGCATTGTCTAATTAGTTGCGCCTAGATAACACCTGGAAAGTTTTCTCCCCCCTTCCCCCGCTTCACACAGATAACAAACATTTTCCATTCTCTCGCCGTGCGGCCCCCAAGACTCGGAGATCATAATTCATAGTGTGCGGCTCCGTGAAGAAGTCCCCCGGGTGCGAATTAGCAACTTTTGCGGCCGTCTTGTCTCTGCACCGTGATGAATGGAGGGTCTGGTCACCTCCAGGAGCCGTTACTTACAATTAACGTCACTAGGTGGCGCCCCGAGGTGTTTCTTCTTAAAGATATTGAATCGTCGAATGTTTGTTGTTTTCCCAGTCTGCAAAGTTAAACCTAACGAATCTGTATTGTATTGTGTGTTACAGGGAGAAATCGTTATGCGGATGAAACAATGAACGGTCCCTCGCCAAACAAAAGATGATTACACGCGCCAAGTCAGGAGAAATGAAAGCTCCCTTCCGTTTGCCTTTTGAATTATTTAAAAATATGTAAATTTAATAAAGCAAAACAAATTCAAAGCGAGACCGGTTACAAAGGAAAGCAAATTAGAGGGTCTATTATATTACGAAATCACCGCTTCTGTTCCGTGAGTGATTTGGAGCGAAAACATTTAAAAGTTGCCGGGAATTATTTTAACCCACTTTTTGACGTTTTCATTTTTTGTTTCCCTACGTCTACTAGCAGGCATTCTTGTGAGTTATATGTTTGAGGTCTATTAAAATTAAAATAAAATAGGCGGCCTAAGAACATTACGTTGTTGGTTATTAGGCTGAAAATATCTAGATGGAAAGTTGTCTTGAATGAAGTGACAATAAATGACATTGAGAGAAGAAAGTTAGAGAAGAAGGTTTTGAAAATAAATAATCTTGCAAGACAGACAAGTTAAACAGAACATAATATAGCACTTCATGGCGCCTTTATAGACTTTCATAAGGCATTCGACTGTGTTGAAACATGGGATTTCTTTGGATGGATGGAGCAAGGATTGATTAAAGATATTCTACCATTCTTATTGCCCATCAGTTCTTAGAAGGCATCAAAAAAGTCATTGTAACCATTAGGCTATTTAGTACACGGTTTGGGAGAAAACCCAGCCTCTTGGCAACAGTAAAGAAAACTGAGGTCAGTTAAGGACTGAAGCCCATATATTTTTTTTATTAAGCCCCTTTCACCAATTTTTCAACTTGACCGTCTTCTTCCTCTTCTACTTGTTAGAGATCTAGACGATCTGTTGATTCCGGACTTGCCTCTGTTCTCCATCTCTTTGGTCGGGGGACGGGTCCCTGCTGGTTTTCTCCCTAGTAAAATGCGTGGTAGTCTATCGTCGGTCATTTTCTTCAAGTCGTTATACCATTCCCATCTCACCAGAGCCTGAACGTCGCATTGTGCTATGTTTTTAAAATACTACTCTTTTTAAATAGTTACTACCTTTTGGTTATCTCAGGGCGGGTAAATAGGTTCCTTCCTTTCTTCCTCCTAAAGTAAGTTTTCCAATAGTTTTTCCTTAATATCTTTCCTAGTTCTGCCTAGTCCTAGATGCTCAATATTTCTAGATGCTGTCATTTGGAATGAGTTTAGCTGTGTGCAATAAACAGATTCAACGCCAGATGGAAGCAACCATTGTGGATATAAAGAAAAAGATAAAGATAAACTGACCTCGTATGAAAACATTGTCTTGAAACGAGTCAAACATAAAGCGAAGCTTCAGGTTGTTAACATACTATCTTTCTTCTGAATGTGTCTGAAGCAGGACATCATCCTGTATCTTTTTAAATCATTTGCGCTTTGGCGATGACATAGTGCTTATTAGTTCAGATATCCAGGAACTTAAGAACATTCTACAACAACTAAATAAAGCTGCCAATAACGTCGGACTAAAAATGAACCTATCAGAAACCAAAATAATCAGCAGGACTGAGGAAAACATCTTGGTCATATCATTAAAATGGGAAAAGAAAACAAAGAAAAGCAGAATAAAACTTACATGGGTGGCATTTGGAAAACTGAATCATACAGTTAAAAACCCTGTCATCTCTATAAACTTTAAACGAAAAGCCTTTAACATGTGCATCCTGCTTGTTGCAATATCGTCTTGAGACATAGGCTGTAACCAAGATGTACACCAATAACCTGAGAACAATGCACAGCCAGCGTTAGCTTACAAGAAAATGTCTGCAATGAAGTAATAAAAAGAAGAACGAATCGCTGAGCTTAAATGGCAATGGGTGAGGAAGGTTGCCAATGTGGACAGAAGTTTCAAGGCTTGTATAGTAAATATCAATGATGGGTAAATCTATCGAATATCAAAGAGAAATCGACTTTATCTAGGGGAACAGTGGTAGTTTAAAGGGTTAATACTGAAAACGTTAACACTGGAACCAAGAGGAGTGACCACAGAGGAGATGGTAGGATGATGTTAACAGAAGAGTAGGAGGAAGATGGTACTATACAGCAAAAGACAATGTCCCCTTGTCTGGCCTCCCTATTTGTTGAAATTTTATCGGTGGTCCCTTCCTCGTCGACCTTCACTTGAATTGTGGCATTTCCATACACATAACGTATTAATCTACTGTATCTAGAATCGATCTTCGCATTATGCATCCCCTCCAAAAAAGCCCTTTTGCTGTAGTCGATCAATGCCAGATGTAAAGGAATGTTGTATTTAGCGCACTTCTAAATTAACATTGAACGATTGAGCGAGAAGTACAAAACACAGAACACAACCATGGAAAGAAATGGAAGAGGTCTTTGTCTAGGAGTGGACAGATAATGGTTGATAAGAAGAAGAAGAAGAATCTTGCAGTATTAAACGGATTGTAAGATTGAATCGGAGAATTTGGGAGATGCATTTTAGGTAATCTTTAAAAATTTGGAAAAACAGTACTAGTTACTAGGGTCCAAGTACTTGAACTGTTATTTCTTCCCATACTAAGCTGCAGAAACTAAACTTAGTTCAGAAGCAATTTCTTCGATGTCAGACATAAACTATGACAATGAATCGTAGAAAAAGTAGCAAAAAGAAAAAAGGAGTCTCTTACAATACAATTTCGGTGACGATGAGTTTTATCATTCTTGAATGGATGCTGGATACCTAATCTTTTATGTGTATGCTATCCTATGGGAACCTTATTGGAGTAATCCCAGGCATTTGTTCGTTGTTCAAAACGTGTTTTTAGGTTCTCATTGACAAACCGTTTATCAACAGACCTCCATTTATTTTTAATGTTTTCAAAAAAGTGTCCTACCGACTGCTAGCCAGTTAAGTTTGACAAACAAAAAAAATAATGTTTTTTTTATCAAGGTGCTAAAAATTCCGCATGTATGCAACACGTTTCGAAACTCATTCAAATTTTATTCATTCGTTATAACTGGTTAAAATACTTGCTGACTACACATTACATGTCTTAAATGTAAACATAGAGTATTTGTAATAAAATGGTTAGGTGTGAATAATATAACTTGTGTCCCATTCTTACGCTGACTGAAATTTCCCCTCTTTTTCTCTGGACGAGACATGCTTTCGCATAAAATTTCAAATCCGGGATAAAGCCGTTTCCGGTCGGTTCAAAGAGATCTCGGCCCCCGATTGCGCCTTATCAGGATGCATTTTCCGAATTAGTCTCGCAGGACCCGGTATCTCCAAGATGAAACTTTAATTTTATATATTGGGATTTCGGCGGCAATCTACCCTCTGGATCTGACTTTTCGAGTCGACCCCCGTAAATTTCATTTTAGAGGTCGGAAAAGATGGTCGGTAACAAGTCCTAATGAATTAGATTACTCTAAAACTCCCGGCTTTCGGACAGGTAGATATATTCGGAGTGGGTTTTTTTGCACCATCTGCTCTTGTGATCTATTTAAGGTTTAGTTTGAAAGCACCTGATTGATTTTATCATGTTTAGAATCAGCGTATTTTTATCACACTCGCAGTAGTTTTGTAAAGTTTACGGTACGTATTCTTGAAACGAAGGAAAGGAGTTATCAAGAGAAAGGTCTGTAGAATGTGACAGGAATCAGCCACTGTCAACTTTTATCACATTCTATCAACAATTCTCTTCCAAGAGCCAGGTAGTAAAAAAAAATAATGAGAAGTTTTGAAATGATGGGATTTTGTAAAATCAACAAAAAATAGTCAGTATTTGAGATATTTTTGACTAGAGACTACTTTCCTAGAATTACACAATCAGTAAATCTGAAGATGGGCAAAAACCGATGGTCATTTCCTGGCCAACAAATTGACACAAACCGTCCTTCTGTCCGGACGATTTATCAGTGAGAAAACCCAATTTCCATGAGGAATTTTTTAACAAGACCCCAAACTGCCGGCACCTCTCACACTCCTTATCGGGAGGAACTAAAGGAAATAACGGGACCGACGAGAGAAAAAAATGAAAAAACGAAAGTGATTGATTGATGTCGTGGGGGTCGAATGAGCCAAACTTGATGGATGATTGCATCTGATTGGTCCAGGGGGGACGACAATGTCCTTTTTGAAGTCCACCACTCGATGCTGCCATATATTTCAATGAGCTAACTTCAAATGGAAAGTCCCCGAAACTAAGTAGGAAAGTTTTATGTTCTCGTTGCACGCGTCTCCTTTGGGACCTGTGTCGCATTGACAAACTGTTATAAATAAAGGTCCGAAGGACTCATACAGAATTTACCTCACATAAATAATGATGATCGTTATCGGTATTAAATATTTACAGTGTACGCTCCTCTTGAATATTTGTTTCTTACCTTTATTTTTATTATTTTAAAAGTAAATTTGTTTGATTATTTTACTCAAGCATGGTAACAATATAGAGAAAAATAAGTATGATAAATGGGTAATTCGTTTATCGGTAGTTTGTGATCTGTAAAATTTTATGTTTTACTAATCAAAAACTGGTATTTCATTATTACGCGTCATTAAAATTTTGAAATTATTTTCACCTTCTTATGAATGAAATAATTTTCAAGCAACAAGACAAGTCTTAAATCTGTTTAATGCAAACAGCATCTAGTAAAGCATATGGTTACAAGGTATAATATTATTTATTTTTATTTTTATATTTATGGTCCAGCACCTCCAGATTTAATGTTATAGCTGCTGGTTGATGATGATTAATGATATTCTTGATCCAATTGAAGGTACGATTTGATGGAATATGTTATAATATGAGATTGGTATTTGGCGTCAGAAAAAGGCCATTACTAGTTATTTTTAAAGTCCTTTTTTGTACGACATGTCTAATTTTGAGTGATTACAGCACGTGCTTTAAAGGCGGGAAGGACTGGTTCCTGTCGAGTTCCTCTTTACTTTCTTAATATTCTTTAAAACTTTTGTAGTTAACATTTTTTTTTGTACTTCTCGAAACGAACGAATCGTTGACTCACCCTGTACAACTCAATTTTCTGGACTGAAACAAGTCTAGAATTCAATTAAACACTGAAAACAGTTTAAATTACATTTCTGGACTAATTCATTTCTAAAAATTAGTTTTCAAGACGAATATCGTAGCATTTAGTGCCAACATTTTTTACTTGCATTACAGAAGAGTCTGAAACTTGACTTACTATTATAAACAGTTTTAAAACTCGAATTTTCAGGCTGGAAAGCAGCCTAATGCACTAAAAACAGTCTATATTTTTTTTATTTTCAACACTAAAATATTGAAATTTGTCTTGAAATAATGAAAACTTACATCAAATGCAAATTTTAAGCTTCTGATGTCACTTTTCATTGGTTCACAGTTACTTTTTGGTGTCCAAGTCAATTTTCAAGGTTAAATGTGTGAATTTGTAGTCAAAAATTAAAAAAAAAATTGTTTTTAATGTCTGCTAAAGTCAATTTTCAACACTAAAGTCTTTCAATTTGACTGAAAACTATGAAAACAGGTTACAAAGACAATTTTTAAGCCTCTCAAGTCAATTTTCACGGTTTTGAAGTCAATTTATTGGTTGCTAAATCAATTTTCAAGACTAAAGTCATTCAATTTGTCTGGAAACTATGAAAAGTGGCTACGAAGACATTTTTTAAGATTCTTAAGTCAATTTTCACCGTTTCCAATACAATTTAAGTTGGGTTGGTTTGAGTTTGGGTCTTTGAACGTAATAAGTCAATTATCTCGTAAACGAACTTTCAAATCAGAATTTTATAAAAAGATACTGTCTTTTTCAACTTGAACAAGGATATTAAAAGAACATGTAATTTTTAAAACAATATCCAGTGACGTTGAAAATAAGACGAAAAAATGAAAACCATATTTCTGTATCTACTCCAGTAGACAATTTTAACAAACTTCATTAACATCACATAATGAGTATTAATTTCATAAGTGTTTGGTCCAAATTTAATCAAAATTGCTACAGTTATGACAAAAAAGCCGATTTTTTAAACTAAAATTTGAAGGAGTGTATTTTTCTTAGGAAGCACTTTTCAGGAAAATGACATAATGCATATTAACTTATTTTTTGATGGGTTATCGAATGGTAAATTATTGACATTTAAAACTGGGCCACCCTGTATAAGTGACATTCAAAGAAATGATCTTCTTAAATATTGGTATTGGTAGGTGTGGATGGTGACAGATGTACTGCGACCTGATTAGATCTATTGTACTTCATCTTCTTCTGCTAAGTCAAGGTTTTCTTCTTCATAGCAGCCTCTCAAGATTCAGTTTCTTGTGTATTCGAGGTATTTCTTCTACAGTCAGCTGGTATGATCCCAGTGTGATCAGTCTTCGGTGGTGTACAGCATAACACTCCAGCAGGATGTGGTGGGGTGCCTCTGGATCTTCTCCGCAGAATCTGCAGGTACCCTCCTCCTCTAAGCCTATAGCTTCCTTAGGTGTACTCTGAGTTGACAATGCCATGTTAGATATCTCGTTATTGCTTTGAGACTAATTTTGCTAAGGTTAATCAGTGTCTTAGATCTTGCTCAGTTAAAATTGCCAAGAAGATTTTTTTTTCTGCGCCAGTCCTGGAAGTCTTTGCCAGTGCGTTGTTCTCCCTAAATATAGTGGTCAAGGGTTTACTGATGAATGATTTAGTAATATTGCCGCTCTACTCCTTCTGAGTACTTTTCTGGGATAGTATTGGAATATTGAAATACTTACTTATTTATACTTAAGTATTTGGTCACTGATTCGTCAAATCCAGATTGCGCAGAACTGTTTCCAAGTGTGTTTTAGTTTGTCCCACCAACGAAGAAAAACCATTTCATTTGAATAATATGACTTTTAGCTATTTTCATAATAAAAGGTTTGGGTGCTTTTTAGCCTAGAGTTTCTAAGATTGTAAAACCAACAAAACCACGTTGCCTCGTCATTTGTTAGCGCAGCCTTCATAACGGAACGAAAAAAGCGGAATAGTGGAGGATAAAAGTTTGAAGTTAATGGCGGGGAAGTTTTTAGAGTGATTAAAGATTTCCCTCAAAGTGTCGGGAAAAAGAAAACCTAAAGAGAGATAAATAAGGCGGTAGCGAGTTTCCGCCATACTGTTTTATGATAATAATATCGGCGGATTCTGCGGCATGGAAAATCTGGAGACCGGATATAATGAACATGAAATGGAGATTTAGCATCCGGTCGGAGGAGGAAACAATGTTGTCGGAATATTTAATTTTTTGGCCGAGTTTCAAAACGCATTTAATCTGTTTTATTAAAACGGGAACAACGTCGAAAAGAAATAAAAAAGAATCCTAGGCTAGATCCGACATAATAAAGTGGGACAAGAGACGTCGACGCCACAAACACATCGTCTTAAATTGCTCGAAATTGGAGTGCATATTTTTCTTTTTTCCCCACACACATAAACACAGCCTTCCTCTGACTAATACTAGGTCGTTTCCCAGAAATGGAATGCTATTAAATGGATGTGACGAATGTTACTAATTTTTCAACGCACTGTCCAAGCACAACCACGATTAACTTACAGGCCCTGGAAAGTTTTTGTGTTATCCATTGTTCTACAAGCACTCCATTTAGGAGGGTGTTGTTATCTCCAAAAACACAAGAACTTGGAATTAAGTTTACAAAATACTGTTTTGTACAGTGGAAATTTACGCACAGCATTTCACAAAGAAATATAATTCAACAATTTTTAATACGGTGATTATTAGAGTTCGGATTAAAAAGCACTAAAATCGTGAAAAAAGCTAAATTATTTTTCTCAAAAAAGCATAAAAATCTGTAAAAAAACTCTTACAGAGAGAATTTTTTTTACTTTTTTTGAGTTCAAGTTCTAGAATTTTTTTGAAACTTTTAAACTGCTTTAGAAGCATGTGGAAGATTTTAGACTATTTTGAAAACTTTCAAATAGTTTTGAACTACTTAAAGAGCATGTGGAAGGTTTTTGGACGGGCATATTGAAGGTTATGAAATGCTTTAGAGGCATTTGGAATTTCTTAGACGGTTCTAGAATTTTTTTTGAAGCTTCTAGACTGTTTTGATAACTTTTGGAAGCTTGTAGACAAGTTGAAGAGCATTTGGAATCTTTTAGACTGTTCTAAAAGCTTTTAGAAGCATTTTGGAGTTTCTGTAGTGTTTTGAAATCTTTTTAAACTACTTTAGGAGCATTGAAGGTTTTGGACTGCTTTTAAGGCATTTCAAACCTTGTAGATGGTTCTAGAAACTTTTGGAAGCTGTTAAACTGCTCTAGAAGCATATGGAAGCTTTTAGACTGCCTGAAATATTTTGAAAGCTTCTAGACTGATCTAAAAGCTTTTGGAAGGCTTTCGACTGCTTTAGAAGAATTTTGGAGTTTCTGTAGTATTTTGAAATCTTTTTATACTACTTTAGGAGCATTAGGAAGGTTTCTGGAGAGTTTAAAAAGCATTGAATGTTTTCGACTTATAGACGTTTCTACAAACTTATGGAGCTTTTAAACTGCTTTAGAAGCATACGGAAGCTTTTAGACTGCCTTGATTTTTTTGAGAGCTTCTAGACTAGTTGAAGATCATTTCGAACCCTTTAAGGTGTTCTAGAAGCTTTTGGGAACTTCTAGACTGTTTTGGAAGGCTTTCGATTGCTTCAAAACCATTTTGGAGTTTCTGTTAGTGTTTTAAGAACTTTTTAGACTACTTTAGGGGCATTTGGAAAGTGTTTGAACAGTTTACAGAGCATTGAAGGTTCTGGATTGCTTTTAAGGCATTTAAAACCTTGTAAATGGTTCTAGAAACTTTTGGAAGCTGTTAAACTGCTCTAGAAGCATACGGAAGCTTTTAGACTGTCTTGAAATCTTTTAAAAGCTTCTATAGATAAGTTGAAAAGCATTTGGAAGCTTGTAAACTGATCTAAAAGCTTTTGGAAAGTTCTAGGCTGTTTTGAAAGCTTTTTGTAGGAGCTTCTGTAGTGTTTTGGAATGTTTTTACATTTTTTTACTACTTCGGAACATTTGGAAATTATTTGGTCAGTTTAAATTTGCAAATTGATACGTATCCATTTTGCAACAGACAATTGGTATGTTTTTGTCTCTCAGAAGCCTTCAATATCTCAATATAGCTATTGCAATTGTAAATTAATGTTTATAAAATAAAACCATACAAAAAATAGCAGCAAATAAGCACGAAAAAAAGCAAAAAAACCTTGAAAAAAATCTGTCAAATGACGTGTTTTTGCGTAAATCGTTCACATTATATGTCAAAGGTTGGTTGCTTTATCATTTACAAAAAGCAAAATTTCTAGTAATCCGGACTCTAGTGATTATTAAGTTTTGCAACTAAGGTTTAACTTTCTAAGAAAAGTATAGGAATTGAAGTAATGGGAATTTACAAATTTACAGCACAAATTATACACTACAAAGATTCTTTAAAAGAACTAATAAACTTTATTTTAGTTAGTATAACATTAATTACTTGTTTAATACAATTATACATTTTAGTAATTTGCTTATTAAAGATTGACGACTTGATATTTACAGCGATAGTTAACAGAAAATGATCTAAAATGTACGACTTTTCTTCTTACGAAACGTTTTTTACGAAAAGAAATTCGAATTACTGAAAAATATGTATTCATCGAATTAAATCAGAATTATTGAGGATGGTAAAGCTAAAAGATAAGTTGAAATAGTTTAATACACAAGCCAGTATACCATTTCTAACTGTAATTCAGAAAGAATCAAGTGTAATTCAGAATAGTTAATTGTAATTCAGAATAGGCAATTGTAATTCAGAAATCGTAAGTGGCTTGGAATTTCAGCTTTGGTAATTTTATCCACAAATAATGTATTTTATGGAACTGCCTTTGAATGTTCTGAATCTCACGTGGCTTTTCTGAACTACATTTGGAAATGGTGTAGAAAACGGGAAGTGATTTCATAGGTTTTAATTACTGGTCTATTGGTCTAAAAGGTTTTAAAAGCCGCGACGTTGCCGCTTATACCAAAAAGTGGTATGAAGTCTGATATTTTAAATGATGGCACTCTATTAGTAGAAAATGTAAATTTTAAAGGTAGCCTAAGAGAATCCAGGGCGATGGTTTTGAGTGAGAAAATATGTTCTACATTATACAATGCTTGTAAAAGGAGAGTATTAAAAAAATATTACATCAAGTTTAAGCTACATTATACAATGTTTGTAGTGCGGAAGAGAATTTTTTCGCACTAGTATTAAAAAAATATTACATCAATATTTTATTCCATATAATAATTGTTCATTTTTAAATCAAGCTTTATTTTTGTAAATATTGTTAAATTCATTTTTCAATTTAAATTTATCATTTATTTTCAATTATTGGAAAACGCTAGTAGAAAACATGTTCCTATCACGTGCGAAAAGTGCCTTTCCAGCACCCGACTGATGCGACTGACTGATCGAACGTCAGCGTGTGAGAAAGTATCACTTTCCGCACTTGTTAGGAAAATAACTCTAATCTTTTTATATTTTTTTAGGATTATTCTTCAAATTAGCAACAATCATCTGAAATAATTAAGCATTCCTATACTTTTGTAACATATTGCATGTACGTATACAAAAAGCTCAAAGTATTAAACAGAATTTTCTAATGTCATATTTCAAATTTGTCCTTTTTTAAAAAAAAAAACCGACTCTATACGCTTTCACATCAAGCATACTGTCAAGAACTGTAAAACGCCCATTCTGTGACCGCTTTGCGTCCGTAATATAACTGGAAACCGTTTTATATGAGCTAGAATGAACGTAATAATAAATTATAAAAGCCACATAAAGGAATAAATAACGTTGGCGTTGTGATTTAAGGGCGTCTGGCCTGGGGCAATATCAGTCTACGTGGAGCAGATAAAACCCGAAAAATAACAAACTGTTGCTGATTCCGCGGAAAAATTAATGCCTTATAAATAACTTCAGCGCCCCGGTGACACTCGACGTTCCGGTTTTGTTTGTTTTGTGTGCGAAAGTGAGACGATATTGGGGTTTGTACCCTCAAAAAAAAAATGTATTTCAGTAATCTGACGCTAATATTACGAAAGCGCACAGCAAAACAGGTTTTTTTGTTTGTTTTTAATTTTGTCTTCGTTTTAACGACTTTTAAGATGCCAGATTTTTAATTGGAGGGGGTGAAATTAAACCAATAATGCCCGTTTTCCCAACACTAGTTAAGTTATACTTTGAGTTGTATGATTTTAACTGTTTTTTTGAATTCTGAACTGTCACAGTCAAAACTAACTTAAACTTACTTAGCTAGTGTCAGGAAAATGGTAACTAACTGTGAAAAAAAAACAGAAAATAGCTATTTATATGTCTGCTTACAAGATGTCCCGTTTTATGTAAGTTTTGATCACATTATCATCATCACATTACAAGGAAAGGCAGTCATTTTGCATAATCCTGAACATTACAAATGATTCTCTTGATTTGCAAGCACTAATCGAAAATTTTAAGGTGAAAGAAAAAATATATCATAGAATATTATTTACTTTACAATGTAAAGAAAAAAAATTAGTTAAAAATTTGGTTCCGGATGTAGCTGGACTCGAACCAACGATCTCTACCTTTCCACGAAAAAGTATAAATTGTTGGTTTGAATCCAGGTGAGCTTAAAACAAAGTTTTCCTAATTTTCAATTTACGTCTTTTTATAAAAATCTTTAATAGTCAACTAGAATCAGGCTGGAAATTCCTTAAATCAAACGAGCCGTAATAATATTTCAGTTTTAAGGGCAGTTATGCAAAAAAAAATTGAATTGACCCCAATTTTGAATCCCAAATTCATAATATGGTTTTAATTTTTTTGTTAACCGTCTGTTGTGTATTCCTTTATTATTATTCGACTTCTGGAAAAAGGCTGTAAAAGCATTATTAAATTGCAGTACTTTCTCTTTGTGGTTAGAAGACTCTATTTTCATCCAACTTAGTTAATCAAACTTGCTGTTATGCGTGTTGCCAACACTCAAAAACAAATAAACTGAGGTTAAGTGAGAGTGTTGTGTTGTGTGAGTTGTAAACTTGTGTTTACACTAATATCGTTTAAATATTCTGTATTATCATATCACTTATTATGTCAAAGAAGATTATTAACTAAGGGTAATATTTATTTTGAAAACAGTTTGCGGACCTAAAAGTATAACTAATACCTAGTAACACACACTAATAGTAATAAAAAATCAGGATTTTTTTTTTAAACTTTAGAATAAAACTATACTAACCAATAAAACAAGTACGAATTATTACTAGGACCAATACAGTAAATTTTTTTTGGTTGACAAAATACTTGTTAAGTTAAGAAACGAGTGAATTTACTGGATATCTGGAAAAATTTAAACATTTTGTACAAACCAGGAATTTAGATTTTACACACACAATTCGATATTATGTAAGTCGAAAGTGGGTGTCCTTAATAATTCCAAATGCAAACATGATTTAATTTTTATTATTAAATAAATTGATTTAAGTGCTAAAAATTAAAAATAACACTACCAAACATTCACAAATCAAAACAATTTATTAAAAACAAAGGGTAAAAATTTCAGGTATGTCAAATTGATGGAGGTTGCGAGTTTTATAATAATATTTCAAACAATCTGGATGTTATTTTCAACAAAACTGGTTTTTTGTTTTTGAGACAAGTTTAGCTTTTATTGTTATCTAATCTAGATATTATTATTATTAGTTTATTATTTTACCTTTACAGATCAACAATGGGATTTCGTTTTGTATAGGGCTCATCCCAAATTTTTTTTTATTTTATATTTAAATAGAACGGAAAAAAGTATGAAATACGTTTTTTTTTTAAATACTTTGTCTAACTTAACAAAAAATAAATAAAAAAATTCAAATTTCATAGTAACATTTAAATCGCCAGCTAGATATGACGTAGACGGCATTCAACCAATGAGTTGCCAGGAGGCACTTCTATCATCAGCATTTTCTTTCAGCCTTTGTATTGCCAGTTTGTAAAGTTTTACCTATTCAAATTAATCTTGACAAATTAAAAACGATGAAGAATCGGTTTTCTTTCTATAAACCTCTCAGTGTTTACAGTTTTTCAGTAACGCTGGACAAACGCAAAATATTCTGTCAAATTGACAACGAATTACTTTTTGTCTAGTGAAATAAGAAAGTTTGTGGCTTGCAAACGGGTTATTTGGCAACATTGCACTCTGCCGACGACTTCGGACTTTAAGTTTAGAGGTTATGTGTTATTTCAATGTTCTTCTTGATGTGTTTCACATGTTTGTATTCTTTTCGATTTTGTGCTCTAACTTATCGATTATTTATTTTATTACAAAAATTCTTTGCCCTTTCTGAAAAGTCATCAGCTAGTTGTTCATAAACATCATCTAACCTAATTTTCTTTAAACGTAGCAAAATGTTTTCTTTTGGTAATCCACAATATTGAGACATTAGTTTGACATAACTGTATATTTCTGGAGGAAGACCCAAGTAAAACCGACATTTCATCTCTTCTTAGAGGTTATTTCACTTACAGGAATTTTATTTTGCCCAAAGCACCTGATAAAGATGGTATGAAATCACTACTTGATTCAACACTAAAAAGAAAACTAGAGCTGACAAATCTCCTAAAAGTTTTGGCCTTTGTGTTTCATGGTATAACTGATGAGTATTCATCTGTATTGATGAAGTAGAAGCTGTTGCAGTATTTGGTTTTGCTACTACTCCTATACTTCTAAAAGGTTTTCTAAGTTTTACTTGAATTTGAGTTTTACTACAGTCTTTCATAGTTGTTTCTAATTCCCCTATGTAATACTCCTGAGGAAGTTGAGGTTCTGGTTGTCAAGATTCATCAACTTTTTCAAATAATCTTCTCTTTGACCGTGAGGTGGTAATAAATTCTTCAATATTTTCAAGTTTTCTTTTCTGATCAGAATCAGTAAACTGAGAAGAGAAATCTTCATGGTGTATATTTAATTTCTCTTGCACATTTTTATGTGGCACATCTTTAAAACTAAGTTTTTACCGAATATTTTTAAAAAGTGCCACTTTTCCGCATATGACAGTAAAAGAAAATTGGAGAACAAATGCTTAAATGTGAATCACAAGATTCAACACAAAAACGGAAACTACTTTTAAGAAAACAGTCCATATTTTATGGTCAATATTAATAAAAATATAACCTAAAAATAATCAGCTGATCGGAAGACGCTGTCAACCGTGAGAAAGCCATAACCAATTAAACTGCTGAAAGTCTTCTACGTCATACACGCGGCAAAACGGTCGATTTAAATTTATTAACGCATTTTTAAAGTCCTACAAATTACGAAAATTATGTTTTTTGTGTAAATAAAGTACAAGTTTCGACATTTCAGGTCAAATTTTCGATTTATATGCATTAAAACGTAGTTTTACGTTATGTGGGAAGAGCCCATTGTATAATTCAATATCGATTAGTAGCTTTTGTGGTTTCCATTTGTCGATTATCCACTATGATAGTTTCGGCTTAGTACTTAGTAAAAATGGTGGACAAACGTTTCTTTAAATTTTATTTGTTTCACATAAAAATGAAAGAGATGGAAATAAGTACTCAGTGGCTATTGAAAAAAGCCTATTTTTACAGCTTTTTTGCAGGTCATCATTATTGTAATGTAAGTTAGAGAAGAACATGATTCAATCTTAAACCTGTTAGTATTAGAATAAATTAAAAATAAATACGTACATACATACCTACGATATTAACAACTGGTCCTGCTGAATGCTCTCATTTAACCTACAAGACAATGTTATCGTCTAATTTTAATTTATTTTTAAAAAGTGACAAAGAGGAGATTTTGTCCTGAGGATGACCGTCGACAACAGTACAAAAATCCTGTGTTATATTTAGCAACTTCAACAAAAACTTTAAACGTGCAAACTTGCATACAGCCACTAAAAGCAATTTGTAAAATTAAAAATAAATAAAAAATCAATCCTAGCCAATTACTGGATCCTAGATTTATAAATTGCAGGTCAATTGTATTTTACACCCAGTGACAAATAACCTGACATTTCTTGGTTTATAATTAACTCTTGAACTTAACTCCTAAACAAAATATACAGATTCAAAACATTAGGAATTTCAGATTGATGAGGGTTAGGAGTTTTATATGCATTAAATTCCTATACCCAATTGTGCTGAAATTATTTTTTTCACTTCTTATATGATGTACCTGTCTGTTGGGTCATCCTGTTTTTGTGTCATTTTACCCATATTTGAGGTAAGTTTCGCATTTAGTTTACAAGATTGAATTGTAATTGACAGACCTGCAAAAACTTGTTCTACATTCAGCACATTGTTTTTTTAAACCTCAACATCGTTTTATTACTCTTATTATAAAAGTTCTTTTTCAATCAAATGGTAAACTTTACAATATACAAGGTGGAAAATATACACAGGATTTTACCGGATATAGTTAAAAATGCAAATACGAAACCAGTATGTTTATTAAAATTGTATGTGGCCATTTTGTCCGAAACTCCATGTTTACAGGACATTTTCGTATCAAAGTGTCCTGTTTCGCGATCGAACAGATTTTTCCCGGGTCATTGCACAAACATCGCCGCTCCTTTATGGGGCAAGTTTCCGAAACTATTTTTAGCGGAACAGATGAGGAGCGCGCTTGGAGCGAATTAGCGAGCTATGCCAGCTTGAGTCGACGTGTATAAAAATACGAACGATATAGATTAACTCGGCCGTGACTAATTTACTTTTGCGATGGGAAATTTGCTTTTCGGAGCCAAACTTCGTTTCTGTGACGTAACGCTATTCAAGGTAACGGGGTATTTAATAACGGAAGGAGATCGTTTACGGCTGATTGATTTGAGAGGAGTTCGTATAACTTACGGTTGCAGTTTACTGGAGTAATAACGGAAGTTGCACCCGATTAAATAAATCCGGGCTTAATTTCTAAGGAGAATTCAAATTTAGACTGAACTGGGTGGATGAAGAGAAACGATGTTTATGCATCCAGCTACAAAAAAACTGACTTTTTGTAAGAGAAAGTGCTTGTCCTTAAATGAGTATTTGATTTTGACTGCTAAATATAAAAAATAACACCTCCAAACGTGTACAAATTAAAAGAATTTATGAAAATTAGCATCAAAACATCAGATATTTGAGATTGATGAGGGGTAGGAGTTTCCTAACATTTTTCACTTCTTAATTATTAAGTTATTAATTATTTAATTAATTTATATTGGAAAACTAAGAGTTTAATTGGTGTTCCATTAAAATTCAAATATTCAATTTTTAATTGACAGACTGAGGAAGAACAACGTTTACGGCTGATTGATTTTAAAGGAGTTCGTTTAACTCACGGTTGCAGTTTACTGGAGTAATAACGGAAGTTGCACCCGATAAAATAAATCGCGGCTTAATTTCTAAGGAGAATTCAAATTTAGACTGAACTGGGTGGAATGAGTAGGTGGAGGGGGAGAAGAAGTGCACCAGCCGCCTGCAAAAGTCGTTTAGCAAGATTGTAAACTACGAATGAGTCAAGCCGCAAGCGAATTAAACTTACTGCAACTTTAGAACTTTAAAGTGGATTATTATATTTGAGAAAGGGTGGTAGAATGCTTTATACTTTCAGCTTTTATCATAATAAAGCTTTTCATTTCAAAGCGGATTGTAATCATCCGGAAAATATTATAAAGTATTTTAGAAAAAAGGGTAATAAAAGTTTGGTGAGCTAAAGTTAAGTGTAATTAAATAATTTGATGTTGACAAACATAAACAAACTTTAATGTAAAATTGTGGTTACTTTATGTTTTACCAAGGATTGTATGTTTTTGCTTGCGTTTTTTTTAGAGCAATACTTTCTACAAACTTGTTAGAGATAATGAAGTAGAGAGTAAAATTTTCTACAACTTTCCCCTTTTACACTTTTTAGATATTTTTTAAAATAACCGAGTTACTCTTGGTTGAACTTGTTTAGGGTTTTTTACAGTACTTTTTTGGGCTTTAACACAGTTTTCAGGGAATATCTTCCTGAGGAAGCCCTTTAGGGCAAAAGTACCCTAATATAATCTTGTAGAGAGTAAAATTTCCTACATCTTCCACCTTTTACACTTTTTAGATATTTTTTTAAATAACCGAGTTACGCTTGGTTGAACTTGTTTAGGGTTTTTTACAGTACTTTTTTGGGCTTTAACACAGTTTTCAGGGAATATCTTCCTGAGGAGGCCCTTTAGGGCAAAAGTACCCTAATATAATCTTGTAAAGAGTAAAATTTCCTACATCTTCCACCTTTTACACTTTTTAGATATTTTTTAAAATAACCGAGTTACGCTTGGTTGAACTTGTTTAGGGTTTTTTACAGTACTTTTTTGGGCTTTAACACAGTTTTCAGGGAATATCTTCCTGAGGAGGCCCTTTAGGGCAAAAGTACCCTAATATAATCTTGTAGAGAGTAAAATTTCCTACATCTTCCACCTTTTACACTTTTTAGATATTTTATTTAAATAACCGAGTTACTCTTGGTTGAACTTGTTTAGGGTTTTTTACAGTACTTTTTTGGGCTTTAACACAGTTTTCAGGGAATATCTTCCTGAGGAGGCCCTTTAGGGCAAAAGTACCCTAATATAATCTTGTAGAGAGTAAAATTTCCTACATCTTCCACCTTTTACACTTTTTAGATATTTTTTAAAATAACCGAGTTACGCTTGGTTGAACTTGTTTAGGGTTTTTTACAGTACTTTTTTGGGCTTTAACACAGTTTTCAGGGAATATCTTCCTGAGGAGGCCCTTTAGGGCAAAAGTACCCTAATATAATCTTGTAGAGAGTAAAATTTCCTACATCTTCCACCTTTTACACTTTTTAGATATTTTTTAAAATAACCGAGTTACGCTAACCGAGTTATTTTGGTATCTTCCTGAACTTTAGTTTAGGAGAGTTTTTACATCTTCCACAGTATTTTTTAAAATAACTTTTTTGAACTTGTTTAGGGTTTTTCACAGCTTTTTTGGGCTTTAACACAGTTTTCAGGGACTATCTTCCTGAGGAGGCTCTTTAGGGCAAAAGTACCCTAATATAATCTTGTAGAGAATAAAAATTTCTACATCTTCCACCTTTTACACTTTTTAGATATTTTTTAAAATAACCGAGTTACGCTTGGTTGAACTTGTTTAGGGTTTTTTACAGTACTTTTTTGGGCTTTAACACAGTTTTCAGGGAATATCTTCCTGAGGAGGCCCTTTAGGGCAAAAGTACCCTAATATAATCTTGTAGAGAGTAAAATTTCCTACATCTTCCACCTTTTACACTTTTTAGATATTTTTTTTAAATAACCGAGTTAGGCTTGGTTGAACTTGTTTAAAGTTTTTTTACAGTACTTTTTTGGGCTTTAACACAGTTTTCAGGGAATATCTTCCTGAGGAGGCCCTTTAGGGCAAAAGTACCCTAATATAATCTTGTAGAGCGTAAAATTTCCTACAACTTTCCCCTTTTTCACTTTTTTGGCATTTTTCCAAATATCCGTTACCCCTGACTGAACTTGGTCTCCCATTATTTTTTTATTTCATATTTTTTAATAATTACCAAAAAAAATAGATTTTTTGTTCAACTCGGTTTTGACAATGGTTATGAATTTTAACCATTTTTTTTAAGATCACGTGACATTTCCGCCATTTTGATTTGTTTTAATTGTTAAAGTCACGTGATTTTTTTCTGGCCATTTTGATTTGCCTTTTTTCTAGTTTTTTTTACTTTTCTGTTCTGTCAAAGTTACGCGACGCACGAACACACGTTCTTCCATTTTGACAGTTTTTTGGTGAAGTGTCACGTGACTTTCATTTTGACTTTTTTTTATTTACCCAAATTAAAAAAAATCACGTGACTTTTTTCATCATTACCCAACCATTTTTCCACGTGTTTTCTAGATCACCTAACACATTTTGCCAAATTTATTAAAATTTTCCATGCACTCTTTAATTCAATCATGAATAACTATCTTATTTGATACATAATGTATAGACTTTTATACGTCGATGGATAGCCAATGAAATGGGCTTTCCAACGATATAACTATTTTGCTTAACTGGTTGAATTGTTTTGCTGCTAAAGGGCGTCAAAGTTAACCGATGTTTTATGTTCATTTTTCATGCTTTGTTTTGTTTGAACCTAAATAACTTCCTTATTTGACGGACATGGTAGAGACCTTAATATGTCAATAGATAGCCAATAAAATGAGCTTTGTAAAAATATGACAACTTTGGTCAATTAGTTTGACGATTTGACCGTTAGAGGGCGTCAAAGTTGACCAACTTTTTTTCACTTTTTTGATGCAATATTTTACTCAATCGTAAATAACTCGCCAATTTGGTACACTCTGTGTAGACTTTTATACATCAATGGATAGCTAATGAAATGGGCTTCCAACAATATGGCAACACTGGTTGATTAATTTATTCGTTGTGCCGCTATAGGGCGTCAAAATTGATAAATTCATTTTTCACTTTTTTTAGTGCAGTGTTTTATCCAATCGTAAATAACTCGCTTATTTGGTCCACTCTATATAAACTTTTGTACGTTAATAGATAGCTAATATGAAATGATCTTTCTAAATATGTGACAACACTGGTTGATAGGTTAAAACCTTTGCCCGTTAGATGGTATCAAACTTAACCAAATTTTCTCTCAATCTTGAGACACCAAGCAATAGAAAACACAAATTTCTGGTGACCTTTTACCGTTTGAGAACCTCTTGTAATACATTCAAGAAGACTTTTTGGAGACATTTTCATCACCCCCGGACAGAAGAACATTTTCCATAAAACCTCATTCATCTGTTCATCCGCCATGCTGTTTTACTAATGGCTTACTCGATTTCAAAATAAGCCATTTTCAGTTTTTCCTAAATTAATTAGTAATTTTCATAGTAATACTTTACTAAAACTGTTTTCTTTATTTGAACCAAAGATGATGTTAATTATTAAACTAAACGTTTTAACACAGTTTTTGTATTATTATCATTTGGTAATATTTTTCATATAAATGTGTGTCATAGTCGTGCCGGTAATGGACCGTAAACAGATCAGTCGACACCAAACAAGCTGAACCCTATCGGGAGCATCGACAAACCCAATTTCCAGAAACGGCTCTTTATCGTTGCCATTCCGTTAGTAGACGACCCAAATATCGCGTTATCGAAAATTCCCCATCTGCCTATAATCGCGACCCGTTTGCCTTTTTAGCACATTTGATAACTGCAATGTGCACGTTGATGCCATTAAGACGGAAGCTTTTTCGACTAAAATGCACAAGGCAAAAGCGCTAATGGTTACCCGAACAACATTTAATTACATTTTATCCATCCGATACGTTCGGTAAAGCAGTTTAGTCGTTCTTTATGCGCTTCTTTGTAGCAATTTTCCGCGTATCGATAAATTACAGAAATATCCACAGGTTCTCTGGCAAATCGTTGGGGTTAAAACAGAGGCTTTAAACTTTATGGGGCTTCGCCGGATTTTCGATTTATGCAAAACCGAGGAGATATTGCCCGGAAGTTAAATGTAGCTGAAAATTACAAGGAGCGGTGCGCTCTGTGTTTCGGCGTTTGCCGACGCTTTGAAATTTAATTGCCGGAGAAGATGCGAAAAGAACACCGAGAAAGGAAAATTGGAAAATAGCCGATTGTTTCGATTTGCATTGCCGTACACACTCGACGATAAACAAAGCGACTCTTGTTTCCTAACCCTATTCAGCTATCTGACAACAATGTTTAATGAAACATTCAACTTTAACTGTAGTTACATTTGGAGTACACTAGAAGGTAAACAGAATTACGTATAGAAAGACACGATGTAGACTTCATAGTATATTTTATAACCACTGCAGTAAGAAGCATTTTACGCATGAACAGTCGCTGTTAATTTCATGAGTGTATACTTGTAATGAGTAATGAGTCACTACTCACGTCTATTACTCACTGGTTCAGCCAACCAGCAGACACCACTAATATATCGCAAAAATCAAAGGAAAATGGAGTGACTTACCTATGTAATATAGAAACATATTCAATGTTTTGAATGTAACCTTTGTGAACGTTTGCTTCTTCATTTGTCAAATTTAAAATGATTCCTATTATGTGACGACGTAGTGTTATTTCTAAACCTGGATTCACTTTTCTGTTACATTGCTACGTTATCTCAATTTATTGAGATTCGTGTTCGTAACTGTCCAAATACCCAAATTATGAATCAAATTGTGTTTCATGGCAGTTTGAGTGTGGGTTCTGCTATTTTCTGTTTGGTTTATAAAGATTTCCATTCCGGTTTTCAATGTTCAATTTACTAGCTTCAGGGAAAGTGTCTACTAGCAATTTGACTAATTGTCTATACAGAGGCGAACTGAAAGGTGTTCTTTAATAATTTGCTGCTTATGGTCTGTCTTACTATAGTCTATCCGGCGAACCTACGGAGTAATAAAATTCGATGGGCGGCAACTTTGGTCGACCCGCATTACACTGTAAAACAGGTACGTAAAAGTGAATCGAGACATGAGACCCGAGAAGTCCTTATATTAGAGAGAGAAGAAGATATTATATTGTAAAACGGACCGGATATAGACCAATACTAATGGTCAACCCCTCCTAATTTTCGCTTTTATTACTCCGTAGGTTCGCCGGATACACTATAGTTACTTGTGTTTATGTTTATTGGTTGTAAGTACAGCTCTAGTATATGTCACTTGTCAGTACGCGTTTCTGTCAAAAATCATAGATGAAGTCGATTAAAAATGCATTCATTTTAAGTTCAGTAGTAAGTGGGAATGTGTTTTAACTTTAACTTATGTTCTAAACGTAAAATTTTCAGATATTTTTTTATAACCCCAGTGATACTATTTCAAATATCTTTTTAGTACACTTTTGAAATTCAGAAGATTCCTGTGGTACTTGTCAACAATTCGTTTTTTTTTTTAAATGGCGTTAACGGATTCAAAACTACCCTACAAATAAATTTGAGACATAACATCTTTAGTCTGCAATCTATAATATAGCGTTCCATTTAGAATGGCTCAATTTAACTGGATCAAAACGGAATAAATGCAACATTTGGCCGAAAACCCAGTGAAAATATACACCTATTAGTACTAAATGTTCTATGCGGCCTAGATTTGGAAGCTCAATTTAGATTTGGGGGGTTTTAAAGCCCGCTTAGATTAAAACTGAATTAACCAACGTGGAACAACAACCGCAGTAAAAGACAAACAAACGATTTGAATTTTTAATTACCGGGTAAGCAAATCCGATCGGGAAGCAAACATCAACAAAACAACAACTAGACGGGCATATGGCGAGAGTGCGCTTACCATATTAAAATTCCATCATATCCGATTTCAATTTTCCCAAAAAAAAAACGTGTAAATTCGACTCTTTTTGATGCGTTTGATCGAAATTGTTTGTTTGCTGTCTCCACTTAACTGTAATCACTACTAATGGAAAAAAACGTGCCGCCTCTGCTTTTTTTGTGGTCTACTCATTGTAGCAAAAACACGTTAGCGAATACCAATAGTGGATAATCCCTCACCCTTCAGGGGTCGCACACCCCCGGTGCATATCCTTCAAGCTTTCGGCCCTAAATCATTCCCGGATTGTTCGCTTGTCACTTTGGAAGGCTTTCCGCGTTTTCGCTTTTTTATTAAAAAGTTTTCTCCTTGTTGGAGAGAACTTTCTCTCGACGGCCCTTCGCCATTGCCACCCACGATCGATAAGTGATATTTTCATAAAAAAGCTCGTGTACGCTGTAGGTAGTAAATTCCTGGTGCTACAGTTATTTGTCTTGGATGGGATTTGGGGCAATGAATAATGTATAAACAATTTAAACTTTTTGGACGTCCTGTCCGAGAGCCTGGGCGCTTTACGGACTATACAGTTGAGAAATGTCCTCTCAACTCAATTTCATGCTGGTTGACCGCTGACAGGACCGCTTCGAATTCGTGTTTTGAACTGGAATTTAAGCCTTTTTGGTTCGCCTACGTCTAAATTGTATTATAAAACTTCGCTTTTGTATGCGTCCTTTGCAGGTTTTGCTGCTCTTTTATTCGCAATGAGATTATTAAAATTTTTACTAAGCCACTCATTTGCGAAAAAATGCATTTTAAACTCGCAAATTTAATAAAAGTCTCTTCATTTTATCTAACTATACTGTAACTTTTTTACATACGGATTTGTGCAAAAGCTTGATGTATTTAGTGTTTCATATGTCACTTGAGAAATAAATTGTTCGATTAAAAGACTTTTAATACAAGTTTTCAGAATGAAAATGAGGAAGGAAATGTTTACGAAAAAATGCTGCCAGGTGCCTTAAAAGACATGAAATCATACAATAAACTCAAAAAATTGGAGGATTTGTAGTAAATTCAATGTACCTCAATGACAAATGTTCTAGATCTGGATTAATTGAAAACCAATCTGCGACTGTAGCAACAGCCTAAGCTTAACATGTGCAAATTGGTTGAAACGTGTTTTCGGACAATTTTCGATTCAAATTAAAAGAATGTATGTATACAGGGTGAATCGTAACGCAAAATGGGGGGTCTGAACACATTTTGCTTAATCAAACTTTTTGATCTTTGAAGAGATAGACAAGGTTAAAGTTTTATGATTCATTTTTCTGTTCAATTATCATTCACTCAGTAAATCTGATAGAAATACCATTTTTGGTGCGACACATAGAGCGAATAATTTTCGGGCGTTTTATTCTTCCTTTCTTTTATCCATTGAATTCTTCATTATCTGGTAGAATAAATGTTTCTCCTAAATAGTATATTATGTTACTAGGAGCAGGAAAGAAGCAGAGCTGGATTAGACTGTCCAGTGTTAACCTACAGCTTGTAAAACTCTTGTCGTTTTGTGGCATTCATGTCACATTTGAAATTTCAAATTTGTGCAAATTCAAACAAAAACGTATACACATTTCTTGATGGTTTGTCCAATTTCCTATATTTTCTGTTGCTGCCTACTGCTTTCAGTACGAAGAATTAAAGCGAGTACTCAAACAAGTTAAAAAGATAAACATTATTATGAGTGATTTCAACGCCAAAGTGGTAGAAGGAAGATTTGAAGCATTGGTGGGACCTTATGGACTAGGAGATGAAGACTTAAAGATGAAGAAACAGAAAACAAAGTAACCAAAAATCTTAATGAGAAAATACTGACAACCATAGATCCACAGACGGTAGAGGAAGCTAACATGGGTGACGTATGGGAAGAAATGGAGGCTGCCATGACCAATGTTGCGGAGGCAGAATTGGGACATAAACGAAAAGCACAAAAACACGATTGGATGACAGATGAGATACTGGCGCTGTTTGAGGAACGAAGAGGGTACAAGAACAAAGGGAATGGTGATAACTACAAAAAAAGTCATTAGAACGAAGATAAGAACCGCTAAGAATGAGTGGTTGAAACAACAGTGTGAAGAACTAGAACAACTACAAAGAATACACGATGACTTCAATCTACACGGAGAGATAAAAGAGACGGCAGGAGTATATAGAAAGAGTCCATTCTCTAATGTAGAAAACGATCAGGGAGAATTAGCGCAGGATGATCAACAGCATAAAATCATATGGGAAAACTATATTAGCAACCTTTTTGCCGATGAAAGACCTGCTGTTGAAAATGTAGACGACAAAGACCTCTCGGGACCTCCCATCACAAAAGAAGAAATTATAAGAGCGATCAATACATCCAAAGATAGAAAGGCGATTGGCTCAGACCGCATACCTGTAGAGTTGTTCAAACTATTGGACGACAAAAGCATCACAGTTCTTCAGACGATATTTAATCGAATCTATAACACAGGCGAATATCCCGCCAAATGGTTAACATCGAATTTCGTCTCCTTGCTGAAAAAGAACAATGCAACAAAATGTGAGGACCACAGACTAATCAGCCTCATGAGTCACACACTGAAGATATTCCTTAAGATTATCCACTACAGAATATCAATAAAGTACGAAAGAAACATCGGATCCACACAATTTGGATTCAGACGAGGTTTAGGCACGAGAGAAGCATTAGTTGCGACTCAAGTACTGATTCAGAACTGCAACGATCAGAGAAAGGACATAATACTGTGGTTCATCGATTATGAAAAGGCGTTCGACAGAGTCCAACATCATAAACTGATCCAAATTCTAAATCGATTGGACATAGACCAAAAAGACATCCGCTGCATTCAAAGCCTATACTGGAACCAAATGACTCTCTCACAGAAACAAGACCAATTTGTAGAGGGGTCAGTCAAGGGTGTGCTCTCTCCCCACTTCTCTTTAATTTATATTCTGAAGCCATCTTTCAGGAAGCCCTAGAAGAACGCAACGTGGGTGTTAAGGTGAATGGTGTATGGGTCAACAATATTCGTTATGCGGACGACACAGTTCTAATTGCAGATAACATGGAGGATTTGCGGGATATGCTTGGGACTGTCGGGGAATGTAGTAAGAACATGGAGCCATGTCTTTATTACTTTATAAAGGTTTTGTGTTGATATCTCAAAATCACGTAGAGATATGATATTGAAATTTGCAACGTCAGTTATCTTGAGTAAAAATTTGTTCAAATTGCCTCGGTTACGTCAAAATTACAAACTTGATTGGTCATAGAAAGTTTTCAGAAATGTTGCAAACTTGAGACTTTTTTCAGGTCAAACTTACAGTTATTAATACAAATACAGGGTGTCCCACCGGGAATTACCGCGGTTAATATTTCAAAAACTGCGAAAAGTTAACTTTTTAAAAATTACGAAATAACAAAATGTAGTTCTGCACTTTACTTAGACTTGGACTAAACCTGTCGATATCGGCCACTGTCACATGACACACCCTATATAATTTTTATTTTTTTTAATAAATGCGCATCTAAAAATACAAATCGACGTGTCCAAGCGTTTTTCCCAACACTCTGTCATTTACGTTGCCATTTTCATAACATTCTTATTTATATAACATTTGAGTCAAAGTTGTTGCTGAACACCCTGTACAGATTGTTATTGTACCTACTCCTTTTAAATCTACTTCTAAAAGATATACAATTTTATTTATTCAACAGTCATTTACAATCTTGTAAGAATCAAATTGATGGTTCTAACTGTTACATCTTGAATTCTGACAAATATTTACGTGCAACCTGTAATGTTCCTCCCCTAACAAACGATAAGTCGAGTGTAATTTAAAATTTTCGTCCAGACAATTTGCTGCGGGTCCTCGTTCCTAAAGAACACAAAGCGAGTAATAAGTCCCTGCTTTGACCCCCCCTTCCTTCAGTTTCGGATAAAATAAAGGAGCAGTAGGCAAACCAAACACGAGAAAATCCCTTCATTGTGTGTAAAATCAAAATCCATTACCAGTCGGCGTGAAGGGCCTGCGAAATTTTCCACGGCCCTTTCTTCGAGTGCCAGTGGCGTGCGTGACATTCAAAAAAAATGTTTGGTTGAGCAGCAAACACGCTGATAACATTCCTCAATGTCTAAAATGCATTAAGGGTGGCTTTTGGCTTTGGCGCCTCGTGAATTACGATGCCAATATAGGGATGGGTAGTGTTCATCCCCACCTACCACCACGACCGGATATCCTACAGACATTTTCCTGTCTGCGGTCGCCCACTTTGGCGCGCCGCTCTTACTTATTTGTTTTGCAAGTGTATTGTCACCTCTGATAAAATACGACCAAGTTTTCCTAGCTTTTCTACGACCTTTCATGGGAATTTATGTGTTTTGTCCGGTTTTTTGAGTGTGGCACTCAAGTATAAAGTGGTTGAAAACCTTTTTTCCTTAAATAAACTAATTAGAAAGTGTTTCATAGTAGTATATTGTGCAACAAAGGTGGAATTTTTCATATCGCCTGTGTTTGCTAAAGCAAACACTAGTCCTTGTGCGATATGAAAAATGTATAGTTTTACAGTCTATTTTTGTCTACTAATTTTCATTACTAACAAAGTTTACCAACCACAGAATAGAACAATAGTAATTGCATAATTTTTTAAAGAATTGCTCTATTTTGTCTCTCATATAACATGTTCCAAATTCTGAAAATAAGAATTGAATTAAAAAGAGAACAAACATAAAAATGTGTTGAGCAAAATGCCTATCAAATAATGAAAATGCGTTTCGTTAATTTATCTTTTGAAGCAAGTATTATTATTAGAAATGTACTGAAATTTGGTAAGGTGTTTTAAATTGAAAAAAAAATTTAAACTTTATACAATATTCGCAATAAATAGTAAAACATTATTTTTCTCCAGCTACTATAAAAGCATACTTATCAACTAACTAACTGTTGAACTACTACTAAGTGATGCATCAATCCTTTTTTTTTCTCTCGAATAGATCGGGATTTATTTCAAATTAAAAGGACAGAAAATATCAAAGTTGATGTGACGCTTTGTGTCCCAAAAATTAGTTTATTCGCGTACGCAAACATGGAAACGACGTGGCTTCGGATTATTGGTTTTTGGGGAAAAATCGAGTTTAGCGATGCCAAATTACTTTTTACGGACACAAAGCGACCGGTTGTTTTAACGTTGCCTCGTTGCCGCGTCCACTCAAATTCGTATCAACAATCTCTGGATAACATGTTTTTAATTCTCGTTAAATCAAGCTTAGTGAAGGATTTTATTCCTTTGATACCAAAGAGGTACTTAATTATTACCTTCGCCATTTAACTTGCCAAATTCAACCTAAATGCAATTTGTTTTCTTTTAATTTCTGTTTGATAACTTAAAGCGAAATTAACTATTCGGTTCTAATATGAATTCAGACAAATTATCAAATTAAATTAGAACAAAGTTTATTCATCTTCATACTTAATATACTATTTTATTTATATCTATTCACAAAATATTCAATTATTACTGATATGTGAATCACATTTTTTAATTCCAGTCAACTATACCTGCTTATTAAATTTATTTTCCACAAAAAGATGTCATTAATAGTATATTACATACTCAGGTAGAAAGTGTTTGATTTCTGTCGAGAAATTAGGTAGTTTGCCGAGACGAAGTCGAGGTGAACTTTATCTCGAGACAGAAATTAAACTTTCTACCGTGGTTTGTATACTATTTTATTTTCAACCATTTATCAAAATCTCATCAACTCAACTTTTAATAAATCATTCAGTTGAAATATTGATTGCTAAGTCTCTAACAATAAGGTATAGTCGGATTTTTACCTTTTGAGAATGACGTCATCTTTTTACATCTTTGTTTCTCGCATATCAAACATGTGAAATAAACAATTTTAACAAAAAAGGCACGTTATTAATTTTGTCATCCTGTCAAATTAAAAACGTTGACATTTACTGTCAGTTTGATATAAACAAATATCAAAGGTATAAAAATGATGCGCTACAATGAGCAAGCCCAAATGCTAGTTCTAAATGTGCTGCTTTTTTTGGAGTACGAAAAGAAACAGTTTCCAGATGTCATCCCAATTGATCATCAGTCACTTCCGAACACACTAATTTTTCAAAGCATTTGTAGGTTAAAACTTGTGATCTAATTCCAGACATGCGTGTTTTTTCACCTGCATGACGTCATTCTCAAAGGGTAAAAATTTGACTATAGTATAGGCACGAGTAGTTATGACTTCAACCACAATAAACGACTGGTGATTTGTTTACAATCTTGACAACGTCATTATTGTGCTATTCTGTCTATATTTTGAGCTAAAACCCAGGTATGACAAAACGCATATTGACATTCACCCGGGTGGAAAGTAAAAGCAGGTAATTTTCATCTTTCCACCTGGTTTACACATAAGAAATAACGTTATTACATACCTGGTTGAAAATAAATACGTTTTCTGCTCAGAAACTGTCAGTAAGTTCAAAAATTTATTAAAATGTGTCCATTGTTTTTTTATTATGGAATTCATAATATAGTCCACATGTTTATAATCACGTCAGCCAAAAACTACCATTGATGTAACTATTTATAGCCTAGAAACACGTAATTTTCTTTAAAATTTTGCTTTGGGAATAGCTGAATTTTGCCAAAGATTACAAGTAAGCTCAGTTTGGGCAACACTTATAAAAATAATTAATTGTTAAACAATGGTCTTGAAGTTAATTTGAAACTTTTTTTTAAACTGAAAGTTGCATAGACTTGCTTTTTGTAGCACATTCATGTAATCTAATAAGGAAATAAAACATTCAGCAAATCTATCTACATTTAACAATAAAATACGACAAATTTGGTATTAAAACAATGATTCTAAGCTCGCATGACTAGTAATAATTCATAAAATTATCTTCTTTCTCGAAAACATATCATTCAATCTCGTTAGCTAACTTTTTCTTTCATGTTATATGAAAACCAATTAGGAACAGTGGCCCGTCCATTAAACACTCATAAAATCAGCGAATTAAGCTTTCCAATCAATCAGTCTTGGCTTTCAGCCATTGACCATAGAGTTAGGAAAACTCCGGTTATTAACAAGGCCAACAAAAATACGACCGATATGGGAAAAGTTTCGAGACAAACCAGCTTCGCTCTCTTATTATTATATGCGAGTGAGATTGGAAAATAGCTTATAATAAAAGTTCGGGTTTTATTTGTTTGAACTTTGGACAATACGTATACGCGGAGGAAGTGCTCGTGTAATTCGGGAAATTGCTTTCTGCCCGGTTACTGTTGGGTTTTGTCTTTGTGCCAGAGACGGCTCGTCAATACACTAACAAACAAAAACAACAACGGTTCTCAATTAGTATAATAAATATGTTAACATATAATAACAAATAATAAAATAAAGCGAAGGTAAAAAACTCCGCAAATGTCGTTATAAAAACTAATATGTTATGTAACTGCAATAACAGCTTGTCAAAATTCAATCGTGAGCCACTGGTAAGTATATTCAATACGCTATCTTACTGATAAATAAGCTGAACGTGGATAATTTTACGTTACTCTACTTGGGTTTGATGTCTGAAACAACTTACTTCAAGATCAGAAAGTATACAGTCAGAGCGATGAGGGCCGCGAGTTCTCTAACATGCTCAAATTGTTCAATTAAAAATGTTTTACTATTGTTTCAATTATTTTAGTAATTTACTTGTGTCATAACTCATTCTAGTAACTGTAGTTAGTTTATCAGGAAAATCTACTATTGGATACAATTTATGTTTTGGTTTCAAAATGACTGATTATTAGACACACATTACTATAATTCCCCCCTAATAAATACTGTTAAAAATTTGGAAAAAGATGATTACAGAACACTTTCCATAGAGACAGAACGCATACATGGTAAGATTTGATAACTGATTAAGGGGAAGAATATTGCCAGAGTTCTATAAGTTTGTCGTAACAAGATGTATTTAAAACTGGCAGCTTTTGATTCAGACTATAGATAAGAAGTACCAATACAGTAATGAGAACAGACAGATTGACATTAAAATATGTGTGTATGTGAAATACATATTAATAAAATTATAAATTTGCATTATATGCAATACGTATAATTTGTTCTCAAAGCCTGCTGCAAGATTCCAAACGTTGGATTCGAGGTGAAATGGGATTGTATAAACTGTTTGGTTATACTATTTAAAGTGGGTACAAAGTCAAATATTAAAAAATACTATATTAAAGATACTATTGGGTATTTGACTATTCAGGTTGCTTGAATGGCGTGGTCTAAATTACTTTAGGACTCTTTGTATAATAAAATTTTGTCTAGAAATACAGCAGTCATTCGTAATTATAACTTTTGTATTTAAAGTTTACTTCTAAAACTAAAAAGGAAGCTTGTAATGGGATGATTTAAATTCAATAAACCCTGTATCTGACTGTATCTGAAAAAACTGCTCTTTTCAATGGCGCAAAGCCCAATATTCTCAAAAGTTATCGCAGATTGTTGCAATCAACTTTTTACCTTCCCCTAAGAGGTAAAAGAAAAAGGTTTTATTCAAAGTAATTAGTCGTGAACGTAACTTCTATTTGCAGTTATTTTCAGTCTCCATTACAGCAATTATCATTGTATTTGAAGGAGATTTCACAGACTTAAAATATTATATTGAGATCTAATTACTAAATTTTTTTCCTTAAAACGCTTTACTCGAAAATTTCCATACCATTTTGATTTCAGTGAGACAACTTATGATTTGCTTTATAAATGACAAATTAATTTTAAAAAATTAATTTTGCCTTAGCTGGCTTTGAATACCGTCAAAAATACCCTAATTTTAAAGTCAATGACAAAATGGCGGTAGTTACAGCAAAACGGACACCAGATTCATGTTCTCCATGCCAAAATTAGTTGAAAATGACCCCTTGACTAGTTTAAATCCAATATAGTGGCTGTTAGTATAATAGGACAAGAAAACCCTTCATTTGAAATTTTTCCGCGTTTTTCCAAAAATGAATTGATTATTTGAAACATTCCGTAGACATATCATATGATCGTAGGTAGCTAGTGAATGGAGCTATCACGTGACGTTGAGAGCACACTGTTAAAATGCCCCGTTTGGCCGCTAGAGGGCGTCAAGTTTGATTACCTTTTTACGGGTATTTTGCTAAATCTCTCGAAAACGGTTTGAGTGAGCAGTGTGAAATTTTACTTGTATGCCACTAAAAGAGACGCTTTTTTTATTAAATATAACATTTTTCTGTACAACTCACCGGTTGACCTTAAAAAAAAAAAACAGATTTTTTTAAGTTTTTATAGGGGCTACCCCATAATTTTTTTGGAAAATGTTTGAATTTTGAAAATCTTCAACTGCCTTTATTAGTTTAGGATAATGGTAAATATGTGAGGAAAAGTGTAATTTGTCAAAATGTCATTTTTTATGGGTGCCATGTCTTGAAAACTGTCAAAAATGCCATAATTTCAAGCTCGGTGACAAAACGGCGGCAGTTACAGCAAAACGGACACCAGAAAATTGAAAATTACCCGAATTTGAATTACCCAGTATACCTACTAAGAATACGATATTTCTAGAAATTTTACAAGTATCAATATTTTATTTTTGAATCATTTGTAAATAATGAAGATTGTGAAAAGAATGTGAAAGGGCAGATCTGTAACTACAAACCAGTTCACTCCACTCTTGTTCTCAAAGTTGTTGTGGGATATGCTAAGAACGTAAATAATATTTTTGGAACATTGTTAACGCGTAGGTAAAACTTTAAAAAACTACAATAGAAGAAAAGAAGAGCTCACAGGACTATAATTCAAAGTTAGAAAGAGGAAACTATAATCCAAAAGCAAAAGGAAGAGAGGCAATGATATGAGAGAGGCTTAATGTAAATAAGTGTGAAACCAAAAGAAATACTAATTAAGCCAAAATCAGGTAAGTTGTTAATGAAGAAATTGAAGTTTTCTTTGAAAAAATAACGCTTAATTATCGTTAAACCATTCAAAATTGTGAAAAATTTAAAAACAGTCACTCTGAATCAGATTGGGGTCACGTAAACCATAGTAAAATTAAGATTGTAAATATAAACTTTTTAAAACCCATGTATTAAAACGAGTTATTACGTTTAAATAACACATCGCTAGTAATTTAATAAAATGCTTAAAAACAAAGTTAAAATGAGCTGGGCACAGTCCCCTATGACGTAGTAAGAGACATTTTAATTTTATACCTTACTTATTGGGACAGCTCTTACTATTATTTGAACACGACTGAACAACACAACTCACCCTAATTGACAAACAATTGTCAACAAATATATTATTTATTCTGTTTGAAATGAACGTTACAGCCAAGAAAAGCAGTGATTTAAAATATGTCGATCCTTCTACAACCCCTACGCCTTGTTTTTGTCGCAACAGGCGACTTGTTATCCCTCTGTAAAAATAAGAAACAATGCAGACGACATCTGACATAAACAGAAAGCAATATCCCGAAAGTGAAACGTGTTAATAATGCACTCGGCTTATCGGAAACTAGTGTTGCATTTTTGACGTCACGTCTTGGCACTAGCATTACTGTAATTCCTGAAGAAATATTTATTACCTTCTCGAAGGTGTAAATCAAAATAGCAATATTTCCGTTTCAAAAACGTCTTTGCAAATCCTTGAATAATTTAGCTGCAAAGTTTCCAAGCAGACGGTAAATAAAAAGACAATCGTACGCTTGATCGTTTTTGAAGGGCGGGAAGTTTTCACCCCTGCTTGAGAAGTCAAACGAGTGCGATTACCCAATTAAACCGAAGAATGTGACAAATTGGAGGGCGTCAAGTGAAATTTCGTCAAATAACGCTAATTAACGGGGCGGCAATCTTGACAGGGGAAAGGGGGAACGGGTCCGCAGAGAGTACCGACATCAAAGAATCATCCGGTCCGTAATTTCCCGGCTGCGGAATCCATTTTAATTAACCTGGCGGTGCGCCCTCGGGAAAAGTTGTGCCGAACTTTCCTTTTGCGGCTCTCGAATAATGCCGCGTATCGCCAAATGCGAGGATGTGTAACGTTTAAATCACCCGACGAGGGAAATTGTAATTGTATGTGGTCTAATTGTCAGTGGTGTCCGCTTATTAGACAGTAATTGACGGATAATTTGTATAAAAAAGTAAAAAACCTCATTATAAAATTAATAGTATATCAAGTATCAAGAACAGTGAAAACTGAATTGAAGAAAGCTGTGTTCCACATCAGCAAAGCTCCATCGTCTTCTCAAAGGAACTACTGCTTTCTCAGTGGGATCAGTGTCAAACTAGGACTGACAAGCATCAGCAGCTATAATGAGTTTTTGACGTGGATCGTAGTGAGCCAGAAGAAGAATCCCACGAAGAAGGTCTTTGACAACATTGAACGCTTTCTCTGAAACATTCTTAAGACATTCCAACAGTCCCTTGACTCAATGTAGATGCTGAACAAACTTCACATAGTAGTTAACAAGTCCGAGAAGAGCACCAACTTTCTTTTGTTCTTGTCAATATCATCAGCCTGAAAACTATCATCCGCTGACGACGATTTCTAGGTATTTGACTACAGAAACGTAGAATTTGCTACATTCAGACGGAATCCCCAATCTTGTAAACGTCTTAGGACCTGGTGCAGGTTTTTCTCATGATTTTGCTTCAACAGAACCCATAACCAAAAAATCGTCAAAGTAAAGAATCACCCCATCCAGACTAGATAAACATGTTTCAGTCGAATTCTGGGGAAGTTGCTGGTGCTCTTTTCAGACCAAAGCCAAGACGGTTGTATTAGAACAACTCCCAATAAGTGCTTAATTTCCATGTAGGAAATAATGTAATCATCAGGTAAAATTGCGTCATTCAGTCCTGTTAAGTAGTCGGCGCACAATCAAATCTTCCCGTTAGCACAATTGGTGCATCCCACTCTGATGATTCTACGGGAGTAAATATACCGTTTGCAACAAGACGGTCCAACTAGGCATTCAATAGTTCTTGTACTGCTAATGCAACTGATCTAGCACTACAATGGACTGGAAAAGTATCGGATTTAACCCGGAGAGTTACAGACATCTTTGTGCAGAAATCAATCCATCTAGTTTACACTAGTCCACTTGATTATGTTTAGTTTCTGGTGTTCAAAAAGTTGAGGAAAAAAGAAGGATCAGTAAACGATGGGGTACCGCCAACTCAAGAAATCAATAATGAGGTTTTAGATTAGTTCATAAGTATCCAGTGAAGAGAGACAGAGCCTCTGTTAAGGTTGACTTGGATATTGAGAAAATGTCTTCTGTTAGATGTCATTTCTCTCGTGATCTCCAGGTCCTCAACCAAAATTCAAAGTATTGAATTTCCTGGTAGTTACGTTGTGGATTATTTTAGAATCAGTGTTAATGCCAAAGCTGTGTTGTTCCTCTAGTAGATTTTCCCCAAAATCTAACGTAGTGGTCCTGCCCTGTGTACCAAAAATTTCTGCAATGGTTGATTATCATTTTATCAACTAAATCAGGGTTATTTTCTGAGGCTTCCTAAAAATTTCATATTCCAGCTTCTAGAGTCTAGAAAATATCCGGTGTTCTCTTCCTGAACTTCCCAGGTAAACGATTTTTAGGTTTCAGGTAATCTTCTCAAGAAAAAACACGTCCGTATCCAAAATTCTTAAACAATCATCTACGTATAGCTACACCAAAATTGAATCTCCTTATTTTTATAGTCCATGACGACTTCAGGGTGCTTATTCTTAAAATGAGGGAAGGGATTTACCAAGAGAAAAGTATGCAGAATGTCTTCTGTCACATTCTAGCAAAACTTCTCATACGAGTTCTGCTCACTGCTTTCAAGAATTAGGGCCCATCTAGAAATGGCGAAAAACAACTTCCCATAGCTATTCCTGTTCATAGTAATTTATTGTTAAGATTGGAGATTCCAAATACTAGATGGTCATAAAAAAAAGATAATAGCTATTCTGCAACTGGTACCAAGAACCAAGTATTTGTATTTGAAAAAATATTTACCAGAAAAATTATTAATATTCAGCAGTAAATCCCTGATGATTAATTAATCAACCCTACAATCATGCTAGGCAAATACCTATGACCAGATCTCAACAACTAAGGTTTGTGGTTGAAATTAGTTATCTTTTACTGCTAAACTTGCTTCCCAAATAGTATGGTTATGGTAGGGTTCTCAGAAACTGACAAAAATTGTCATCAAGAATCGTTTCAGGGAAAATCAATAAGATCCTGGTCTACTCTGGAACTAAGAATCATTGAAATTCCAGAAAACTGCTGGGTCAAAAGGAGCAAAAGATTTTGAAATTTGGAGCTCAATAATGTTATGTAATCCTAACTAAGCTTATTAAACCAGGATAAAGAGGAAAAATGTAAAGCTCACTAGCATGATTCTGATAAATGATTTGGATAGTCTAGAAGTATCCAAATTAGTGATAGTATTTGTATCCACACTACTGAGAGAATTCAGCAGAATGGTACTGCAGAAACTACTAACAATGCCTAAAATCACACTGAACAATAATATAGACTAAATTAAAATAGTTGATAAACTGGATCCATTTGAATATGATCTGGAGTACAACAAACCTAGATCTTAGTAAAAATCTTATAACAAAAGGTGGCGCCACTGCATTCGCCATTTTAAGACTATAGTCTACAGGGAAATAAATAGGGTTCAATCGATCTTTTTGGTGTCAAAATAAGTCAGATTTGGTGTCCCCCGCCACTGTCGGGGCGGAA
Source organism: Ips nitidus (assembly GCA_018691245.2). Classification (NCBI taxonomy): domain Eukaryota; kingdom Metazoa; phylum Arthropoda; class Insecta; order Coleoptera; family Curculionidae; genus Ips; species Ips nitidus. The sequence goes on from CM042788.1 coordinate 8,386,633, forward strand.
TCCAAACACCAGCCCCTGGGAGCCCTCGGTCAAAATAACATGTGCGTCAAAATGTCGCCGCTGCACCGCCGACGACCATTTTACACTCCATATCTCACATGGCTCGTCCGTTTATTATCTTAATTAGTTGGCGCCATAACACTAGACCGCCATTGATTGTGAACCATCCGGGAGGTGGGTTGGGGGATGCTACATTACATTAAACGGTCATTCTTCCGCTCTCTGTGTGTCTCCAAGCTCTAATTTACTTTTTTAATTTAGATTCGGTGTTATTTTCAGGAAGTCGTAGAAAAATGGTGTAACCATTACCACAGTAACAGCTTTACTGATCTACGATAGAAAAAAACTTTGTTTTCATTCAGTAAACCTTACTTACTGTTTTTGATTCTTAATATACTTTTTCGAAGACCGGCTTGGGTAAGTCTACATGAATCTGGTAAGTGGTACTTATAATCTTTTAGTGTACCGGCATCACATTTTTTTTTGCAGTTGAGTTTACGCTGGTTTCAGCTTGAATAATTCTTAAAGACTATCAATGAGGGTTCTGTAACTAAAACTTGAAACTGTTCAATGTTGATATCTGATTTGAATCTTATGATTTGATCTAAAGAATTTTAATCAAACTGACTCTAAAACCTCTGAGACCTTCTAGAAAAAGAATATGGACTTACACAGTCAAATTATCAGTATGATGACAACAACTCTATGTACAGGGTGTTCCTGAAAGATGCGGAAAAAATGGTATTACAAATTCTCGAAAAACTTACCTCAGTCCAAAAAGTCCAATTACGAATACACCACTTTTGTATTTCTTGTCACACGTTGTTAAAATTTTGCAAAATGACCTACTACATACAGAGTTTTTCAATGAAAAGTAGCCACCCTGAATATCTTCCAAAATAATTTCTCTGTTAAAAAATGCTAAGACACCTCAACAAAGATTGCAAGGGGGACATCTTTTTACGTAGGATTTGAATTTCTGCCATCAGCCCCTTTGCCGCCATAGCCACCCCTACTAAGTTTTCAAATGGCACCATACCCTGTGTGGCACATCGTTGGAAAGGGTATTTCATAAGGAATTAATAGCACTATTTTATTTGTACATTTGCTTTGAATTGAGACCAAAAAAAAATAAAAACATTTTTTTGTTATTTTGGTCAAACTGCTGACAGGTAATCCACATTGGTTTAGGGAAACCCATACCCAATATCCAGAAAAACTTAATGTTTGGGCAGGTATTTTAGGAGACCACATCGTTGGTCCGTTTTTTATTGGCGGTAATTTGAATGGCGCTACTTATCTTGAGCTTCTTGACACCACTGTTGATCCGACCATAACAGAGCTACTAGAAAATGATGAAAATTTATTTGAAAATCAACTAATTTTCCAACAAGACGGTGCACCTCCACACTATTCACTTCCCGTTCGAGAATATCTGAACAATCGATTTCCTGGAAGATGGATTGGTAGACGTGGTCCCATGGAATGGCCAGCGAGATCACCCGACCTCACTCCGTTGGACTTTTTTCTATGGGGGGCATTTAAAATCTAAAGTCTATGCAACCCAGCCAATATTGCAAACCTTAGGCAGAGAATAATACATGAATGCCGACAACTGACACCGCAAGTCCTCACAAATGTTCGCAAACGCTTCCAAAGTCGCTTGTATTATTGTATGGAAGTTAACGGAGGTTATTTTGAGCCATTAATTAAATGATAACCGCTATTTACTATTATTTCTGCAGTTAACAAAAAATAAACACAAAACGTATTTTTTATTTTTTTTGGTCTCAATTCAAAGCAAATGTACAAATAAAATAGTGCAATTAATTCCTTATGAAATACCCTTTCCAACGATGTGCCACACAGGGTGTGGTGCCATTTGAAAACTTAGTGGGGGTGGCTATGGCAGAAATTCAAATTCTACGTAAAAAGATGTCCCCCTTGCAATCTTTGTTGACGTGTCTTAGCATTTTTTAACAGAGAAATTATTTTGAAAGATATTTAGGGTGGCTACTTTTCATTGAAAAACCCTGTATACAAAATGTTTGTATTAACGTAGTTAACTAAATGAACCTAAAGCGAATAAAGATTTCATATAAAAATATCTTATTCTTCAATGATATGATAAACTATTTATTACAATGATTTTCCATATCAATCATTAACGTATCCAAGCAATTTGACCTAAAATGAAACCCTCCCTGATTCTTGACTAACAACAAGTCAAAATACTTCGAATGGGTAGCATGCTGTTTCGCTTCGAAAGTTTCGCGGAAGGCTTACAGTTTCCCCCTTGTTCCAGACTAGAGATGGAAATTCTCGGACCCGCATTAAGTTTGACGCAATCTGTCGGAAAATTAAACAAACTTTGACCAATATGTTTAATCCGAAACCCTATCTTGACCCGGACTTACGTCCGGAACGACAACTACCCCGGTCGTCTGTGTGCATGCGGGGGTAACTTTCAAAGTTCTCGACATCCACGTGATTAAGACAATTTTGTTGGGTCCACATAATAATTTAAAACCAAAAAAAAAATCGGCTTAGAATAATAAAAAAAAAATCAGTGTCACGTTCCCCTAAATTCAATATCGTCATGTTGCCAGAGAGTTCTAACAGGGAAATGACACTTTGAAGAACTTGTTAAAAGTTTTGTCTCGGCCCGCGCAAAACTCTTTGTAGGATAAAGAAGTTTAGAGTTGACGTAATTATCCTTTCTGATTTATTTATGCTTTGGAACTTAGAAAAGTTGAAGTAAAACAACGACTAGCAAAGATATTTTCTGCATCATCCTGAAAGACAAAATATTTTCTTTTTTTTTCTATAGTTATAACAAGTCATAGATAGTTGTTGTGCAACATCTGGTGACATCTGTACTTAACTCTATGAGTTAGAAAGTACAGATGGCGTTCCCAAATCTAGGAACAGCCCCATTGATGCCGCATCATTCGGTAAACACCGATCTGATTGGTTGAAAATGGTGAGGTTTTGTTTTTTGTTTATCAATCCCAATCCTCTGACCGGTTTCACCGTATTACGGCTCATCAGAGAGGCTATAGGGCTTGATAACCAAAGAACAAAACCTTCATTCCAGTATAGTCAACTGGATGCCAGAAATGATAGTTGTTGTGCAACATCTGGTGGCATCTGTACTTAACTCTATGAGTTAGAAAGTACAGATGGCGTTCCATATTGGCATTTCTATTGATGCGGTATCAATGGGGCTGTTCCTAGATTAAGCCTCTCAGAGGATTGGGATTGATAAACAAAAAACAAAACCTCACCATTTTCAAGTCATAGATAGTTAATGATTTACATATAGAGTGTTTGAGCAGACCTATTTAAATATCTTACAAAAACATTGCACGTCTATGTCAACCTCTAGTAAACCAAGTAAAATTCTCAAATTAAGTTTTGTAAACTAGGTTATTGTTTTCTATTACGGTCGAATGTTTTCATCTTGATAATCTTGGAACTGACTGATCATCCAGTAGTTTTAATTGAACTGCCTAGGACATTGCGTTGGATTATCTTCTAAATTAATTAAAATATCTAAACCCTTGTCACCCCGAGTGGCTGCCTTTGGTCTGCCCAATTTGCCTTTGTCTTTCACAGTTTCTGTCGCGTATTCGTATGTCTTTGCCAATTTATTTACTCGATTAATTAAACAGTTTTTATGTGGTTTATGGTGTGCTTCTTTCGGTTTAAATTACTTGTTCGTAAACGTTATTCGTTATTGAAGATTGCGACTAAATTATTCACTTTCAAAAAAGTTTTGATTCTGGGATGGATATAGGACCTATTGGAGGTATGTTTTAAAAATATTTTGAAGATGTACGATAAAAGGTAATTTCATTGAGGTTTGATAGGTCTAAACTTTACAGTTTCTCAGATATTCGTTATTTTGTAAAAATGTATTAACATTTAAACATTCAACCTACCTTTCTTTGAGTTTTATTGACCAAAATTGGCTTGGGCGCTGATGACAGATTAAGTTTCATGATCCAAAAGTGATACATTGTTAGCTCATATAGGAAGTCTCAAAAAATTGACTCAAAAAGTAAATTTTTTAAGTAGTATAAACTTGCCAAAATCAAATTGATCCCCACCATTTCATGTTAACGTTTTTTCGAAAATCGACATTTCTTAAACTAGAGCTGACTTTGACTGATTTTTGATATGGTTCAAAGATCACTTGGTATCTTTTCCAATTACATATCTATCGTTCTAATCTAAGTAAAGCTTAGAATAAAATAATGGCTTAACACTTTGTAAATTTGCTATACAAGTTACAAAAATAATTCATAAAAAATGTTTTAAACAGCGACCATTCGACTACAAACAAACATACCTACTCCGTTTTTGAATCCTTCATCAACATTATTAAGTTTCTTAATGGATATACTCCTAAAAATTTCGCTAATTTGCTGTTTAAGCTGTCATTTAAGTCACGAGTATCAAAAATCACTGAAAATCGGTGCGAGTTCGTGAAATGTTGACTTTCCAAGAAAAAACGAACAGTTAGCCATAGGAGACCTTAATAATTATTAAATTTTGTATCTAATTTAACCATAAAATAGGTGGTTCAATTTGACTTTGACAAGTTATTTAAGTTTAAAAGTTGCAAATATTGGGTAACATATTTGAGACATCCTGTATGAGCTAGACAAAATCTCACCCATGGATCCTAAAACTTGATCATTTAGCAGTTCCCAAGCCAATTTTCATTAATAAAAATCAAACAGAGATTAAGTGATTAAATCTTAAAATTTGTTCTACATTTTTGCAAAATAACAAATATCTGAGAAACTGTAATGTAATTACCTTTATTTTCAACGTAGATTCTGAAAATCAAATAAAATACTAGGAATTCCATTTGAAACGTTTATCGATTTTTACAAGTATTGGGATTTTACTACATAAATTGGCATATCTATCAAGTTACATACTATCGTTAAATTGTTACAAATAATCGTCAAATTGTTAGTGATTTAACACTCTCAAACTTCGTACAAAAATATTGTTCATGTGAAATTGGTTGCTTGGCAAAAAGTATCACATTTCCGCACATTCAATTCTATAACGATAATTTAGCATATAATTTCTATCGGAACTTTCTCAATTATGCGACCATAACGAAATCGGTTCACCGCTGCAACAAAAAAAAAATTGGCAATAAAAGCAAACAAGCCGGAGCAATCTATCAAAATACTTCGAATGTTACGATACTGTCACCGGGCAAATAAGCAGAAAGAAAAATGAACGTGATTGATTCGGCACGAAAAAAATCCCTGGCCTTATGACTGTTTCGACAGCGACATTTTTTCCGGCCTGATTGCTTTCGGTATATGTGTTCTGGCCCAGTTTGCAACCGATAAATTCCACAATTTTCGACGGTATGACACACATTTGTTTTTTTGTCACCGAAATTTTTTAGTGCTGTAAATTTGATGTTTACTGTCGATTATTGACTCAGTTTTCACACTACGTGCATAACGTGGTTTTAAATTGAATTGAAAAAGTGTAGGGGAGGGTGGTATATACAGGGACGTTTTTCTTTTTTCTTTGATAACATTTTTGTTTTTTTAGGTACAACTTTCATCTTCAGAATTTAAATAAATGTTACTACTCTCTACCGATCGACATAATAAGTTAAACAGTTTTTTTTACATTTGACAGAAAAAAAAGTCCCTTTATATACCATATGTCCCTGTATGAACCACCCCATGGTATATAAAAGGACAGTAGGATAAAATTAAAGAAATTGATGCTCAAATAAATTTTTTGCTTTAACTTATACCAAACATTGAACTAAAATCAGTAATTTAAGTGAAGTAGAGAAAAAAAAATTATTGGACATTATATTTGGCAAAATCAAAGTAAAATGTTCTGTTCCTCCAACCAATTTCACCTCAGGGAGTTTACAAAAAATATTGTCTTCGGTCACGGCATCTTCATCTTTGACATCAGAAAACATGAAATTGTAGGTAGAGGTCTTCCTCATAAAGTTAACTTTGGACGGGCCCACTATACAACTCCAAGTTATGTCCCACTAAATACCACCGCGCCCCGTCACAATAATGATCATCAAGAGGGACAAAAATTACAAACTTCTACTCTTCTATTTATACACACCCTTAATAACGTCCAGAGAACCGCCAGCTACCCTTTGTAAAATATATTTTTTACAAAAAAAAACGTTTTTTCTTTATGAGACCCAAATGTAAATAACTTTTGGCAGGCAGAATTAGAGTAGTAACTCTAAGGCACTTACTTCCGTCGGTAAAAAGGTTACCTGATGTATGAAATTTCAGTTTCCTACTATAGATTACAATAAAGTTTAAAAGGTTCATTAACTTTCAATATGATGGCCCTGGAGGTTGATGTCCCGATGTCCCAGTATACACCACTCTACCCTAATCAATGTGAGTTCAAGAAAATTCTCCTTAAGTGTTCATCCAGTGAGTAGTGTTCATTTACTACTCATTAATTTTAGGGTTCATGTTTTAAATCAAAGTAAGAAAGTTTAAACAAAACTACGAGTTAATATAAGAAACCATTGAGAAAAGTCAAAAATTGAACTAGTCGTTATCAGCAAGAATTATTATTTCTCAACTACTTCAAAACACTAAATTTCTACTAGATTTCACTGCAAGAAACAATAATGAGTATACAGGTTAGTCCAGTTTTAAATGTCAATAATTCACCATTGACCCTGGAATAATAAATTGACATGACCATGTATTATGGCATTTTCCTGAAAAATGCTTTCCTCAAATTTTAGTTTAAAAAAACGGTTTTTTGTCATAAATGTCAGACCGTTGGAGTAATTTTGATCATAATTTGATATTAATGACGTTTGTCAAAATTGTTCATTAGCGTAATTACAGGAAGATCATTTTCATTTTTTCGCCTTATTTTCTAGGAGACAGTTTTTTTAAATTTTCTTGTTAAAGTTGAAAAATGTTATTGTCTAATGTATAATTCAAAAAGTATCTCTTACATGATTTGAAACATCGTTTTCGAAAGAAATGAGTAGTAACGTTCAAAGACCCAAAACCAACCCAACCCAACCTAAAAATTGTCTTGAAAATTAACTTAAGAAGCTTTAAAAACGTCTTTGTAGCCAGTTTTCATAGTTTTCGGACAAATTGAAAGACTTGAGTCGTTGTTAGTCTAGAAGATTGACTTGAGAGGGTTAAAAATTGTCTTTGTAACTAGGCTTCATAGTTTTCAGACAAACAGAAAGACTTTAGTCTTGAAAATTGACTTGAGAGACTGAAAACCTGTCTTTGTAGTCAGTAGTCATAGTTTTCAGATAAATTGAAAAACTTTAGTATTAAAAAGTGACTTGTAGACATAAAAAGACTTTTTCTAGAATTTTTTACTACAAATTCACACATTTCAACCATGAAAATTGACTGGGACACCAAAAAGTGACACTAAACCAATGAAAAGTGACATCAGAAGTTTAGCTTGCATTTGCAAGACAAATTTCAATATTTTAGTCTTAAAAATAGTCTTAAATACAGGATACTGACATTATTTTTATGAAAATTGACTCAAAGACTAACTTTTTAAGTGTTTTTACTTTGCTTTTTATTTTCTTAGAACTCTGGGCTGATTTCTGCTTGGAAAATCGAATTTTAAGACTTTTTTACCCATTTTTTTGACAGCACACCTAAAAAACAATTTTTACATTATCCATAGGCTTAAAAATTTTATTTCAAGCTTTGTCATTTGTCACAGACACCTCAAAGCTAAAAATTCAAGCATCTATACTGTTTTTAGTGCTTTAATCGAGGCTTTAATGCTGTTTTTTGTTCAGTCATAGTTTTCAGATAAATTGAAAAACTTTACTATTAAAAAGTGACTTGTAGACATAAAAAGAATTTTTCTAGAATTTCTTACTACAAATTCACACATTTCAACCATGAAAATTGACTGGGACATTAAAAAGTGACACTAAACTAATGAAAAGTCAGAAGTTTAAAGTTTAGCTTGCATTAGCAAGACAAATTTCAATATTTTCGTCTTAAATACAAGATACTGACATTATTTTTATGAAAATTGAATCAAAGACTATTGTCGTAATCGACTATTTTCTTCTTGAAAAATCGAGTTTTAAGACTTTTTTACCCATTTTTTTGGCAGCACAACCAAAAACAATTTTTTACATTATCTATAGGCTTAAAAATTTCATTTCAAGCTTTGTGATTTGTCACGTATTCTAGACACTTTTTGTAAAAATCTATACTGTTTTTAGTGCTTTAAGGCTGTTTTTTGAAAAATTGAGTCTTTAAACTATCTTCACAAAGTTTTTGACTTATCAGATTTGAAAGCCAGTTTGTACACTGTCCATAGTCTTGAAAATGTCATTTCAAGCTTCTTCGTTATTAAATTGACTTCTACACTCATCGTTGCAAAAAATTGGAGCATTTCTAAGAAATTCGGACCGTTTTTAGTGCTTTAAGAATGAAAAATCCTAGAAGACTATTTATACTAGTAAAAGTCAAGTTTCAGACTCTCCAGTAATCAGAATAAAAAATGTTGGCACTAAATGCTACGATATTAGTCTTAAAAACTAATTTTTAAAAAAGAATCAGTCATAAAATTTAATTTGGACTGTTTCTAGTGTTAAATTGAATTGTACACCAATTAAAGTTATGAAAATAGACTTTTAGACTCTCTTTAGTCTTACTAAAATCATTTCTATGTCATGTCTATTTCTATTTTCTGTTTTTATTGCTTAAAATCCAGTGTCAGGTTTCAGACACAAAAAACGAATTTTAAAACTATTCCTAGTAGTAAATAACCAGTTTGTAGACTATTCAGTACCAATTTGCACTCTCACAAGTTGAATGAATGTTCAGTTTTACACTTAGTTTTACACCAATATAGTCTAGAAAATTTAAAGTCAGTAGAAATTAGTCCAAAAATTCTGTTTTTTCACTTTTCACTTCGTTTGACACGTTCCAGTGTCCAAAATACACTTGTAAACCTCCCAGATAACCCGATTTGAATCATTCTAATAGACAGTCTTAATTGCCACAGACTGGTAATAATAATAATTCATTAAGGAAATTAAGATATACAGTGTGGACTTATTATTATGCAAGCTGAAATTTGCTGTTACATTTGTAATTCGATTCATAAAATTGCTGCAATTTATTTATTGTACTAACCGTGGCTAGGATTGAAATACAGGGCGTTCAAAAGTTTAGTTTCAACTGTCAAAATTCTTGAACATACTTAAAATGATTCAAATTTGTACAGGGTGTTTATTTGCAAAATAGTGGTGTTTTGTTGTGTGAAAAGATTTTGCTGCAACTAAATGTACCAGTGCACTAAGCTTCCAGTTGCTTGGGACACCTTGTATAATTATGTTTATAAAGTGGACACACGACAGGTGTGAAACGTCGCGTAATATACAGAGCGTCCTAGAAGACCTGTAAAAATACAACTTTTCAAATTTCAGTTTCAAGAATCGTGTTTTGTGTCATAATTCTGAGATAGTTCTGACAGGTCATAACGGTCTGACAGTTATAGCAAAAACTGAAATTTGGAGGGCTAAAACTAGACAATCCTCTATTTGTCAAAAGATAATTTGAACTATATTGCATAAGTACAACTCCATTTATCAGATTTCAAAATTTAGGTACGTCTCAGTTAGATTCCTTGAACAAGTCACATCAAAACAGCATTTTAGGATCATCATTCAATTTCACGTACGCACAATAATGTGTGTTTTGCCCTGGGATACATACGGGCAGCTTTTTCCCACTTTCGCCTCGCAGAGCTAGGGGGAGGGCGGTACAAAAAAAGGGTTTTAAAAAATGTAATCCATTAGCGAAAGCTCATCCAAAAATTTAACGTTTGACAGTGACAAGTGGCCGGGGATCAAACTGAAACGTGCATTTCGAAGGGAAAAAATGGCCGCGTAGCGTTAAATTTATCTGGTATTTGGCTCGTCGTGTAACAAAACAATTTGGCCGTTTAGCCGTCATTTGTTTGCTGTACAAATTCGGTGTCTATTGTCTGTTAGTTTTAACGGTACCGCAACTCAACTTTACGAGAGGTTCCGTAAGCGAAAAATCCCTAATTCTGAAACTTTTCAATTTAGATTGACTTTATTTTCAGTGGTTGTTTAATTTATTGACTAAACACTAAAGAAAACGTTTACATCACAAAGTTTCACTCTCCTGGTTGATTTTTTATTTTTTTTTTAATAATTGAGGCAACTTGGTGAAATCAGTTGGATTGGATAGACCAAAACAAAGCATTATAAGTTAAATAAGATTATACAGGTTAAAATCCAATCATAATAACTCTGTAAATTACAACCATATCTAAAATTTAAAACTATAACAATAAATAAAATTTAAAAATATAACATTTACAATGAAAGTTTGAACCGTCACGTGATATTAACATGATTTTGACAATATTTACTCTTGAAATAGAGTAAGCAATTTTAGCTAAACCAGCACTTTATTAATGAGTTAATTCCAGTAACATTGGAAACTGCCTTGAAAACGTGTAACATTTAAATTAAGCATTAAATCCACTTAAATTTGCCTTAATATATCTCAAGCTAAATAATTTTAAAATTTTTTTCTGATTTTAAATTTTTCCTAGTATTAATTAATACTAGAGCAAAAAATCCTAGCTAAACTAATATTTGCAAATCAATACTCGTAACATTGAAAAATCACAATAAAATATCTAAAATTTAAAATTGAAATTTTTACAGTGAAAATTTAAGTTAAACAAGTTTTGTCATTTTATAGCTTCATTTTGACAGTTACCAGACAACACAACAGTCAAAAAAAATTCATGAAATGTGTCCACAATAGACAGTTACACGTCACAACTGTCAAAAAACAATTCATAAAACTATAAAAGGTATAATAATAATATGATTTACACTGATTGTACTTACTGCTTTTAAACAAATTTTGTTGTTTTATAGCTTTATGGAATGATATTTGACACTTTATTGTGACAGATTGAAATTAGTCCACAAATAACAGTTAAACGTCGACTGTCAAAAAGAACTCATAAAACTATAATGCATAATAATATGATTTACATTGATTGTATTGCATTTAAACAAGTTTTGTAGTTTGATACTTTCATGTAGTGGTATTTGACAATTACCAGCATGGTGATGAAATTTGTCCACAATAGACAGTTACACGTCATAACCGCCAAAAAACCACTCATAAAACTATAAAATGCATAACAACATGATCACACCGATTGTATTGCCTTGCAGANNATGGCTTATACGNTGGTAGCCCNTCTTCCTGTTGATCNCAACCTNGCCNTTACNATGTTNNNTACCCGTTCTNCGANATNGNCTCCATCNGCGCCTNACCTGTTATNNATAGTGATTCNTGGCCGNGGAGNGCNANCCCGGGTCGGACNCGANCANNNGTAGTTNNAAANCGCGGANGGNNGATTNATCAANATCNTATGAGTGTCTTGGTNANGNAGGGATCAAGCTTCGCACATTNCANAGTNNTACGTCATNGTCGNNAAGCNCNNCANANGCAAATNGATCNNNNAATNNCGNATCNCGGTTAAATGCCCTTGCTTNCNTGAANNCCAGGGCTTGCTNNNCNCTCTNCGTACNCGAGAGGGNTCAAAGGACGNNCGTCGTTTNNCGGTGTCCNNGTGAGTNGTCAGTTTATCCTATACCANNTAGGCAATCCCGCNATGNTAGATGTAAGANTACGCTCGGNCTGCGAACCCCGTCATCNATGTTTTCCTACATCTTCCACCTTTTACACTTTTTAGATATTTTTTTAAATAACCGAGTTAGGCTTGGTTAACTTTAACACAGTTTTCAGGGAATATCTTCCTGACGAGGCCCTTAGGGCAAAAGTACCCTAATATAATCTTGTAAAGAGTAAAATTTCCTACATCTTCCATCTTTTACACTTTTTAGATATTTTTTTAAATAACCGAGTTACGCTTGGTTGAACTTGTTTAGGGTTTTTTACAGTACTTTTTTGGGCTTTAATACAGTTTTCAGGAAATATCTTCCTGAGGAGGCCCTTTAGGGCAAAAGTACCCTAATATAATCTTGTAAAGAGTAAAATTTCCTACATCTTCCATCTTTTACACTTTTTAGATATTTTTTTAAATAACCGAGTTAGGCTTGGTTAACTTTAACACAGTTTTCAGGAAATATCTTCCTGACGAGGCCCTTTAGGGCAAAAGTACCCTAATATAATCTTGTAAAGAGTAAAATTTCCTACAACTTTCCCCTTTTTCACTTTTTTGGCATTTTTCCAAATATCCGTTGCCCCTGACTGAACTAGGTCTGCCATTATTTTTTCATTTCATATTTTTTAATAATTACCAAAAAAATAGTTATTTGTTTTACAAGGCGAAAAAGTAGCACATTTACTGCCGCAGCGCTATTCATTGCCGAGTCGAAGACGAGGCCATGAAGAAAGATGAGGCAGTAAATGTGCATTTTCGCCGAGTCAAACACATAATTTTTTCGCCGATTATTGTCAATCAGACTAACTTTTTATATTTAAGTAGGAATACACCTCTCCTATTTCTAATAATGAAAATTGTCCACCTATGATGTACCTACAACAATAATTATACCTGTTTGGTTGCTATGATTACGATCTTAAATAGACATCTTAAATAAGCCAAAATTGACATCTAAAAGTTTAAAAGTGTGATTAGCGGCAGTAAAAAATTTTTACTGCCTAGGCAGTAAAAGTGGTTGTTTACAGCCTGTCGTTAGGCACTAAAATGACAGGTTTACTGACAATCGGCGAAAAAATGGATTTTTTTTTCAACTTGGTTTTGACAATGGTTATGACTTTTAACCATTTTTTTTTAAGATCACGCGATATTTCCGCCATTTTGATTTGTTTTAATTGTTAAAGTCACGTGATTTTCTTCTGGCCATTTTGATTTGCCTTTTTTCTAGTTTTTTTTTTACTTTTCTGTTCTGTCAAAGTTACGCGACGCACGAACACACAAGTCTTCCATTTTGACAGTTTTTTGGTGAAGTGTCACGTGACTTTAATTTTGACTTTTTTTTATTTACCCAAATTAAAAAAAATCACGTGATTTTCATCATTTGCCACACATTTGGCCAAATTTATTAAAATTTTCCATGCACTTTTTAATTCAATCATGAATAACTATCTTATTTGATGCATAATGTATAGACTTTTATACGTCGATGGATAGCCAATGAAATGGGCTTTCCAACGATATAACTATTTTGCTTAACTGATTAAATTGTTTTGCTGCTAAAGGACGTCAAAGTTAACCGATGTTTTATGTTCATTTTTTATGCTTTGTTTTGTTTGAACCTAAATAACTTCCTTATTTGACGGACATGGTAGAGACCTTAATACGTCGATAGATAGCCAATAAAATGAGCTTTGTAAAAATATGACACCTTTCTTCAATCGGTTTGACGATTTGACCGTCAAAGTTGACCAACTTTTTTTTCACTTTTTTGATGCATTATTTTACTCAATCGTAAATAACTCGCCAATTTGGTACACTCTGTGTAGACTTTTATACATCAATGGATAGCTAATGAAATAGGCTTCCAACAATATGGCAACACTGGTTGATTAATTTATTCGTTGTGCCGCTATAGGGCGTCAAAATTGATAAATTCATTTTTAATTTTTTTTAGTGCAGTGTTTTATCCAATCGTAAATAACTCGCTTATTTGGTCCACTCTATATAAACTTTTGTACGTTAATAGATAGCTAATATGAAATGATCTTCCTAAATATGTGACAACACTGGTTGGTAGGTTAAACTCTTTGCCCGCTAGAGAGCCTCAAACTTAACCAAATTTTCTCTCAAACTTGAGAAACCAAGGAACTGAAAACACAAATTTCTGGTGACCTTTTACCGTTTGAGAACCTCTTGTAATACATTCAAGACTCAGAAGACAGTTTGGTGACATTTTGGGATTTCTGAGCTTCAGAGAAACATTGACACCTCCGGACAGAAAAACATTTTCCATAAAACGTCATTCATCTGTTCATCCGCCATGCTGTTTTACTAATGGCTTACTCGATTTCAGAATAAGCCATTTTCAGTTTTTTTTTAATTAATTAGTAATTTTCAAAGTAATACTTTACTGAAACTGTTTACTTTATTTGAACCAAAGATGATGTTAATTATTAAACTAAACGTTTTAACACAGTTTTTGTATTATTACCATTTGGTAATATTTTTCATATAAATGTGTGTCATAGTCGTGCCGGTAATGGACCGTAAACAGATCAGTCGACACCAAACAAGCTGAACCCTATCGGGAGCATCGACAAACCCAATTTCCAGAAACGGCTCTTTATCGTTGCCATTCCGTTAGTAGACGACCCAAATATCGCGTTATCGAAAATTCCCCATCTGCCTATAATCGCGACCCGTTTGCCTTTTTAGCACATTTGATAACTGCAATGTGCACGTTGATGCCATTAAGACGGAAGCTTTTTCGACTAAAATGCACAAGGCAAAAGCGCTAATGGTTACCCGAACAACATTTAATTACATTTTATCCATCCGATACGTTCGGTAAAGCAGTTTAGTCGTTCTTTATGCGCTTCTTTGTAGCAATTTTCCGCGTATCGATAAATTACAGAAATATCCACAGGTTCTCTGGCAAATCGTTGGGGTTAAAACAGAGGCTTTAAACTTTATGGGGCTTCGCCGGATTTTCGATTTATGCAAAACCGAGGAGATATTGCCCGGAAGTTAAATGTAGCTGAAAATTACAAGGAGCGGTGCGCTCTGTGTTTCGGCGTTTGCCGACGCTTTGAAATTTAATTGCCGGAGAAGATGCGAAAAGAACACCGAGAAAGGAAAATTGGAAAATAGCCGATTGTTTCGATTTGCATTGCCGTACACACTCGACGATAAACAAAGCGACTCTTGTTTCCTAACCCTATTCAGCTATCTGACAACAATGTTTAATGAAACATTCAACTTTAACTGTAGTTACATTTGGAGTACACTAGAAGGTAAACAGAATTACGTATAGAAAGACACGATGTAGACTTCATAGTATATTTTATAACCACTGCAGTATAAAGCATTTTACGCACGAATAGATCAGTCGCTGTTAATTTCATGAGTGTATACTTGTAATGAGTAATAAGTCACTAATCACGTCTATTACTCACTGATTCAGCCAACCAGCAGACACCACTAATATATCGCAAAAATCAAAGGAAAATGGAGTGACTTACCTATGTAATATAGAAACATATTCAATGTTTTGAATGTAACCTTTGTGAACGTTTGCTTCTTCATTTGTCAAATTTAAAATGATTCCTATTATGTGACGACGTAGTGTTATTTCTAAACCTGGATTCACTTTTCTGTTACATTGCTACGTTATCTCAATTTATTGAGATTCGTGTTCGTAACTGTCCAAATTATGAATCAAATTGTGTTTCATGGCAGTTTGAGTGTGTTTTCTGCTATTTTCTGTTTGGTTTATAAAGATTTCCATTCCGGCCTAAGTTTCAATGTTCAATTTACTAGCTTCAGGGAAAGTGTCTACTAGCAATTTGACTAATTGTCTATACAGAGGCGAATTGAAAGGTGTTCTTTAATAATTTGCTGCTTATGGTCTGTCTTACTATAGTCTATCCGGCGAGCCTACGGAGTAATAAAATTCGATGGGCGGCAACTTTGGTCAACCCGCATTACACTGTAAAACAGGTACGTAAAAGTGAATCGAGACATGAGACCCGAGAAGTCCTTATATTAGAGAGAGAAGAAGATATTATATTGTAAAACGGACCGGATATAGACCAATACTAATGGACGGGGCGGGTCAACCCCTCCTAATTTTCGCTTTTATTACTCCGTAGGTTCGCCGGACAGACTATAGTTACTTGTGTTTATGTTTATTGGTTGTAAGTACAGCTGTAGTATATGTCACTTGTCAGTACGCGTTTCTGTCAAAAATCATAGATAATGTCGATTAAAAATGCGTTCATTTTAAGTTCAGTAGTAAGTGGGAATGTGTTTTAACTCTAACTTATGTCCTAAACGTAAAATTTCCAGATATTTTTTTATAACCCCAATGATACTATTTCAAATATCTTTTTAGTACACTTTTGAAATTCAGAAGATTCCTGTGGTACTTGTCAACAATTCGTTTTTTTTTTTAAATGGCGTTAACGGATTCAAAACTACCCTACAAATAAATTTGAGACATAACATCTTTAGTCTGCAATCTATAATATAGCGTTCCATTTAGAATGGCTCAATTTAACTGGATCAAAACGGAATAAATGCAACATTTGGCCGAAAACCCAGTGAAAATATACACCTATTAGTACTAAATGTTCTATGCGGCCTAGATTTGGAAGCTCAATTTAGATTTGGGGGGTTTTAAAGCCCGCTTAGATTAAAACTGAATTAACCAACGTGGAACAACAACCGCAGTAAAAGACAAACAAACGATTTGAATTTTTAATTACCGGGTAAGCAAATCCGATCGGGAAGCAAACATCAACAAAACAACAACTAGACGGGCATATGGCGAGAGTGCGCTTACCATATTAAAATTCCATCATATCCGATTTCAATTTTCCCAAAAAAAAAAACGTGTAAATTCGACTCTTTTTGATGCGTTTGATCGAAATTGTTTGTTTGCTGTCTCCACTTAACTGTAATCACTACTAATGGAAAAAAGTTAGTGCCGCCTCTGCTTTTTTTGTGGTCTACTCATTGTAGCAAAAACACGTTAGCGAATACCAATAGTGGATAATCCCTCACCCTTCAGGGGTCGCACACCCCCGGTGCATATCCTTCAAGCTTTCGGCCCTAAATCATTCCCGGATTGTTCGCTTGTCACTTTGGAAGGCTTTCCGCGTTTTCGCTTTTTTATTAAAAAGTTTTCTCCTTGTTGGAGAGAACTTTCTCTCGACGGCCCTTCGCCATTGCCACCCACGATCGATAAGTGATATTTTCATAAAAAAGCTCGTGTACGCTGTAGGTAGTAAATTCCTGGTGCTACAGTTATTTGTCTTGGATGGGATTTGGGGCAATGAATAATGTATAAACAATTTAAACTTTTTGGACGTCCCGTCCGAGAGCCTGGGCGCTTTACGGACTATACAGTTGAGAAATGTCCTCTCAACTCAATTTCATGCTGGTTGACCGCTGACAGGACCGCTTCGAATTCGTGTTTTGAACTGGAATTTAAGCCTTTTTGGTTCGCCTACGTCTAAATTGTATTATAAAACTTCGCTTTTGTATGCGTCCTTTGCAGGTTTTGCTGCTCTTTTATTCGCAATGAGATTATTAAAATTTTTACTAAGCCACTCATTTGCGAAAAAATGCATTTTAAACTCGCAAATTTAATAAAAGTCTCTTCATTTTATCTAACTATACTGTAACTTTTTTACATACGAATTTGTGCAAAAGCTTGATGTATTTAGTGTTTCATATGTCACTTGAGAAATAAATTGTTCGATTAAAAGACTTTTAATACAAGTTTTCAGAATGAAAATGAGGAAGGAAATGTTTACGAAAAAATGCTGCCAGGTGCCTTAAAAGACATGAAATCATACAATAAACTCAACAAATTGGAGGATTTGTAGTAAATTCAATGTACCTCAATGACAAATGTTCTAGATCTGGATTAATTGAAAACCAATCTGCGACTGTAACTGCAACAGCCTAAGCTTAACATGTGCAAATTGGTTGAAACGTGTTTTCGGGCAATTTTCGATTCAAATTAAAGGAATGTATGTATACAGGGTGAATCGTAACGCAAAATGGGAGGACACTTGGACGCAAAGGTGTCTGAACACATTTTGCTTAATCAAACTTTTTTATCTTTGAAGAGATAGACAAGGTTAAAGTTTTATGATTCATTTTTCTGTTCAATTATCAGTAAATCTGATAGAAATACCATTTTTGGTGCAAAACATAGAGCGAATAATTTTCGGGCGTTTTATTCTTCCTTTCTTTTATCCTTTGAATTCTTCATTATCTGGTAGAATAAATGTTTCTCCTAAATAGTATATTATGTTACTAGGAGCAGGACAGAAGCAGAGCTGGATTAGACTGTCAAGTGTTAACCTACAGCTTGTGAAACTCTTGTCGTTTTGTGGCACCATGAATGTCACATTTGAAATTTCAAATTTGTGCAAATTCAAACAAAAACGTATACACATTTCTTGATGGTTTGTCCAAATTCCTATATTTTCTGTTACTGCCTACTGCTTTCAGTACGAAGAATTAAAGCGAGTACTCAAACAAGTTAAAAAGATAAACGTGATTAGGGGTGATTTCAACGCCAAAGTGGTAGAAGGAAGATTTGAAGCATTGGTGGGACCTTATGGACTAGGAGATGAAGACTTAAAGATGAAGAAACAGAAAACAAAGTAACCAAAAATCTTAATGAGAAAATACTGACAACCATAGATCCACAGACGGTAGAGGAAGCTAACATGAATGACGTATGGGAAGAAATGGAGGCTGCCATGACCAATGTTGCTGAGGCAGAATTGGGACATAAACGAAAAGCACAAAAACACGATTGGATGACAGATGAGACACTGGCTCTGTTTGAGGAACGAAGTGGGTACACGAACAAAGGGAATGGTGATAACTACAAAAAAACTCATTAGAACGAAGATAAGAACCACTAAGAATGAGTGGTTGAAACAACAGTGTGAAGAACTAGAACAACTACAAAGAATACACGATGACTTCAATCTACACGGAGAGATAAAAGAGACGGCAGGAGTATATAGAAAGAGTCCATACTCTAATGCAGAAAACGATGAGGGAGAATTAGCGCAGGATGATCAACAGCATAAAATCATATGGGAAAACTATATTAGCAACCTTTTTGCCGATGAAATCCCTGCTGTTGAAAATGTAGACGACAAAGACCTCTCGGGACCTTCCATCACAAAAGAAGAAATTATAAGAGCGATCAATACATCCAAAGATAGAAAGGCGATTGGCTCAGACCGCATACCTGTAGAGTTTTTCAAACTATTGGACTACAAAAGCATCACAGTTCTTCAGACGATATTTAATCGAATTCATAACACAGGCGAATATCCCGCCAAATGGTTAACATCGAATTTCGTCTCCTTGCTGAAAAAGAACAATGCAACCAAATGTGAGGATCACAGACTAATCAGCTTCATGAGTCACACACTGAAGATATTTCTTAAGATTATCCACTACAGAATATCAATTAAAGTACGAAAGAAACATCGGATCCACACAATTTGGACTCAGACGAGGTTTAGGCACGAGAGAAGTCAGAGTTGGTAACAATCTCACAGAGACAATACCAATTTGTAGAGGGGTCAGACAAGGGTGTGTTCTCTCCCCACTTCTCTTTAATTTATATTCTGAAGCCATCTTTCAGGAAGCCTTAGAAGAACGCAACGTGGGTGTTAAGGTGAATGGTGTATGGGTCAACAATATTCGTTATGCGGACGACACAGTTCTATTTGCAGATAACATGGAGGATTTGCGGGATATGCTTGGGACTGTCGGGGAATGTAGTAAGAACATGGAGCCATGTATTTATTACTTTATAAAGGTTTTGTGTTGATATCTCAAAATCACGTAGAGATATGATATTGAAATTTGCAACGTAAGTTATCTTGAGTAAAAATTTGTTCAAACTGCCTCGGTTACGTCAAAATTACAAACTTGATTGGTCATAGAAAGTTTTCAGAAATGTTGCAAACTTGAGACTTTTTTCAGCTCAAACTTACAGTTATTAATACAAATACAGGGTGTCCCACCGGGAATTAACGCGGTTAATATTTCAAAAACTGCGAAAGTTAACTTTTTAAAAATTACGAAATAACAAAATGTAGTTCAAGTGCACTTTACTTGGACTAAACCTGTCGATGTCATTACGTTGCCATTTTCATAACATTCTTATTTATATAACATTTGAGTCAAAGTTGTTACTGAACAGCCTGTACAGATTGTTATTGTACTCCTTTTAAATCTACTTCTAAAAGATACACAATTTTATTTATTCAACAGTCATTTACAATCTTGTAAGAATCAAATTGATGGTTCTAACTGTTACATCTTGAATTCTGACAAATATTTACGTGCAACCTGTAAAGTTCCTCCCCTAACAAACGATAAGTCGAGTGTAATTTAAAATTTTCGTCCAGACAATTTGCTGCGGGTCCTCGTTCCTAAAGAACACAAAGCGAGTAATAAGTCCCTGCTTTGACCCCCCCTTCCTTCAGTTTCGGATAAAATAAAGGAGCAGTAGGCAAACCAAACACGAGAAAATCCCTTCATTGTGTGTAAAATCAAAATCCATTACCAGTCGGCGTGAAGGGCCTGCAAAATTTTCCACGGCCCTTTCTTCGAGTGCCAGTGGCGTGCGTGACATTCAAAAAAAATGTTTGGTTGAGCAGCAAACACGCTGATAACATTCCTCAATGTCTAAAATGCATTAAGGGTGGCTTTTGGCTTTGGCGCCTCGTGAATTACGATGCCAATATAGGGATGGGTAGTGTTCATCCCCACCTACCACCACGACCGGATATCCTACAGACATTTTCCTGTCTGCGGTCGCCCACTTTGGCGCGCCGCTCTTACTTATTTGTTTTGCAAGTGTATTGTCACCTCTGATAAAATACGACGAAGTTTTCCTAGCTTTTCTACGACCTTTCATGGGAATTTATGTGTTTTGTCCGGTTTTTTGAGTGTGGCACTCAAGTATAAAGTGGTTGAAAACCTTTTCTCCTTAAATAAACTAATTAGAAAGTGTTTCATAGTAGTATATTGAGCAACAAACACTAGTCCTTGTGCGATATGAAAAATTTATAGTTTTACAGTATTTTTGTTATATTTTACAGTGTTTTGTATATTCTCTCATATAACATGTTCCAAATTCTGAAAATAAGAACTGAATTAAAAAGAGAACAAACATAAAAATGTGTTGAGCAAAATGCCTATAAAATAATGAAAATGTGTTAATTTAATTTATCCTTTGAAGCAAGTATTATTATTAGAAATGTACTGAAATTTGGTAGGGGGTTTTAAATTGAAAAAAAAAAAACTTCATACAATTTTCACAATAAATATGAAAACATTATTTTTCTGCAGCTACTATAAAAGCATACTTATCAACTAACTTTTGAACTACTACTAACTGATGCATCAATCCTTTTTTTTCTCTCGAATAGATCGGGATTTATTTCAAATTAAAAGGACAGAAAATATCAAAGTTGATGTGACGCTTTGTGTCCCAAAAATTAGTTTATTCGCGTACGCAAACATGGAAACGACGTGGCTTCGGATTATTGGTTTTTGGGGAAAAATCGAGTTTAGCGATGCCAAATTACTTTTTACGGACACAAAGCGACCGGTTGTTTTAACGTTGCCTCGTTGCCGCGTCCACTCAAATTCGTATCAACAATCTCTGGATAACATGTTTTTAATTCTCGTTAAATCAAGCTTAGTGAAGGATTTTATTCCTTTGATACCAAAGAGGTACTTAATTATTACCTTCGCCATTTAACTTGCCAAATTCAACCTAAATGCAATTTGTTCTGTTTGATAACTTAAAGCGAAATTAACTATTCGGTTCTAATATGAATTCAGACAAATTATCAAATTTAATTACAGCAAAGTTTATTGATCTTCATACTTAATATACTATTTTATTTATATCTATTCAAAAAATATTCAATTATTACTGATATGTGAATCACATTTTTTAATTCCAGTCAACTATACCTGTTATTAAATTCATTGTCCACAAAAAGATGTCGTTAAAAACAAATTTGGTATTAAAACAATGATTCTAATTGATGTAACTATTTATAGCGTAGAAACAGGTAATTTTCTTTAAAATTTTGCTCGCATTGACTAGTAATAATTCATAAAATTTTCTTCTTTCTCGAAAACATATCATTCAATCTCGTTAGCTAACTTTTTCTTTCATGTTATATGAAAACCAATTAGGAACAGTGGCCCGTCCATTAAACACTCATAAAATCAGCGAATTAAGCTTTCCAATCAATCAGTCTTGGCTTTCAGCCATTGACCATAGAGTTAGGAAAACTCCGGTTATTAACAAGGCCAACAAAAATACGACCGATATGGGAAAAGTTTCGAGACAAACCAGCTTCGCTCTCTTATTATTATATGCGAGTGAGATTGGAAAATAGCTTATAATAAAAGTTCGGGTTTTATTTGTTTGAACTTTGGACAATACGTATACGCGGAGGAAGTGCTCGTGTAATTCGGGAAATTGCTTTCTGCCCGGTTACTGTTGGGTTTTGTCTTTGTGCCAGCGACGGCTCGTCAATACATTAACAAACAAAAACAACAACGGTTCTCAATTAGTATAATAAATATAATAACAAATAATAAAATAAAGCGAAGGTAAAAAACTCCGCAAATGTCGTTATAAAAACTAATATGTTATGTAACTGCAATAACAGCTTTTATAAATTCAATTCCCAACTGAATTCAATCGTGAGCCACTGGTAAGTATATTCAATACGCTATCTTACTGATAAATAAGCTGAACGTGGATAATTTTACGTTACTCTACTTGGGTTTGATGTCTGAAACAACTTACTTCAAGATCAGAAAGTATAAAGTCAGAGCGACGAGGGCCGCGAGTTCTCTAACATGCTCAAATTGTTCAATTAAAAATGTTTTACTATTGTTTAAATTATTTTAGTAATTTACTTGTGTCATAACTCATTCTAGTAACTGTAGTTAGTTTATCAGGAAAATCTACTATTGGATACAATTTATGTTTTGGTTTCAAAATGACTGATTATTAGACACACATTACTATAATTCCCCCCTAATAAATACTGTTAAAGATTTGGAAAAAGATGATTACAGAACACTTTCCATAGAGACAGAACGCATACATTAGGAGAGATTTGATAACTGATTAAGGGGAAGAATATTGCCAGAGTTCTATAAGTTTGTCGTAACAAGATGCATTTAAAACTGGCAGCTTTTGATTCAGACTATAGATAAGAAGTACCAATACAGTAATGAGAACAGACAGATTGACATTAAAATATGTGTGTATGTGAAATACATATTAATAAAATTATAAATTTGCATTATATGCAATACGTATAATTTGTTCTCAAAGCCTGCTGCAAGATTCCAAACGTTGGATTCGAGGTGAAATGGGATTGTATAGACTGTTTGGTTATACTATTTAAAGTGGGTACAAAGTCAAATATTAAAAAATACTATATTAAAGATACTATTGGGTATTTGACTATTCAGGTTGCTTGAATGGCGTGGTCTAAATTACTTTAGGACTCTTTGTATAATAAAATTTTGTCTAGAAATACAGCAGTCATTCGTAATTATAACTTTTGTATTTAAAGTTTACTTCTAAAACTAAAAAGGAAGCTTGTAATGGGATGATTTAAATTCAATAAACCCTGTATCTGACAGAAAAAAACTGCTCTTTTCAATGGCGCAAAGCCCAATATTCTCAAAAGTTATCGCAGATTGTTGCAATCAACTTTTTACCTTCCCCTAAGAGGTAAAAGAAAAAGGTTTTATTCAAAGTAATTAGTCGTGAACGTAACTTCTATTTGCAGTTATTTTCAGTCTCCATTACAGCAATTATCATTGTATTTGAAGGAGATTTCACAGACTTAAAATATTATATTGAGATCTAATTACTACATTTTTTTCCTTGAAACGCTTTACTCGAAAATTTCCATACCATTTTGATTTCAGTGAGACAACTTATGATTTGCTTTATAAATGACAAATTAATTTAAAAAAAATTAATTTTGCCTTAGCTGGCTTTGAATACCGTCAAAAATGCCCTAATTTTAAAGTCAATGACAAAATGGGGGCAGTTACAGCAAAACGGACACCAGATTCATGTTTTCCATGCCAAAATTAGTTAAAATGACCCCTTGACCAGTCTAAATCCAATATAGTGGCTGTCAGTATAGTAGGCCAAGAAAACCCTTCATTTGAAAAATGTCGGTGCGTTTTTCCAAAAATGAATTGATTATTTGAAACATTCCGTAGACATATCATATGATCGTAGGTAGCTAGTGAATGGAGCTATCACGTGACGTTGAGAGCACACTGTTAAAATGCCCCGTTTGGCCGCTAGAGGGCGTCAAATTTGATTACCTTTTTACGGACATTTTGCTAAATCTCTCGAAAACGGTTTGAGTGAGCAGTGTGAAATTTTTACTTGTATGCCACTAAAAGAGACGCTTTTTTTTATTAAATATAACATTTTTCTGTACAACTCACCGGTTGACCTTAAAAAAAAAAACAGATTTTTTGAAGTTTTTATAGGGGCTACCCCATAATTTTTTTGGAAAATATTTGAATTTTGAAAATCATCTTCAACTGCCTTTATTAGTTTAGGATAATGGTAAATATGTGAGGTAAAGTGTAATTTGTCAAAATGTCATTTTTTATGGGTGCCATGTCTTGAAAACTGCCAAAAATGCCATAATCTCAAGCTCGGTGACAAAACGGCGGCAGTTACAGCAAAACGGACACCAGAAAATTGAAAATTACCCGAATTTAAATTACCCAGTATACCTACTAAGAATACGATATTTCTAGAAATTTTACAAGTATCAATATTTTATTTTTGAATCACTTGTAAATAATGAAGATTGTGAAAAGAATGTGAAAGGGCAGATCTGTAACTACAAACCAGTTCACTCCACTCTTGTTCTCAAAGTTGTTGTGGGATATGCTAAGAACGTAAATAATATTTTTGGAACATTGTTAACGCGTAGGTAAAACTTTAAAAAACTACAATAGAAGAAAAGAAGAGCTCACCAGGACTATAATTCAAAGTTAGAAAGAGGAAACTATAATCCAAAAGCAAAATGAAGAGAGGCAATGATATGAGAGAGTCTTAATGTAAATAAGTGTGAAACCAAAAGAAATACTAATTAAGCCAAAATCAGGTAAGTTGTTAATGAAGAAATTGAAGTTTTGTTTGAAAAAATAACGCTTAATTATCGTTAAACCATTCAAAATTGTGAAAAATTTAAAAACAGTCACTCTGAATCAGATTGGGGTCACGTAAACAATAGTGAAATTAAGGTTTAAAATATAAACTTTTTAAAACCCATGTATTAGAACGAGCTATTACGTTTAAATATTACATCGCTAGTAATTTAATAAAATGCTTAAAAACAAAGTTAAAATGAGCTGGGCACAGTCCCCTATGACGTAGTAAGAGACATTTTAATTTTATACCTTACTTATTGGGACATCTCTTACTATTATTTGAACACGACTGAACAACACAACTCACCCTAATTGACAAACAATTGTCAACAAATATATTATTTATTCTGTTTGAAATGAACGTTACAGCCAAGAAAAGCACTGATTTAAAAATATGTCGATCCTTCTACAACCCCTACGCCTTGTTTTTGTCGCAACAGGCGACTTGTTATCCCTCTGTAAAAATAAGAAACAATGCAGACGACATCTGACATAAACAGAAAGCAATATCCCGAAAGTGAAACGTGTTAATAATGCACTCGGCTTATCGGAAACTAGTGTTGCATTTTTGACGTCACGTCTTGGCACTAGCATTACTGTAATTCCTGAAGAAATATTTATTACCTTCTCGAAGGTGTAAATCAAAATAGCAATATTTCCGTTTCAAAAACGTCTTTGCAAATCCTTGAATAATTTAGCTGCAAAGTTTCCAAGCAGACGGTAAATAAAAAGACAATCGTACGCTTGATCGTTTTTGAAGGGCGGGAAGTTTTCACCCCTGCTTGAGAAGTCAAACGAGTGCGATTACCCAATTAAACCGAAGAATGTGACAAATTGGAGGGCGTCAAGTGAAATTTCGTCAAATAACGCTAATTAACGGGGCGGCAATCTTGACAGGGGAAAGGGGGAACGGGTCCGCAGAGAGTACCGACATCAAAGAATCATCCGGTCCGTAATTTCCCGGCTGCGGAATCCATTTTAATTAACCTGGCGGTGCGCCCTCGGGAAAAGTTGTGCCGAACTTTCCTTTTGCGGCTCTCGAATAATGCCGCGTATCGCCAAATGCGAGGATGTGTAACGTTTAAATCACCCGACGAGGGAAATTGTAATTGTATGTGGTCTAATTGTCAGTGGTGTCCGCTTATTAGACTGTAATTGACGGATAATTTGTATAAAAAAGTAAAAAACCTCATTATAAAAATTAATAGTATATCAAGTATCAAGAACAGTGAAAACTGAATTGAAGAAAGCTGTGTTCCACATCAGCAAAGCTCCATCGTCTTCTCAAAGGAACTACTGCTTTCTCAGTGGGATCAGTGTCAAACCAGGACTGACAAGCATCAGCAGCTATAATGAGTTTTTGACGTGGATCGTAGTGAGCCAGAAGAAGAATCCCACGAAGAAGGTCTTTGACAACATTGAACGCTTTCTCTGAAACATTCTTCTGCAGTAGACATTCCAACAGTCCCTTGACTCAATGTAGATGCTGAACAAACTTCACATAGTAGTTAACAAGTCCGAGAAGAGCACAAACTTCCTTTTGATCTTGTCAATATCATCAGCCTGAAAACCATCATCCGCTGACGACGATTCCTAGGTATTTGACTACAGAAACGTAGAATTTGCTAGATTCAGGCGGAATCCCCAATCTTGTAAACGTCTTAGGACCTGGTGCAGGTTTTTCTCATGATTTTGTCTATCAGAACCCATAACCAAAATATCGTCAAAGTAAAGAATCACCCCATCCAGACTAGACAAACATGTTTAGTCGAATTCTGGGAATGTTGCTGGTGCTCTTTTCAGACCGAAGACAAGACGGTTGTATTAGAACAACTCCCGATAAGTGGTTGGTTTCCATGTATATTGTAGGCAATAATGTAATCATCAGGTAAAATTGCGTCATTCAGTCCTGTTAAGTAGTCGGTGCACAATCGAATCTTCCCGTTAGCACGATTGGTGCATCCCACTCTGATGATTCTACGGGAGTAAATATACCGTTTGCAACAACACGGTCCAACTAGGCATTCAATGGTTCTTGTACTGCTAATGCAACTGATATGGACATGGCTAGCACTACAATGGACTGGAAAAGTATCGGATTTAACCCGGATAGTTACAACCATCTTTATGCAGGAATCAACCTATCAAGTTTACACTAGTCCACTTGATTATGTTTAGTTTCTCTACTACATTGGTGTTCAAAAAGTTGAGGAAAAAGGATCAGTAAACGACGAGGAGAGAGACCGCAAACTCAAGAAATCAATAATGAGGTTTTAGATTAGTTAGTTAAGTATCCAGTGAAGAGAGACATAGCATCTGTTAAGGTTGACTTGGACATTTAGACAATGCTTGTTTGACGCCATTTCTCTCGTGATCTCCAGGTCCTCAACCAAAATTCAAAGTATTGAATTTCCTGGTAGTTACGTTGTGGATTATTTTAGAATCAGTGTTAATGCCAAAGCTGTGTTGTTCCTCCAGTAGATTTTCCCCAAAAGCTAACGTAGTGGTCCTGCCCTGTGTACCAAAACATTTCTGCAATGGTTGATTATCATTTTATCAACTAAATCAGGGTCATTTCTGAGGCTTCCTAAAGATGTCATATTCCAGCTTCTAGAGTCTAGAAAATATCCAGTGTTCTCTTCCTGAACTTCCAGGTAAACTATTTTTAGGTTTCAGGTAGTTAATCTTCTCAAGAAAAAACACGTCCGTATCCAAAATTCTTAAACAATCATCTACGTAGCGACACCAAAATTGAATCTCCTTATTTTGATTGGTTAGAATTCAATTCTCCTCTATATAGTCCATGACGACTTCAGGGTGCTTATTCTTAAAATGAGGGAAGGGATTTACCAAGAGAAAAGTATGCAGAATGTCTTCTTTAACATTCTAGCAAAACTTCTCTTACGAGTTCTGCTCACTGCTTTCAAGAATTAGGGCCCATCTAGAAATGGCGAAAAACAACTTCCCATAGCTATTCCTGTTCATAGTAATTTATTGTTAAGATTGGAGATTCCAAAAACTAGATGGTAATAAAAAAAAGATAATAGCTATTCTGCAACTGGTACCAAGAACCAAGTATTTGTATTTGAAAAAATATTTACCAGAAAAATTATTAATATTCAGCAGTAAATCCCTGATGATTAATTAATCAACCCTACAATCATGCTAGGCAAATACCTATGACCAGATCTCAACAACTAAGGTTTGTGGTTGAAATTAGTTATCTTTTACTGCTAAACTTGCTTCCCAAATAGTATGGTTATGGTAGGGTTCTCAGAAACTGACAAAAATTGTCATCAAAAATCGTTTCAGCGAAAATCAATAAGATCCTGGTCTACTCTGGAACTAAGAATCATTGAAATTCCAGAAAACTGCTGGGTCAAAACGAGCAAAAGATTTTGAAATTTGGAGCTCAATAATATTATGTAATCCTAACTAAGCTTATTAAACCAGGATAAAGAGGAAAAATGTAAAGCTCACTAGCATGATTCTGATAAATGATTTCGGATAGTCTAGAAGTATCCAAATTAGTGATAGTATTTGTATCCACACTACTGAGAGAATTCAGCAGAATGGTACTGCAGAAACTACTAACAATGCCTAAAATCACACTGAACAATAATATAGACTAAATTAAAATAGTTGATAAACTGGATCCATTTGAGTATGATCTGGAGTACAACAAACCTAGATCTTAGTAAAAATCTTATAACAAAAGGTGGCGCCACTGCATTCGCCATTTTAAGACTATAGTCTACAGGGAAATAAATAGGGTTCAATCGATCTTTTTGGTGTCAAAATAAGTCAGATTTGGTGTCCCCCGCCACTGTCGGGGCGGAATCCAAACACCAGCCCCTGGGAGCCCTCGGTCAAAATAACATGTGCGTCAAAATGTCGCCGCTGCACCGCCGACGACCATTTTACACTCCATATCTCACATGGCTCGTCCGTTTATTATCTTAATTAGTTGGCGCCATAACACTAGACCGCCATTGATTGTGAACCATCCGGGAGGTGGGTTGGGGGATGCTACATTACATTAAACGGTCATTCTTCCGCTCTCTGTGTGTCTCCAAGCTCTAATTTACTTTTTTAATTTAGATTCGGTGTTATTTTCAGGAAGTCGTAGAAAAATGGTGTAACCATTACCACAGTAACAGCTTTACTGATCTACGATAGAAAAAAACTTTGTTTTCATTCAGGAAATCATACTTACTGTTTTTGTTACTACTTGAAACGGTTCAATGTTGATATCTGATTTGAATCTTATAATTTGATCTAAAGAATTTTAATCAAACTGACTCTAAAACCCCTGAGACCTTCCAGAAAAAGAATATGGACTTACACAGTCAAATTATCAGTATGATGACAACAACTCTATGTACAGGGTGTTCCTGAAACATGCGGAAAAAATGGTATTACAAATTCTCGAAAAACTTACCTCAGTCCAAAAAGTCCAATTACTAATACACCACTTTTGTATTTCTTGTCACACGTTGTTAAAATTTTGCAAAATGACCTACTACATACAGAGTTTTCCAATGAAAAGTAGCCACCCTGAATATCTTCCAAAATAATTTCTCTGTTAAAAAATGCTAAGACACCTCAACAAAGATTGCAAGGGGGACATCTTTTTACGTAGGATTTGAATTTCTGCCATCAGCCCCTTTGCCGCCATAGCCACCCCTACTAAGTTTTCAAATGGCACCATACCCTGTGTGGCACATCGTTGGAAAGGGTATTTCATAAGGAATTAATAGCACTATTTTATTTGTACATTTGCTTTGAATTGAGACCAAAAAAAGTAAAAACATTTTTTTGTTATTTTGGTCAAACTGCTGATAACACTACCGAATACCTGTTTTCCATTCCATGTTTTTGCCTCAGTCGGTCAACTTGTAAGTTCGTTTTGAAGGAACATTGTCAATATGGTTTACACGACTGCCGAAAGAATAGAAATTGTACGTTTTTATTTCAAACATAACGACTGTGCACGAGCTGCCGCGCGCGCTTTCAATGCAATCCATCCAGATAAATTAATTGGTCATCAGTACGTCTTAAAGTTGATGCAAAAATTCATGGAAACTGGTTCAGTAACAAACAAAAAACATCAACCTGAAAGACAAATTATTAATGAACCAATTGAAGTTACTGTTTTGGGACACGTTGCAATGGATAATAATCAGTCTTTAAATCAAATTTCCCATGCATCGGGTGTTTCGACAAGCAGTGTATGGAGAATTTAAAAAAAACACAATTTTCATCCACACAAGGTAAAATTGGTTCCGGAATTAAACGAAGATGACTATGATA
Organism: Ips nitidus; assembly: GCA_018691245.2. Taxonomy (NCBI): domain Eukaryota; kingdom Metazoa; phylum Arthropoda; class Insecta; order Coleoptera; family Curculionidae; genus Ips; species Ips nitidus. The sequence goes on from CM042788.1 coordinate 8,416,966, forward strand.
GAAGACTACAATTTTGTGAAATTATGTCTACTAATCTGACAAACAACGTGAACTTGTTGTACAATATTTGCTTCAGTGATGAGTGTATGTTTTTTTTTGAATGGAGAAGTGAACAGGCATAACTGTAGGTATTGGTCAGATACGAATCCACATTGGTTTAGGGAAACCCATACCCAATATCCAGAAAAACTTAATGTTTGGGCAGGTATTTTAGGAGACCACATCGTTGGTCCGTTTTTTATTGACGGTAATTTGAATGGCGCTACTTATCTTGAGCTTCTTGACACCACTGTTGATTCGACCATAACAGAGCTACTAGAAAATGATGAAAATTTATTTGAAAATCAACTAATTTTCCAACAAGACGGTGCAGTTCCACACTATTCACTTCCCGTTCGAGAATATCTGAACAATCGATTTCCTGGAAGAGGGAATGGTAGACGTGGTCCCATGGAATGGCCTGCGAGATCACCCGACCTCACTCCGTTGGACTTTTTTCTATGGGGGCATTTAAAATCTAAAGTCTATGCAACACAGCCGGCCAATATTGCAGACCTTAGGCAGAGAATAATACATGAATGCCGACAACTGATACCGCAAGTCCTCACAAATGTTCGCGAACTCTTCCAAAGTCGCTTGTATTATTGTATGGAAGTTAACGGAGGTTATTTTGAGCCATTAATTAAATGATAACCGCTATTTACTATTATTTCTGCAGTTAACAAAAAATAAACACAAAACGTATTTTTTATTTTTTTTGGTCTCAATTCAAAGCAAATGTACAAATAAAATAGTACAATTAATTCCTTATGAAATACCCTTTCCAACGATGTGCCACACAGGGTATGATGCCATTTGAAAACTTAGTGGGGGTGGCTATGGCGGCAAAGGGGCTGATGGCAGAAATTCAAATCCTACGTAAAAAGATGTCCCCCTTGCAATCTTTGTTGACGTGTCTTAGCATTTTTTAACAGAGAAATTATTTTGGAAGATATTCAGGGTGGCTACTTTTCATTGAAAAACCGTGTATACAAAATGTTTGTATTAACGTAGTTAACTAAATGAACCTAAAGCTAATAAAGATTTCATATAAAAATATCTTATTCTTCAATGATATGATAAACTACTTATTACAATGATTTTCCATATCAATCATTAACGTATCCAAGCAATTTGACCTAAAATGAAACCCTCCCCGATTCTTGACTAACAACAAGTCAAAATACTTCGAATGGGTAGCATGCTGTTTCGCTTCGAAAGTTTCGCGGAAGGCTTACAGTTTCCCCCTTGTTCCAGACTAGAGATGGAAATTCTCGGACCCGCATTAAGTTTGACGCAATCTGTCGGAAAATTAAACAAACTTTGACCAATATGTTTAATCCGAAACCCTATCTTGACCCGGACTTACGTCCGGAACGACAACTACCCCGGTCGTCTGTGTGCATGCGGGGGTAACTTTCAAAGTTCTCGACATCCACGTGATTAAGACAATTTTGTTGGGTCCACATAATAATTTAAAACCAAAAAAAAATCGGCTTAGAATAATGAAAAAAAATCAGTGTCACGTTCCCCTAAATTCAATATCGTCATGTTGCCAGAGAGTTCTAACAGGGAAATGACACTTTGAAGAACTTGTTAAAAGTTTTGTCTCGGCCCGCGCAAAACTCTTTGTAGGATAAAGAAGTTTAGAGTTGACGTAATTATCCTTTCTGATTTATTTATGCTTTGGAACTTAGAAAAGTTGAAGTAAAACAACGACTAGCAAAGATATTTTCTGCATCATCCTGAAAGACAAAATATTCTCTTTTTTTTTTCTATAGTTATAATAAGTCATAGATAGTTGTTGTGCAACATCTGGTGACATCTGTACTTAACTCTATGAGTTAGAAAGTACAGATGGCGTTCCATATTGGCGTTTCTATTGATGCGGCATCAATGGGGCTGTTCCTAGATTAAGCCTCTCAGAGGATTGGGATTGATAAACAAAAAACAAAACCTCACCATTTTCAAGTCATAGATAGTTAATGATTTACATACAGAGTGTTTGAGCAGACCTATTTAAATATCTCACAAAAACATTGCACGTCTATGTCAACCTCTAGTAAACCAAGTAAAATTCTCAAATTAAGTTTCGTAAACTAGGTTATTGTTTTCTATTACGGTCGAATGTTTTCATCTTGATAATCTTGGAACTGACTGATCATCCAGTAGTTTAAATTGAACTGCCTAGGACACTGCGTTGGATTATCTTCTAAATTAATTAAAATATCTAAACCCTTGTCACCCCGAGTGGCTGCCTTTGGTCTGCCCAATTTGCCTTTGTCTTTCACAGTTTCTGTCGCGTATTCGTATGTCTTTGCCAATTTATTTACTCGATTAATTAAACAGTTTTTATGTGGTTTATGGTGTGCTTCTTTCGGTTTAAATAACTTATTCGGAAACGTTATTCGTTATTGAAGATTGCGACTAAACTATTCACTTTTAAAAAAGTTTTGATTCTGGGATGGATATAGACCTATTGGAGGTATGTTTTAAAAATATGTTTTTCAAATGTTATTACTTGAAAATAAAAGGTAATTTAATTGAAGTTTGATAGGTCTAAACTTTACAGTTCCTCAGATATTCGTTATTTTATAAAAATGTAGAGCAAATATTAACATTTAAACATTCAACCTTCCTTTGAGTTTTATTTACCAAAATTGGCTTGGGCGCTGATAACAGATTAAGTTTCATGATCCAAAAAATGTACTTAAAAACTAACATTTTTAAGTAGTATAAACTTGCCAAAATCAAATGGAACCCCACCTATTTTATGGTTACAGTATATGCAAAATTTAATTACCTATCGAAAATTATTAAGGTTTCATACCGCTAATGTTAACGTTTTCTTGGAAAATCGACATTTCTTAAACTAGAGCTGACTTTGACTGATTTTTGATATTGTTCAAAGATCACTTGGTATATTTTCCAATTACATATCTATCGTTCTAATCTAAGTAAAGCTTGGAATAAAATAGTGGCTTAATACTTTGTAAATTTACTATACAAGTTACAAAAATAATTCATAAAAAATGTTTTAAACAGCGACCATTCGACTACAAACAAACATACCTACTCCGTTTTTGAATCCTTCATCAAAATTATTAAGTTTCTTAATGGATATACTCCTAAAAATTTCGCTAATTTGCTATTTAAGCTGTCACTTAAATCACTTTGAATCTGTGGTTCAAGGGTATCAAAAATCACTGAAAATCGGTGCGAGTTCGTGAAATGTTGACTTTCCAAGAAAACACGAACAGTTAGCCATAGGAGACCTTAATAATTATTAAATTTTGTATCTAATTTAACCATAAAATAGGTGGTGTTCAATTTGATTTTGACAAGTTATTAAAGTTTAAAAGTTGCAAATATTGGGTAACATATTTGAGACATCCTGTATGAGCTAGACAAAATCTCACCCATGGATCCTAAAACTTGATCATTTAGCAGTTCCCAAGCCAATTTTGATTAATAAAAATCAAACAGAGGTTGAGTGATTAAATCTTAAAATTTGTTCTACATTTTTGCAAAATAACAAATATCTGAGAAACTGTAATGTAATTACCTTTATTTTCAACGTAGATTCTGAAAATCAAATAAAATACTAGGAATTCCATTTGAAACGTTTATCGATTTTTACAAGTATTGGGATTTTACTACATAAATTGGCATATCTATCAAGTTACATACTATCCTTTCAAATTGTTAGTGATTTAACACTCTCAAACTTCGTACAAAAATATTGTTCATGTGAAATTGGTTGCTTGGCAAAAAGTATCACATTTCCGCACATTCAATTCTATAACGATAATTTAGCATATAATTTCTATCGGAACTTTCTCAATTATGCGACCATAACGACATCGGTTCACCGCTGCAACAAAAAAAAAATTGGCAATAAAAGCAAACAAGCCGGAGCAATCTATCAAAATACTTCGAATGTTACGATACTGTCACCGGGCAAATAAGCAGAAAGAAAAATGAACGTGATTGATTCGGCACGAAAAAAATCCCTGGCCTTATGACTGTTTCGACAGCGACATTTTTTCCGGCCTGATTGCTTTCGGTATATGTGTTCTGGCCCAGTTTGCAACCGATAAATTCCACAATTTTCGACGGTATGACACACATTTGTTTTTTTGTCACCGAAATTTTTTAGTGCTGTAAATTTGATGTTTACTGTCGATTATTGACTCAGTTTTCACACTACGTGCATAACGTGGTTTTAAATTGAATTGAAAAAGTGTAGGGGAGGGTGGTATATACAGGGACGTTTTTCTTTTTTTTTTGATAACATTTTTCATCTTCAGAATTTAAATAAATGTTACTACTCTCTACCGATCGACATAATAAGTTAATCAGTTTTTTTTAGATTTGACAGAAAAAAAAGTTCCTTTATATACCATATGTCCCCGTAAGAACCACCCCATGGTATAATATAAAAGGACAGTAGGATAAAATTAAAGAAATTGATGCTCAAATAAATTTTTTGCTTTAACTTATACCAAACATTGAACTAAAATCAGTAATTTAAGTGAAGTAGAGAAAAAAAAATTATTGGACATTATATTTGGCAAAATCAAAGTAAAATGTTCTGTTCCTCCAACTAATTTCGCTTCAGGGAGTTTACAAAAAATATTGTCTTCGGTCACGGCATCTTCATCTTTGATATCAGAAAACATGAAATTGTAGGTCGAGGTCTTCCTCCTAAAGTTAACTTTGGACGGTCCCACTATACACCACCAAGTTATGTCCCACTAAATACCATCGCGCCCCGTCACAATAATGATCATCAAGAGGGACAAAAATTACAAACTTTTACTCTTCTATTTATACACACCCTTAATAACGTCCAGAGAACCGCCAGCTACCCTTTGTGAACCGTTTTTTCTTCATGAGACCAAAATGTAAACAATAACCTTTGGCAGGCAGAATTGGAGTAGTAACTCTAGGGCACTTACTTCCGTAAATTTCAGTTTCCTACTATAGATTACAATAAAGTTTAAAAGTTTTTTCATTAACTGTCAATATGATGGCGCTGGAGGTTGATGTCCCGATATATACCATGTCCCAGTATACACCACTCTACCCTAATCAATGTGAGTTCAAGAAAATTCTCCTTAAGTGTTCATCCAGTGAGTAGTGTTCATTTACTACTCATTAATTTTAGGGTTCATATTTTAAATCAAAGTAAGAAAGTTTAAACAAAACTACGAGTTAAAATAAGAAACCATTGAGAAAAGTCAAAAATTGAACTAGTCGTTATCAGCAAGAATTATTATTTCTCAACTACTTCTGAGTAACTAAATTTCTACTAGATTTCACTGCAAGAAACAATAATGAGTATACAGGTTAGTCCAGTTTTAAATGTCAATAATTCACCATTGACCCTGGAAAAATAAATTGACATGTATTATGGCATTTTCCTGAAAAATGCTTTCCTCAAATTTTAGTTTAAAAAACGGTTTTTTGTCATAAATGTCAGACCGTTGGAGTAATTTTGATCATAATGTGATGTTAATGACGTTAGTCAAAATTGGCCATTAGCGTAGATACAGGAAGATCATTTTCATTTTTTCGCCTTATTTTCTAGGAGACAGTTTTTTTAAATTTTCTTGTTAAAGTTAAAAAATGTTATTGTCTAATGTATAATTCAAAAAGTATCTCTTATATGATTTGAAACATCGTTTTCGAGAGAATTGAGTTGTTACGTTCAAAAACCCAAAACCAACCCAACCCAACCTAAAAATTGTCTTGAAAATTAACTTAAGAAGCTTTAAAAATGTCTTTGTAGCCAGTTTTCATAGTTTTCGGACAAATTGAAAGACTTGAGTCGTTGTTAGTCTTGAAGATTGACTTGAGAGGCTTAAAAATTGTCTTTGTAACTAGGCTTCATAGTTTTCAGACAAACAGAAAGACTTTAGTCTTGAAAATTGACTTGAGAGACTGAAAACCTGTCTTTGTAGTCAGTAGTCAGTAGTTTTCAGATAAATTGAAAAACTTTAGTATTAAAAAGTGACTTGTAGACATAAAAAACTACTTTTTCTAGAATTTTTTACTACAAATTCACACATTTCAACCATTGAAATTGACTGGGACACCAAAAAGTGAGACTAAACCAATGAAAAGTGACATCAGAAGTTTAAAGTTTAGCTTGCATTTGCAAGACAAATTTCAAATATTTTAGTCTTAAATACAGGATACTGACATTATTTTTATGAAAATTGAATTAAAGACTAACTTTTTAAGTGTTTTTACTTTGCTTTTTATTTTCTTTGAACTCTGGGCTATTTTCTTCTTGAAAAATCGAGTTTTAAGACTTTTTTACCCATTTTTTTTGACAGTACAACCAAAAAACAATTTTTTACATTATCCATAGGCTTAAAAATTTCATTTGAAGCTTTGTGATTTGTCACTATTTCTAGACACTTTTTTTTTAAATCTATACTGTTTTTAGTGCTTTAAGGCTGTTTTTTGAAAAATTTAGTCTTTAAACTATCTTCATAAAGTTTTTGACTTATCAGACCTGAAAGCCAGTTTGTACACTGTCCATAGTCTTGAAAATGTAATTTCAACCTTCTTCACTATTAAATTGACTTCTACACTCATCGTTGCCAAAAATTGGAGCATTTCAAAGAAATTCGGACTGTTTTTAGTGCTTTAAGAATGAAAAATCCTAGAAGACTATTTATACTAGTAAAAGTCAAGTTTCAGACTCTCCAGTAATCAGAATAAAAAATGTTGGCACTAAATGCTACGATATTAGTCTTGAAAACTAATTTTTAGAAAAGAATCAGTCGTAAAATTTAATTTGGACTGTTTCTAGTGTTAAATTGAATTGTACACCAATTAAAGTTCTGAAAATAGACTTTTAGACTCTCTTTAGTATTACTAAAATAATTTCTATGTCATGTCTATTAGTATTTTTAGAAAAAAACTTGTTTAATGCGCAACAAACTGGATTTCCAGACTGTTTTTATTGCTTAAAATCCAGTGTCAGGTTTCATTCACAAAAAAATTAATTTTAAGACTATTCCTAGTAGTAAATAACAAGTTTGTAGACTATTCAGTACAAATTTGGATTCACAAGTTTGAGTGTTCAGTTTTACACTTAGCTTTACACAAATGTAGTCTAGAAAATTTAAAGCTAGTAAAAATTAGTCCAAAAATCCTGTTTTTTACTATTCACTTTATTGGACACTTTTCAGTGTATGGACAGACAGTGTTAATTGTCTCAGACTGAAAATACAGGCAGTTCAAAAGTTTAGTTTCAACTGTCAAAATTCTTGAAACATAATTCAAATTTGTACAGGGTGTTCAATTACAAAAAGTGGTGTTTTCCTGGGTGTGAAGCTTCCACTTGCTTGGGACACATTGTATAATTATGTTTATAAAGTGGACACACGACAGATGTGAAACGTCGCGTAATATACAGAGCGTCTTAGAAGACCTGTAAAAATACAACTCTTCAAAAATTTCAGTTTCAAGAATCGTGTTTTGTGTCATAATTCTGAGACAGTTCTGACAGGTCACAACAGTCTGACAGTTATAGCAAAAACTGAAATTTGGAGGGCTAAAACTAGACAATCTTCTATTTGTCAAAAGATAATTTGAACTATATTGCATAAGTACAACTCCATTTATCAGATTTCAAAATTTAGGTACGTCTCAATTGGATTCCTTGAACAAGTCACATCAAAACAGCATTTTAGGATCATCATTCAATTTCACGTACGCACAATAATGTGTGTTTTGCCCTGGGATACATACGGGCAGCTTTTTCCCACTTTCGCCTCGCAGAGCTAGGGGGAGGGCGGTACAAAAAAAGGGTTTTAAAAAATGTAATCCATTAGCGAAAGCTCATCCAAAAATTTAACGTTTGACAGTGACAAGTGGCCGGGGATCAAACTGAAACGTGCATTTCGAAGGGAAAAAATGGCCGCGTAGCGTTAAATTTATCTGGTATTTGGCTCGTCGTGTAACAAAACAATTTGGCCGTTTAGCCGTCATTTGTTTGCTGTACAAATTCGGTGTCTATTGTCTGTTAGTTTTAACGGTACCGCAACTCAACTTTACGAGAGGTTCCGTAAGCGAAAAATCCCTAATTCTGAAACTTTTCAATTTAGATTGACTTTATTTTCAGTTGTTGTTTAATTTATTGACTAAACACTAAAGAAAACGTTTACATCACAAAGTTTCACTCTCCTGGTTGATTTTTTATTTTTTTTAATAATTGAGGAAACTTGGTGAAATCAGTTGGATTGGATAGACCAAAACAAAGCATTATAAGTTAAATAAGATTATACAGGTTAAAATCCAATTATAATAACTCTGTAAATTACAACAATATCTAAAATTTAAAACTATAACATTTACAATGAAAGTTTGAACCGTCACGTGATATTAACATGATTTTGACAATATTTACTTTTGAAATAGAGTAAGCAATTTTAGCTAAAGGTTCCGTAAGCGAAAAATCCCTAATTCTGAAACTTTTCAATTTAGATTGACTTTATTTTCAGTTGTTGTTTAATTTATTGACTAAACACTAAAGAAAACGTTTACATCACAAAGTTTCACTCTCCTGGTTGATTTTTTATTTTTTTTAATAATTGAGGCAACTTGGTGAAATCAGTTGGATTGGATAGACCAAAACAAAGCATTATAAGTTAAATAAGATTATACAGGTTAAAATCCAATTATAATAACTCTGTAAATTACAACAATATCTAAAATTTAAAACTATAACATTTACAATGAAAGTTTGAACCGTCACGTGATATTAACATGATTTTGACAATATTTACTAAGCAATTTTAGCTAAACCAGCACTTTATTAATGAGTTAATTAAGTCCAGTAACATTGGAAACTGCCTTGAAAACGTGTAACATTTAAATTAAGCATTAAATCCACTTAAATTTGCCTTAAATATATCTCAAACTGAAGAATTTTAAAAAAATCTTCTGATTTTTAAATTTTCCTAGTATTAATTAATACTAGAGCAAAAAAATCCTAGCCAAACTAATATTTGCAAATCAATACTCGTAACATTGAAAAATCATAATAAAATGTCTAAAATTTAAAATTGAAATTTTTACAGTGAAAATTTAAGTTAAACAAGTTTTGTCATTTTATAGCTTCATTTTGACAGTTACCAGACAACAAACAGTCAAAAAAAATTCATGAAATGTGTCCACAATAGACAGTTACACGTCACAACTGTCAAAAAACAATTCATAAAACTATAAAAGGCATAATATTAATATGATTTACACTGATTGTACTTACTGCTTTTAAACAAATTTTGTCGTTTTATAGCTTTATGGAATGATATTTGACAGTTCATTGTGACAGATTGAAATTTGTCCACAAATAACAGTTAAACGTCGACTGTCAAAAAAAACTCATAAAACTATAAAATGCATAATAATATGATTTACATTGATTGTATTGCATTTAAACAAGTTTTGTAGTTTTATACTTTCATGTAGTGGTATTTGACAATTACCAGCATTGTGATGAAATTTGTCCACAATAGACAGTTACACGTCATAACCGCCAAAAAACCACTCATAAAACTATAAAATGCATAACAACATGATCACACCGATTGTATTGCTTTTAAACAAGTTTCGTCGTTTTATAGCTTCATGAAGAGGTATTTGACAATTATCACCGTTGTGACAGATCAAAATTTATCCAGAAAAAAAGCGTTACGTCATAACAGTCAAAAAATAACTCATGAAATTTGTCCATAATAGACAGTTACACGTCACAACTGTCAAAAAACAATTCATAAAACTATAAAAGGCATAATATTGCTTTTAAACAAATTTTGTCGTTTTATATGGAATGATATTTTCAATATGATTTACACTGATTGTACTCATGAAACTGCTGATTTAAACAAGTTTTGTCGTTTTATAGCTTTATGGAATGATATTTGACAATTACCAGCATTGTGACAGATTGAAATTTGTCCACAATAGACAGTTAAACGTCATAACTGTCAAAAAAAAACTCATAAAACTATAAAATGCATAATAATATGATTTACATTGATTGTATTGCTTTTAAACAAGTTTGTCGTTTTATACTTTCATGTAGAGGTATTTGACAAATTACAGATCAAAATTTATCCAGAAAAAAATCGTTCATAACAGAACTCATTTGTCCACAATAGACAGTTACACGTCACAACTGCCAAAAAACAATTCATGAAACTATAAAAGGCATAATAATATGATTTACATTGATTGTATTGCTTTTAGGCAAGTTTTGTCGTTTTATAGCTTTATAGAGTGGTATTTGACAGTTACCAGCATTGTGACAAATCAAAATTTATCCATAAAAGACAGTTACACGTGACAACTGTCAAAGAACAACTCATAAAACTATAAAATGCATAATAATATGACTTGCACTGATTGTATTGCTTTTAAACAAGTTTTGTAGTTTTATAGCTTTATGGAAAGGTATTTGACAGTTACCACCATTGTGACAGATCGAAATGTATCCATAAAAGACAGTTACACGTCATGACTGCCAAAAAAAAACTCATAAAACTATAATAATATGATTTACACTGATTGTATTGCTTTTAAATTTACTGAAAAAATCCAAACAAAATTAAAAATTGTTTTCAAAATCTGTAAATTACAAATAAAACATAAATTTCAGCAGAGCATTGGAAAAAAAATACTCACACTATTAGAAATTATTTCTAAAAAAAATGTCATATTTAAGAATTAGGAGTGATTTATGTGAGAAGCTAAACATTAACAAAAAAATCACTAAACAAACAAAATTTTCTAATATTAACAGTTAACATTGTTTATTAGAAATTTAAATTTATCTCTCTCTTTTTTCTTGTATTTTTTTTATTTTCAATGAAAATTCAAGCTAAGCATTAATGAAAAAGTCCAAGCAATACTAAAAACTGTGCTAAAAATATGTATTATAATTATTTTGCATATGTAATACAAATAAAAGTTAAGCAAAGCATTGAAAAAAATTATGTGTAAAGTGTGAAAGATTTTAAAAATTATCATCAAAATGTCTAAAATGTAAAATTGAACCATTTACAGCAAAAATTTAGGGTCAAAGTCAACACTGGTTGAGGGTGACATTGAAAATTATTTGGAAAATGTAAATTAAATTTTTTAAAATTGTTTTAAAGGTTACAAAATTTGGATTGGAAATTTCTAATGATTAGAATTGTAACATTTAAAATAAAACTTCCAACAAAATTTTCAAAATATGCATAACATTATAATTACTGCATTCAAAATATAACAAGTTACAATATTCGTACATTCAAATAGCCGAATATTGAGGAAAAGGTTTACACAATGAAAATGTCTAGATCCGAAAATTCACAAACTTTAAAAGAAAAATTTTGTGGTATATTATCAAAAATATTAATGTTGTATATACCAACAAAATATAATATAAAAAATGTTTGATAATTTTTATTATGTTGGTGTTGTATTGAATTTTAGGACCCTTAACTCACTAAGTTCAGCAACTAGAGACCAAGGAATTGCAATGTAAATTGTAACTTGTATCTGTGAATTAGCAAGATAGCATGAAATAGACTGTATTTTTATTAACCTCTTTTGTATGCTATGCTTTATTAAGGATTTCTGTATTCTAATTTAAATTGTGTATATGTTTATGGACACCCCGGTGGCAATTATCATGAAACGTCTAGCCAGCTTATAGATCGGCATTATAAAAGTTTTAAAAACCACACTCGCATGTCCGCCTTTCACCGGATTGTGGCAGCCGTTTTAATAACTTCAGAATCGAATATATCCGTAATCTGACGTGTCTTTCGTGGCTTCGTTTCATGGAAAGCATAATTGCGTTTTCCATTTAGACACGCATTGTTATGTTTTTCCAATCGATGCGGCCGGTTTTGAATTTTCGTTCGTGTCATGTGGCACGCCACGTTCTTTCCTCGTTTTTCCATTCAAACCGCCCACTTTCCAGAATAAAAATGCACCGAATTAATTATCCGGCATCCGGTTTTGTCTCCGCGACTTCATTATATTGTCGGAATAAATCTGAAAGTGTGTGCCAAAGTGGGAAACTGGGAAAAATCTTTGAGCACCTGTGTGAAGTGGCACAACGGTTTTCGCACCCTTCTGGCATGATGAATTATTTAATAAGAAAAATGATATCCGAAGTGTATTCTTCCATAAGTAAAGCAATTCTTATCCGCGATTCCCTTTTGTTCTGTCATAAAGAATGCATCAGAGAAAAATTACATCGCATTTTGGCTAAGTAAATAAACAAGGGAAAAACGCGAAAGAAAATGATACAAATATTTCTCCCTTGAAGGAAACTAAATTAATGTTACATATATGAGGCGTTCGCCCCACGACGAGTTTTACGCACACACTTTTTCCAGAAGCTCATTTTTTCCAGTTTTTTCTCTCTTTTCTGGTTTGATTTACTGCCAACGGCTCAGATTTGCCCTTTTGTTCTTGTTCGGCCAATTATGAACGGTTACAAAAGATTTTCCATCTCCTTTATTTCTTAAAACTACCCCTCTTTAATTAGAGCAATTGTGTTTGTTGAAGAGAGAAATTCTATACATTATCTAGGTTGTCTAGTGACACTAAAATTTAACACAATAGGAACAAAGAAAAATCAGTACCTTTTTTTGTTTTTTGTTAGGGAAACGACGAGACTATTTTGTTTTGATGCTCATTTATGAAACTTGACCTTAATTCTTCTAATTTCAGTAGTAGATCCCGGACTTTGGTATTTTTCAGTAAGCATTAATAACCCTTGATATGATGAAGATATAAGTTACAACATAAAAAAGTACCAAGCATAATTGTGCAAATCTAAAAAATACAGGTTATATTCTAACAGATATTATCAAAAAAAAGATTAAAACAAACGTCACTAAAAACGGCTTTAAATCCAGTCAAAATCTCTGTTTTAAACCAACTGTATGATTTGTAACTTCTTCAATGTGCAAATGGGTCAAATTTTGTAGTTTCACGAAAAATTACAAATTATGCAACACTGTATTTTGAGCCAATAGCAGTTTTGAAATTAACTAAATGACGTGTTTAGAAAAATCACTTATTTTTGAGGACAATTCTTTGTTTTTCAAAATTCATTAAAGTTTCAAAACTACGTTAGTGTATCAGCAAAATTTGCGAAAATTGAGTTCTCTCCATTTAAAGTCACGTGGTGTGTCCCTTACAATTTCTTCCAATTTTTCAAAGTTTAAACCACATTTTGACGGTTAAGTGACTATTGACAAGTGTCAACGCGATTTTACACTGTTGGAAGTTCAAAATTGCGTTATCTAAGTTACGTTAGGTCTCTTACAATTTTTACAGTCTAAATTTAATTTACCAAATTTTCAACGTTTAAACTACATTTTAAAAGTCACGTGACTGATTCTGACAAATGTTAACTAGCCTTTACAGTGTTGCAAGCTCAAAGTTGCATTATCAACGTCACGAAACGTGTATTTTACAATTTCTGTTTTTACAATGTCTAAATTTGATTTAGCAAATTTTTACAATTTAAACCTTTTTTTATGGTCACGTGACTCTTTTGACAGGTGTCTAGTGGCTTTTAAAATGTTGCAAGCTCAAAAATTTGATTATTAAAGTCACTCCACGTTTCTCTAACATTTTGAACTTTTAAAACTGTCATAATTTAATTTAACAAATTTTCTACGTTTAAACTATAGTTTAAAAGTCACGTGACTGATTATGACAAATGTTAACTAGCCTTTACAGTGTTGCAAGCTCAAAGTTGCATTATCAACGTCACGTGACGTGTATTTTACACTTTTAGTTTTTATAACAGTCTAAATTTGATTTAGCAAATTTTCACAGTTGAAATTAATTTTTATGGTCACGTGACTGTTTTGACAGGTGTCTAGTGGCTTTTAAAGTGTTGCAAGCTCAAAAATTTGATTATTAAAGTCACTTCACGTGTCTCTAACATTTTGAACTTTTAAAACTGTCATAATTTAATTTAACAAATTTTCAACGTTTAAACTACATTTTAAAAGTCACGTGACTGATTCTGACAAATGTTAACTAGCCTTTACAGTGTTGCAAGCTCAAAGTTGCATTATCAACGTCACGTGACGTGTATTTTACACTTTTAGTTTTTATAACTCTCTAAATTTTATTTAGCAAATTTTCACAGTTCAATTTAATTTTTATGGTCACGTGACTGTTCTGACAGGTGTCTAGTGGCTTTTAAAGTGTTGCAAGCTCAAAAATTTGATTATTAAAGTCACTTCACGTGTCTCTAACATTTTGAACTTTTAAAACTGTCATAATTTAATTTAACAAATTTTCAACGTTTAAACTACATTTTAAAAGTCACGTGACTGATTCTGACAAATGTTAACTAGCCTTTACAGTGTTGCATTATCAACGTCACGTGACGTGTATTTTCCACTTTTAGTTTTTATAACTGTCTAAATTTGATTTAGCAAATTTTCACAGTTGAAACTATTTTTTACGGTCACGTGACTGTTTTGACAGGTGTCTAGTGGCTTTTAAAGTGTTGCAAGCTCAAAAATTTGATTATTAAAGTCACTTCACGTGTCTCTAACATTTTGAACTTTTAAAACTGTCATAATTTAATTTAACAAATTTTCAACGTTTAAACTACAGTTTAAAAGTCACGTGACTGATTCTGACAAATGTTAACTAGCCTTTACAGTGTTGCAAGCTCAAAGTTGCATTATCAACGTCACGTGACGTGTATTTTCCACTTTAGTTTTTATAGTGTCTAAATTTGATTTAGCAAATTTTCACAGTTCTAAACTAATTTTTATGGTCACGTGACTGTTTTGACAGGTGTCTAGTGGCTTTTAAAGTGTTGCAAGCTCAAAAATTTGATTATTAAAGTCACTTCACGTGTCTCTAACATTTTGAACTTTTAAAACTGTCATAATTTATTTTAACAAATTTTCAACGTTTAAACTACATTTTAAAAGTCACGTGACTGATTCTGACAAATGTTAACTAGCCTTTACAGTGTTGCAAGCTCAAAGTTGCATTATCAACGTCACGTGACGTGTATTTTACACTTTTAGTTTTTAATAACTGTCTAAATTTGATTATTTGATTGATACATATTTTTCAGACTATAAAAAAGAGATTTTTCAATTGAGCAAATAAAATACAGGGTGTTTTATTTAAAATAATCAAAACATGTCTCAAAAATGTGACAAGTATGGCATATGTCAATTCTGAAATCAGATTTGGGCGATCCAGGAAAATTAATGCAACTTTCCTAATTTAAACTAAGCTGACATATCAAAACTAACGGAGTTGCTGCTATTTTTTGATTTTCTAAAAATCTAGACAGTTTGTTCTAGTTCTGTTGTATTTTTTTTGTATTTTGAGGAAAAACATGTCCAAACTTGTTACACAGTTTTTGTAACTTTTCTAAATCCGGATTCATTGCAAATGACAACTAAGTGAGAAGCAGCAATTTATACAGACAGCTACTGAAACAACAAATTCTGAAAATAATAACAAACCAACATTTCCTAAGTAAGAAAATAAATGTTCAGATTAATTATTTATAAAATACAAATTTAATTTCCAAATACCTGTTGAAGACAGCACTAAGAATGTCAATTTTAATGGAAAATGCACAGAACATCACTTAAACATTTAACCAACGCACCAGTACGTCTCTCGGGGCGTTTTAAAGGTTCGGTGGAAAATTAAATGTTCTATAAGTGTAGACTGGGGAAAACTTTATTTTTGGGACGAGCAGATGTTAAAACCAGTGACACTCTCCATCAAAGCCTCCTCCATTTTGGGAGGGGGCCGCAAAACTTTCAACCAAAAAGCAGGGTCATCCTCGAGGCGGTTCAATTAAACTTTCATCCCTTCCGGAAGTCTCATTCTTTTGCTGTTTCCTTCAGTTCAGTCAAAGACACTTTTTTCGTCGCTCGATCCTATTAGCGTGAATAATACATCGGATCGGCCATTTTGGACGCTTTTGTTAAGAGGTTACCGATAATCAGATTTAAGATTTGATAAGATGTTGAATAAAACTGCCGCTCCAACCAATAACAGCCGGATGATTTAGTATTGACTTATTCTAGTTTCAAAGGTTATACATAAACAAACCTAAAAATGTTATGTAAATTGAAAAAAATTAAAAAACTTTAAGACAACCAATTCTGAAAATTATTTTGTTGTCCCTTAAACAAAAACAATTAAAACCCGTCAAAATCATTAAAAAAGGCTTTCAAGAGAAGTTGGTTAATCTTAATCTACTTAAGGCAAAATATTGTAAATACTTCCTGATTAAGGTATTGGAGGATGAGGATGATGTAAAGCTACTGAGGATTACTTTGCGTTAACTTATAAAACTCCTAAATAAACAAATTTAAAAATAAGTTTAAATCAAAACTTGAAAAACACAAAATATGTAAAGCCTACTGGAGATAATTTTCCTTGACTTAAGGAACCAAATTGTACAAAAACTATTGAAAGAAGATATCTGAAAGATTCCTTTAACCTATGACAATGATTGTACTAGAATTTGAAACTGACCACAAAATCCAATATGTACTGAAGAATAAGTTTTACATGTTTCTTCCATAGTTCCTATAACCCATTCAAAAAGTTTTTAACAGTTTGTCGTTGTCCATGCCAAATTATACCATTTCCAGAAGACTTTATAGGAGAAATTTACATATTTTAAAGTTTCCTCCTAGTCCTTTTGATTCACTGCATAATATTTGAAATATCTTATTTGCAAAAATGGTCTTCATCAAGTTTACTAATCGTATAACAAGGTAAATTTACGACAAAGGTATTTCCACGTCCCATTTAGACGATTTCTACGACCCAAATTTATCTTCACCGTCCGCAGTGTTCCAATTCTTCTTCAGAAGATTTCAAAAGTTTAGTTCAATTTCCAAGTCGTAGTAAGATTATCCTAATAATGTTCCACTGTATTTGAGTCACCGCAAAGTCATCTTCAGCATGTTTTACATCTTGCGAATGTCCCAAATCTTTGAAAAAATAATTGAAATTTTGAAAACACTAGTTTACTGATACTATAAAATGGTAAACATATCACAAATGATAACCTAAATCACCTAAATTAGCAAAAGATGTTTTTGACTTAATTTTGATGTTTTTCAACTCTAAAAGAGTAGAATACGTATTTTTCGAAGGCAATAAAACATAAATTATTTTTTTGGGTTGTCTCTGGGAATCCATGTAACTATTTGAATTATTTTAAAATCCGTCACGGTTTTTACAAAGCTAGAAAGAAAAAAAGAGCAAAAATTCACCTAAAAATGAGAAAATCAATATTTTGGGAACCAAAAGAGCTAAGGAGTAGTTTTTGTTGTGAATTATTAAGGACAAACTTAAGATAGATATATCAAAAAAATCACAATCCTACTGAAAGGATAACCTCATTATTACCGGTCTGGAATGAAAAAATGTACAAAAAAATCAACTAAATAAGAACAAATCCATATCTGAGAAACCAAAGAAGTTAGAGAAATGGTTTTTGCTGCAAATTATTAAGGACAATCTCAGGATATGCAAAATCACAATCCTACTAGAAGCGCAACCTAATTCACAGTGCTGGAATGGAAAAAATTACAAAAAAATCAAATAAACAAGAAAACATCCCTATCTCACAAACCACAAAAGTTAGAGGTGTGAGTGATTTTTGCTGTGAATTATTATGGACAATTTCAGGATAGACATATCCAAAAATCACAATCCTATTTGAATGGAAAAATGTACAAAAAAAACAACTAAACAGAAAGAAATCCATATCTCAGAAACTAAAATAATTAGAGAAGTGGTTTTTGCTGTGAATGATTAAGAACACCTTCAGGAACGTAATATCAAAAAACAGTCCTACTTGGAGCATAACCTGGTATTCACAAGGCTGGACTGGAAAAATGTAGAAAATAATCAACTAAATAGGAAATAGTCCTTAGGCAAATAACCAAAAGAGTTAGAGGAGTGGTTTTCGCTGTGAATTGCTAAGGACATTTTAAGGAACGTCATAAAAATCACAGTGCTACTTAGAGCATAACCTGGTTTCCCAGGGCTGGAATGAAACAATGTAGAAAAAAATTAACTAAACCGGACAACTTTTGCTTTAAAGATATCTGGTATCACTGAAAACACTCGTCTTCAACCGTTCTTATTTACCAAATAAGCTAAAGTAGATAACCAATACAAATAAGCCAAGTAAGAACCCTTACAAATAAGTTTGATAGAGGAAGACAGAAAAAACTTTGTTCGTGACATGTGTCAACTTTGTCACACAGATACATAAAATTCATCATCATTTAAACTTCCTACTGAGTGATCAGATGACCAATTGTCTTTTCCATCTTTGTCGGTAAAATTGACTTGTAATGTTTCTCTTCTTATCATTGATTTCCTGTTGATAGCATATCAATTTTGATATGTTGGCAAAATCGTTTTTAGAATAGTTTTAGACATCTTATAGTTCCAAAGACTTTCTAACGCTTCAACAGATTTTAGATGTATTACTCCATTTCGAAAACTTCAGTCAATACCAGAAGGTCCACTGGATACATGTGTTTCGCAACAATATTGTACAAGATGGTGGAAAGTCATGTTTCCTGTGTACAGGCTTCAGGGCATTATGTTTCCTCTAACGCCCTTGGTAAATAAATAGCTATTATGTCCTTATACATATTACTTCAAGTCACTTGACATTTTTTTAATAAATCTCAAATACTTCTGTATGTCTTACTAAGTTTATTAGACATTGTTTTTAATGGATATTGTCGTTGATATTTTTGGTATCTGGGAGATAATAGAAGTTGTATTAGACTCTTTACATGGAACAAGGTAAAATACAGTATTAAACTGCTCTAATTAAAACCAAATTACAAATAGAGGAGTTTGAGCAAAAGCACTTTTTGTCCAGGAAGATATAAATTCTATCGTTTCCATCAAGATTTTTTGTGAAAATTAATTTGTTCTTCCATTTTCTCTCAGTTTCTAATTGTTTTACTAAGTAATGTCTTATTTGGTAGTTCATTTCGTCTCCCCTTCTGTAAACTCGTTTTCGCAGACTTACAGACCGACGTATTTTACAATTTCCCTCGGAAAATTCGAGTGAAAAGTGACGGACAGGCACACGACTTACGCTAATGTTTAGACGGGTTTTCCCGCCTGTTCTGCCAGTAAAATTGTATTTATGTTTAGTTGTTGGCACGTCCAATTTTCACCCCCCTTTCAATGCATTCTCCTCTATCTTTAGCAACGACACATTAATTGCCACGCGAAAACAGTCACGTAACTGAACATTTTTCCGCCGAGTGTATTTTCGATAAGGGCGTTGAAAATTATAATTCCATACGGATAACCTGGAGAACACAACAATAGAGCCTCTGAACGCGGTACAGTCATTAACCTGCCATTGTGTTGACCTGCTTCCAATCTGGTTCGGACTATGGGCTGCTTTAAAGTTGCATGAAATCCTTTAGAAATGGATCCCTTAGGATTCATGTCTGAATTGAGAGTTTTTGCCTTCATTGACAGTGGCGTGCAAGTGTTAAAAATGCAATCTAGTTGTTGCCAAACCTGTCTTACAATAACACAAGTTGTTAACGCCTTGTTAAAAATTGGTCTATGCCTATCTTCACTCTTTACTCGTCCTTGTTTGTATTTTGTGCTTCTTCTTTGAAATATAATTGTATGATGGGACTTAAATGATTAACAATTGCAGATGTGATTTGTTTTAAACACTAGGAGAGAGTCTGTGTCATCACACTTCTGATAACTTCCTTGAGATGTAAAGTTAGTAGGACTCTGTGAACTTTGGGAATTGCAATTTCTTCTCTTTGTATTCTTAAACATGGAGATGCTCCTTCATCATGGACTTAGGTTTCCTCCAGGTGCTACTGTTTTTTGTGTTGACCGGGCTGATCCAATTTTCCGTCACACATTTAACGTCGTTCCCCCATCTGCTGGTTGGTCTTCATCTGCTTTTTCTATCTTCTCTGATTCGTTTTCTTAATCCGATAATTCTTGGTTACCAAGTTATGTCATAGAAGAAGGGTTAAGACGTGAATAAAAGGATGTTAAGGAGAAGAGAGGAAATGAAGAACAAAACAAAGTCTGGTAAGCTTATGTGAGAAAGCTGTTTGATGACGAAAGATTTAACAAACCTACAAGTTATGAACCTCACGACATAGGTTCACTTATATCAAAAACAGGGTCACATATGCTATTAATCTTAGAAAGAATAATAAAGCAGTCGGCCGAGACAACGTACCTATCTACGTAATAAAACTCATCATTGATGATAATATTGAACACATTGTAGAACCTTTTATCAAAATATAAACTAGTGGAAGTCCACCTTTATCCCAGTACCTTAAAGCAACACTCCCAGTACAATTAGCAATGTCAGTCACCTGCTAAAACCCTTCCTCAGAGTGATCCATGCGAAAATTAGAACGAGATGTAAACTTGATTTTGATAGAACGCAGTTTGGTTTTAGACGTGGTTTTGAGACCAGAGAGGCCTTGTTCTGTCTCATTGTACTACTACAGAAGTGCAGAGATCAACGCAAGGACGTATTTGCCTGTATTGTTTGACTACGAAAAGGCGTTCAGAGAGATCTCCAAATCATAAGGAACCTGTACTGAGCAACAATATGGAGAGCAATCCGAGCAACAATGTGGAAATATGTCGGGGTGTACGAAAAGGCTGCATATATTGTCTCTTCTTTGATTCAATTTGTATTCGGATATTATTTTCAAGAAAGACTTCCTATAAACAACTTGAGATATGTAGATGATACGGTTATTATAGCGGAAAGCATAGAAGCAGAGCTCCAATAACTTTTAAACAGCGTAACGGACGCTAGCAGGGAAATGGGGCTAAACATAAATACAAAAAAAAACAAATTCATGGTAATCAGTCGTACACAACATGCAAACGCCCAACTAGAGCTGAATGGGGAACAGATAGAGTCAAAAACTTCTAATAAATAGACTCTCTATAACAGATAATCTAGATCCTGATGTAGAAGATGGCGTATTTAGGACCCCTGATGCTTGGAGAAAAATATTCCCTGCCCAGAACTATAATGAAAGGCAAGATACATGGTTGACGAGAAATGGGCAGAAATCAGATGTCCTGGCTGCGTAACATGACGGAGATGCATTTTCCCAAGTGGTTGCCAGCGTCTGATAACTGATGAGGTATTCTAAGAAGATGAAGGAGAAGAGTACATGACAAAAGATTATTGCTTCTAAAGCAAAATAGATTATCTTCGTCAATCCTATCATCAATAATTGTTTTCAGTCCACTGCTGGACAGCCATTGCTTCGGTCTTGATCATCCAGTTGTATTGGATGCGCTTGATGTCGTCCGACCATCTCGTTGGGAGACGTCCTCGGTTTTGATATGCCTCGTGTCCAGGTTTTCACTCCAGGATTTTTTTTGTCCCACTTCCATCTGGCAACATGGCCCGTTCAGTTCCGTTTCAGCGTTGCAATTTCCCTAATTATATGATTTGGAACTCTGTCTCTGAGGGATAAATTGAACATTGATCTCTCTGTCGCTTTCCTACTTGGTAAGAGTCAGTGTTTCGGATTCATATGTTAGAACTGGAAACACACACTGATCAGCCCTTCCTCTTCAGACACATGGGAAAGACATCTTTCAGTTTTCTCTAAGCTTCCCATGTCAGTCCTGTTCTCCTGTTTAATACTGTGGTCTGGTGGTCTCTTTTCTAAATACTAGATGCCTCATCGTCGATTTCATACAAAATAACTATCCAAATTTTCCATAAAAATTTACTGGGTAAATTAATGGGTAACCTAACAAGCTCCCCAATCATTAGATGGTCACAATAGTAGTACTTTTTGTTAATACCCTTTTTAAGTAAAAATATGACTAAATTAACAACAATAGTAAGGCCGTTAGCTACGCCAATGATGGTGTGTGTGCGTATATCCAGGGGAATAACATATTTGAGACACGTGAGTCGAAATGAAATTCCTTGACAAATGGTGGCTACCTGGCTCACATCGAAATCTAGTTGGGCTGCGGGGCAAGAAGAGGAAACCCCGCCGGGTTGATTGAAAAAGAATTGGTGAACGGTCGATTTTTCCAACTTTTTATTGTCGCTTTAGTCTTTGGGGAGCCGTTCCACAACGTCACCGTACTGTATAACGGAAAATTTACTGTCGAAATTTTGCAGACTAAGGGGGCTACAGTCGGATATCTATTAGGTAAAGAATGACCTTAAAATTTGCAATATCCATAAAATAACCCTTGTCAAATTGACACAGTTTATGGAGATTTACAACGATTTACGTAGTTTATATAGTTAGGTTGTTTTTTGATGCACTGATCATGCACTAGAATAAGACAATATATGCGAGAAACACCCTGTATTATATGTATAAACTCACTACTAAATCTATTAAATAAGGAAACTATAACCCACAAAAATTACTTTTAAGAAAATTCAAAACAAAAAACAGGTTTTGGAAAAAAAGCAAATTGTTGGCACAAAGCTGGATCTCGAACAATATGCTGATGCTTTGTTACTACTACCACACTACACACATTTCAACAATTTAAACGCTTTTTAAAATAATCCAAAATTCCTTTCTTTAACTGGAATTACATTAATAATTCTTAGTAGAATGTCCCCGCGCAATCAAATGCAAATAACTCGAATCCAGACAGAAAAAGTCGCTCGACCGCAAAATAGAAGCAAGATTGCATCTTTAAGATTTCGCATTCTAAAAGATTGTTGATTATCCTTAAAGGCGTCTCGACGGGAACGTTTGTATTAAAACAACCAGCCCGAGTGTTTTATGTTAATTTTATTGAATTAGTTTCTGCCTCGAGCGATTTAGAATTTGCGGTAGTTTTGGCTTAACAAGAGAAGTAATGAGAAATTCGCTTATTTAAATGCCGAAAACCGTTTATTTTGGGCTAAGCAAAATGAAACAGAATCTCGAACCCTGAAATCAGAAGAATTTGTTTTGTTATGAATCACGTGTAATTTTGTGAGGGACACCCTGTATTACTGTGAATTAATAAACATTTTGCCATTATACATTCTGCTTGTTGTTTGTTTGCAAATAACTTAAATAATCTTAACAAAAGTTCATAAAAATTTAAATGTCAATAACACATAAAGGATCCAGATTGTTTTATAGTTTTTCCTAAAATACTACAACTCAAACATAAGTCGTGGAAGCAAAAAGCTTTGTTTTAATAACAGTCTGACATATAAATTTGTCGAATTTCCGGTCGGTTTCTGCGAGGTAAACTCGAGCTAAGGCCCCGAAATGAACTTTAGGACGGGAAGGGCGGAGAAACGGCAAAGAAAAAGGAAAAATGCCGATTCCATTTCAACAATTATACCAGCCTGTTATTGGCATTGTTCGAACGCAGAAACAGATAAAGCCGATCCGGGGGACGAAAACAATCAAAGCTGGACAAAAGGATTCGATGTACCTAAAGACGGGGACTTTCCAAAACGGGATATTCGCCAGAGTTGACTTTCCGCATGATGGGATTTCAGTTTATTTTAGCGGGATATATCGAGTGTATGGCTCCGGATTCTCACTGATAATGTTCCTGACTGCTTCTTCGGATACAATTATATCCAAAATCTTTGTAGAACATGAAAGTTGACTTAAAAGTGTAATTTTACGTTTTTTGGTTAATTTTTAGTCAAAAAAAGTAAGTTAACTTAACTAGACAATTTCTATATTTACAAATGGATGGAAACTTTATTCAAAAACCCGAACACTTGCTTGATAGTGCTAATTCAAGTCAAATTCAAAGCTAGAAATATGAAAGTTGACTTAAAAGTGGAATTTTACGTTTTCTAGGCAATTTTTGTGGCCAAGAGTGTGGGAGACATATTCAAAAACCTGAAAATTGACTTGACGGTTCAATGCCAAGTTTTTCAGGTATAAATGTGAAAATCTAAGTCAAAAATAGCAAGTTAACTTAAAAGTAAAATTTTGGATTTTTTAGGCAATTTCTATACATATTTATAAATGTAGAAACATTATTTAAAAACCCGAAAGTTGACTTGATAGTGCAAATTCAAATTCAAGCTAGAAATATGCAAGTTAAAAGTGCAATTTTACGTGTTCTAATCAGTTTTTGTGACTAAAAGTGTGGTAGACATATTCAAAAACTGAAAATTGACTTGATGGTTCAATGGCAAGTTTTTCAGGCAATGTTCAACGTTTGAAATTCAATTTTGCAGGTTCCAGCAACTTTTTCAGTTATAAATCTGAAAATCTAAGTCGAAAATAGCAAGTTAACTTAAAAGTATAATTTTGGATTTTCTAGGCAATTTCTATATTTAGAAATGTGGAAACATCATTCAAAAACCCGAAAATTGACTTGATAGTGCAAATTCAAGTCAAATTCAAAGCTAGAAATATGAAAGTGCAATTTTACGTTTTCTAGTCAGTTTTTGTGGCTAAAAGTGTGGTAGACATATTCAAATACTGAAAATTGATTTGATGGTTCAATGGCAAGTTTTTCAGGCAATCTTCAACGTTTGAAATTCAATTTTGCAGGTTCCATCAACTTTTTAAGATATAAATGTGAAAATTTAAGTCAAAAATAGCAAGTTAACTTAAAAGTATAATTTTGGATTTTCTAGGCAATTTCTATATTTAGAAATGTGGAAACATTATTCAAAAATCTGAAAATTGACTTGATAGTGCAAATTCAAGTCAAATTCAAAGCTAGAAATATAAAAGTTGACTTAAAAGTGCAATTTTACGTTTTCTAGTCAGTTTTTGTGGCTAAAAGTGTGGTAGACATTTTCAAATATCTGAAAATTGACTTGATGGTTCAATGGCAAGTTTTTCAGGCAATTTTCAACGTTTGAAATTCAATTTTGCAGGTTCCAGCAACTTTTTCAGTTATAAATCTGAAAATCTAAGTCGAAAATAGCAAGTTAACTTAAAAGTAAAATTTTGAATTTTCTAGACAATTTCTATATTTAAAAATGTGGAAGCATTTTTCAAAAACCTGAAAATTGACTTGATAGTGCAAATTCAAGTCAAATTCAAAGCTAGAAATATAAAATTTGACTTAAAAGTGCAATTTTACGTTTTCTAGTCAGTTTTTGTGGCTAAAAGTGTGGTAGACATATTCAAAAATCTGAAAATTAACTTGATGGTTCAATGGCAAGTTTTTCAGGCAATCTTCAAAGTTTAAAAGTCAATTTCAAAGGTTTCAGCAACTTTTTAAGATATAAATGTGAAAACTTAAGTCAAAAATAGCAAGTTAACTTAAAAGTAAAATTTTGGATTTTCTTGGCAGTTTCTATATTTTGAAATGTGGACACATTATTCAAAAACCTGAAAATTGACTTGATAGTGCAAATTCAAGTCAAATTCAAAGCTAGAAATATAAAAGTTGACTTAAAAGTGCAATTTTACGTTTTCTAGTCAGTTTTTGTGGCTAAAAGTGTGGTAGACATATTCAAAAATCTGAAAATTGACTTGATGGTTCAATGGCAAGTTTTTCAGGCAATCTTCAACGTTTAAAATTCAATTTTGCAGGTTCCAGCAACTTTTTAAGGTATAAATGTGAAAATTTAAGTCAAAAATAGCAAGTTAACTTAAAAGTAAAATTTTGGATTTTCTTGGCAGTTTCTATATTTTGAAATGTGGACACATTATTCAAAAACCTGAAAATTGACTTGATAGTGCAAATTCAAGTCAAATTCAAAGCTAGAAATATGAAAGTTGACTTAAAAGTGCAATTTTACGTTTTCTAGTCAATTTTTGTGGCTAAAAGTGTGGGAGACATATTCAAAAACCTGAAAATTGACTTGATGGTTCAATGGCAAGTTTTTCAGGCAATCTTCAACGTTTGAAATTCAATTTTGCAGGTTTCAGCAACTTTTTAAGGTATAAATGTGAAAATCTAAGTCAAAAATAGCAAGTTAACTTAAAAGTAAAATTTTGGATTTTCTAGGCAATTTCTATATTTATAAATGTGGAAACATTATTCAAAAACCCGAAAATTGACTTGATAGTGCAAATTCAAGTCAAATTCAAAGCTAGAAATATGAAAGTTGACTTAAAAGTGCAATTTTACGTTTTCTAGTCAGTTTTTGTGGCTAAAAGTGTGGTAGACATATTCAAAAACTGAAAATTGACTTGATGGTTCAATGGCAAGTCTTTCAGGCAATCTTCAACGTTTAAAAGTCAATTTCAAAGGTTTCAGCAACTTTTTAAGGTATAAATAAAAATGTAACTCAAAAAACAAGAAAGTTGACTTTAAAGTGCTATTTAACGTTTTGTTTTATGGCTAAAAGTGTGGGAGACCTATTCAAAAATCTGAAAATTGACTGGATTGTTCAATGGCAAGTATTTTACGCAATATTCAACGTTTAAAATTCTATTTTAAAAGTTTCAGTACCTTTTTAAGATCTAAATGTGAAAATCTAAGTCAAAAAACAAGTAAAATAACTTAAAAGTATAATTCTGGATTTTCTAGACAATTTCTGTATTTAGAAATCTGGAAACATTATTAAGAAACCTGAAAATTGATTTGATAGTGCAAATTCAAAGCTAGAAATATGAAACTTGACTTAAAAGTGCAATTTTACGTGTATTTTCTATTCAATTTTTGTGGCTAAAAGGGTGAAAGACATATTCAGAAACTTTAAATTTACTTTATAGTTCAATGGCAAGATTTTGAGACAACAACGTTTAAAAGTCAATTTCAAAGCTTTCTGCAACATTTTAAGCTAGAAATGTGAAAATCTATGTCAATAAACATGAAGTTGACTTTAAAATGAAATTTTGCTTTTCTCAGTAAAATTTTGTGGCAACAAGTTTGGAAGCCGTTGTTAGAAAGCCAAAAATTAGCTTTAAACATTACCCAAAAATCTGAAAATTGACTAAATAGTTCATTTTTTCAAAGTCAAGTAAGTCAAAAAACATTTTTTAAGTCAAGTAAGTCAAAAAACATGACAGTTGACTATAAAAGACAATTAGACATACTTAGTCGATTTTTCTGGGTATAAATTTAAATAGTTATTTACCTAACAAGTGTGGAAAGTGGTACTTTTGCGCACGAGACTCCGCTTTGCGTCGTTAGGGCAAGCAGTTAAAGGGCGGAAAAGACGCTTTACACATGTGTTTGACAAAATTAATTAAAAGTGTAATTTTAATTGATTTAAAATCAAATATAGAGTTATTGTTTTTTATTATATTTTTGATTTTGTTTTTTGATGATGTATTTTTTTCTTTGCTTAAACATTTCATAAAAAGGTTAATGCAAATGGGTATTTTTGCTCTACACATATAAATTGCAGGTTTATTATACATTTATTGTAAATTAATCTTGCAGTGCGGAAAAGTACTCCTTCTCGCACTCAAATAAGTGCGAAAAATTAACTTTACCGCACCCTAGTATAAAAAAATATTCAAAATTTCAAAACCCTGAAAATATACTTGACAGTGCAAATGCAAGTCAATTACAAAACGTCATGCAGTGTTTTAAGCTAGAAATGTGAAAATCGAAGTGAAGAAACATGAAAGTTGAATTAAAAGTGCAATTTTACGTTTTCAGTTCAATTTTTGTGTTTAAAAATGTGGAAATAATATTAAGAAACCTGAAAATTAACTTTATAGTCCAAATGCAAGCTAAATTCAAAGCTAGAAATATGAAAGTTGACTTTATATGCAATAATTCAGAGATGTGAATTGTGTAGGAAAAGTTTTACGATTAAATTAATGATTGTTTTAAAAGTTAGTTTTTCATGATAAAGAAAAATGTGAATCATCTAGACTTCACAATGTTAAACTGGTGTAGTTTAGAGAGGATAAACTTTCAAAATAGCGAATGGTCTTAATGAGATAAAGTCCCCTTAAATTAATGGGACAAATAGATTTTCCACGTAACTTGGCAGGCTAAATGGGGCTTAAAGAGGGCCGCCATGTATATATCTTTAATTGTAACTCTCGAATTAAACAAGCGATTGAATAAGCGCCTGTCGGAATTTTCCGGTTGGATTCCTGCATTTTTGTCCAGCCGTGTCGGTTCTTGTAAGCGACTACTTGGGGGATTGATCCCTTTATTTTGTGGTTGCCGCCCGGGAGCAAAAATAGGAAATTACCCCGAAAAACGCCCAGTCAGACTTAAAAAGTCCGAAAATAGGATCGCGCACTGAAAGTTTCCAATTAAGCGGCAATCCTAAACTCTCTCCGTTCCGTTTACTTCCCAATGGAAGATTTCCATAATTGAATTCCACCGGAACGGTGTTATTTTTTGCTTGCGCGGACCCTTTAATCGCCTATCTTCCGAGAGCCAGAATTTTCTTAGCAAATATTAAAATTAAATTGGGTCTCTTCCGGAAAAATACGTCCCGATCAATTTTTACCTTGGGCTCTTCGAGGGCTTTAAATTAAACATGGCTCCGCTTGGTGGACAAAGACGGGCCCCCCAAAATTATCGAATATTCGCATATTTTGCCTCGGAGGTATTTGAATGTGTTTATAAAAAAAAAAGACCGGAAAGAATAACAGAGGGGCACCCCGAGGACTTGAGAGTTTCCTTTTTTCTTGTTGGGGCCCGCTTTTTAAAAGGGCACAAAAGAAAGTTGGCTTTGCAAAAATGTCACTTAATAACGTGCTTTTATATAATCCAGAAAAACATGGAAAACTGTCCAGTTTGGGTTTTTTTTATAAAAGAGGTACAAAGCACACAAACTTTTATTTTAATTCTGTTATAGCTGAAATGTGCAAATTTTTCGAAATTGTCCCTAAAAACTACTGCAAAGATTAAATGGAGAAAGTTTTGGAGAATTTAATGGACCGTTTTAACAACATAAAACTTTTGCTTCGTTCTTGCGTTATTTTCGAAAAACGAGTATTTTAAAAAAAAAATTGAAAAATTTACAAATTTGGTTTGGTTTCATTATTAATTAAGCAACTTTTTAAGGACTATCATCCTGTGTATTTCATTTTTAATTCCGACGTTTTTATTTCGAAATACCCTTATCAAATTCAGTTTAATATTGAAAAGTTGAGATTGGGTACATAGCTTTAAAATGAAATATATTACATGTTACAACAAAAAATACTTTTTATAATGTAAAAATACTTTTAAGTAAAATAGTGCTCAGTCAATGCCATTTTCTTTAAAACATCTAGAAAACAATTTAAAAAAATTGTTTTACAAATATTTATTTAAATGAAAAAAAAGTTTGATTATGGTTCGATGTCTTTGTTTATAAAGTTGAAATACTGCATAAAATAACAAATTATTATTTAGTGGGGTCTTCTTACTAGGAAATTTAGAGTTTTTTTCAATCCTCGAACTTAGCAGCTGCATGCTGAACATTTATGTTCTCTTGCAAAATTTCTGTAATTCTAACAATTTCCGAGCTATTCCACTTTTTCTTAAAAATGGCATCAAAATTTTTAAAATCCTGTATCTCCGTCATTTTTGGAGTTTCCGCGAACGTATAAAGCTTAAAATGTTCATTTTGCTGATTTCCACCTCATACTAACCCAATACAATTAAACAAATACAGGGTATTCAAAAAACAGAAATAAAAAGCGCTTGTCCAGTTCTAAGTGAGTGTAAACTCTGAACATTTTTGATAACCCGCAAAAGTTCCGTAACTTTAGCCGTTTTCGCGATATTCAACTTCTTTTTACTTTTTTTGTAAATTACGTAAAAATTTTTAAAATTTCGTATTTTCGCCATTTTTAAGGTTTCAACAAATATAAGAATCTCAAAATATTCGTCTTAAACCACTCTTTTACTTCGTGCTAACCGCTACACGATACAGGGTGTTCAAAAATCGTCCGTTGGATGCAGAAAGTCATTCTGAAGATTTTTAGTCATCCGGTAAATTTCCACAACTTTAGCAGTTTCCGCGATATTAGATTTTTATTTTTTTTTGAAAAGTACATACAAATTTTTGAAAGTCTCGTATCTCCGTTATTTTTGGGGTTTCAGCAGGTAAAAAAACTCAAAATGTTAAACATTTACAGGGTGTTCAAGGTCTAAACTGACTTACTAAACGCAACTTAATCCTAATTTGGTAAATTATTAATACTAAATAATAAAAACAAAAAAAAATAGTAATGTTAATTAAATAAATAATAATTGTCACTTCCATATCTCACAATGTTTTTTTTTTGGCAGCAAATGTTTGCCAAAGTGAAAGTCAACTTTGAAAGAAACTATTTTTTCTCTTTCTTAACATAAAAACAATAATGTTTTGTAACATATAATATACCATTTTAATACAAAAACGTTCCCTTTTTTTAACTTAATACCATGTACAAAATGGAGTCCATAAGAACAAAATCTCAAAACTGAAACGTCAATCTTGAAAACGAAATATACAGGAAGATAGTCCTTAGAAAGTTGCTCTAATAATGTTCAAGCCAAATTTGGACATTTTTCAAATTAGAGCTAACACAGCACTTTTTTCAAAATCCTACTTTTTGTTTTTTAAAAAAATCAAGAACGAAGCCAAAATTGAATGTGGCTAAACAGTGTTGGATTGTCCATTAAATTCTCTAAAACATTCCCCATTTAACTTTTGCAGTAACTATTACGAGAAGTGAGATAAAGAATCGATTCTTGGACACACTGTATATTATGGCCTAATCTTATTGGATTCAGAAAATATATTAAATGCCCAGATATTAATAATTTAACTTTATTACATATTAATATTTCGTTAGTTAATGAACATTATCATATTCACACTACTGAACAATTATTATAGCTTTTCTCATTTTATATTTTCCGCGGCTTTAAATTCAAATTTTCCTGTGTTACAGTACGTTTTATGTTTATTTTTTAAGACTAAACTTACTGTAGGCCAAATCTATAGTGGCTACCACCGGTCATTGTATTGTAACATTTTTTATAGCAGAAGTGCAAAAATGCAAAATTTTATGTCAAGTATACAATAATTTGGAAATTGTATGTTTAGTGTAATTAAGCCAAAAACCTTTGGTTGTATGGAAAAATTGGTCACATAGAAAATTACTGATAATAATTAAGCGTTAAATTTTAGGGCAATAGTGAAAAACGTTCCAAGATACTAACCTAAACCGTACATTCTTAGGTTAGGTTAGGTTAGAAACTAATTGAAAACAACTTTAAACATTTTTTTTGCTCGCGTTTCTTTTCCACTCTGTATATCAAGTACCATTTGACAAGATTGTTGCAATTTTTAGAGGTTTGTCCAATCTTGCAAAACTGTACAGGGTCATTATATTTTATACAAATAATCGTCTCGGTGCAATCTGAAAAGTTTTATTTTGTGAATTTTTGTGTTAGAATCCGACAAAGTCCAGGACTTTCAAGCAATCTGTCAAGTGACTTTATAAATCCTCTTATTCTCCCTTTTTTTCCGTGTTTATTTATTACTATATAAACCCTTGAGCCCTCCAATTTTTTCTAGACACACTCCCAACAAAATATGACATATTAAAGGTGCCGCAAAAGCCAAATAACACTATCTGTAACTACCCATTCAACTTCCCACTATGGGGAGACTTATCTTTACATTATCTTCGCATTTCCCCTGTAGGATAACAAGACCATAAAGATCCGTATCACGTGCCCGAAATGCAACTATGGCCCCCATTCAGAGATAATTTGGTAGGTTTTTCCGCTGGCAGACGTTCGGACTGTAAATGAACTGGCAAATGGACCTTTAAATCTTCCGCGTTTGAATGAATTAAGTAAACGTTTATTAAGGGTGGGGGCTGCAAAAACGCCTTCCGTTCCCCACTAAATTTAGAGTATCGAGGGATTATTATCCAGAGACAAGCCAGAGTGATATACGACTTCCAGATAAGGCTCCAACTTGCCAGCAGCGTCTCTCTCCGGTTTCCTGCTTCGCGGTTGTGATAGTTTTTGCTTTAGATTATGTTGGTTGTTAAGTCGGGATGATGAGAACTATTTGGGCGGTTTCGGGATATAAATTAGATGTATCTTTCTGGATACGACGTTCTTTTCTCCGAAAAATAGTAAAAATGGCATTAGAGATCTATAGCTTGGCTAGTATTCATTTTAAGCACATCCAAATGTTTTTGCAGCACCAGATTGGCGTCACCACGAAGTCTATTTCTTTCCATATTTATAATTCTTTTGTATTTCTCCTTGTTTTATTTATTCAGAAAGTTTAAAACAGATTATTGAGGTACCAATTCATAAAAAATGATTAATAATGTAATAAATTATAAACCAATCCAATCAGTATCCTAACTTCTTTGGCATAAATGTTTGAATCAATTCTCTGTGACAGTATTTATAAATTTGTTCATAGTACTTTGGCAGAACAGCAGCATGGTTTTGTACCAGAGAAATCTACAGCATCTAATCTGTGTGTCTTTAATGATTTTTGCTCTGACGCGATAGAAAATAAGAAGCAGCTGGATGTGATCTTCACAGATGTTGAAAAAGCTTTTGACAGAGTAAATCACCAACTACTACTTAGAAAACTTGTTTCAATTCGCTTTTTCAAGAATGTTGTTACATTCTATCAAAAAAAGCTTACTCAATGGTGATAATTGAGTAATACTCTGAGAAATATTTTGGAAATTCTAGAGTTTTGCAGAGAAGTAACATGGCTCCTCCCTGGTTTTTGATTTTTTTTAATGACTCACCAGGATGCATTGCAATCTCTTAGTGCTTCGTGTTTGCAGATGACGCCAAAATCCTTAAAATGGTCTCTTTGGAGGTAGATACTATTGTTATTCAGTAAGATCTATGATTCTATCTGATCATTAAAAGTCGAGAATTGTTTCTTTATGACTTTCACTGAAGAAAAAACAGTTATTCGATTAATGACAATGCACTGTCAAAAAGAGATCATTGTCGTGATCTGTGAGTAACTTTTGGGTCTGATTTTAGATATCCAGAATGCATAATAAAGATATTGTTAAAAGAGGATATAGGGTCCTAGGTTTCGTCATTAGGAACACTAAATATTTCTAGAATGTTGACTTTATAGTCAGGCTCTATAATAGTTTGTCAGAACTCACTTGGAGTATGTAGGTATCTGCAATATGGTGTTCCACAACCTCACACAAAGAACTTATCAAAACTCAATATATGCAGACGAAATTTGAATAAAACAACTAAAAAATTTCATAAACTTTGAAGATTTCTGAAATGCCTATCAGCCAAAAAGAAACAATTTACAAATATCCCACTTTCCCTTGGATACGTTTCTAGTTGTTATTGACTTCCAAAGTAAAAAAATGACTGGCCTGGCTGAAATTTCACTATCAGGTCAATTTTCAGAACATTTTTATTTTTATATCAATTGATATCCATCACAATCAAATTTCATATTCATCAAGTCAATTTTTATAAACTTTCACTTTTCTTATCATTTGTAAATTGACTTGCGTGGCTGAAATTTGACTATCGAATCAAATTTCGGATATTTCCATTTTTTGGTCAACTTTTCATGGAATTTAACTAGTCAATCAAATTTCATGCCCGTCGAGTCAATTTTCATAAATTTTTACTTTTCCCTTTATTTGTAAATTAGCATAGCTGGGAGTTGACTATCAGTTCAATTTTCAGAAACTTCCATTTTCAGGAAAGTTTTTATGAAAATTGACTAAAACATTAAAATTTCATATCTATCAAGTCAATTTTTATAAACTTTGACTTTTCATTTCACTTGTAAATGGCTTTCAAATTGAAAATTTAACTTGCATGGCTGAAATTAGACTATTAAGTAAATTTTCACAAATTTTCATTTTTAGGTCAACTTTTCATGGAATTTAACTAGTCAATCAAATTTCATGCCCGTCAAGTCAATTTTCATAAATTTTTACTTTTCCCTTTATTTGTAAATTGACTTCTAAAGTCAAAAATTAACAGGCATAGCAGAGAGTTGACTATCAGTTCAATTTTCAGAAGTTTCCATTTTCAGGTAAGTTTTTATGAAAATTGACTAACCATTCAAATTTCATATCTATCAAGTCAATTTTTATAAAGTTTGACTTTTCATTTCACTTGTAAAGTGGCTTCCAAATTGAAAATTTAACTTGCAAGGCTAAAATTTGACTATTAAGACAATTTTCACAGATTTTCATTTTTAGGTCAACTTTTCATGACAATTAACTTGACAATCAAACTTCACTTCCGTCAATTTGCGTAAAATTTTTACTTTTTTCTTCATTGGTAAATTGACTTCCAAAGTCAAAAATTAACTGGCGTAGCTGAGAGTTGACTATCAGTTCAATTTTCAGAAGTTTCAATTTTCAGGTAAGTTCATATGAAAATTGACTAAAACATTCAAATTTTATATCTATCGTCAGTTTTTATAAACTTTGACTTATCATTTCACTTGTAAAGTGGCTTCAATTTTCATTTTTAGGTAAATTTTTCAATCAAATATCATATCCATCAATTTTTATAAACTTTGACTTTTGTCTTCATTTGTAAAGTGACTTCCAAATTGAAAAATTGAATTGCGCGGCTGATATTTGACTATCATGCCAATTTGCGCAAATAAGAATTATTATTAGGTCAATTTATCATGAAAACTGACTAAACAATCAAATTTCATGTCTGTTTCTGTATCTTAATTAACTTTAGAAGTTCACATATGTATTTACGTATAATTGTTTGATATAACTTTAATTCCTATAGTTTTACAAACAGAAAAACAATACCAAAAACTTCTGCTTAAAAGATACTATTTTATTTAAATTCTCCACCGTAATTTATATTATTTTATCAAATTTTATTTTATAAAGATCCGGATTAGTCAGGTAACTACGATTTAAGCTTTCTCTCTAAGTCTCTTTCACTTCACACAACTTTTATCTTTACGTTTAAAACCTCCATTGTTGATCATTTCACTGATGGAATTAATTCAGAATTTCAGACAAAACTAAACTTTAAAAACTTTTCGTTTTAACTTTCAGGATTTGAGCAAAAAAAAAGAACAACTTCGTGTCTACGAAAAACTCCAGCTTATTAGACAGTTTTAACGAAGTGTCTTGAGAATTTTTTTGCCACTTTTTAGCCTTGAGCTTCAATACGATAACAGGAGAAGTTCTTTGTTCCAGATTTCTTCGGCTACTTACTCGGAAACTTAATAAAACTCCGAGATGCCGAAAACCTCTCACTTATTCATTAGCAATTATTATTGTTCGCGACTTTGGCACCGAAGACAAAAACCAAGCCTGGAAATGGGAGGGAGGAAGGTTTACTCTTTTGTTTTGCAGATGTTTTCCAGATTTTAAAGACCCGGTGTTGCCAGTAATTTAATGAATATTCAATTTCAATCTCTCTCTCTCTTTCTAAGAGGGTGTAATAATTATTGTTCTTTACAAAATCTTTGCTAGAGCAACGTTGTGGGGATGAAAAAACCAAAGGGCCAAGGAAGGCAATCCATCATTGGGAGAGACGGATACTAGACAAGATCTAATCCCCCTTTCGCTAATGATTTGCCCTAAGCACATCCTTAAGGGAAGCCCTTTTTCTGTTTTCCACTCTATAAAGTAAGACTTTTTCTCGTAATTTGGACTGATTAAATTCGAGCGGCCGCACTCGAAACAAAAAGTAATTTTTTAAGCTTGATAAATGGTCGTTGCCGTTTTCCTATCTCCTTCAAAAAGTTCAGCGAGTCGAACTCGCCAACCGCTCCGCGCTGAAACTTAAATACAAATATCCTTTTCTCTTATTAAATTTTTCGGATTCTTTTAATATAGAAAAGGGCAATGTGACAGTCGGCTTTAAAGGCCGGAGGGGATGTATAACGCAATTTTTAATTTGAATAAAACGAGGTTTCAAAGAATTCTCGACGCCGAAGACGGCACAGAAATGAGGGAGGACGTCGGCGCCCCCGGGCGAAATAAATTTCCCTTTGGATCCCTATTGAATTGTATAAAACAAAGGAATCGGCGTTATATTGTAAATGTCGCCGTTTTAATGATTATTGAAAATTTCATATCCGTTTTCACGTTTTAACATTCAAATTTCAGTAACGTGGTAGTAAAACACAACATATTAACTCTTAGTAAGATATTTGAGAGGATTATCTAAAATTTCATATATTCATATGTGTTTTTTGCCAAATAGATCAACAATTAACATGTGGCAGATGCTTAACGTGATAAACAGCAATTAGATGTCTTCTATACAGATTGTGCAAAAGCCTTTGATAAGGTCGATCACTGTGTACTGCTAGGTAAGCTTGAGGAGGCTGGGTTCTCTGGTGGAGTGCTGAGGCTCATGACTTCCTACCTGCTTGGTCGTGTGCAGACTGTTAAAGTCGGCTTCTCATTGTCCGATTATTATGTTGCAACTTCTGGGGTACCCCAGAGGAGTATTCTGGGGCCTTTACTTTTTTTGATTTTTATTAATGACCTACCGAAATGCCTGCAAGGCTCTACCGGTTTGTTATTTTCTGACGACTTTAAGATTTTTAGACAGATAGGCAAAGATGCTGATCGTAGTGACTTGGATGAGGTTGCTAGATGGTTTTATACCAATAATATGACACTGAATTTTAAAAAATGTTTTATTGTCACATATAGCAGGAAACGTATGTTGGTGACTGGAGATTACTATATACCAGGTTCTAGATTGGAGAGATGCAATGAAGTCAAGGATTTGGGAGTTAAATTTCAAAGTAATTTTGCTTTCAATAACCATCGTGACTATACAGGGTTTTTCAATGAAAAGTAGCCACCCTGTATATCTTCGAAAATAATTTCTCTGTTAAAAAATGCTAAGACACGTCAACAAAGATTGCAAGGGGGACATCTTTTTACGTAGGATTTGAATTTCTCATATCAGCCCCTTTGCCGCCATAGCCACCCCCACTAAGTTTTCAAATGGCACCATACCCTGTGTGGCACATCGTTGGAAAGGGTATTTCATAAGGAATTCATATTTTGGTCAAACTGCTGATAACACTACCGAATACCTGTTTTCCATTCGATGTTTTTGCCTCAGTCGGTCAACTTGTAAGTTCGTTTTGAAGGAACATTGTCAATATGGTTTACACGACTGCCGAAAGAATAGAAATTGTACGTTTTTATTTCAAACATAACGCTTTCAATGCAATCCATCCAGATAAATTAATTGGTCATCAGTATGTCTTAAAGTTGATGCAAAAATTCATGGAAACTGGTTCAGTGACAAACAAAAAACATCAACCTGAAAGACAAATTATTAATGAACCAATTGAAGTTGCTGTTTTGGGACACGTTGCAATGGATAATAATCAGTCTTTAAATCAAATTTCCCATGCATCGGGTGTTTCGACAAGCAGTGTATGGAGAATTTTAAAAAAACACAATTTTCATCCATACAAGGTAAAATTGGTTCAGGAATTAAACAAAGATGACTATGATAGAAGACTACAATTTTGTGAAATTATGTCTACTAATCTGACAAACAACGTGAACTTGTTGTACAATATTTGCTTCAGTGATGAGTGTATGTTTTTTTTGAATGGAGAAGTGAACAGGCATAACTGTAGGTATTGGTCAGACACGAATCCACATTGGTTTAGGGAAACCCATACCCAATATCCAGAAAAACTTAATGTTTGGGCAGGTATTTTAGGAGACCACATCGTTGGTCCCTTTTTTATTGACGGTAATTTGAATGGCGCTACTTATCTTGAGCTTCTTGACACCACTGTTGATCCGACCATAACAGAGCTACTAGAAAATGATGAAAATTTATTTGAAAATCAACTAATTTTCCAACAAGACGGTGCACCTCCACACTATTCACTTCCCGTTCGAGAATATCTGAACAATCGATTTCCTGGAAGATGGATTGGTAGACGTGGTCCCATGGAATGGCCTGCGAGATCACCCGACCTCACTCCGTTGGACTTTTTTCTATGGGGGCATTTAAAATCTAAAGTCTATGCAACACAGCCGGCCAATATTGCAGACCTTAGGCAGAGAATAATACATGAATGCCGACAACTGACACCGCAAGTCCTCACAAATGTTCGCGAACTCTTCCAAAGTCGCTTGTATTATTGTATGGAAGTTAACGGAGGTTATTTTGAGCCATTAATTAAATGATAACCGCTATTTGCTATTATTTCTGCAGTTAACAAAAAAATAAACACAAAACGTATTTTTTATTTTTTTTTGGTCTCAATTCAAAGCAAATGTACAAATAATTCCTTATGAAATACCTTTTCCAACGATGTGCCACACAGGGTATGGTGCCATTTGAAAACTTAGTGGGGGTGGCTATGGCGGCAAAGGGGCTGATGGCAGAAATTCAAATCCTACGTTAAAAGATGTCCCCCTTGCAAACTTTGTTGACGTGTCTTAGCATTTTTTAACAGAGAAATTATTTTGGAAGATATTCAGGGTGGCTACTTTTCATTGAAAAACCCTGTATAATAACCAAGGCGTTTAAAGTACTGGGTTTTGTCATACGTAATACTAAAGATTTCAACATCGATACAATTATCAAACTTTATACTTCACTGGTCAGGCCACATCTTGAATATGCCTCTAAATTTTGAAATTGAGAAGGTTCAGAAAAGGTTCTTGCGCTATTTATACGTAAGAGAAAATAATGTGTATCCTTTTAAAGTGTCGTACAATTCCATGCTTGTCAATTTTGACTTGACTGCTCTTGGTGCTAGGAGGAAAACTCAGGCTGTTCTCTTTATCTACCACATTGTAAATAACACTAAACATTCTGGCTGTGATCTGATTAATTATATAAACTTCAAAGTTCCTAAAGTTAATTTAAGAATTTTATCCCTTAGCCTTTTCTATGTTGATAATAGGTCTGTGGCTTCATCCCTTAGCAATATGACTTCACTGTGCAATGAGCTGATCTCTACTAATGTGATACCAGATATTCTATCCCGGATAGGACCGACTCAACTTCGTAATATAATTTAATTTAAATTAATGAATAAATGAGTATCATACGCTTAAAAGTTGTGAAATTGATACTCCCTCTAAGGAAACCAACTTGGAATCAACCGAGTAATAAAGTACGATACAGTTTACTAAAACTTAACCTAATAAATAGTTGAGTTGGTTTAAGAACTTTGCGTTACCCCGGGAAAATATTAAATTAATTTTATTTTTGTTTATTTTTTAAAGTCAAAATTTAAATCAATAGTTATTTGTATACCTAGGCCGTGAAATGGTATTTTTTCGGCTGAAAGAAAGTTTGGAGACAACAATCTTGAGGATGAAAAAATTATTAAATTATTAAAGGTAATAATGTTTTGGTGTTCATTAAAATTTAAATATCGTGCACTGCTTATTACTTGAAATTGAAAATAAATCCTTTGTAAATCGGACGATCAGTCGAAAATTGCAGAATTCGGACGATTTGGTGAACACCGGTCCTGTGCGACATACTATACACAATAGGCTGATTTAAGCAGGCAAAGCACTACGTAAGCGTTTTCATTATTGCTTATTGCAGTTGCAACGACAACACCGAATTTATCCTACTGAAATTGAGACATTTGTACAGCTTTGCAGGTTTAAATCCGCCCGTTTACTAGTTTTTACATAACATTTGTTTAAAATAATTATTTCTACAGTTAAAAGTAAATTTTGTAATCACTTTTGCGGTTGTAGGCGCCGTCAAATGTCAAATATCATTAATAGGTCAAATTGCTGTAAAATAAATGTCACTCATCTTTTAACTAACCTAACCTCACAAATGGTTGTTGTTATATGTGTGTGTAAATAGTAAATATTTTCATTTTGTTTATATGGTTTATAAATAAAGTTATTGTTGAATGTAGAAGTAAAACTAAACTAATAAAGGGTTTTATATTTATTGCAAAATTAAACCAGAAAATTGGAGAATTAGCAACTGTAAACTGGCTTAAGGTAAATGTAAGTTAACTAAACTTTTTCAGCTAAAGAACACCAGAATGGAAAAAATACATTTACCTGAATACACCAAAGCCTCTGAAGTCCTAGACTTGGAAAAATACTTCAGAGACTTCCAATCTGAATGTCGGGTGCAACAATACCCTAAAGACAGCACCCCTTTTGTCAATAGGCAAAAACTACTTGAAGATGATTTTGATGTCCCTCTAAGTATGGAGGATATTGAGGGTCTGGAGAAAGTTTGCTCGTAACGTATTTTAACCCCTAATTTCTTTCATTACAAACACTGCTTTTCCTAGAATATCTAAACTGGATGTACCCAGTGAGAATGTTAATTTACCTTTAGCAGCAATCCCCAAATATGGCACTCTTCCAGAAAAACACCCGGTAACCCCGGAGAGTTTGGGTTTACAGACAGTTCAACAGCTGCAAGAGATTAATCAAAAAAATTTGGAAATGGATAAAGATTTAAAGACCCGAATATTAAAACTAACTGTCAATGTAACTAAATCAGTCCAATACAACAATTAGAATCACTAAACTGGTATTACAGGACGAATTTGCTGAAAAGGATCTCAAACCTGGTGAAGCTTTTGTGTATACCTTGACAGTGTATAGGCCTTTAAGTACTGTAATAAACAGCCGCCCGCGAATCAGTAATGGCAATTTAAGGCCCCAATATGAAATTCTTGTTTTAAACTCTAACACTTTAATGGACCTGGCCAATGTAATTCAATGTGTTTCTGATGATTTTCTTACACAGGAAGTGGAGAGTATGCAAGAAGTTGAAACACTGGAGAACCCTAAAGTAGTTTTTAGCTAACAATTTTAAAATTTGTTCTTAAATGTTTTTTTTTAGGAAAAATACCCTTCAAGGTGTTTTTTTATTGAAAATGTTTTCTACAATGACATGTCCCATCCGAATGCCATTGATTATTCAGAGGTGGTGAGGAAATGGGGTATTGACAAGAATATTGGAGAATTTAAAAGTCAGTCTATGGAAAATGTAAGTCACTCCATTAAAATTATATTTTGTTTGCAAAACACTGATTTTATAGTTATTTTAAATTTTCTAGGATTTTAATTCCACATTTTTTTTAATAAATATTGTGTGTATTATTTTGTTATTTGCTAAAGCATTTCCCATTTGTCCAGCTCTAAATTGGTCATATGATATAAACTAATAATCCAAAATGTTTAGACATATTAAATTATTCCTATAAGACACATGCAACCTTCATAAGCTTATGAGATACAGTATACAAATGCGTTATTTTAGTATTTTTATCTTAAGAACAGGAAGTAGGTACACTGTTGCCACTTGCCCATAAAGTGTCATATTCTGTTTAGTGACCTCTGACTGTTATGTCACATCCATTATCTCATTTCATTAGACAGAAGATCAAATAAAAATTCCAAAAAGTGCCAGAGGCTTCTAAAAGTGTCTTAAACCTTCCCAGAGTTGTCTTAAATTGTTAGAGGCTTCTAGGAACATTTTAAATGTGCTAAAGATCTCTAAATGCTACTGAAAAGTTTCAGAGCCTTCTACATCTGTCTTAAATTGTCCCAGAACTATTTTAAATTTCCAGAAGCCTCTAGGACCATTTTGAAAGTTCCTTAGACCTCTAAATGCTATTGAAAACCTTCTAAAAATTGCCAGAGATCTCTACAAGTGCGAATCTGNAAGCATTCCCGATTCGAATATCNTCGNNAANNACGCANCCNGNTGNATGTNATNTACANGCNGTTACTACTTACGACGNACNATCANGNNGCTGGAANGNAATTNACGNATTANANTTCACCTGCATNTGTCGAANGGGCTNTAGNAATGCANCTGGTNTAANNGANTNCTGTGGTCGGNAANCTCGNNAAANATNCNCNNGACATTTNGGNNTGCAGGGCGGNNGCNCACNTNAGTGCANAGNGNACGTTACGCNNANGGCCCNNGGNAGCGNNNNCGCATGTNTACCNTCGNNGTTGGNTCGANNCCCACTGGNGACNNGCCGNCACNNNTGNTTNTATNANANTNTCANCGGGNNGTGTNNGTNCGTNNTTGTANTNNTNGAGGAGCTANANACNNGANCNAGCNGGGATAACNCGGCNCNGTGGNNGNAGGACATACCAANCTAATNATGGATNNNGNCNATATNNGCGNGNAGGCNNATGACCTNTTCTAAAAAGTGCCAGAGGTCTCTACAAGTGTCTTAAACCTTCCCAGGGTTGTTTTAAATTGCCAGAGGCTTCTAGGACTATTTTAAATGTGCCAAAGATTCCTAAATGCTACTGAGATCTTTCTGAAAAGTTCCAGAGCCCTCTACAACTGTTTTAAACTTTCCCAGAACTGCTTAAACTTGCCAAAGGCCTCTCGAAACATTTTGAAAGTTTCATAGACATCTAAATGCCATTGAGAACCTTCTAAAAATTGTCAGAGGGCTCTACAA
Source organism: Ips nitidus (assembly GCA_018691245.2). NCBI lineage: Eukaryota > Metazoa > Arthropoda > Insecta > Coleoptera > Curculionidae > Ips > Ips nitidus. The sequence continues at coordinate 8,459,357 of CM042788.1, forward strand.
GTTTCTTAAACCTTCCCAGAGTTGTTTTAAATTGTCAGAAGCCTCTAGAACCGTTTTGAATGTGCCAAAGACCTCTAAATGCTTCTAAAAACTTTCTGAAAAGTTTCAGACCCTCTACAACTGTCTTACAAAGCTTCCCAGAACGGTTTTAAATTGCCAGATGCCTCTAGAACCATTTTAGAAGGGCCAGGGCTCTCTAAATAATACTGCAAACCTTCTAGAAATTGCCAGGGGCTTCTCTAAGTGCCTTGAACCTTCTACGAATTGTTTTAAATTTTCAAAAGCTATAATTATCAAACCCATTATGACATAAAACAAACGTTTTAAAATTAGCCCACTATCAAATGCACTGGATTGAAACTGAAGAAATTTGCAGAACGTTTTCCTTTAGCCTGTATAAAAATGAATCTCTGGTTCTAATTCTACAAAAAACGGTTTTTTAAAACCTTTTTTACTCATTAAATTCGGCTGCCTAAAGTAAATTTCGGCTTGCAGGTAAAACTTGGATCATTAAAATTCCGCTTGGGATATGGCTACGTTTACATCCACCAAGGTAACTGTGAGCACTTAATTTGTTTCTCAGATGCCCGCCTGATAATGAATAGCGACACTTTGGCATCAGAACTGTGAGTTTTGTTACAAGAGTAGGTGTAGTTAATTCTTAAAACCTTTATGGCGTGATGACTTTATAACTTGTTTGCATTATTTAAAATTGTCCGAATTTACATTAAAATTGCAGTCACATCATAAAGGTTGCATGTTTCACATTTTAAAAAAATACTGATTTATTTTTATTTATACACATTTACTTGAAGTTCATTTTGTTTTTCTTTTAAATAGCAATTTTTTTGGGTAATAAAAATGACATCTAAATCAAATTGCCCACAATCTTAATTATAGATGTAAACTAAGTAATGCAATTTCCAGGTATCCTAAAATAGTGGTGAAGCAACAGATTACCAACTTTACTTGTTTTATGTGCAATTACAATCACAGCACTTGGTTTGTAGCAAATAGCGACCGATTGCCAGTTAGAAAAGCATTTTTTTGCGACAAATGCTGTGAATCTTACATGTTTTTGGATGGGAAAAAATTGGGGACTTTTCAGCTATATCCTTACCACCCTGGTAGGAGTGCAGAGGAAAATGACGAAGGCAATAAAGACTGACTTTTAAAGAACACTTTAGTTTATATACCTTTTGAGAAATAAGAAAAAAAAAACAATTTTATGTCCTTAACTGAATTTATTAAACTTAAAACAGTAAATAAATTTACCGCCTTCCTCCAACTCTGGGTGCGGCCTTTTGGATTACCTTAGCCACTTTTTGCTTAGGAGCAGCCTTAGCTTTGGCTGGTGCAGCAGCCTTTTTCGGTGGTGGCTTAGTGGACTTTCTTGCCTCTTTAGCAGCACTAAAAATTCAAAAATTTGTTCAAAAAATTCTACTAAATAATTTGTTTCTTTAAAAAATAATATAAATAAGAAAAGTGCTTATTTTATAAACAAATTTGATTATTTTTACCAAAAATTTCTGTTCTTCTAAAAATCACCCTTGTAAAGGCTCAAATAAAGTATTAATCAGTAATGAAACATCAAGCTAACAGTAGTGGCACTTTCTAAGTTACAGATTAAGTATAATTGTAGTGATTTTTAAAGACCTGACACACAAAGAACTGTAATGCCAGTGGTAAGAAACCACACTAATTTATGCAGTTTTTAAACTTTCAAATGACTTTACCATCATTTAATCGTACCTACTGCAATTTTTTCACATAAAAAAAAACTAAAAAACACTTACCGAATGGCTTGTTCTCTCTGCGCCTCCCTAACCTCAGGCCGCTGGTTTCTCTTAGCCAAAATGTCATTCAGAGAAGCTCCAACAATAGCCCTTTGGAACTTTTGGGTCCTGCGGGTACGTTTTTTGGCAGCCTCTTCTTCCTGGCCCTTCTTGTGCTTGCGCCTGTAAAGTACGGTCCACGTTACTTTACGGGGGTTTCTCCTCATCAAATGGGCCCTCTCGCATTTGGAGTTGAGGAAAGTGAAAGTCTACAACAACAAACAAAGCGCTATGTGAGCTTGGGCCTTGCTAAAACAACTGGAACTATTTTGTGAGGTTATGTTTTTTCAAATCAAAACAACGTTGTTTTTCACTCCATTTATGGGGTATTTTTGGATTTTAGCACATTTAGGAAGTGTTTAGAGGTGGTAGAGGGTTGAAAGTGGTAAAAAACGTACCTTTCCATCGACCTTTACCATGGTTTTGCCATGGCCAGGGTGGATTTTGTAGCCGCTGTAGGCGCAAAGTCCGATCCTAAAAATTAAAAAAATATGTTGTACAATAAACTTACGCGTGTTTTGTTAATATTTATACACAGTAAATCCTTTAAAATTCCGTGATGAACGGGATTTTTAAGGAATTTAGAAAACTTACTTCATCTTGTCAGAAAATAGAAAACAGAAGAAAAATGGTAGCGCAAGCGCTTACGTCAAAAACTTCCTACTATCACTAGTGTCAACGATTTCTGTCAAAAATGGAATGTAATCTGGGGAATGTTCTGTTAGCAGCATTGACATGATACATTCATTCAGTACCTAGATAGGGTACAAACAGTTCAGTAATAACAGAGCACAGACCAAATTTATTTATGAACATACTTGTATATTTACGTCTGGGTACTTTACTAATAAACCAAACTAAACAACCAAAATGAATTTCATCTCTTTTGACCTTATAAAACTCGGTTTATGCCTCCTGTATTTTAGTTATCCAACAGGACCGAATTTAAGGTAGTGGTATGTATAAGGCCCTAGACGGTACCTGCGGTGTGGCTCTTTATAAAATATACTTATAAAATAATTTTTTTGAATGTGTTGAAATGATTGAGATGGTTAATTGCCGAAAAATGTTGAAAAGAAGACTAACTGATAAAAGAGAAGTTCAGAAAGATGTGTTGAGTTGATTATTGAGCTTGCTAATTTTCAATTATACTTCAAGGGAAGACTACCTGATTACAGAAGAGCAGAAAAATTTGTTAAAAATGTTTGAGCTGGCTAATTGCTTAGAAACTTCAAAAGAAAGCTAACTGATACAACAAGAGCTTAAAAATGTGTTAAAATGAATGAGCTGACTAGTTGCTATATATAGTTCTAACAAGTGACTTTTGAGACGACAGACGTTTTGAACTTATACCAGAAGCCGCATTAAACGCTCCATGGAGCGAACAGAACGGATTTTACGAGAGTGTCAAAAGAAAATGGCAAACACGAGCGAATAACGTTCTTCGATTAAAGAAGAATGTTCGCTCTTGCTCGCTTTTTTGGTGAATCGCAGCTTAATAATTGTCTATAGTAACGAGCGAACAAGAATTTGCTGATTTGCGCTCAAAAATCTTGAAAAGCAAGGCTTTTGCATCAAAATAGTTATTTACCTAACAAGGGCGGAAAGTGGTAGTTAAAGGGCGGAAGAGACGCTTTCCGCATGTGTTAGTCTCTCTTCTTTCACAAAATTTTTCCTACGAGTATCAATTTTCATTAAACTGAAGGAAACTGTATAGTAAAATTACTAAAATGAACGCCTCTGTTTGCGAAGATGATTAAAAATGTATTCTTAATTGAGAAATCAAATAAACAGTTATGTTTTTTTGATTTAAATGTCCTTTTTTTTAAATAAATTGAGTGCGGTAAAGTTAGTTTTCCGCACTCATTTTTTCTTCGCTTGAACATCTCATAAAAAGGTTAGTGCACATGGGTATTTTCGCTCTACACATATAAACTTCAAAATTGCAGGTTTATAATACATTTATTGTGAATTGATCTTGCAATTCAGAAACTTAACTTTACCGCACTAGTGTGGAAAAGTACTACTTCCCGCAATCAAATGAGTGTGGAAAAGTGTATGAATTCTCTCTTATACTGTATAGGGTATCTCATATCAATGTCATTTTATTTGTCAAGACTATAGACTGACAAGCACGTTTTCTATATTAAATGGACTTTACCGTAGATAATGTACCCAAAACCGAGCTATCCCAACAACAATCAACCGATAAAGCACTTCACGACTTTAAAAATGTAATTCTAGAAGATCTGGAAGAAAACAGTAACCAGCTGCATCAAACTGAACTGCAAGAACGCTTAATTGTCCTCAATGCCTCACTGAAAACTTTAAGAGACTCCATAATAAAAGAGAAAGAACTGTGGAGAGAAGAGGTGAAACAAACCATCGATCTGGAGAAGAAAATGAGCGAAACCCTGACTAGTAGATTGCAAAGTGGTGATTATACCCAGCAATTTGAGATGCTCACTAACGCATTTTTGAAAAGCCAAACGAAAATACAGAATGAAATCAACAGTAGCGTATACAAAAGGCAGTTGCTGGAAGCAGAGAATATGTGTAACCTGGAGATGCTGAGGATCCGGAATAGTTTGGAGTGTCTGGCTCCGTTACGTGCTATGGTGGGAGAATGGAAATGTGAAGCTGGAGAAGTTGGAGGGAATGATAATAATGTAGTAAATTCCAGAAGTGATTCTCAGTAAATAGTAAAACATGAGAGTAAAAAACGTTGTTTGATGTTTGAGTATTGACTATTTTCTGATAAAAACTGTAATTTTTGACAATCTGTTATAGAAGTTAAATCATCATATCTTTCTTGAATGCAAAACAATCTTTGAGTCAGTTTTGGTTTGGGTGGATTGAAAAAAGTAAATATTTAATTGTAAAAGCCAGAAAACCTACATTTACTTTTATACAGCAATAAAAATAAATAATAAATCCTCTTATCTCTCTTGCAAATTGCAATTTAAAAACTGAAATTTTAAGAAAAATTATATTTATAGGAAGGAAAGTATTTTTTTAAGGTATTGATGATTGATCTGATTCATCAGCTTTAGCATATCTTAAATAAATTCATTGATCATTTTTATGTATCGCCAAACCGAGATCTGACAACAACGCAAACTTAGGCTGTGACCAGTTTCCGAGTACCAAAAAAGCAAAAACTAGGACAACGGCAGTACCGAGCACGTTCTAAACGTATAAACATAAAGCGCACAATCAAAAGCCGGATGGTTTGCGCTGTTCTATTTATATTATACACCAAATAGAAATAAATTAAACCTTCCTCTCGTTTATCTGATTATTGTTTGTTTCATAGGCAGAAACAGAATGAGGTTAGAATAGGTTTTGTCAGTGTATTTAGATAAAAGATTAAACAAAAATAAGCTGGTAAGTAGCTTAGTATTATGTGATTTTGGGAACTTTAATTGAATTTACTTTAGTGAAATCAGAGTAATTTTATTGTACCGGGTGGCCAACTATGAATGGAAGGGGTTCATAAAAAAGCCTAGTGTTGCCAAGTCAACTACTTGGTACAAATATTTAATGGCGGTAGAATAATCGGTCAAAAAACGGAAGAGCAAAAAATAAACAATTTATAAAATTTGTGTATATAAATTTAAAAATGGCGACAGACTGCGCGAATGACATGTGTCACTTTGGTCACGTGACCAACTGTCGTATGAACGTCAAATCCACAAAATTATAATCATCGATTTTAATTTAATAATGCCAGTTTTCTATATAAACCGTCATACTTCAAAAATACTGATTTTTTTTCATCAATTGCATTGTAAGTTTTGACATTAGTGACAGATATCACGTGATTTTAGAGGATAATTTAGCAAGACCGTCACGTAACTACTGTCATAAATCTCAGAAACACGTTTTATATTGAATAATACGACTAGAAGGAAACTTTTCGTAACCCTCACTTTTGCAGCTTTTGAGCACAGTTTGACAGTTTTGACATTAATGAGAGTTGTCACGTGACTTTAGGACACTATTTAGCTAGACGATCAAGTGACAATTGCCAATATAACTGTTCTATCTCAGAAATACGTCTCGTTTCGAAAACTGTGTTAAACAGTAATGCTTGCAAATTCTAGTCAAATTTTGACAATAGTGCCAGATATCACGTGGTTTTAAAGGATAATTTAGGTTGGCAGTCACGCGGCAACTGTCAAAATAACTGTCATATATCTCAGAAACACCTTTTATATTAAGTATTTCAAGAATACTTTTCTAAACCTTGATTTTTGCAACTTTTGAATACAGTATGACAGTTTTGAGGTTAGTGACAGTTGTCACGTGATTTTAGAATAATATTTAGCTAGACGGTTACGTGACAAATTGTCATAATAACTGTCATAAATTTCAGAAACACGTCTCGTTTCGAAAACTGTAAGACCAACTGTGCTAAAGTTTAATTCTTGCATTTTAGGGGATAATTTAGCTAAGCAGTCACGTGACCCACTTGAAGTAAAAAAAACGACTGTTTTAAGCGCATTTTTGGAAACCTCATTAAATTTCTTATTCAATAACCAAAAAAAAACAGTACAAAATTTAGTACAGTCAGGGAGAAAAGCGGTGTCAAAGTTTGAACTGTCAGAAACACAGTTTGAAAGTGCAGTCAAGGACAAAAAAATCGCTGGTAAAACCCTCTTGGAGTAAGAAAATGACTCTTTTAAGCACATTTTTTGAATCCTCATTAGATTTCCTATTCAATAACCTTAAAAAACAGTACAAAATTTAGTACAGTCAGGGAGAAAAGCGGTGTCAAAGTTTGTACAGCCAGAAACACAATTTAAAAGGGCAGTCAAGGACAAAATCGCTGGTAAAACCCACTTGGAGTAAGAAAATGACTCTTTCAAGCACATTTTTCGAATCCTCATTAGATTTCCTATTCAATAACCTGAAAAAACAGTACAAAATTTAGTACAGTCAGGGAGAAAAGCGGTGTCAAATTTATACAACCAGAAACCAGAAACACAGTTTAAAAGGGCAGTCAAGGACAAAATCGCTGCTAAAACCCACTTGAAGTAAGAAAATGACTGTTTCAAGCACATTTTTTGAATCCTCATTAGATTTCCTATTCAATAACCTGAAAAAACAGTACAAAATTTAGTACAGTCAGGGAGAAAAGCGGTGTCAAAGTTTGTACAGCCAGAAACACAATTTAAAAGGGCAGTCAAGGACAAAATCGCTGGTAAAACCCACTTGGAGTAAGAAAATGACTCTTTCAAGCACATTTTTCGAATCCTCATTAGATTTCCTATTCAATAACCTGAAAAAACAGTACAAAATTTAGTACAGTCAGGGAGAAAAGCGGTGTCAAAGTTTGTACAGCCAGAAACACAGTTTAAAAGGGCAGTCAAGGACAAAATCGCTGGTAAAACCCACTTGGAGTAAGAAAATGACTGTTTCAAGCACATTTTTTGAATCCTCATTAGATTTCCTATTCAATAACCTTAAAAAACAGTACAAAATTTAGTACAGTCAGGGAGAAAAGCGGTGTCAAAGTTTGTACAGCCAGAAACACAATTTAAAAGGGCAGTCAAAACCCACTTGGAGTAAGAAAATGACTGTTTCAAGCACATTTTTTGAATCCTCATTAGATTTCCTATTCAATAACCTAAAACAAATGTACAAAATTTAGTACAGTCAAGGATATTTTAAATAGATCTGTTTATCTTTGCCCTTTTAGTTTTTTTTTTGCCGCAAGTTGAATAGTTATGCTATGTTGGATAGTTTCCCAAATACAGTACTTCGCATTCTTAGTTGGCCACCCGGTACTTACATTTATTATGAAAACTGTAATAGACTAATTGTATTGTTAGTACTGCCTAGTACCACCACATTCACCACAACATCCAGAAAAGCGAATTCAAAAAAAAAATGTCCAATAAGCTGGTACAACCGTCCATCATCATTATTGGTGCAGGAGCAGCTGGTATATCAGCGGCCACCAAACTAATTTCCAATGGTCTCACTAATGTCACAATACTAGAAGCTGAGAACCGCATAGGTGGACGAGTGCACTCAGTGCCATTTGGTGGTACCACAGTGGATCTGGGTGCACAATGGGTAGAAAACCAAAATTTTCTAAGACAAAGCTAAAACAAAAAAACTAACGCAGATACATGGAGAAGAAGATAACGTAGTCTACGACATGGTAAAAAACACCGGGCTGGTAGCATACCCCCAAAGCGCCACCTACCATCATTTAAACTATCTGACCAGCACTGGGGAAAAACTGGACCACAACGTGACCAATCAGCTGGACGAAATAGCGTGGGAAGTTTTTGAGGATGCGGAATCCGCTGCAAAACATGGAGGATCACTGAAAGATTATTTTGAAAAAGAGTAATTAAAAAACAGTATAATTTCAAAGCAGATAAAACAAAAATGTTTGAAGGTATGACCGAAAAGTGGTGGAAAAACTGAGTCAATATCCATCAGTTGCCCATTTAGTTCGAGAATGGTACGAAAAATTCCATTTATGCTTGGATCCTGCTGATCGTTTTGAGGATATAGCAGCGGCCAGCTTATACCAATACAAAGAAGGAGATGGTGAGCGTTTGATCCATTGGAAAACATACGGGTATTCCCATATGTTTGAGATCATGATGGTGGGTGAGCTATGATTTACTTTAAAAAAATAAATTGGTAAAATACTGGTTAAGGGAGTGGAATATAGGAGTTTTATTTTAAATAAACCCTTTAGAAGGTTTGAAACTCCTATAAATATACTACTTCAACTAGTTCTTGAAAACTGATAATGAGACAATTAGTCAATAAAAACCATATTAAAAATGATATCAGAGATTTGACTTTCTTTCAACCATTATAATTCGCCCTGTATAAGTCAATTTTCACAAAATCTTTCTAAACTTTAATGTTATTGTACTTTCAGGTTAAAACTCCCAACTTAGTCAAAACCAATGTAAAGCTAAACCAAACTGTTGAACACATTTCATGGCAAAGACCAAAACCTCTAGTACGCTGCGCAGATGGTTCAACTTACGAAGCAGACCACGTGATAGTCACAGTCTCCATAGGAGTTTTGAAACACCTAAACAACTTATTCCAACCTAAACTACCGGACTACAAAATGAACTGCATTGAAAATATACCTTTCGGGTGTTGCCAAAAGATTATACTGAAATTTGCTAAAGCGTGGTGGCCTAGTGATGTGAAGGATTTCAGTTTTGTCTGGACTCCAGAAGATCGGAAGCGTTTCTTGGAAGAAATCCCTGAGGAATTTGGTCCACCCTTAAAAAATTGTTTAATCTCCAGGTCGTGGATTTTAGACATTTTTGGCTTCTACACCGTAGACAGCCATCCGGATATTCTTCTAGGCTGGTTGGTGGGTCCGTTGAACAAAGAAGTGGAATTGTTACCGGACGAAGTTGTCACTGAAGCTTCAATGTACTTGTTGAAACGATTTGCAGGAAGTTACTCTGAAATCCCTTATCCTGTGGAAATGTTGAGGTTTGTTATTGCCTCTGCAATTTTAAGTGGTTTTGGTAAGAAACATGTTTTAGGACTACTTGGGGGACTAATCCCAACTTTTTGGGGACTTACTCTTATGTCGGCATGGAGACTGAAAGGGCGAAAGTTAAAAAGGAGGACCTAGTCAAGCCTTTGTCTTATGAAGGAAAGGATGTGATTCAGTTTGCTGGAGAAGCCACTCATGATAAGTTTTTTGCTACGGTGCACGGAGCAGTTGAGAGTGGATACAGAGAAGCTGATAGGTTGATTCAAATGTATGGGTAAGGAACTAAGAACAAACACGCAATGCAGGAGTAAAATGTCTGACGATTAGTTTTTAAGTAATATATATTTTTTGTGTTGTTTTCAATAGTTTTCTTTAACTTTTATGTAGTTTTGTTTCGTTGTTATGCCTCTGTGAATGTCACCAACTAATGTTTTGACGTTTTTACCTTATTTCACAAATATACAATGGACAACATGTCATTCTAGAAATAGGATAGATCCAAAAATATTGTACACAGACTAGTTACACAGTTACATTCATATACACTTTATCCATAAAGTTAAAAATCAGGGAATGTCCACATGTGCAGCATTTGCGTAAATCAATCTGTTTGGTAGTTTGTAATTGGTCAAGAAAGAGCAGCAAGCTAAAAGCTGTTTTTTTTTACCAATAACGACAGATAACCCACTTTGCGACGATCTAGATTATCTAGAACTTCTACGAGACTTTTAGCACTTTCTAAAACATCCTGAGACGGTCTCTAGAGTCTTTTGAAACGTTCCAAAACCTTCCAGATTACTGTAGAAGTTTTTGAAGCTTGCCATAACGTTCTAGAGCCCTCTGAGACGTTCTAGAACTTCTTAGACCTTTTAGCACCTTCTATAACACCCTGGAACAGTCTGCAGCCTTTGTCAACTTTCCAGATATGTAGGTACAGCAGTTTCTAGAACTTACAGAGCAAGCTGAAAGCGGCGTTTCCCATCAACCACAAACCACCCACTGTGCTGAGAGTTGCTCAAAGTTATCACGGTAAATTTTTCCAAACAAGACTAGAGCCTTGTACCACCTTCCAGAGCTTTCTAAATCTAGCTAGAACGTTCTACAGCTTTCTACAACGTTCTAAAACCTTCCAGATTTTTTTAGAAATTTTTGGAACTTGCCATAGAGCCCTGTAAAACGTTCTAAAAAGTTCTTAGAGACAGTTAGCACCTTCTAAAACAACCTGGAACAGTCTAGAGACTTTTGCAACGTTCCATAACCTTCCAGATATGTACAGAAGTTTCTAGAATTTGCCATTTGCTTGAGCAAGCTGAAAGCGGCTTTTCCCATCAACCACAAACCACCCACTTTGCTGAGAGTTGCACAAAGTTATCACGGTAAATTTTTCCAAACAAGACTAGAGCCTTGTACCACCTTCCAGAGCTTTCTAAAACTAGCTAGAACGTTCTACAACGTTCTAAAACCTTCCAGATTTTTTTAGAAATTTTTGGAACTTGCCATAGAGCCCTGTAAAACGTTCTAAAAAGTTCTTAGAGACTGTTAGCACCTTCTAAAACAACCTGGAACAGTCTAGAGACTTTTGCAACGTTCCATAACCTTCCAGATATGTACAGAAGTTTCTAGAATTTGCCATTTGCTTGAGCAAGCTGAAAGCGGCTTTTCCCATCAACCACAAACCACCCACTTTGCTGAGAGTTGCACAAAGTTATCACAGTAAATTTTTCCAAACAAGACTAGAGCCTTGTACCACCTTCCAGAGCTTTCTAAAACTAGCTAGAACGTTCTACAACGTTCTAAAACCTTCCAGATTTTTTTAGAAATTTTTGGAACTTGCCATAGAGCCTGTAAAACGTTCTAAAAAGTTCTTAGAGACTGTTAGCACCTTCTAAAACAACCTGGAACAGTCTAGAGACTTTTGCAACGTTCCATAACCTTCCAGATATGTACAGAAGTTTGTAGAACTTGCCACTTGCTTAAACAAGCTGAAACCTACTTTTTTGATGAATCACAACTTATGACTGTGCTGAGATTTACGCAAATGTGGACCAATATCAACGAGAAAAGTATGGAAAATGTAACAAAAACCTGCTACTTTTAGTCACAATTTGATAAACCCTTCTCTCGAGGATTCTTTTGCCTGCTTTCATAAATTAGGGCTCCGGACACGTCAATTTTCTATTCTATTATGGTAAATTAATGTATGTTTTGTATGTATACAGAGTGACTGAAAATCCCAGCCAATTTTTCTCAAACAGGACCTGTAGCGAAATTTTTGAAATCTCGATTTGATGTCCGACTATCAAAATTTCGACCAACAGAATTTTTGACGATTTTGAAACGAAATTATCAGAAAGAATACCATTAACGTTTTGATCGAAAACGGTTGAGAGTAAAATTGACGATATTTTATTCTGTTCGTAGAAAACAGAACTCAAAAGTCTCTTACTGAACTTCTTTAACATAGATTCATTATTATCCCAAATAACTTGTGTGAATCTGTTATTCTATTTTAGCTTATTCACTCTTTGTTTTTTTACATTAGGAGCAGAGAATACCACAAAGTCATCATTATCGGAGCAGGAATGGCCGGTCTGGGGGCAGCTACCAAACTTCTCGAAAACAGAATTAAAGACTTCGTCATTCTTGAAGCGCAATCCCAACCAGGAGGCCGAATCAAAACCATCTTCGTGGACGGAAAACCTCTAGACCTGGGGGCTCAGTGGATGCACGGCAAAGACAATCCTCTTTACCATTTAGCAAAGCAGCACAATTTACTTTCTGGTAGCAATTTGTGCTCTTAACTTTCACCTTCTGACACAATAAATTTTAGAAGAAGTGTCCGAAGAAGGGGTAGGACAATACTTGCGAAGCAATGGGGACGTAGTGGACTCATCGACAGTGCAATTAGTCTCCTTCAAGTTTGGACAGATCTTGGAACGATGCTCTAAGTTAACTGAAGCAGAAGAACAAACTTTAAATTTATTGGCTTACCTTAAAGAGCACTTTAACCATTTTCTGGATGAACAAGCGTTGAATAGCGAACAAGAAGAAATTTACCGTGAATTGTTTGACTGGAATGTGCGATTTCAAGTTGTAGACAATTCTTGCATGGACTTATCCAGGTTGAGTACAAAACGTTGGGGCGATTATGTCTGTGAAGATGATGAGGCACACTCAAACCTCAAATTCGGGTATCAATCCTTAGTTGATGCTATAGTGGAAAGTTTTCCCAGACAATGCAGTATTCGTTGTGATAATGAAGTTGTTCAGATTGGAGCTGATTTACAGAGTGGAGTAGTTTTGGAAACCAAAAATGGAGACTTGCTAACGTGTGATCATTTAATTTTGACACCCTCTTTAGGGGTTTTGAAAACATCAGACTTTCTGAAAAAGGTTCTTCCTGAGAAAATGTTAACTAATGTTGAGAATATGGGATTTGCTGGTATATGCAAGATTTTTCTGTTCTACGACCAAAAGTGGTGGGGAGACGCAAAAGGTGATAACACAGAGGGTAAACACTATTATATTCCTCTGGTTTGTTCGGTTATATTGCAGGTTTTCAGCTATTATGGGGCCACGGTTTTCACTTCCAATATGATGCCAAATGGTTAATGCACATTACAGGGTTCGACCAAGTTTTCAATCATGAAAACGCGCTTATGACATGGGTAGGTGGATGCTCAGTCGAAGAAGTGGAGCATCTCGATCCTGAACTGATTGGCACACAGTGTACCCAACTGCTACAACACTTTCTCAAAAAACACTTGCCCTTACCTAAGAAAGTTATCAGGTATTAATCTACCGAATCATATAAACAACAATATAAACGAAAAATTTAGGACTCGGTGGCAGACAAATCCTTTCATCCAAGGCAGTTATTGTCATATCACCCCCGAGTGTGACGCCCCTGATTCTGGAATAGCAGTCCTTAAAGAACCTGTGCTTATACAGGGTGTGCCAAGGGTGGTTTTGGCGGGTGAGGCTGTGCATCAGACTCATTACTCTACAACTCATGGAGCTTTTGAGTCTGGGTTAGATCAGGCCCAGATTATATGTGATTTCGTTAATAGTAAATCAAATAATTAAAAATGTTTTTATATTTACTTTATATTGAATTTGTTAAATACATAGGTACAGTAAAATGTTGAATTTTATACTCTAACTAATTTAATTAATCAGTCACTTAGACATATTCAGCCGGTTTAGGTCTTCAAGTTCTTGTATTATAGAGGTAAGTGGTGTACAGGTTGTCTAAATGATAAAGGGGTCAAAAAATCGCTAAAAAACAATTTCAGTTTCGAGAAATGTCCATAAGAAGGCGTTATAACTAACTAACAATTTTAATTCAGAAAAAGTGGATATTTCCAAAACTTCTAATATAATGACACTCTCTAAGACGTCAATGTTGAACCATCCTCGCAGATTCCGCAGCCAAGATATTCTTCTTCTTCCAATGGATCTTTTGCCCGCAACTTCCCTTAGATTATCAAGTGGAGTATCTCGTGGAGCTCCTTTAATACCTGTAACTCTTTATTCATCCTGGCAAGCACTTCTTCTTTGGTGGTCTGCTCCACCCACGATATTCTGACCTGTAAACTGTATAAATAATCTTGCACCTCTAATATACAGGGTGGTCCAGTTTTAAGTGTCAATAATTCACCATTTGATAGCCAATCAAAAAATAAGTTGACTTGCATTATGTCATTTTTCTGAAAAAGGTTTCCTAAGGAAGATAAAGTCCTCCAAATTTCAATTTAAAAAATCGTTTTATAGTTTAAAACTGAACATCCAAGACTTGTGAAAGTCCAAATTTGTACTGAATAGTCTAAAAACTTTTTTACTACTAGGAATGGTATTATGATTCGCTTTCTGTCTTATGATTCATCCTGGTTGAGTGTCTGAAACTGGCATTCAAGAACTAAAAAAAGTCCGGAAATCAAGACAAAGATTGTATTGTGCATGAAACTCATTTTTTACTACTAAAAATAGTATAAAAGTTGACTTTTAATGCTAGAACGGACCTTACTAGGACTAAAGAGAGTCCAAAAGTATATTTTCAAGACTTTAATTGGTGTAAAACTCAATTTTCTTCAACTTTCAACGAGTCAAGAAGTAAATTAAATTTTCGGACTATTTTATTTCTAAAAATTAGTTCTCAAGACTATTATTGTAGCATTTGGTACCAAAATTTTTTACTTTTATTACTGAAGAAACTTGACTTTTTGAAATAGCCTTAAACTCGATTTTTCAGTCTTAAAAAGCACTAAAAACAGTCTGAATTTCTTAGAGATGCTACAATTTATTGCACCTATGAGTGTAGAAGTCAATTTAATAGTGAAGAAGCTTGAAATAACATTTTCAAGACTATGGTCAGTGGACAAACTGGCTTTTAGGCCTGATAAGTCAAAAACTTTGTAAAGATAGTCTTGAAACTCGATTTGAGGCACTGAAAACAGCCTTAAAACACTAAAAACAGTCTAGTTTATTAAGAAATACCCGAATTTTTAGCACTGAGGTGTCTAGAAGTCGATTTAATAGTGACAAAGCTTGGAATGCCATTTTAAGTCTATGAAGAATGTAAAAATTGTTTTTTAAGTTTGCTATGTCAATAACTTGGTAAAGATAGTCTTGAAACTCAATTTTCCAAAAATAGTCCAGAATTCGAAGAAAATGAAAAGCAAAGTAAAAAGCACGAAAAGTTCGTTTTCAAGACAATTTTCATGAATCTAATGTCAATGTCCTGCATCTAAGACTATTTTCAAGACTAAAATATTGAAATTTGTCTTCAAATTATGAAAACTTACTTCAAATGCAAATTTTAAGCTTCTGATGTCACTTTTCATTAGTTCAGTTACATTTTGGGGTTCAAGTCAATTTTTAAGGTTTAAATGTATGAATTTGTAGAAACAAATTCTTGAAAAAGTAGTTTTTATGTCTACAAGTCAATTTTTAGTATTAAAGTCTCTCGATTTGCATGAAAACTGGTTACAAACACAATTTTTAAGCTTCTGAAATGTTTATCTTTTCTAATTCAATTTTCAAAACTAAAGTCTTTCAGTTTGTCTGGAAACTATGAAAACTGGCTACAATAATATTTTTTAAACTTCTTAAGTAAATTTTCCGTTTCCAAGACAATTTTTAAGTTGGGTTGGGTTAGTTTTGGGTCTTTGACCGTAATAACGTGTAATAAAGTGCTTGTTCCAAATTTGATCAATATTGCTCCAACGGTCTGACAGTTATGACAAAAAACCGATTTTTTAAACAGAAATTTGAAGGGCTGCATTTTCCTTAGGAAGCACTTTTCAGGAAAATGACATAATGAATGTCAACTTATTTTTTAATTGGCTATGGATTGGTGAATTATTGACATTTAAAACTGGACCACCCTGTATATCTCCATAAGATTTCAAAAGGGTTGTGCTGACTATACAAAACAAAACTTTAAAGTATAAAACACATTTTGTAAAAAACTGAAGTTACATTTCTGAGTAAACATTCACCAACTGGTCTGCACGCAGGCCAGACCTTGTGCCGTCTGACTTTTCTTGCAGACGCTCTCGCTTAATTACAATTTGGTTTGAATTTCGCGCTGCCAAAGAAGTACCGTTAAGTTCTTCGCGGCTAGTTGCACAAACTGAAATCGCCGTGTTTACATTGGACTTTCTAAAACCTGTTCGCCGACGTCGGTACTCGCTGACTTTGGTTCTCTCTGGGTAGTACTGTTCTTCGTCGCGACTATGGCCGATCGCGCGTCATCATCCGAATTCGAACCGTAAAAAAACGGACTTTTTTTTGGGGTGTGTGTGTTTTTGTGCTGGTTCTGGTGAGTCATCGAGGTGATGAGCCTCTTCGAGGAGTTAATATGAACCCAGTGCCTTTTACCAGAGGATTAATCACTTAAATCATGCATCGGATATCATGGATCGGACTACTTTCTTTAGCATGTTTCGTTGCACAAGGTGAGTCAATTTCTTTTAATTCATAGATCCAAAAAATTTCTGCATATTGATAAAACTGATTTTAAACCACAACCTAATATGGTAGCGTTTGTAGAAATTCATAATAATATGTCAGCTTAATTAACAGAAGTAATGATTGATGACCACCTAAATCAAAACACCACACCAAAATTATTGGACAAAATCAACGTAAAAAATATGACCGTGAATTTAACCGAGTGAAATGAGGAAACCTAAAAAATACCAAACCGCCAATCAGATGTTTTACTATTGAATACACAAAGCGGAATTAATCAATAAAAAAAACTCTCCAATAAGCACCAAGAATATTAATTAACCAACCGCATTCAACATTTTTTGGGACTACTCGCAGTGTATTTGATTGGCTTAATGGAATTCCCTGGTGAAAGTGAAGATTCGCGTTATGAAAGGAGTCTTGACATTTAAATGGTTGAGCTTTTACGTCGTTTTTGCGACGTCATGTGCGCCTATTAAAACTAAGAAAAAAACCGTGAGATAGTACAACAAATTGCATGGTCAATTAGGGTGTAATTAAACGTGGCAGTAGTTGGCTGGTAATTTACTCGGAGAAATTACAAAAATTTCAGTTGAGAAGATTGCTGTTTTGAAAGATGATTGATAATTACTGTACTGTGAACAGAATTATCTTTAATAAAGATTGATGTTTGTGCTTTAATTAGGAAAATTTAACAAATATGCAGTACCAGTAAAAAATTATTATCGAAATTACCAATTGTAGAGTTAGCCTTCACTGGTTTAAGTGGAAAAAAATCTTATAGATATAGTTCAATCACTAATCTTAGAGTATTTGCTCGAATTCGTAGAGTAAACACAAGAAATCAGGTTGCAATGCCAAAATAGTGTTGTCGTAGACTGAAAGTTTGGTTGGACTGAGGAGAAGAAGTGTTCCCAAATTGTCCAACAAAAAGTTGAAAGTTTCCAACATTCTATTCCAGTTTTGATTTTTTAGGTCAAGATAAATCATGTTCAGAAGAATTTACATATTTACAACTACTTTCAGGTCTTCTCAGGGTGGTGTTTAGGAAAGTTTTAACATGTTTTGGTCTTTCCTAGTTGCAAATGTATTTTTCCGAGATGACTTAGTCTCAAATAAAGTCGGTCCAAAGAGTATTTGCTTTGTCCAGGTCAAGGTAGTCAGTTATGTCCTAAAGGTATATCAAACCAAACCTTTTCACCACATCCACTTGGTGTTTCCTAGTCTCCGAGAAGAAATTTTCAGTTTTTAATACACTTTTCAGTGGATTTCAGGCGTTTTCCTCCAAGTCAAAATCCTGGTGTAGATCAATTTCACATGTTGCAATTCTACAAAGTCGAGGTCCATTTATGTGTATCAAGTCTAAGTCTTAGACTCTATAGCTTGTTAGTTGTTTTTTTGATATTTTGACTTACTTTTACTTGTCGAAAAGTAAAGAAACTTTGGAAAAGGTTATGTTTCATTTGATCTAGATCTTCTTCAAAAGTCAACAAAACGTCTTTAACCATTTTTGCATATTTCAAGTGCTGCACATCTTCATAACAGGTTTCTCCAGAAAGTTTTATGTGTTCCAAGTTTTTTCTATCATATATTATATGGTTTTACAAATTTTGCTACTTCCAAGTTAAACCAATAAACCATTTCTAGAAGGTTTTGTATAATTTTTAGCTTCTTCTTGGGGTGTAGGATCATTTAAATTTAGTTTTGGCATATATTGGTGTTTTTTAGTCGTAGCAATGTAGTCGCCAAAAGCTTTAACCTGTCCTCCAATATCCTATTCAAAACGCTTTAAAAAATCTCACCTCTTACAGTCATTTCCCGAAGATTTTATGGTACGTTCTCAGGTTCTCCATGTTGTCTTAATATTGCTTTTAGACGTCTACAAAACTAGTACTTCTTCGTTTGCACAAAGTACTCTTTTGGAGGGGTTGTAAGTTTCAACTCTTCTTTGGTCTACTTAACCTCTTATCACATAATTTCTTTTCAAAGCATCATAAAATCATTTCTGTTGGTTTGATATAATATTGGATTTTCTGATATGAAGATGTTGTAGTAATACAATCTTATACTATACAACTTCCACATATTTTACAACGGAGTTCTTATTTTTCGACATACCTACACTAAGATTGGAATTTTTGTATGACGCGAAAACAACAGTAAAAATGTCGGTGTGACTATTTCAAGGTTCAAATTAACACCAGAAATCATGAATAATCTAATAAGTTGTGTCAACATCACCGTCTAAGATATTTGGTATTTCTATAGAATCAACTACCAAAACAGGTTTATGACTTAACATTGAGCTGTAAACTTTACATTAACAATATTAATTTAAAAAAAGGATCGTTCAAAAAGTTGTTATAAACTGGAATTCGATAAAGATGCAAATTTTCGGATGTGTGTTTTACTTAGAAATTTGAATAGTCAAAAGCAAAGTTCATTTACTTTACTGTAATTGTCAATATTTTAGCGACATAAATTTTATACAGCGTTATAAGTGACACGATTGTATAGTTTATTCAAATAACTAAGTATACAGGGTTGGCTAGTAAGCGATGCAAGCGGCTGTTTCTCAGAAACTATACACCTCGGGGAAAAATATTTCTTAGTAAATGTGGCTACGAGAAATTGCTGGAAATTATTTGCAGCTTTATAAATTACTAATAATTATTTTTAAATAGAAAGTTATAGTAAAAATATCATAAATGTAATCTCTTTAAATAAAGTAGTAAGAATGGATCAAACTTTGCTTTTTGAAAGAAATGAAATATCTCGAAAACGGCTTATCGTAGAGACTTCAGTTTTGTGGCATTTTAAAGAGCATATTTTGTTCCTTAAGTGTCCCAAAACAATTGTTCAATTTAGTTTTGCGTCTTTTCGGTAGAGGACGTTATTTCTAAATTCATCCTAGATATCTCAATCCGATTATCTATCATGGTGTGCAAAATGAAATACTCTTTATTCCAACTGTGCTGGGATTTTAATTTTCTTCAATATGTCGCGCTAATAAAGACAATAAATATGTTGACCAACTTTTAACGAAATGCAAGTGAAAATCTTTTTATTCCTTTTTTACTTAATACCTTCATCAATGCAAGGCCATATTCTGAAGTTTTAGATACAAGAATACACAACATTTTTCAACCATCACTCTTCTTGGCAGGAGTGAATATTTGTCTTTGTTGAATCAAAAATATTTGAAAATTTTGTGGTTTGCTCTTATTTAAAAACAAAACTGATGTTGATGAGCTTTCCTCTGTTTAGGAATTGGTTATTTGGCTTTTTGCTGATATAAGCAACTTTGACTTGAAGCCCTGAAACTCTACTATACCAGGTCAGAAAGAAGTACCTGTAAAATCTAAAATTTTCTAGTTGAAAATTTAGTTTTTGAAACGTTCGTTTTCTGATTAGTCTATTTTTGCCATTTCTTAGAAAACAATAAAATAAAAGCATAGAATTTTATTTGTTCTTTTGCCATTTACATTAATATTTCTCTCTCTATCTCTTTTATAATCAAAATTTGTCTTTTTACCTTTTTTGACCTAATATCCTCTGATTATTTACACAGTTTTTCCATAGTACCGTATTATAGGGAAGGTGGTTCTAGACAAATAAATGGTAATAAAAATTAAAATGGGCGCCTCGAGGTAAAATGTTCTTTATGGGTCACTTTTATGGCTTATAAAGTCTAACTTTGCAGCGAGCCGGCACTGCTTAATCTAAAGTCTTACTTGTATTAAAAATGTAACAATTTTTGAATTACCATTCATTAAAACAAGATACGATAGCATTTATTCTACCATACAATCTTGCTTCCGTCTTTGCTAATACCGTGATGAAGGTGTCGTCGGCATACATATAATCACGGCACAGGATTGACCCGTGTGACACAGCAATGTTTACGTCTGTCATACTAGAAAACTGATAATCGACTTTTCCACACAATATTCTATACCATTCAAATATGATTCGTCATTTCCAGTACACATTCCCTGTATATCATAAACAGATAATTTGTTAATTCAAATTGATAAAGTAATTTTGAGTTAAACAAATTTATTTGTTAATAAACTTGAAACTTCTATTCTCGCAAACAATCAAAGGAAACAGGAAGGTTGAAAATTTGCCAGCATATTGTCTGAATATCCAACATTGTGATGTTAATAAGCTGATGAGATCTATTAGAGAATGTCAGTATCCTATTTATTATGATTAAACAAAAAGATATTTTATCATTTCAGAGCATTAAAGTCAAAGTTGCTTATATCAGCAAAAAGACAGTCATTTCAACTCTAGGACAGTGCAAACTGCATCAAAATCTGTTTTTTCGTTTCAAAATGTCGAAGCTCCATTGTTCTGGTTGGTGGACTGAGCAGTTTAGTTGACTTTGTACCATAATTATTATAATTTTGAAAATGTTAAGCACTATTCGCTCTTATGATTATGAATAACCTTGTATATTAATTTACGTGATCATGTATTGCAGACTTTACAAAAGTACTAAATACCAGTATACCGGAAACTAGAGTCTTATTATTGTATAAAAGGTCAAGTTTTCAAGTTAAGACTTTTTTAATTAAAAAAAAATGTTTTTACAGTAAAGTAACTTAAATTTACATTTACGTCAAATAAAGACTTTTGAGTGGCAACGTCTGTTAAGCTGCATATGATAGACTTCAAGTGCACTCAACGGCAATCTTATTAATGACCACCAGTCAGTCATTGATCTATTTACTACCAGCTAAACTGGTTAGATTTCTTCAGAATCCAGTTCGACCAGAACCAAGCATTGGAATTCACTATCGTCAATCTTAAATCACTGCAAATGGGGAATCCTGCTACGTCCACAAAATACCTTAATAACAAACAAAATGCAATTATAATAATATACGTAACCGAGGCGGAATTAATGAAAAATTAAAGGCGACAGCAAATTTAATGCCGGATCAAATAAACTGTCATCGAGTCAAGATATTCAAACAGGACTTGGGAGGGTAGACCTTGAAGTCGGCATAATTATTAATAATAATTTGCCCGAGCAAAGGTATTTCCACTGTCGAAACCAGGTATTCATTCGGATTTGTAAATTATCAAGGCGAGCGACTTGTGCTAATAATTTTTTAATGGGAGACAAGTTTCTGGTGGGTTAAAACAAAAAGCAAAACATGTTAAAGTGGCCAAATTGAAATTGTTAAGTGAAAGGGATCGTCTCGTGGTCTCTTGCATCCGTTTCCATGTTGGTTGACCTAAATTTTAGTGTTTAAACATTCTGTTCTCTGCGTTGATAAATATTAACATAATACCTTTCAAATTCTGAGAAATGTCATTTAGTACTGTTTGGTCAGTTACAAATAACAGCATTGAAACCAATTAGTGGTTAAAACTACACCATTTCCAAATGTAGTTCAGAAAAGGTCAAGTGTAATTCAGAATAGGCAACTGTAATTCAGAAACCATCAAATAAAATTCAGAACATTCAAAGGCAATTCCATAAAATACATTATCTGTGAATAAAATTTCCAAAGGTGAAACTTCAAGACACGTTAATAAATTAATAACTTTAATGAATTTAATACTTCAATAATTAAAAATTAAACTAAATCACATTTGATGTACTTTCTGAATTACTCTTGACAATTGTCTGAATTACAATTAACTATTCTAAATTACCTTTGACTCTTCTGTATTTCAAATGACTATTCTGAATTACACTTGACTCTTTCTTAATTACAGTTAGAAATTGTGTAGAAAATTGAGTTTATTTACGTATGATGTATTTAGTTCCACCAAAGTAGTATAATTTGCATTTTATGAATAATTTATTTAATGTTATAATTGATGATGAATTATTTAGTTAATTATCTTATTTATTAGAATCACTAACTACATCCGAACACGGCACCAAATCTTTCTTAAATTCCTTTGTTAGTGGAGGAAAAACAAACCAATTACATAGGACGTCCGCTTGCTCTTCTTCTTATCACGCCCTCTCCTGCCGAAGGTTGGCGATCCAAATGGAAATTGTTGCTCTGGAAACTGCAGCACGAAGGATTTCTGCAGACGAGCGGTCGAACCATCTCCTTAAATCTGTTAGCCATGAGTTCTGGCGTCTTCCTACTGATCTTTTCCCCTCTACTTTGCTTTCCATTATGAGGCGTAGTATTTCGTATTTATCACCTCTCATCACATGACCCAGGTATTGCATTTTTCTTTCCTTGATGGTGCTCAGTAGTTCTTTTTGTTTGTGCATGCGCTGGAGTGCTTCATCGTTGGTGATCCTTTGTATCCATGAAATTCGCAGCATCCGCCTATACACGTACATTTCGAAAGCTTCTATTCTCTTTTCGGTCTGTGGATTTAGTGTCCAGCTTTCACATCCATAGAGTAGAACAGAGAAGACGTAGCATCTGATCATTCGAGTTCTGAGTTCCAAACTGAGGTCTAGTCTTGTAAAAAATGATTTCATATTTCTAAAGGAATATGAATCTCCCAAATATTTTATTGAGGTCACTTGTTCGATTGTTTGTCCCTTGACACGCAGGTGTGCATTTATTGGAGTCTTAGAAAAGACCAATAGTTTGGTCTTGGAGACATTGAGATGCAATCCAAACATCTCGCTATAGTAAACTACGGAATCTATAATGCTTTGCAGTTCTTGTACATCGTTGACTATTATAACCGTATCATCGGCGTATCTGATATTGTTTATTGGCGTTCCATTGATCTTGATTCCACCTTGGACTCCATCCAGTGCCTCTCTAAATATCGTTTCTGAGTACAGATTAAATAGGAGTGGAGACAAGACGCAACCCTGTCGAACACCCCGTCTGATCTGCATATCTTCCGATGTTGATTGTTCTATCTCTACCACCGCCGTTTGATGCCAATAAAGTTCTGATATGAAACGTAGGTCTTGTTCGTCAACTCCGGTTGTTCTTAGAATTTCGATCATCTTCTGATGATTAACACAGTCGAACGCCTTTCGATAGTCTATGAAACATGCAAATACATTCACATTCATGTCTCTACACCTTTGTGTCATTACATTTAGGGAAAAGAGTGCTCCACGCGTTCCGAGTCTGTTTCTGAATCCAAACTGGGTGTTGTCCATCTGATATTCGCACTTCTTGTAGATTCGCGTGTGGATGATTCTAAGAAAGGTTTTCAGGACATGGGACATAAGACTTATCATCCGATAGTCATCACATTGTGAGACGTTGGGTTTCTTTGGCAGGGTTACGAATGTTGATTTAAGCCAAAGCAGCAGCAGCAGCCAATTAAGTCCGCTACTAATCCAAAATGTTTTTACAATAGATTTTCTTTTGTATGAATGTCTCCCATGAATGTACTAGGTATTCGTATTTTTTTTATTTTTTAAAATACTTTAAATCCGTAAAAATTAGTATTGAAAAACTATATTGTTTAAACAGCCTTTGACCAATGATCGATAAGGGGTAAAGTAAGGGTTGGTCTTTGGCGACCCAGAGAAACAACGAGAAGTAGAGGTAGGCCACAAAGTCGCTGGATAGATGATATCAAGGAAAAAGTAGGTTGAAGCTCGTTCCGGATAGCACAAGACACAAAACGGATGGAAGACGACAGAAGAAGAAAAAAGAAGATATCGATCATCCGGAAGAAGACGATTATATGTATCTCAGAAAAGGATTTTTTTAGAAGAACAAACTAAAAAGTTTGGTACTATATTATGCGATGAAAATTTGTGTTTACAGGAACTTTTTTTAAGATAAGGAAAGTCAGAATTTTGAATATAAAAACACATATTTTTGATTATGCAAGATTAGTGGTTTTTGAGATAACTAACTCTTAAGTAACTCGTCTTCTTAGAAAGGAACGATATGTTGCTCTATATGCAACTAAATAACTCGATAATGTAACAGCTCTGTAGAACAGCTTTTTTATGGGAAAACGTGAAAGAAAAATTTGGTCTAACAACCCTCTTAAATTCTGAATCATTGACAATAATCGACATAAAATGTCTGATGACGACTCAGACACCATCCTCAGTGTTAAAAAATTGCCATATGGTTCAATTAATCCAATAAGTTTGTTTTTTGAAAATTTGCTGCTTCCAAATTACCAAGTCTAAGATATTCCCTCCAAAATAGATGTGTGATAAATATTTAATAACAAAATGTCTCAAATCTCTTAAAAACAATTATTTATTTCAAATAAAAGAATGTAAGTAATCTTCTTCTTCATGTATCATTTTCCTGTCGGAGGTTGGCTATCATCATTGCTCTTCTTACTTTGTAAACTGCGGCTTTGAATAGGTTGGAGGACGTGACGCCAAACCAATCTAGTAAGTTCCTAAGCCAGGATATTCTTCTCCTTCCAACAGACCTCCTTCCCACGATCTTTCACTGGATTATTAGTTGTGTGAGACACAAACATCATCATACAAATAATTGTGAACCTGTATTTAAACCAAAGTGCATTTGTCCGCGTCCAATCCGAACTAACTAAGGCAGTGGAAAGGAAACGAGGAGTCAGACAAGGTTGTGTTCTTTCGCCACTCCTCTTCAACCTGTATTTAGAGGAAATTTTCACCAAAGCCCTTGAAAATGAACAAATTTCGATATGCGGACGATACAGTACTTCTCAGCGAAAACATGAGTCTAACCTTCAAAATATGTTGAGTAACGTTAATATGGTCTAACTCTCAACGTTAAGAAGACCAAATACATGATTGTTACCAAAACTGAAGTGCCAAATGAGGATCTGTATGTGGAAGGCGAAAAGCTGGAAAGAGTCGAGAGCTATGACTACTTGGGGGCAAGTGTCAACTGTTCTGTGGACTGTTGTTCAGAAATAAAGATTCGCATTGAGAAGGCCCGTGCATTCTTCATGAGGATCAAGAAGATGCTCTGTAGTCGCGATCTGAGCCTGGACTCGGATGCTCAAATGTGGTGTGGACGCTTGGACCCTGAACGTATATTGTGAGCAAAAATTAGAAGCCTTCGAGATATGGACATACCGTAGGATATTGAGAATACCATGGACAGAATATGTTACAAACGTAGAGGTCCTAAGAAGAACGGAGAAGGGCGTGGGGATACTACATGAATTTAAAAAGAGAAAACTGCAATATCTCGGACACGTTATGAGAGGTCAATGGTATGAGATTCTGCAACTCATAATCCATAAGTAATAACACCATTCTATTCTTATCTACGTCATCTACATTACTGTTATCTTTTTTTGGGTTAAAGAACCCATACAAGCTTATCTACCAGGAGCTTCAAATAGCTTCCATGTGAGTCTATTATCTAAACAAAAGTCAGTTTTAGACAGAAAACTGTATGATTTTCTAGTAACAGCATGAAATTAATATTATACCTCATTTTCTGCAAAATTAGCAACAAAACGTTTAAAACTTGAATAGAACTAAGAGCGTGTCGTTTCTTTTTCTATCAATTTTGAAAGCATAAATGAAAGCCCACGCCAAGAAAAACAAACATTAAGGTGCCCAACCTTGTATGGTGCATCACCACGACCCAATTGTCTGCGGCACTTTCACTTCGAGAATCGAAAGTCGCTCTTTATATACCTGATATCTTCGAAGAAATTATGCTTCAATAACCATTGACATTATTATGTGATATAAATCACCAATAGCGACCGAGTTCAATGATATACGAGAACAGCACGTTTATTTAGGTTTTATTTTATTTTATGTTTTAATTGAATATAAATGTTAATGGCGGCGCTCGACCTTCCGCAGACGTGAAGGTGATCAATCTTCGCATCCTGGACCGTACTTTCCTGCTTGCACTGTTCTACAGCAGAGCAAAATGCTAATTGGTTGCTCATAAAAATACTTTGTTCACAGACATTGGAAACTATGGTAATTACGTCTAACAGTTAATTGCAGGATTTCAGCTTATTTATTGCGTTTAAACGTGAGATTATTGTATACAAGGTGATTCTCCTGACTATAGTCTACAACTTAGTTTAGGTATTATATTAAAGACCATGATGACTAGAGTCCGGATTAAAAACCACTAAAATCGTGAAAAAAACGCTTAAAAAGTAAAACTATTTAGGTACCTCAAAAAAAAACATAAAAATCTGTAAAAAAGCACAAAACTTTTCCAGAGATGTAAATTTTTTTACTTTTTTTGAGTTCAAGTTTGCTTGAAGCTTTTAAACTGCTTTAGAAGCATACGGGTATACGGAAGATTTTAGATTGTTTTGAAAACTTTTTGGACAGTTTAAAGAGCATATTGAAGGTTCTGGAATGCTTTAGAGGCATTTGGAAATTCTTAAGCGGTTCTAGAATTTATTGGAAGCTTTTAGACTGTTGAAGAGTATTTGGAATCTTTTAGACTGTTCTAAAAGCGTTTGGAAACTTTTAGACCGTTTTGAAAGGATTCCGATTGTTTGGGAAGCATTTTGGAGTTCCTGTAGTGTTTTAATAGTTATAACCTAACCTAACCTAACAAGTGCTGAAAGTGGTACTTTCCCGCACGAGACTGAAGTTGCCCGAACGACGCAAAGCGGAGCGGGCAGAAAAGACGCTTTCCGCATGTAACTTTTAAATGATACTCTAATATAAACCAAAGCAGGACAATAGACAGTGATGTGTTTGTGTATACAAAGTCATAAAAACAAAACCTATATTTAAAGCACACCACATTATAACTTGTATCTAGTTAGTTTAGTATTATACCTTCTGTTTGGAAAACATTTGATATCCAAATTGCTAACTAAAAAATTAGTTGATATTTCATATTACAGTCCACTTCTTGATTTCAGGTCAATGTCAGCTATCAGAAAACACCCCTCCGTCCATGTACATGGACCGAAACTGGCAGATTCCGGACAACGAACCAATCGGAAGCAAGATCGTCCAGGTTCACGGCAGCGATCTGGAAAACGACAATTTAACTTACGGTCTGCAACCCATCCAGTTTTTCGGATCGGACAAGCCTCCAGACCCATTGCCATTTCGCATCGACCCTCATACAGGAGCAGTTTATTTGAATGACTCCGTCAAAGGCAAGGTGAGTAAGTAAGGTGGTTTAAAAAATGTGAAACTAAAAGAGTCAAAATGAAGCAAAACTCATACGAAAACTACTATATAAAATATTTTCTGCAAATTGATAAACATTACTTGTAGGCTGGCACCGACTTGCATTTGTACGTCACCCTAAGTGACGGCCAATTAGAAGCTAAGACCGAAGTCTATGTGAACATCATCAACTCCTCAGCGCCCTACAAACCGCCCTTAAACGGTCCCCCGTTTCCCGGGGGAGCTTTCAACCCTTTTGGGCGCTTTAACCCACGACCACACAATACTCCACCTAAAATTCCAGCCAATTTGCCGACCAGTATCGGGAACATCAACAATCCACCACCGAATATTGCGAATAACCCACCACCGTTGCCTAGTAATCACAGAANTTANNNCAAGCGCAGATCNTNACGCNGATGGTCTNTGCCCCAAGNGCANNAAGNNNCGTACAGCATTGGGAGGTCATNGTTCNAGANNATTTGATAACGATANGTGCTGNTGCTCAGGNANACTCCGCTGGTNNTCTGNCANNGTNAGCTNAGNNGGTCNTNCTCTGNCTACGAGGTTTTCATTTCACNATNNNGANANCTGTGTTGTAGTAAAATTTNGACANCGGTTTTGCTCGNCTGCCTNCTTTGNTCCTNACGGGTNNGCCTTCGCACTGNNAANCNCGTGCTACTTANCTACTGCGCTAGTATCGCTCGGGNAAGANTTAACNTNTGTGGTANNGTNCTATTGCAATGANGCCTNNCAGNTGTCGACTGCCCGNGTGAGCAAANATAGTNGCACTGGTCNTCGAACTTNAAATANCTCATACNTTNCAGNTGGGGGCAGGNCNAGNNGGTGTAATGAAGAATAGGCTNGGCTNTTAATGNGTTCAGANTTGGACTCCAGAAGATCGGAAGCATTTCTTGGAAGCAATCCCTGAGGAATTTGGTCCACCCTTAAAAAATTGTTTAATCTCCAGGTCATGGATTTTAGACATTTTTGGCTTCTACACCGTAGACAGCCATCCGGATATTCTTCTAGGCTGGTTGGTAGGTCCGTTGAACAAAGAAGTGGAATTGTTACCGGACGAAGTTGTCACTGAAGCTTCAATGTACTTGTTGAAACGATTTGCAGGAAGTTACTCTGAAATTCCTTATCCTGTGGAAATGTTGAGGTTTGTTATTGCCTCTGCAATTTTAGGTGGTTTTGGTAAGAAACATGTTTTAGGACTACTTGGGGGACTAATCCCAACTTTTTGGGGACTTACTCTTATGTCGGCATGGAGACTGAAAGGGCGAAAGTTAAAAAGGAGGACCTAGTCAAGCCTTTGTCTTATGAAGGAAAGGATGTGATTCAGTTTGCTGGAGAAGCCACTCATGATAAGTTTTTTGCTACGGTGCACGGAGCAGTTGAGAGTGGATACAGAGAAGCTGATAGGTTGATTCAATTGTATGGGTAAGGAACTAAGAACTAACACGCCATGTAGAAGTAAAATGTCTGACGATTAGTTTTTAAGTAATATATATTTTTTGTGTTGTTTTCAATAGTTTTCTTTAACTTTTATGTAGTTTTGTTTCGTTGTTATGCCTCTGTGAATGTCACCAACTAATGTTTTGACGTTTTTACCTTATTTCACAAATATACAATGGACAACATGTCATTCTAGAAATAGGATAGATCCAAAAATATTGTACACAGACTAGTTACACAGTTACATTCATATACACTTTATCCATAAAGTTAAAAATTAGGAGATTGTCCACATGTGCAGCATTTGCATAAATCAATCTGTTTGGTAGTTTGTGATTGGTCAAGAAAGAGCAGCAAGCTAAAAGCTGTTTTTTTACCAATAACGACTGATATCCCACTTTCCGACGATCTTGAACTTCTACGAGACTTTTAGCACTTTCTAAAACATCCTGAGACGGTCTCTAGAGTCTTTTGAAACGTTCCAAAACCTTCCAGATTACTGTAGAAGTTTTTGAAGCTTGCCAAAACGTTCTAGAGCCCTCTGAGACGTTCCAGAACTTCTTAGACCTTTTAGCACCTCCTATAACATCCTGGAACAGTGCTGCAGCCTTTCTCAACTTTCCAGATTAGGTACAGTAGTTTCTAGAACTTACACAGCAAGCTGAAAGCGGCGTTTCCCATTAACCACAAACCACCCACTTTGCCGAGAGTTGCTCAAAGTTATCACTGTAAATTTTTCCAAACAAGACTAGAGCCTTGTACCACCTTCCAGAGCTTTCTAAATCTAGCTAGAACCTTCTACAGCTTTCTACAACGTTCTAAAATCTTCCAGATTTTTTTAGAAATTTTTGGAACTTGCCATAGAGCCCTGTAAAACGTTCTAAAAAGTTCTTAGAGACTGTTAGCGCCTTCTAAAACAACCTGGAACAGTCTAGAGACTTTAGCAACGTTCCATAACCATCCAGATATGTACAGAACTTTCTAAAATTTGCCATTTGCTTGAGCAAGCTGAAATCGGCTTTTCCCATCAACCACAAACCACTTACTTTGCTGAGAGTTGCACAAAGTTATCACGGTAAATTTTTCCAAACAAGACTAGAGCCTTGTACCACCTTCCAGAGCTTTCTAAATCTAGCTAGAACGTTCTACAGCTTTCTACAACGCTCTAAAACCTTCCAGATTTTTTTAGAAATTTTTGGAACTTGCCATAGAGCCTGTAAAACGTTCTAAAAAGTTCTTAGAGACTGTTAGCACCTTCTAAAACAACCTGGAACAGTCTAGAGACTTTAGCAGTTCAATAACCTTCCAGATATGTACAGAAGTTTGTAGAACTTTGCCACTTGCTTAAACAAGCTGAAACCTACTTTTTTGATGAATCACAACTTATGACTGTGCTGAGATTTACGCAAATGTGGGCCAATATCAACGAGAAAAGTATGGAAAATATAACAAAAACCTGCTTCTTTTAGTCACAATTTGATAAACCCTTCTCTCGAAGATTCTTTTGCCTGCTTTCATAAATTAGGGCTCCGGACACGTCAATTTTCTATTCTATTATGGTAAATTAATGTATGTTTTGTATGTATACAGAGTGACTGAAAATCCCAGCCAATTTTTCTCAAACAGGACCTGTAGCGAAATTTTTGAAATCTCGATTTGATGTCCGACTATCAAAATTTCGACCAACAGAATTTTTGACGATTTTGAAACGAAATTATCATAAAGAATACCATTAACGTTCTGATCAAAAACGATCGTAGAAAACAGAACTCAAAAGTCTCTTACTGAACTTCTTTAACTTACTTAATCTCACCACCTTCTGCCGACAAACATAGACTAATTGTCATCCCAAATAACTTGTGAGAATCGGTAATTCTATTTCACCTTATTCACTGGTTTTTTTACATTAGGAGCAGAGAATACCACCAAGTCATCATTATCGGAGCAGGAATGGCCGGTCTGGGGGCAGCTACCAAACTTCTCGAGAACAGAATTAAGGACTTCGTCATTCTTGAAGCGCAATCCCAACCAGGAGGCCGAATCAAAACCATCTTCGTGGACGGAAAACCTCTAGACCTGGGGGCTCAGTGGATGCACGGCAAAGACAATCCTCTTTACCATCTAGCAAAGCAGCACAATTTACTTTCTGGTAGCAATTTGTGCTCTTAACTTTCACCTTCTGACACAATAAATTTTAGAAGAAGTGTCCGAAGAAGGGGTAGGACAATACTTGCGAAGCAATGGGGACGTAGTGGACTCATCGACAGTGCAATTAGTCTCCTTCAAGTTTGGACAGATCTTGGAACGATGCTCTAAGTTAACTGAAGCAGAAGAACAAACTTTAAATTTATTGGCTTACCTTAAAGAGCACTTTAACCATTTTCTGGATGAACAAGCGTTGAATAGCGAACAAGAAGAAATTTACCGTGAATTGTTTGACTGGAATGTGCGATTTCAAGTTGTAGACAATTCTTGCATGGACTTATCCAGGTTGAGTACAAAACGTTGGGGCGATTATGTCTGTGAAGATGATGAGGCACACTCAAACCTCAAATTCGGGTATCAATCCTTAGTTGATGCTATAGTGGAAAGTTTTCCCAGACAATGCGATATTCGTTGTGATAATGAAGTTGTTCAGATTGGAGCTGATTTACAGAGTGGAGTAGTTTTGGAAACCAAAAATGGAGACTTGCTAACGTGTGATCATTTAATTTTGACACCCTCTTTAGGGGTTTTGAAGACATCAGACTTTCTGAAAAAGGTTCTTCCTGAGAAAATGTTAACTAATGTTGAGAATATGGGATTTGCTGGTATATGCAAGATTTTTCTGTTCTACGACCAAAAGTGGTGGGGAGACGCAAAAGGTGATAACACAGAGGGTAAACACTATTATATTCCTCTGGTTTGTTCGGTTATATTGCAGGTTTTCAGCTATTATGGGGCCACGGTTTTCACTTCCAATATGATGCCAAATGGTTAATGCACATTACAGGGTTCGACCAAGTTTTCAATCATGAAAACGCGCTTATGACATGGGTAGGTGGATGCTCAGTCGAAGAAGTGGAGCATATCGATCCTGAACTGATTGGCACACAGTGTACCCAACTGCTACAACACTTTCTCAAAAAAACACTTGCCCTTACCTAAGAAAGTTATCAGGTATTAATCGACCGAATCATATAAACAACAATATAAACGAAAGATTTAGGACTCGGTGGCAGACAAATCCTTTCATCCAAGGCAGTTATTGTCATATCACCCCCGAGTGTGACTCCCCTGATTCTGGAATAGCAGTCCTTAAAGAACCTGTGCTTATACAGGGTGTACCAAGGGTGGTTTTAGCGGGTGAGGCTGTGCATCAGACTCATTACTCTACAACTCATGGCGCTTTTGAGTCTGGGTTAGATCAGGCCCAGATTATATGTGATTTCGTTAATAGTAAATCAAATAATTAAAAATGTTTTTATATTTACTTTATATTGAATTTGTTAAATACATAGGTACAGTAAACAGTACAGTTTCGAGAAATGTCCATAAAAAGGCGTTATAACTAACTAACAATTTTAATTCAGAAAAAGTGGATATTTCCAAAACTTCTAATATAATGACACTCTCTAAGACGTCAATGTTGAACCATCCTCGCAAATTCCGCAGCCAAGATATTCTTCTTCTTCCAATGGATCTTTTGCCGCAATCTTCCCCTAGTATTTTGAACCCAGCATTATAGTTCAGCTCCTTTAACACCTGTAACTCTTTATTCATCCTGGTAAGCACTTCTACTTTGGTGGTCTGCTCCACCCACGATATTCTGACCTGTAAACCAAATTAATAGTATATATTTCCGTATAAATGATCTTGCAAGTACCTAATATATATCTTCATAAGATCTCAAAGTATAAAACACATTTTGCAAAAAACTGAAATTAAATTTTTGAGTAAACATTCACCAACTGGTCTGCACGCAGGCCAGACCTTGTGCCGTCTGACTTTTCTTGCAGACGCTCTCGCTTACTTACAATTTGGTTTGAATTTCGCGCTGCCAAAGAAGTACCGTTAAGTTCTTCGCGGCTAGTTGCACAAACTGAAATCGCCGTGTTTACATTGGACTTTCTAAAACCTGTTCGCCGACGTCGGTACTCGCTGACTTTGGTTCTCTCTGGGTAGTACTGTTCTTCGTCGCGACTATGGCCGATCGCGCGTCATCATCCGAATTCGAACCGTAAAAAAACGGACTTTTTTTTGGGGTGTGTGTGTTTTTGTGCTGGTTCTGGTGAGTCATCGAGGTGATGAGCCTCTTCGAGGAGTTAATATGAACCCAGTGCCTTTTACCAGAGGATTAATCACTTAAATCATGCATCGGATATCATGGATCGGACTACTTTCTTTAGCATGTTTCGTTGCACAAGGTGAGTCAATTTCTTTTAATTCATAGATCCAAAAAATTTCTGCATATTGATAAAACTGATTTTAAACCACAACCTAATATGGTAGCGTTTGTAGAAATTCATAATAATATGTCAGCTTAATTAACCGAAGTAATGATTGATGACCACCTAAATCAAAACACCACACCAAAATTATTGGACAAAATCAACGTAAAAAATATGACCGTGAATTTAACCGAGTGAAATGAGGAAACCTAAAAAATACCAAACCGCCAATCAGATGTTTTACTATTGAATACACAAAGCGGAATTAATCAATAAAAAAAACTCTCCAATAAGCACCAAGAATATTAATTAACCAACCGCATTCAACATTTTTTGGGACTACTCGCAGTGTATTTGATTGGCTTAATGGAATTTCCTGGTGAAAGTGAAGATTCGCATTATGAAAGGAGTCTTGACATTTAAATGGTTGAGCTTTTACGTCGTTTTTGCGACGTCATGTGTGCCTATTAAAACTAAGAAAAAAACCGTGAGATAGTACAACAAATTGCATGGTCAATTAGGGTGTAATTAAACGTGGCAGTAGTTGGCTGGTAATTTACTTGGAGAAATTACAAAAATTTCAGTTGAGAAGATTGCTGTTTTGAAAGATGATTGATAATTACTGTACTGTGAACAGAATTATCTTTAATAAAGATTGATGTTTGTGCTTTAATTAGGAAAATTTAACAAATATGCAGTACCAGTAATAAATTATTATCGAAATTACCAATTGTGGAGTTAGCCTTCACGTTAGCCTTCACTGGTTTAAGTGGAAAAAAATCTTATAGATATAGTTCAATCACTATTCTTAGAGTATTTGCTAGAATTCGTAGAGTAAAAACAAGAAGAAATCAGGTTGCAATGCCAAAATAGTGTTGTTGTAGACTGAAAGTTTGGTTGGACTGAAGAGAAGAAGTGTTCCCAAATTCCTACAAAAAGTTTCCAACATTCTATTCCAGTTTTGATTTTGTTAGGTCAAGATAAATCATGTTCAGAAGAATTTACATATTTACAACTACTTTCAGGTCTTCTCAGGGTGGTGTTTAGGAAAGTTTTAACATGTTTTGGTCTTTCCTAGTTGCAAATGTATTTTTCCGAGATGACTTAGTCTCAAATAAAGTCGGTCCAAAGAGTATTTGCTTTGTCCAGGTCAAGGTAGTCAGTTATGTCCTAAAGGTATATCAAACCAAACCTTTTCACCACATCCACTTGGTGTTTCCTAGTCTCCGAGAAGTAATTTTCAGTTTTTAATACACTTTTCAGTGGATTTCAGGCGTTTTCCTCCAAGTCAAAATCCTGGTATAGATCAATTTCACAAGTTGCAATTCTACAAAGTTGAGGATCCATTTATGTGTATCAAGTCTAAATCTTAGACTCTATAGCTTGTTAGTTGTTTTATTGATATTCTGACTTACTTTTACTTGTCGAAAAGTAAGAATGGGTAAAGAAAACTTTGGAAAATTTGATGTTTCATTTGATCTAGATCTTCTTCAAAAGTCAACGAAACGTCTTTAACCATTTTTGCATATTTCAAGTGCTGCACAATTTCATAACAGGTTTCTCCAGAAAGTTTTATTTTATGTGTTCCAAGTTTTTTCTATCATATATTATATGGTTTTACAAATTTTGCTACTTCCAAGTTAAACCAATAAACCATTTCCAGAAGGTTTTATATAATTTTTAGCTTCTTCTTGGGGTGTAGGATCATTTAAATTTAATTTTGGCATATATTGGTGTTTCTTAGTTGTAGCAATGTAGTCGCCAAAAGCTTTAACCTGTCCTCCAATATCCTATTCAAAACGCTTTAAAAAATCTCACCTCTTACAGTCATTTCCCGAAGATTTTATGGTACGTTCTCAGGTTCTCCATGTTGTCTTAATATTGCTTTTAGACGTCTACAAAACTAGTACTTCTTCGTTTGCACAAAGTACTCTTTTGGAGGGGTTGTAAGTTTCAACTCTTCTTTGGTCTACTTAACCTCTTATCACATAATTTCTTTTCAAAGCATCATAAAATCATTTCTGTTGGTTTGATATAGTATTGGATTTTCTGATATGAAGATGTTGTAGTAATACCATCTTACACATACAACTTCCACATATTTTACAACGGAGTTCTTATTTTTCGACATACCTACACTAAGATTGGAATTTTTGTATGACGCGAAAACAACAGTAAAAACGTCGGTGTGACTATTTCAAGGTTCAAATTAACACAAGAAATCATGAATAATCTAATAAGTTGTGTCAACATCACCGTCTAGGATATTTGGTATTTCTATAGAATCAACTACCAAAACAGGTTTATGACATAACATTGAGCTGTAAACTTTACATTAACAATATTAATTTAAAAAAAGGATTGTTCAAAAAGTTGTTATAAACTGGAATTCGGTAAACATGCAAATTTTTGGATGTGTGTTTAACTTAGAAATTTTAATAGTCAAAAGCAAAGTTCATTTACTTTACTGTAATTGTCAATATTTTAGCGACATAAATTTTATACAGCGTTATAAGTGACACGATTGTATAGTTTATTCAAATAACTAAATATACAGGGTGGGCTAATAAGCAAGCGGCTGTTTCCACCTCGTGGAAAAATCATTCTTAGTAAATGTGGCTACGAGTGGCTAAAAGAATTCTTTTTAAATGGAAAGTTATAGTAAAAATATCATAAATGTAATCTCTTTAAATAAAGTAGTAAGAATGAATCAAACTTTGCTTTTTGAAAGAAATGAAATATCTCGAAAACGGTTTATCGTAGAGACTTCAGTTTTGTGGCATTTTAAAGAGCATATTTTGTTCCTTAAGTGTCCCAAAACAATTGTTCAATTTAGTTTTGCGTCTTTTCGGTAGAGGACGTTATTTCTAAATTCATCATAGATATCTCAATCCGATTATCTATCATGGTGTGCAAAATGAAATACTCTTTATTCCGACTGTGCTGGGATTTTAATTTTTTTCAATATGTCGCGCTAATAAAGACAATAAATATGTTGACCAACTTTTAAGAAATGCAAGTAAAAATCTTTTTATTTCTTTTTTACTTAATACCTTCATCAATGCAAGGCCATATCCTGAAGTTTCAGATACAAGAATGCACAACATTTTTCAAACATCACTCTTCTTGGGCAGGAGTGAATATTTGTCTTTGTTGAATCAAATATATTTGAAAATTTTGTGGTTTGCTCTTATTTAAAAACAAAACTGATGTTGATGAGCTTTCCTCTGTTTAGGAATTGGTTATTTGGCTTATTGCTGATATAAGCAACTTTTGACTTGAAGCCCTGAAACTCTACTATACCAGGTCAGAAAGAAGTACCTGTAAAATCTAAAATTTTCTAGTTGAAAATTTAGTTTTTGAAACGTTCGTTTTCTGATTAGTCTATTTTTGCCATTTCTTGGAAAACAATAAAATAAAAGCATAGAATTTTATTTGTTCTTTTGCCATTTACATTAATATTTCTCTCTCTATCTCTTTTATAATCAAAATTTGTCTTATTACCTTTTTTGACCTAATATCCTCTGATTATTTACACAGTTTTTCCATAGTACCGCATTATAGGGAAGGTGGTTCTAGACTAATAAATGGTAATAAAAATTAAAATGGGCGCCTCGCGGTAAAATGTTCTTTATGGGTCACTTTTATGGCTTATAAAGTCTAACTTTTCAGCGAGCCGGCACTGCTTAATCTAAAGTCTTACTTGTATTCAAAATGTAACAATTTTTGAATTATCATTCATTAAAACAAGATACGATAGCATTTATTCTACCATACAATTTTGCTTCCGTCTTTGCTAATACCGTGATGAAGGTGTCGTCGGCATACATATAATCACGGCACAGGATTGACCCGTGTGACACAGCAATATTTACATCTGTCATACTAGAAAACTGATCATCGACCTTTCCACACAATATCTATATCACTCAAATACGATTCGATCAATTCCAGTACACATTCCCTGTATACCATAAATAGATAATTTGTTAACTCAAATTGATAAAGTAATTTTGAGTTAAACAAATTTATTAGTTAATGAACTTGAAATAAGTATATATTTTGAAAATATAAATAGAAACTTCCATTTTCTACAACAAGAAACTTCTATTCTCGCAAACAATCAAAGGAAATAGGAAGGTTGAAAAAGTGCCAGTATATTGTCTGCATATCCAACATTGTGATGATAATAAGCTGATGAGATCTATTAGAGAAAGTCAGTATCCTATTTATTATGATTAAACAAAAAGATATTTTATCATTTCAGAGAGTCAAAGTTGCTTATATCAGCAAAAAGACAGTCAGTTCAACTCTAGGACAGTGCAAGCTGCATCAAAATCTCCATTGTTCTGGTTGGTAGGCTGAGCAGTTTAGTTGACTTTGTACCATAATTATTATAATTTTGAAAATGTTAAGCACTATTCGCTCTTATGATTATGAATAACCTTGTATATTAATTTACGTGATCATGTATTGCAGACTTTACAAAAGTACTAAATACCAGTATACCGGAAACTACATAGAGTCTTATTATTGTATAAAAGGTCAAGTTGTCAAGTTAAGACTTTTTTAATTAAAAAAAATGTTTTTACAGTAAAGTAACTTAAATTTACATTTACGTCAAATAAAGACTTTTGAGTGGCAACGTCTGTTAAGCTGCATATGATAGACTTCAAGTGCACTCAACGGCAATCTTATTAATGACCACCAGTCAGTCATTGATCTATTTACTACCAGCTAAACTGGTTAGATTTCTTCAGAATCCAGTTCGACCAGAACCAAGCATTGGAATTCACTATCGTCAATCTTTTAAATCACTGCAAATGGGGAATCCTGCTACGTCCACAAAATACCTTAATAACAAACAAAATGCAATTATAATAATATACGTAACCGAGGCGGAATTAATGAAAAATTAAAGGCGACAGCAAATTTAATGCCGGATCAAATAAACTGTCATCGAGTCAAGATATTCAAACAGGACTTGGGAGGGTAGACCTTGAAGTCGGCATAATTATTAATAATAATTTGCCCGAGCAAAGGTATTTCCACTGTCGAAACCAGGTATTCATTCGGATTTGTAAATTATCAAGGCGAGCGACTTGTGCTAATAATTTTTTAATGGGAGACAAGTTTCTGGTGGGTTAAAACAAAAAGCAAAACATGTTAAAGTGGCCAAATTGAAATTGTTAAGTGAAAGGGATCGTCTCGTGGTCTCTTGCATCCGTTTCCATGTTGGTTGACCTAAATTTTAGTTTTTAAACATTCTGTTCTCTGCGTTGATAAATATTAACATAATACCTTTCAAATTCTGAGAAATGTCATTTAGTACTGTTTGGTCAGTTACAAATAACAGCATTGAAACCAATTAGTGGTTAAAACTACACCATTTCCAAATGTAGTTCAGAAAAGGTCAAACGTAATTCAGAATAAGGAACTGCAATTCAGAAACCATCAAGTGTAATTCAGAATAGGCAACTGTAATTCAGAAACCATCAAATAAAATTCAGAACATTCAAAGGCAATTCCATAAAATACATTATCTGTGAATAAAATTTACCAAAGGTGAAACTTCAAGACACGTTAATAAATTAATATACTTTAATGAATTTAATACTTCAATAATTAAAAATTAAACTAAATCACATTTGATGTACAGGGTGATTGATTGAATTTTGACCACCCCCTTAACTTTATTAATTTTGATTTTAGCAAAAAACGTTAAATACAAAACCAGTAGATATTTAGGTCTACTTTATTTTTAGATAAACAGTTATTATACAGGGTGTCCCAAATTTGAGTAATAAACCAAACTTATGTTTTTTTAAATACGATGACTAACTTTTTATTCGATATTTGAATTCTACGTCAAATTCTAGGCCTAATTGATGTAAAATGTCTGTATCGATATTCAACTGTTTCCGCAGCAGCGTCGTTGATTGGTTGAATTTTGGCCACCCCCTTAACTTCTTTAATTTTGATTTTAGCAAAAAACGTTAAATACAAAACTAGAAGATATTTAGGTCTACTTTATTCTTAAATAAACAGTTATTATACAGGGTGTCCCAAATTTTAGTAACGAACCAAACTTATGTTTTTTTAAACACAATGACCAACTTTTTATCCGATATTTGCATTCTACGTCAAATTTTAGGAATTGATGTAAAATGTCTGTATCGATATTCAACTGTTTCCGCAGCATCTGTTACTTTAACAATGTTTCCTCGACTAAAGTTTAATTTAGTTACTCAAATTTGGGGCAGCCTGTATAATAACTATTTATATAAGAGTAAAAGTAGACCTAAATATCTATAACTGTTGCTACAACTAGTTTTTTTACTAAAATCAAAAATACGGAAGTTAAGGGGGTGGTTAAAATTCAATCAATCAAAGACTCTGCTGCGAAAACATTTGAATATCGATACAGACATTTTACATCAATTAGGCCTAGAATTTGACGTAGAATTCAAATATCGGATAAAAAGTTGGTCATCGTATTTAAAAAAACATAAGTTTGGTTTATTACTCAAATTTGGGACACCCTGTATAATAACTGTTTATCTAAAAATAAAGTAGACCTAAATATCTACTGGTTTTGTATTTAACGTTTTTTACTAAAATCAAAATTAAGAAAGTTAAGGGGGTGGTCAAAATTCAATCAATCACCCTGTACGTTCTGAATTACTCTTGACAATTGCTGAATTACAATTAACTATTCTAAATTACCCTTGACTCTTGTGTATTTCAAATGACTATTCTGAATTACAGTTAGAAATTGTGTAGAAAATTGAGTTTATTTACGTATGATGTATTTAGTTCCACCAAAGTAGTATAATTTGCAATTTATGAATAATTTATTTAATGTTATAATTGATGATGAATTATTTAGTTAATTATCTTATTTATTAGAATCACTAACTACATCCGAACACGGCACCAAATCTTTCTTAAATTCCTTTGTTAGTGGAGGAAAAACAAACCAATTACATAGGACGTCGCTTCTTCTCTCTTGTTATCATGCCCTCCTCCTGCGAAGGTTGGCGATCCAAATGGCAATTGTTGCTTTGGAAACTGCAGCACGAAGGATTTCTGCAGAAGAGCGGTCTTTAAACCATCTCCTTAAATCTTTTAGCCAAGAGTTCTGGCGTCTTCCTACTGATCTTTTCCCCTCTACTTTGCTTTCCATTATGAGGCGTAGTATTTCGTATTTATCACCTCTCATCACATGACCCGGGTATTTCATTTTTCTTTCCTTGATGGTGCTCAGTAGTTCTTTTTGTTTGTACATGCGCTGAAGTGCTTTTGCGCAACCTGCTCCATGAACTCCATAATTTGAAAGCTTCTTCTCTTTCGCGTCTGTGGATTTAGTGTCCATTGAGGTCACTTGTTCGATTGTTTGTCCTAAATGAATATGAATCTTGACACGCAGGTGTGCATTTATTGGAGTCTTAGAAAAGACCAATAGTTTGGTCTTGGAGACATTGAGATGCAATCCAAACATCTCGCTATAGTAAACTACGGAATCTATGATGCTTTGCAGTTCTTGTACAACGTTGACTATTATAACCGTATCATCGGCGTATCTGATATTGTTTATTTGCGTTCCATTGATCTTGATTCCGCCTTGGACTCCATCCAGTGCCTCTCTAAATATCGTTTCTGAGTACAGATTAAATAGGAGTGGAGACAAGACGACAACCCTGTCGAACACCCCGTTTGATCTGCATATCTTCCGATGTTGATTGTTCTATCTCTACCACCGCCGTTTGATGTCAATAAAGTTCTGATATGAAACGTAGGTCTTGTTCGTCAACTCCGGTTGTTCTTAGAATTTCGATCATCTTCTGATGATTAACACAGTCGAACGCCTTTCGATAGTCTATGAAACATGCAAATACATTCACATTCATGCCTCTACACCTTTGTGTCATTACATTTAGGGAAAAGAGTGTTCCATGCGTTCCGAGTCTGTTTCTGAATCCAAACTGGGTTTTGTCCATCTGATATTCGCACTTCTTGTAGATTCGCGTGTGGATGATTCTAAGAAAGGTTTTCAGGACTTGGGACATAAGACTTATCATCCGATAGTCATCACATTGTGAGACGTTGGGTTTCTTTGGCAGGGTTACAAATGTTGATTTAAGCCAAAGCAGCAGCAGCAGCCAATTAAGTCCGCTACTAATCCAAAATGTTTTTACAATAGATTTTCTTTTGTATGAATGTCTCCCATGAATGTACTAGGTATTCGTATTTTTTTTATTTTTTAAAATACTTTAAATCCGTAAAAATTAGTATTGAAAAACTATATTGTTTAAACAGCCTTTGACCAATGATCGATAAGAGGTAAAGTAAGGGTTGGTCTTTGGCGACCCAGAGAAACAACGAGAAGTAGAGGTAGGCCACAAAGTCGCTGGATAGATGATATCAAGGAAAAAGTAGGTTGAAGCTCGTTCCGGATAGCACAAGACACAAAACGGATGGAAGACGACAGAAGAAGAAAAAAGAAGATATCGATCATCCGGAAGAAGACGATTATATGTATCTCAGAAAAGGAATTTTTTTAGAAGAACAAACTAAAAAGTTTGGTACTATATTATGCGATGAAAATTTGTGTTTACAGGAACTTTTTTTAAGATAAGGAAAGTCAGAATTTTGAATATAAAAACACATGTTTTTGATTATGCAAGATTAGTGGTTTTTGAGATAACTAACTCTTAAGTAACTCGTCTTCTTAGAAAGGAACGATATGTTCCTCTATATGCAACTAAATAACTCGATAATGTAACAGCTCTGTAGAACAGCTTTTTTATGGGAAAACGTGAAAGAAAAATTTGGTCTAACAACCCTCTTAAATTCTGAATCATTGACAATAATCGACATAAAATGTCTGATGACGACTCAGACACCATCTTCAGTGTTAAAAAATTGCCATATGGTTCAATTAATCCAATAAGTTTGTTTTGGCAATTTGGCATTTACGAGTAAAAGGATTTTGGAGGACTTGAGAGCTTTTCTTACGCTGAACTTAGCATCTAAACTACTTGGGGATGAAAATAATAAATCTTATCGAAAGAGGAAAACTTTAGACACCACTTGACATTTTAAAGTTTCTTCTTCTGGAAATTTTGCTGCTTCCAAATTACCAAGTCTAAGATATTCCCTCCAAAATAGATGTGTGATAAATATTTATTAACAAAATGTCTCAAATCTCTTAAAAACAATTATTTCTTTCAAATAAAAGAATGTAAGTAATCTTCTTCTTCATGTATCATTTTCCTGTCGGAGGTTGGCTATCATCATTGCTCTTCTTACTTTGTAAACTGCGGCTTTGAATAGGTTGGAGGACGTGACGCCAAACCATTCTAGTAAGTTCCTAAGCCAGGATATTCTTCTCCTTCCAACAGACCTCCTTCCCACGATCTTTCACTGGATTATTAGTTGTGTGAGACACAAACATCATCATACAAATAATTGTGAACCTGTATTTAAACCAAAGTGCATTTGTCCGCGTCCAATCCGAACTAACTAAGGCAGTGGATATGAAACGAGGAGTCAGACAAGGTTGTGTTCTTTCGCCACTCCTCTTCAACCTGTATTCAGAGGAAATTTGCACCAAAGCCATTGAAAATGAACAAATTGCGCTATGCGGATGATACAGTACTTCTCGCCGAAAACATGAGTCTGACCTTCAAAATATGTTGAGTAACGTTAATATGGTCTAACTCTCAACGTTAAGAAGACCAAATACATGATTGTTACCAAAACTGAAGTGCCAAATGAGGATCTGTATGTGGAAGGCGAAAAGCTAGAAAGAGTCGAGAGCTATGACTACTTGGGGGCAAGTGTCAACTGTTCTGTGGACTGTT
Organism: Ips nitidus; assembly: GCA_018691245.2. Taxonomy (NCBI): domain Eukaryota; kingdom Metazoa; phylum Arthropoda; class Insecta; order Coleoptera; family Curculionidae; genus Ips; species Ips nitidus. Next base: position 8,502,457 of record CM042788.1, read on the forward strand.
GTTCCGAAATAAAGATTAGCATTGAGAAGGCCCGTGCATTCTTCATGAGGATCAAGAAGATGCTCTGTAGTCGCGATCTGAGCAAATGTGGTGTGGACGCTTGGACCCTGAACGTATATTGAGAGCAAAAATTAGAAGCCTTCGAGATATGGACATACCGTAGGATATTGAGAATACCATGGACAGAATATGTTACAAACGTAGAGGTCCTAAGAAGAACGGAAAAGGGAGTGGGGATACTACATGAACTTAAAAAGAGAAAATTGCAATATCTCGGACACGTTATGAGAGGTCAATGGTATGAGATTCTGCAACTCATAATCCATAAGTAATAACACCATTCTATTCTTATCTACATCATCTACATTACTGTTATCTTTTTTTGGGTTAAAGAACAAGCTTATCTACCAGGAGCTTCAAATAGCTTCCATGTGAGTCTATTATCTAAACAAAAGTCAGTTTTAGACAGAAAACTGTATGATTTTCTAGTAACAGCATGAAATTAATATTATACCTCATTTTCTGCAAAATTAGCAACAAAACGTTTAAAACTTGAATAGAACTAAGAGCGTGTCGTTTCTTTTTCTATCAATTTTGAAAGCATAAATGAAAGCCCACGCCAAGAAAAACAAACATTAAGGTGCCCAACCTTGTATGGTGCATCACCACGACCCAATTGTCTGCGGCACTTTCACTTCGAGAATCGAAAGTCGCTCTTTATATACCTGATATCTTCGAAGAAATTATGCTTCAATAACCATTGACATTATTATGTGATATAAATCACCAATAGCGACCGAGTTCAATGATATACGAGAACAGCACGTTTATTTAGGTTTTATTTTATTTTATGTTTTAATTGAATATAAATGTTAATGGCGGCGCTCGACCTTCCGCAGACGTGAAGGTGATCAATCTTCGCATCCTGGACCGTACTTTCCTGCTTGCACTGTTCTACAGCAGAGCAAAATGCTAATTGGTTGCTCATAAAAATACTTTGTTCACAGACATTGGAAACTATGGTAATTACGTCTAACAGTTAATTGCAGGATTTCAGCTTATTTATTGCGTTTAAACGTGAGATTATTGTATACAAGGTGATTCTCCTGACTATAGTCTACAACTTAGTTTAGGTATTATATTAAAGACCATGATGACTAGAGTCCGGATTAAAAACCACTAAAATCGTGAAAAAAACGCTTAAAAAGTAAAACTATTTAGATACCTCAAAAAAAAAACATAAAAATCTGTAAAAAAGCACAAAACTTTTCCAAAGATGTATTTTTTTTTTTACTTTTTTTGAGTTCAAGTTTGCTTGAAGCTTTTAAACTGCTTTAGAAGCATACGGGTATACGGATGATTTTAGATTGTTTTGAAAACTTTTTGGACAGTTTAAAGAGCATATTGAAGGTTCTGGAATGCTTTAGAGGCATTTGGAAATTCTTAAGTGGTTCTAGAATTTATTGGAAGTTTTTAGACTGTTGAAGAGCATTTGGAATCTTTTAGACTGTTCTAAAAGCGTTTGGAAACTTTTAGACCGTTTTGAAAGGATTCCGATTGTTTGGGAAGCATTTTGGAGTTCCTGTAGTGTTTTAATAGTTATAACCTAACCTAACCTAACAAGTGCTGAAAGTGGTACTTTCCCGCACGAGACTGAAGTTGCCCGAACGACGCAAAGCGGAGCGGGCAGGAAAGACGCTTTCCGCATGTAACTTTTAAATGATACTCTAATATAAACCAAAGCAGGACAATAGACAGTGATGTGTTTGTGTATACAAAGTCATAAAAACAAAACCTATATTTAAAGCACAACACATTATAATTTTTATCTAGTTAGTTTAGTATTGTTACGGTTTGGGCCTACTATGCTCGATACTCGATGAAACCGATGCGCCGCAATATCTGGCCGGGCGCGTATTAAAGTAGGCCACAGTTAGGACGAGGCGCCGCCTGGAAGATTCTTGAATGGTCAAGGCAACCCGCGAAGCGTTTCGCGGTCATTCTAGAACGTGGTTTGCGAATATAAAAGAAGCGGCGTCGTCGACGACAGAGTAGTAGTGCAGTAGTGAATTTGGGAACGCGGTAAAATTTAAATAGCGGAGTAATTGTGGAATTGTAGTAGTGTTTTTAGTAGCTGTGTTAATTATTGTACGGAGTGTTTTGAAGTGTAATAAATTTATTAATTGTTGAGTTAAACTGACTTTGTGTGAACCCACGGGAAAATCGTAACAATTGGTGTCAGAAGTGCGATCAGACTTTAGTGCGACGTGAATTGGAACTAAACTTCGGGTTAGAGACTTGTGTTCAGAACCGGACTAGAGATTTTCGGAACAGTGGTGTGTTAAATTTATTTTATGCCAATAACAAGACGTCAAAGTGCAAACATGGAGGCCCAACTTGCAGCTATGATGGAAATGCTTAAACAAAATCGACAACAAGACAAGGAAGAACAAGAAAAAATTCGACAACAAGACAAGGAAGAACAAGAAAGGATTCGACAACAAGACAAGGAAGAACAAGAAAGGATTCGACAACAACAAGAAAGAATGCTACAACAAGATATAGAAATGCGTCAAGAAGATAGAGAGCGGCAAGAAAAACGTAACGTAGAAATATTGAATGGTCTAGCGGGGACCAAAACAGAAATCCAAGAGTATGTATCCCATAGTCTCAAAAAGATGGAATATGACGTTCAGGTAAAATTAGACGATGTTCGGGAGGACATTAATAAAATTCAGAACGATGTTCGGGAGGACATTAATAAAATTCAGAACGATGTTCGGGAGGACATTAATGATGTTCGGGAGGACATTAATAAAATCCAGAATGATGTCGAGATAAAGTTACGTGACTTAGAGCAGAAAATTGACAGCAGAGGAGCCAGCTCTACAGTAATCACCGGAAACGGGCTCAACAAGATCAAGCCTCCCACATACGACGGTCAAACTTCATGGGCAACGTACCAACTCCAATTTGAGGCCGCTGCAAATGCAAATGGATGGAGTAACGAGGAAAAGGCTGTAGCACTGGTGGTGGCATTACGAGGACCTGCATTGGAGCTGTTACAGACTCTGCCTATCGCCCAACAAAGCAACTATGACGCATTAGTAGCTGCATTAGAACGTCGTTATGGGGATCAACATAAGAAAGGACTGTATCGAACGCAATTAATGGTAAGACAGCAGAAAACTGGTGAAAATCTAGAAGAGTTTGAAACCGAAATTCGTCGCCTTGTGCATCTGGCTTACCCAGCCGTCCCGGATGAAGTCCAAGAAGAACTTGTGGCACAGTATTTTGTAGATGGGATTCGAGATCCGGAGGTAAAGAAATGGCTGAAGATGTTCAAAGGGAGCAACAACAGCGAATTACTGATTCGAGCGCTGGAAATTGAAGCTGCGTGCAATGATTTAAAGCCAGAGCCTATTCAAGAGGAAAGAGTACCGCCAGCCGATCATGTTGCTACATTAATAGATGAAATTAAAGCAATGGTAGGCCAATTAGTGCAACAAATGGCAGCATCAGGAAATAGTCAGTCCAAACAATTAGAACGATCACGCCCGATCACGAGAGTGGAGTGTTATCGATGCGGACGTACGGGACACATTAGAAGGAATTGCAGACAGCGGTCTTGTTCTCCAAACCCACAGTGTCGACGAAACCAGGACATTAGAACAAATCACCGGAACTCCTCTGCTAAAAGAAACATTACATGTTATATTTGTGGACGTAAAGGACATTACCAATGGAATTGCAGACAGCAGTCTCGTTTACCGACCCCGCAGAACTGGCGTAACCAGGAGCAGGAAATGAAGAATCCAGAAAGACATTTACCGCGATATGTAGAGGATCGTCAAGCTTTGGATAGTGATTTAAGGTACCGGAAAGGACAAATTCATAATGGTTGGAGGATTGGTCAAATCGCGATGGTGACAGATAAAGAGGCTACAAAAAGAATGAAGAGCAGCGTTTCTAAGGAAGACATATTGAAAGGACAGCGCTCAGACTCTGATTTGAAAGTAATTAGAAGATGGTTGGAGAAGGATTTGAAACCGGATTGGCAACAGATTTCCAGATATGGACCAACAGTAAGGGGTTACTGGTTGCAGTGGAATTCGCTTCGACTGCGAGATGACTTAATTACTCGCAAATGGGAAAGTCCAGACGGAAAACGCTTTGTTTACCAAACAATAGTGCCCAATTCCTGCAAAGAGAATGTGCTGCGAGAACTACATGACAGTCGCGGAGGAGGACACTTTGGAGTAAACCAGACTTTGGCTAGAATAAGAGATCGATTTTACTGGATTAACTTCAGAAAGGACGTTGAGGAATGGTGTAAACGGTGTGACCAGTGTTCGTTACAGAAGGGATCCATCGCAATTCGGGAACTTGAGAGAGAGAAGATGAAACCAAACAACAACCGTATGAAGATGACACTGGACCACAGACCAACTGGTGGCAATTATAAGGAAGGTGATGCTGAGTGGATGTTTCAACCCAGGAGGAGCAAAGGATTAAGTCAAAGATGGCAACGACATTGGGAGGGACCTTACAATGTGGTAAAAAGGTTAAACGACGTCGCCTACAGAGTCCAACGCAGCCCCAAAGGCAAGATGAAAATTGTCCATCTGGACAGACTCAAGAAATACCAGGGATTAGATGAAGCGGATCGGGACGATCAGCTTTAAGAGGGGGGCAGTGTTACGGTTTGGGCCTACTATGCTCGATACTCGATGAAACCGATGCGCCGCAATATCTGGCCGGGCGCGTATTAAAGTAGGCCACAGTTAGGACGGGGCGCCGCCTGGAAGATTCTTGAATGGTCAAGGCAACCCGCGAAGCGTTTCGCGGTCATTCTAGAACGTGGTTTGCGAATATAAAAGAAGCGGCGTCGTCGACGACAGAGTAGTAGTGCAGTAGTGAATTTGGGAACGCGGTAAAATTTAAATAGCGGAGTAATTGTGGAATTGTAGTAGTGTTTTTAGTAGCTGTGTTAATTATTGTACGGAGTGTTTTGAAGTGTAATAAATTTATTAATTGTTGAGTTAAACTGACTTTGTGTGAACCCACGGGAAAATCGTAACAGTATTATACCTTCTGTGTGGAAAACATTTGATATCCAAATTGCTAACTAAAAAATTAGTTGATATTTCATATTACAGTCCACTTCTTGATTTCAGGTCAATGTCAGCTATCAGAAAACACCCCTCCGTCCATGTACATGGACCGAAACTGGCAGATTCCGGACAACGAACCAATCGGAAGCAAGATCGTCCAGGTTCACGGCAGCGATCTGGAAAACGACAATTTAACTTACGGTCTGCAACCCATCCAGTTTTTCGGATCGGACAAGCCTCCAGACCCATTGCCATTTCGCATCGACCCTCATACAGGAGCAGTTTATTTGAATGACTCCGTCAAAGGAAAGGTGAGTAAGTAAGGTGGTTTAAAAAATGTGAAACTAAAAGAGTCAAAATGAAACAAAACTCATACGAAAACTACTATATATAATCTTTTCTGCAAATTGATAAACATATTACTTGTAGGCTGGCACCGACTTGCATTTGTACGTCACCCTAAGTGACGGCCAATTAGAAGCTAAGACCGAAGTCTATGTGAACATCATCAACTCCTCAGCGCCCTACAAACCGCCCTTAAACGGTCCCCCGTTTCCCGGGGGAGCTTTCAACCCTTTTGGGCGCTTTAACCCACGACCACACAATACTCCACCTAAAATTCCAGCCAATTTGCCGACCAGTATCGGGAACATCAACAATCCACCACCGAATATTGCGAATAACCCACCACCGTTGCCTAGTAATCACAAACCGCACTTTAGGCCACGGAATAATAGTCAAGAAGTGACTCCATTGAGGCCTGTGAAGAATCCAGTAATTGAGGATGTGGCTAGTAACAGTTTGGAGGAAAAAAGTGTGGAGAGTAGCAGTGGAAAAGTGATTACGTCAAAGAAGGTAAATATTTTGCAGAAAGATGTAAACCAGAAAGTCATAAAATGTGTATTTTACAGGATGATAGCAAAGTAAACGATCTCGAAACAAACGAACTAGCACCTGCAGATTTCACGGTAAAGTCTCCGGAAGTGGCCAGCACCATCGTCTCCATAGTGGCGGTTTGTGCGGTTTTCTTCACTGTTGGTATTATTGCTGTCATCTTCAGAAAGAAGATTTACTTCAAGAAGAAGAAAGATAAATCTGATGAGATTGTAAGTAGTTTTGATCAGTTAACCAGTTTAGAGAAACTAAAGATTTGTAGAGGAAAAGTCCAGCTTTAAGAGAAGACAGCAACATCAATTTGCATGAATGGCGTGGACCTAGGGCGTTTAGCAACCGATATGAGCCTTGGCAACGTGAAGGAACCCAACTGGAGGTAAACCCTTTCACTAAAAAAAACTTTCAGATTTTTTAACTAAATAGCTTTAAAACAGCACTCAACCGAGTCAGGTCAACCGCCAGACGATAAAACCCCAGACCGTTGGGAATTCCCCAGGCATCGTCTCAAGTTCTTCAGCATTCTAGGTGAAGGTGCATTTGGTCAGGTGTGGAAATGTGAGGCCCTAGACCTGGAAGGCAAAGACGCTGGCCCAACAATCGTGGCGGTGAAAACCCTAAAAGAGAACGCCAACGAGAAAGAGAAGAGCGACCTGATTTCCGAGCTGAAAGTGATGAAGATGCTCGAACCCCATCCGAACGTGGTGAAATTGTTGGGGTGTTGTACTGACAAGGAACCTATCTTTCTTATTATGGAGTTTATTACTCGGGGGAAATTGCAAGGCTACTTGAGGGACTCCAGGGCGGAACGGTATTACAATAATATGCATGGGAAGAGCAAAACATTGACTTCCAGGGATTTGACATCGTTCTGCCATCAAGTGGCAAAAGGGATGGATTTTTTGTCTATGAATGGGGTTTGTACCTAAAATTAACTTAGATACTAGATACTTTGTTATTGCAAAAAGAACGTAAATTCATAAACATTTCCCAGTTATTGTAAAATGTTCAACTCTAGGAGTATTATCCTTTTTTAAATTTGTATAGTCTACATAGAAGTTTGGTAAAAGCCAATCGTGGCATCTTCTTTTTCTTCTTCAGCCTTTATTTGTCCACTCTTGGACGTAGGCTTCTTTCATCCGTTTCCATGGCTGTCTGTCCTGTGTTTGGAACCATCGCGACATCAACTTATCCCAATTTTGATTATCGTTCAGAAACATGGAAAGTTTACTACTAAAGAAGTTGGTTCTTATGTTTGAGACTGCATCACTTTCATAACGCAGGTGTTCAGGAGTTTCTGGCTCATCCCCACAGAATCTGCAGTTTCCGTGATTTCCTAGGCCTATTCGCTTCAGGTGGCGACAGTGCCCAGAGAGTGCAGGTTTCTTCTTCTCAATAGCTCCTGCTTACAGGTGCGTTCTTGTTATTCCCACAACATTAATCACTTGCTTCTAAAAATCTGATTTCAAGGAAGAGCTCTAAAGGAACCACATGGTTTTCTCCTGATTTGGAAGACAAACTGTACTTCTAGCTATTTTCTAAAGTAGTCTTTGACTACTTGCATAGATTTGTTGCTCTCTCTCTTACAGCTTGGAGTAATGAACCTAGTGCTATGTTGAATGCTACACTTTTGTATTGTCTGTGGGAGATATACTGTCTCATTATCCCTTTTTCTTGCATTTTTAAACTTTTACTTGAGGATCACAGGACGCACTTCTTCAATTGATTTAGGAAAAGCGGTCTCTTACTCTAGCTAAAGTCCGGTTTACTCCAAAGTGTCCTCCTCCACGACTATTTGGCCAAAGTTATTGTTTGGTAAACAAGAAATTTTTCTTTTCTGGACTTTCCTATTTGTGAATGATTTAGTGATCTCGCAGTTAAAGTTAATAATCCCATTGTAGCCAGTCCTCCTTTAGTGCTGTTTCATGTTTCCAAATGTCTTGTTATTCTTATACTTTCAAATCAGGGACTAAACGCTGTTCTTCGATTATCTCTTTTCTAAATATGCTGTTCTCCACTATTGTTGTTTCTGTGGCCTCATTTACGAGATTTGAATAATGCTCCCAATCTTCTTTTTGGTTTCCTTCCATTTCCAAAACTTGCAGTATTTTCCACAAATCAATCAATTTCAATTAAACCCATAAATTTACTGGTCAAATTGAAATTTACTGGTAAATATTGTACATTTTTCTGACACTGAATTTTACTTTTCTAATTCTACTTTACCTTAACGGTAAGTAACCGGTTACGCTACCGGTTTCAGCTACTTTACACGACCTAATGAGATTTAATTTTTTGTACAGATAATTCACAGAGATTTGGCTGCACGTAACGTCCTCATTACCGATGAGCATGTGTGTAAAGTTGCCGATTTTGGGTTTGCTAGAGACGTTATTACCTCTCACGTTTACGAGAGAAAGAGCGAAGGTGAGTTTCAGAAAAACTTTAGTATATTCACACTTTTATCGTTTGGTTAACCTTGCAGGACGACTACCAATTAGATGGATGGCACCCGAATCTTTATACGACAACATTTTCTCAGTCAAATCGGACGTGTGGAGTTTTGGAGTGTTAATGTGGGAAGTGGTTACTCTGGGTAGTACTCCCTACCCTGGACTATCCGCTGCTGAAGTCATGAGAAAGGTAAATCATTCTTCAAATTTCCAAATCAAGCATTACTGATAGTTCAAAATTGTAGGTTAGAGACGGCTACAGATTGGACAAACCTGAACACTGCCGTAGAGAAATCTACAACATAATGTACTACTGTTGGGACAACGACCCCAACATGAGACCGTCCTTTTCCGAATGCGTCACATTGTTGGAAAACCTCATCATGACGGAGACTGACTACATTGAATTGGAGAGATTCCCAGATCATTCCTATTATAACATGATGAGTCTCAGTGGCGAGAAGCTGTGATCTCCAAAACAGTTGTAAAATTGTAGACTATAAACGAATTTCGTGGGAGAACACGTGTATAACCAAAGCTAACCAAAATAACTATTGTGTTTATAAATCAAAAATTGTGGAAGCAAAGGAAAATATGAACAAATTCAACGATATTTAGGTCAGGCTTAGTGAAATCAAGTCACAAAAACAAGATATTTATTTTGGCTTAATTTGATGCCGAAAAATATAATATTTAAACTTTTGTATAAAGTATTTTTAAGTATTATTTAATGAGATAGGTTTAAAGCAATACTAGAAATTGAATAATGTGTGTATATTAGAGTGTAAAATAATGTTTGTTTTTTAGTTCCAATAAGTTGTTTGGAAATGTTTAGTGTCAAGTTACAGTAATCAAGTTGAATTTTTTTAAAATTTTTAGCAATAATAGAACAGAATGCTCACTCGTTTTGGTTGTTTATTTTTTTTAAATGTTATATATTTGTTGGATTAGGTAAAACAACCATATGATTCTTTGAAGTTTTACTCTATTTTGACAAATATTTTCAGTGATTTAAGTTTTAATATATTTTTGCTCGATTTGATTGTTGTTTTACTCATTTACATAAAACATCTAAATACACATCATATACACCAAAATCTGATGATGTTTTGTACAAACCAGTTATAGTGCAATATTATTTAAAGTGAAACCTTCTAAAAATGTATTTGGCTTCTAGTTCAGGCAAAAAGGTATAGAGAGAAATGCTTGGAACACAATTTTTGACTTCGTAATGTTGTTTGGACTACTTAGTGAACATATCAAAAGTCCTCGCCCGTAGCGGATATCTCCAAAACCATCTGTTATTGTCAATTTTACTATAGCTTGTAACCAACTTGTAACATATGAAATGTCCAAATTTCCAAGAAAAAAATCACACTTGATAAATATGGCAACAAGTCTGTAACTAGTACAGTTAACCAACTTGTTTAACGTCAAAAATGTAACAGCACCGCAAGGTTAAAAACCATGACAATGACAAAGGCACCCGATATAAAATATCACCAAACTTAAAATTCGTCGTAACTAAATCAGCATGAGATCTCAAAAAGTTTTAAACGGCCTAAACGCCACCCCATCTCAAATCAAACGCAATCTAAAATACATGAAACCGACAGGATACAACATGGACATTGACGAAATGTTGGTGCAAGCTACCATGAAACTGCGCCCCATCATCGACGTTCTTATGGCGACGCCCAACGCTCCCGACCATTTTATCTCCATAAGAGAATGCGATGACATTGAACAGGTATCACGTATTGTTAAGGATGCTTCTAAAAGTTTGGAGAATATTGGATTCATCGTTGACATGAAGCCTGTAGCTTTAAATATGCAAAAGTATCGTAGACGAGCTAATACTGATGGTAGCATTTACGTGGATACGACACTGTTGGTGGGAATTTTAGAGTTGCACCGGGTGCTTGAAGGTATCAAAGAAGACTTGGAGACTTTCTACAGGTCTATAGGGATTCACTCTTTTGCCCAAACTGAGTCAGGTCTGGATTCATTACCTACAACCACCGAATCAACTTACAACTCCAATAAAATAGTTTTCAAGCTGAAACGACCTGCAACTCGTGGAGGGTCGTTTGCTTTACTAAAAAACGAGTTCATTCTCATGCCTTCAACCACCGAAATACCGTTGAATACATCCCAATCTCAAGTTTTGGCTCAAGATGGTAGTTCAACATTCCCAAGGAGATCCAGATCTGATATTTCCTTTGACAATGAACGAATTACTGGAGTAACCGATGCTTTCGGTGCTAGACATCTACTGGTTAAATGTATCTACGACCTTAAAGGTGTTAGCGAATACTTAGGGACTCCACGTAGAGACGCTTACACCATATACACCATGGATCTGGATGAAGATCAAGAAGATGAAGACGAAGGTGGGCCATCCGATGATGAAGAACCCCAGCCTAGAATGAGCAGTCTGAAGGAGACGTCTTCAAACACTGAACCAGTAAATATATCCAGTCCAGTTAGTAGTCAGGCTAGTGTTGAGAGGAGAAGCGCTACAAGTCCAACGTCCATCAAGTCAATACAACAAGAGCAGAGGAAGTCAACACCAAGAACATCGCTTATTAATCCACCAGCGCCTTTACAACAAGTGGAGAGGATAGATCAAGTACCGTTAGGCACACCGCAGAAGTGTTGTTGTCCGGAATGTTTTGCTGAAGCTCGACGTGCTGATGAAGCTTTAGGGGTGAGTTACTAATAGTAGTAGTACTAGTAATAACCCGTACTGGAATATTAGGTACATTGTTTAACAGACAACATTTTTGAACCAAATTAAGTGGCTTTAACTTTTGTTTTTATAATAGGAATGCGACGAAGACGCAGTAATCATCTGCATTAAAGGTTGCCATGAAGATGAGGGAGACATACAGATCGTGATCAGGCAATGCCCAGACTGTAAAGCTAGCACATCTGCTCAAAAAGAACAGCCCATACAACAACCGCCTGCACCTCCACCACCAGTAGCACCAACTTACCCTCCACCTGATCAACCTGAAGAAACTGTAGCACCACCTCCTCCAAGAAGATCAACTCTAGAACCGGTACCTTCTCAACCTTCAGCCGAATCAGTGACATCAGCACTACGAAGATCTGTGGCTGAATCGATTACATCCGAACCACGCAAGTCTTCAGTTTCACAGGCATCTCGAAGAAGATCCACCCAGCCAGAAATGGGACTTGCAACACCCCCGTCAGAGACTGCTTCTCCACGAACATCGGTTGCACCACCTGAAACAACTTCCCCTCGAACATCAGTTGCTCCACCTGCGAGTCCAAGAGCCTCCATGTCTCCTAGAGAATCACCTCGTCAGTCAATTTTGTCGTCCCCAAGACGGTCTACACCCCCCAGAAGGTCTACGCCTCCTGTTATTCCAACTCCACCCCAACAGTCGGCTACTGACTTTGATTACGAACCATCTAACATGTACGGTTTGAATGAAGAAGAGAAATTTGACGATACTGAATCAGTAACTTTGCATAATAAAGACTCACAAGGTAGTTTAGTGTGCAGTGATGATGAAGAGGGTGAAGAACTGGGTGAGGAAGGTGGAGAAGGTCGTGAATTGACAGAAAAAAGTCTTAAAAAATTGTTAAACTACTCTCAAGACCAGGCAAACTATTCAAAAATACGACTCTACGAAACTACCAATTTGTGTTTGGAAACCAACACTGGAGAAGAACTAATGATTTCCTTGACTGTAACTCCTAAAGATTTAAGTACCGGAGGTCCTAACCCCATTAGCTTAACCGACATCTTTAGCGATAACGAAGAAGTTGGTCAAAGACTTCAAAGCGAATCTCGGCAACGCTCAAGCTCCCAACCTAAAAAAACCATAAACTATTACGTACCGGATAAATACATTCCTCTAGGGAGAACAAAGATTTGCTCCAGCTTGGAGTTTGACGTTACTACAGCAGAATCCAAGATTAAAACTCGCGGAATTAAAAACAAAAACAATAAAATTCTGGTGCAGCTACAGGACTTTGGCACTGACAACCTTCTAAGAGCTTGTCGTCCAGCAAAGTGCTGCAGAAAGGCGGTGTTAAACGAGAAAATGAAAAAATGTTTACCCTACGCTGCTAGCATACGCTCTTTACCACTCGACGATGATGATATGGACGTAATTAATCAGTCATTGCAAATGAGTTTGCAAAAAGTTAAAAATTCAACAAACCTTCAACGAGAGCTCTATGCCAACCAGGTGTTTTTGGTTAGTCCTGTACATACAGTGCAATTCTGCCATCTTAACTCTGTAGTGTCTGTAGAAAATGTCAGAAAAATGTTAGTTGAACAAAAGCTAAAGTACTATATTGAACTAGAGCTGGATATGAAGATGAAGAAGGAGTGGGAAGTGTATTACTTTGAGCAGGTGAAGCCTCAAACTGAAAATAGTTCTAATGGAGGAGTTGGTGACCCAGCACCAGTAGCGTCAAGACAGTGTTCGCGTTATACAGGCAGAGTAGCAGAAAACCATTCATCTCTGATAAGAACTGCTCGGAAAACGGTAGAAACAGTAAACAACCACCACAGAAAAACTAAATCCAGTAAGATTCCCGTTTATTGTGGCCTGAAAAAATTGATGAATCCACGGATTGACAAATCCCAGCATGTGCATGACTTGGACAACTGCTCCGAATCTCCAAACAACAACAACTCAGAATGTTCCGTATCAACAGAAACCAGTCTAGCAAAGTTTGACTCATCCAAACTCAAGTTGAGTGTAGCTTTGCAGTCCTTCGAAGAGTCTTTAAGCAGATACGCTCAAGACCACTCATCCACGTCATCTATTGTGATCAGAAGAACCAAGAGGAAAAAAAAGGAGTTTTATCTGTCCAGGTCCAGATCAGAAATCTCCTTGCAAGGTTTACAGAAACTGAGCAGAAGCAAGATGATCTCTCCACTGACTAGAACTACACAAGTCAAGAAGGAGTCAACTAGCAAAGAAGTGGTTAGTGTAAACACTTTACCACCTTGGAAAGCTATTACTGAAGACCCTGAAGCTTCCAAAATGGTTCTAAGCTACTTTGCCAAGATGCTTTATGACATGGTAATGACCCAGATGATCCACGAGGGACCAAGGTTAATGGATAAGGGAGTGGAAACTGAAAACAAAAGTAAGTTTGTTTTTTAACAAATTTCTCTTTACATCATTTTGTTGCTTGTAGGTTTAAAAGAACTCTACAGGAAACCTTCAAAGCAACGCCCTCTCAACGTAAACTTACCAAAATTTGGAGTCAAAATCTCTTACCACAATCTCAAAGCCAAACAATCTCAATTCTGTATAGTGCCTTCAAATCGAAGAAATTTAGAAAACTACTACCTGATCAACACTATGGCGTTGCAAACATCCAGAATCTTAGGAGACAGCAAAATTTGCCAAACTTCCAGCACTTTATTAGCATATTTCTTCCAACCAAATATCGAACAAACCAGAATTTTCAGAAAACTGTACAACCTCGAAGGTCAAAGTAGTAGTTGTGATGAAATTGTTACCGTAAATTCCAGAACGAGTAGTCACAACGTAAGTGAAAGTGACCCCGATGACTCTTTAGGAAGATCCCTGGTAAAGCTCAAACAGACTTTGGAAAAGTATGAGCATATGAAGGAACAAATTAACAAGAAATGCCGCAAGCAGAGCGCGATTAATCCTATAGAGTATTTTGTTTATCATCAAGCGTGCGCTTGTAGCTCCAGCAATAATAACCACAATCACAACAAACCTGAGAAGAAACAATCTTTGATGCAAAAAATTTTGAATAAAACCAAGGAGCTGTTCAGTTCACCTGAGAAGGATATGTGCAGAAAGTATAAGAATCAGACTGAGTTCCTGAGCATGTCTCCTGAAGGTATTTTAATTGTTATTTTAAGTTTTAGTGAAGCTCTTCTGAGTGTAGAAACAGATTGCAGTTAATGACCATGTTTATCGATAGCAAGAGCCTCATGAGTGGCAGCTTAGAATCTTTCTCTTTGTTCTCTGCTTAATTATCTCTATATTACATTTTCTATGGTTTTGACCATTTGTGTTGTCTGTTGACTTATGTAAATGTTTCCCAACCACTACTCCTTCATGTCACTCGACGTGGTATCAATGTGTACCACTATGTTTCTCCAGCCAGCCTCAAAACGTCTAGTACAAGATGTCAGCCAATCGATTCGTGCGTTTTATTGTGGGCTACACCCCAAGAAAGATACATATAGTGAGTAGGAAACCTTCTTCTTCTTCTTCTTCTTCCACTTGTAGAAGGCGTACCGCCTGTAGTTCACTGATTTTTCCCTGTGAGGTGGACTGCCAGCTGTTTCTCCATCTCTTTGATGGTCTGCCCAGGGGTCTTCTTCTTGTTTGTATGTTATCCCTGACGATTCGTGGTAATCTATCTTCATTCATCCTGCTGACGTGCGCGTTCCAGTATCTTCGTCGGGCTCAATACCATCTTACGATATCACTGGTGTCAGGCTTTGGCAATGACAATTGTGTTTGGTACACTCCTTTCCTATGCTGATTCTTAGGTCTTCGTTCCTTTTCTTATCCAGAGTTTCTGTTTACTGAAAAAAGATAGACATAAAGTCCCTTCTAGGTGATGGTAAACACAATGTCAATTGTAGACCTAAGCAAAGTCCACACGCTGTCCCAGGGAACTGAAATCACTTCCTACAAATAAAATAGCCTTTGGTGTATACCCTGACAGAAGAATATTTCAAATAAATTAGATCCAACAATAATTGTACTCTATTCCTAGATAATTATCTTATTATTTTCATCTACTTCTATCCATCTTTTTGGTGCAGCCTTTGTTATCCTCTATTATCTCTCAAATATTGGCTTCATTCTTACGGACATTTTCTTGTACTTTTTACTATAACTTCATTAAAGTACGAATAGTCTGGACACGAATAGTTTACTAGCCTGGACACACTTTCATGCTTTAAAATAGTGTATTAAGAGCAGTTAAGAAGAAGCTTTACTGATCTATAGCAAAGTTTGGAAGTTGAATCTAATATGTCTGAGATTAGTAAAGCTGTAACTGTAAGCGATGGGGGTAGCACTGATGGTAAGCAGGCTGAAAACACTTATTTGGCTCTTTCTTACCCTCACGCCAATCTGTTATACCCGTCCTTAGTGCTGATAGTGCTTAAGTCCCCTTATCCCATTCATTTACCTTGCATACCTCACTCTCCCTCCTCCTTTTAATTTAAGATTTCTCAACATCACCTTAGGATGGAATTCAAAGACCATCTACAATTTGCACTAATTTCACTCTCATATTTTTGTTACTTAACTCATTTTAGGATCTTCTTAAGTCCACCTCGCTTTCCGCATTCATGAATGAGTTGCATAAACCTATCTCAGATTTGTCAAAAATGGAAGAAGTTTTAATTAATTACTTTGACGCTTTGCAAAACTATTGTAAATCAAAAGATCATAAATATATTACTACTTACTATAGTTATTCACAAAGTCACAGATAACTAAACATTATCCTCTGTTCACATAAAACTCATTCTCCACTTCTTAGAGTCATATTAGTTACTGACACTCTAGAGCAATAATTTGTTTCTAAATCTGATTAGGTTCAGGTAAGGTCAGTTCTGTATGAAGTGATCGTAAACAATTAGGGAAGCTTCTCAATTCCAACCTAAATACCTCATTTCCTCTCTCACATTTTTGCTGTCCTGTATCTGACATTCTCTACCCCTAATCACATCATCTCCTGCACATGTTCCCCATTTTCTTCTTTATCATCCCACACAAACGGTTGCTCCCAGTTAATTTCTTCACTTAAGCCATTCTTCCTTTTACATTTTTAACATTATGTATATAGTTGAGCTTTCCATTCTTCAACTACTGGTAGCCTAACTCTTCTAAAAATGTCGATAAACATCGCCCTAGTACTACCTAGAATGGGAAGAACTATCGAACAAGTACTTAAGGGCACAAGCAAAAAAGGGCCTAAAAGATATGATATGAAGAAGCCAAATCATGTCAAGGCAAAGCAAAGCCCCATCTACAAAACATGCATCAGGCCACGCCAGAGAAACATCACCAGAACTATCCAAGACAAAATCAATAATCATAACAACGGAAATAAAAGTATTAAGAGCAATACGAGGAATAACTCTGGAGGATTAAATGCAAAACCACACTAGAAGAGAGAAACTTGAGGTGCAGTACATAGTAAGATGGGTGAGAAGACGATGGGGGAAGAAAGATGTTGTCAAAATGAACCCGGCCCAAATAGCAAGATGGGCACAAACACAAAACTGTCGGGATCACACGAAACCTAAGTTGCAGTATACACAAGAGATAACCCTATTACAAGCGGAAGGCGAAGACGAAGATTACCCTAGTGTGGCTTTTATTATATCTCATTCCACCTTCTTCTTCTATATACTTCTTTCTTCTGTATTTCAATACTCCAACCATATTATTTGTATCCCCTTGACAGACACTCCCCTGAGAGCAAATACCTAACCTGTCCATAAACTCTCCTTCTTTCATCCTGCTCAACATCTCCAGCCATTCTTTGCTCCAGGTTAGATTAGCAAATAAATTCCTGGAGGAGCTGGATTCCTGTAGGCAGCCTCTTATGGCTCTCTAATTTCACACAGTCTCCATCTCTATGCTCTCCCATACTGTTTGTTACCATTTTGCGTCAGTCTTTCTATTGTTTCAAAATTGGTTCGCAAATCATCGGATTCAGTTGATACTTCACCTTACCTTCTTTACCTCTGTACCTGAATGGCAGTTGTTAAAAAGAGGTAAAGAAAAACTCGTTCGAATTGAGAACTCCTCGATGAACAAAATTTCTGTTTTTAGCTTGTCACGGATATCGGATAACCGGAACACCACGGATTTACAACATTCTTTTTCTTATTGGGCTCTGTCTGGTCCCTTTGGGTTTGTCAATCACGATGTTGTCTGTTTTCAGCCACTCTGAACAATTGTTCGGCGCTATGTATGCCTGTCGCCCTTCCCGTTTCTCAACCAGAAGATTTGCTTTCTTCCTACGCCCCTGCGGACCTTTGTTCTACCATTATATGTTGTGGAGTCCGGTAACCATTTTCTTTGAAAAAATGACCGAGATATGAGAGTTTTCGGCATTTTACTGTTGTCAAAAGTTTACGAAACACTCTCAGCTTTAAGTAGAAGACGTTACAAAACAGTGATCTGGATCTTCTGGATTGTTGCACACACGGACTGATTCAATCCTCTGCATCTAATTTTCTTATCCGGGTTGAGTTGCTCGGTGACGTTGTGTCCATTTAGTGACTCATTGAGGTATGGCTAAAGATTTTAGTTATCTACACACAGAAAAGCTAAATCAATATAAACCTAATAACTGTAGTTAAAATGTTATTAAACAGTTAAACTTTGTGTTTCAGAAAGAGATTTATGCTACAACTGCGGTTGTTCAATAACACAATGCGCATCCGAGATGTCCCCTGAAACCACCGACCTGGTTGAACCGTTACTCTGCAGTTGTCCTGAAGAGTCCAAACCAAAACCCAAAACTTCGGAACCTTGCTGCAAAAAGTATAAAGGAATATGCAATTTCACCAAGCTGGGCTCAAACGCTTCGATACAGTCACTTAAAACGCGCTTAAGAAGAAACAGTCTGAAACCCCAGAAACACAACGGTGAACACGAGTCGGCGATTGAAATGTGCGTGGATGAGCACGTTCGAGTAGTGCAATGCGAGAAGAAAAGTGCAAGTACTGGTACCACCAAGGATTCGGGAACCCAAAAATGCGAGTGCGGTAAATGTGAAAACTTTGCGGAGGATGGTACCTGCTGCTGTTCGCACTGTTTAGGGTGTTTGGACAAGAGTTTCGAGGCCAAACCAACCAATCACACTGTAGGTGTGGTAACCGAGGCTAGTCAAAGTTCACAAGTAGAAAAGTCGAGCAATAAAACCCTCTCCCAAACTAAGTCACTAAGTGATAAAACTCCAACTCTCACTAAATCACAAAGTGATAAAAACTCTTTAATTAAAGAAATTTATAATGAAAAAACTCACAGTGAAGCCGCAGTTAGTACTAGTGTACTGATGGAACCAGTTCCTTCATCTCAACCTGCAGAAGATTCTAATATCGAAACGATCAACACCGAACCAGAAGTGGTAGACACAAAACCTGAGCAATCTGCCACGTTTTTCTTTGTGGCACCGCCTCCGCATATGTTTCAGCATTTAAGCGGCAGCAATCCTTTCGATCAATGTCGGTTTAATATGCCGCCTTTTTTCCACATGGAGAGGCCTCCGGATCAATAGACCAAAAGACTCAGTGTCCGTGTTAAAGGTTTCTTCTTTTTGTTTGTAAATAGAGTGGTACTGGTTAGACTTTGGTAATGATAATAATAATATTGTGTACCACGTTTCGTGTTTTGTTTGTTGGCAGTGTTTTGATAGCCTACAACTCGCGACAACTTTTTATTCACATTACTTTTCCATACAATTTTCAGATTTTTTGCCTAAATATTAAGAAAGTTACAGGGTCTTGTAGCAAATAAAAGCCAAATTCAGCCTCCACTCGCACTGCAAATGGCTTATTCCAGTCGTTTTCAACTAAACCAAGCTAAAAAACTATAGTAAAGTCTATTCCTTAACGGTTCAACGCACGGAATGCACCTTAGATGCCTTGACAGCCACCTGGGAACATTTTTGGTGAATTGAATTGTTAAAAAGACCGGAAGTGCTACAGACGCCATTTTGTAGCCAAACTGTCAAAAATAATGTGTAGAATAACAGATTCATCACTTAAGTCGCTTTAATCGTTTCCAAGATACTTAATTTTTAATTGC
The DNA here is from genome assembly GCA_018691245.2 of Ips nitidus. Classification (NCBI taxonomy): domain Eukaryota; kingdom Metazoa; phylum Arthropoda; class Insecta; order Coleoptera; family Curculionidae; genus Ips; species Ips nitidus. The sequence goes on from CM042788.1 coordinate 8,521,738, forward strand.
TTGCCGTGACCAACTGTATATTTCTGTTTTGGGGTTAGAACCTTGAAACTTGGCACAATTGACTACAACATTTCTGAGATTATGTATGATTTTTTTCAGAATTTTCCCGTTTAAATTAACGGAAATACTGGACGTTGAGTGACCGACCGTCAGTTAACTGGTCCAGTAATTTGCACTGAATGTCACATTTTCTGAGATATCTCAGAAACTACTTTCTGTATTCAAGTAGTTTTTTTCAGAATTACTAGATAATAGTATATACTATAATTGCACCAAGTTTGACAGCTGTCAAAATTTTCTAAATAGAAAAACTTAAGAAAGTAATAATATGTGATGCGGCAATTATCATCTAACGAGCTTTAAAGCCATATATCTCAGAAACTACTTGTCGTAGACAATTAATTTTTTTCAGCATTTAGTTATTATAGTATATACTATAAATTTGCCAAATATGACGACTGTCCACATTCTGTAAATTAATTCACAAAGAAAAATCCAACGTGCTGGTAGTCTGAAACTAACCAGTTTGAAGAGAGATCTCAAAAACTACTGGACGTTGAGTGACCGACCGTCAGTTAACTGGTCCAGTAATTTGCACTGAATGTCACATTTTCTGAGAAATCTCAGAAACTACTTTCTGTACTCAAGTAGTTTTTTTCAGAATTACTAGATAATAGTATATACTATAATTACACCAAGTTTGACAGCTGTCAAAAATTCCTAACTCCGACAAAGGCTTAAAAAACATGCGCGTCATCAACCAAGTGTATTGTTTATAGTCAAACGAACGTTATTTCAAATAAATTCGGGCACTGACCAACTGGACCAAGCGCTCTGGTTGCTGTACGTGGTAAATGAAGGAAATACTATATTTAAGGACGTAAATTGGAGGAAAAACAACTTTCTTGGAACATTTCGAAGGACCTACATGAGGGGAGAGGAACTGAAGGGTTTTGAGCGGTAAAGAGGGGAAAAAAGGGTGAAGTTTGTAGGTATTTAAGCCAGACAGGGATCGTAGATGGCTGTGAGTGGCAAGAAAAAATGCCGGGGCATTTCCGGTTAACACCAGTCGACCGGAAGTGCACTGGTTTTGTGTTTACGTACGCATCTTACAGTAAAATGTTATTTATTTTAAAAAATTAGCATAAAAATAAAAACTAATCCCCAAAATTTTGTTTTTTTTGCGAATATCTCCAAATGTAATCAATTTTTTTTGCTAATACTTACCTTAGACAAAAAATTAACAACATTTGATAAAAATGCAAAAATTATTAATTTTTTGTTCTGTGACAAATGGAGTAAAGTTTGTGGTGGCAAATTCGTGTCTGTTGCACTTAAAAAAATACAACTTTTACAGCGCAATTAAATTTTTATTTCTTCAAGAATACATCTTACTTTAATAAAACATTAAATAAACAGCTAAACAGGAAAGCCGTTTCTTTATAAACGACATTTTGAGGTTGTAGAGATGAGCAACGTCAATCTAATATTTAATTAATTTAACAAGCAAAACATCACCGAACTAAACACTTTTCCTAGCCCATTTAAGGGTTTTAAGCGATTTTACTCCTCCTTAAGTTGACCGGCGGTTTCGAGAATAATCTCAAACGAGAACGGCGTAAAAGCGTAACCCGTTCCGGAGTAGAACTTTGAACAAAATTCCACCCTGAAATACACAAATGTTAATTAATTTAATGTCAATACAGATTTTATTAATGAAATTAAATAATTATAATGTATATTAATAATTAAGGAAAAATTTTCTTCCGTCTTTACTTAGATTTGAATCAGGGATTTTCGCGTTTCAGGCTGAGCTATTAAGGACCAATAGTTTGCTCGACTCATTTTTAAGAAATCGAGCAAACTATAGGTTAGTTTTGATGCTTGACAGTTGGTCACACAAAGCCGGAAAATCAGAGATCACTGGTTCAAGACTAGCTAAAGGTGGAAGGAAAGATTTCACCTAAATTTTGATTGTTTTGTTACGCCATAATTATTGCATTGAATTTAAATGATGTCAATCAGAAACTCACCAATGAAGACGAAGAGTATGCAAGAAAGCAGACAATCCTTCCATCAAGACAAGAATAGAAATAGTCAGAGTACCCCAGACGGCAAATATGATGTAGACTGCAACACCACCAGCCCAACCATCGACGGTTAAACCTTTGTTGAGCACCATTTGCCACAATACTTCAGACAGCTCTATAAAAATCATATTTTAGACTTTGAGGCTCAATTTAGGATTGTGTAACGTACGGGCGTGAGCCAGAGACAGAGCCCACAACCGAAGATAGGAGGCGGTGTGAGAGATTGAGCCTAGAACGTATTCAATGGTGTGAATGCCTTGATGAATGTAAATTTCGGACATTGGTTCCTCGTCGTGTTCGCCGCCTCCTTGAGCCGGCACTGGGGTTTGGGCGGTGTTGTTGTGGATTGGTTGTTCAGCGTCGCCATTTTCGGTGGCCGAGTGAATTTGGTTGTGGTTTACCTTTTGGAAATAAACGCTGATTTTACCAGTTTTTTTACTTAAAAAAACTTCTGCTAGTAAAGGAGGTATATACTCTATTTAAAAACTAGGAGGAGTGATCGTGAAATAGGTTGGCAATAGTGATTGGCCGGTTGGCGGTATGATTCACACAGCAGAAATCATCAATAAACAGGTTATGTCTGTTTTTTGTTAATAATAAAAGCAAACAACCTTTGACATTAACGATTTACACACAAACACGTCATTTGACAGATTTGTTTCATGCTTTGTTTGCTTTTTTCTTCTTTTTGTGTTTAATTTAATTTTTTGTGCTTATTTGCCGCTATTTTTTTGTATGGTTTTATTTTGTACAGGTAAATTTACAATTGCAATAGCTATATTGAGATATTGAAGGCTTCTGAGAGACTTCCGCACGCTTCTAGAGCAGTTTAACAGCTTCCAAAAGTTTCTAGAACCGTGTACAAGGTTCCAAATGCCTTAAAAGCAGTCCAGAACCTTCAATGCTCTTTAAACTGTTCAAACACTTTCCAAACGCTCCTAAAGTAGTCTAAAAAGGTTTTAAAACACTACAGAAACTCCAAAATGCTTCTCAAGCAGTCGAAAGCCTTCCAAAAGCTTTTAGAACACTCTAAAGGCTTCCAAATGAGTTCAACTAGTCTAGAAGCTTCCAAAAATTTCAAAGCAGTCTAACTTAGTCTTCTAGAAGCTCTCAAAAAACCCTTTCAAAGCAGTCTAAAAGCTAAAACCTTCAAATGCTTCTAAACTAAAGGAAGCAGTTTAAAAGCTTCCATAAGTTTCTAGAACCCTCTATAAGGTTTCAAATGTGTTAAAATCAGTCCAGAATCTCCAAACGTTACTAAAGTAGTCTAAAAAGACTTAAAAATACTACAGAAACTCCAAAATGCTTCTAAAGCAGTCGGAAGGAGCATTTAAAAAACAGAAACTCTAGAAGCTTCCAAAAGAAGCTCTCAAAAAATTTCAAAGTCTAAAAGCTTTCCAAATACCCTTCAAACTAGTCTAAAAAACAAAGGAAGCTTTCAAGCTTTCCGTATGCCCAAAAGATATCTATAAACTTAAAATCAGTCTAAAAAAGATATCTTTCTAAAAGCTTTCAAAAAATTCTAGAACCGTCTAAGAATTTCCAAATGCTTCTAAAGCATTCCAGAACCTTCAATATGCTCTTTAAACTGTCCAAAAACCTTCCAAATACTCCTCAAGTAGTTTAAAAAGATTTTAAAACACTACAGAAACTCCAAAATGCTTCCCAAGCAGACGAAAGCCTTCCAAAACGGTCTAAAATTCCCAAAAGCTTTTAGAACAGTCTAAAAGATTCCAAATGCTATTCAACTAGTTTAGAAGCTTTCAAAAAAGAATTTCCAAATGCCTCTAAAGCATTCCAGAACCTTCAATATGCTCTTTAAACTGTATAAAAACCCCAAGTAGTTAAAAAAAAAATTTGAAAGTTTAAAATCCTCCGTATGCTTCTAAAGCAGTTTAAAAACTTCAAAAAATGTCTAGAACTTGAACTCAAAAAAAGTAAAAAGTTTTGCATCTCTGAAACAGTTTTGTGCATTTTTACAGATTTTGATGCTTTTTTGAGGAAAATAATTTTGCTTTTAAAGCGCTTTTTTCACCATTTTAGTGCTTTTTAATCCGTACCCTAGTAATAATATTAGTATTAACTGTAAAAGGGGAAGGTGTTTATAAATGATCAATTTATGGTGGTGATTACATGACATACAGACTGACAAGTGCCAGTACATAAATAGTAAGTAAATATTAAATAAAAAGTTGTGAATAATTCCCCAGCAAAAATGCGAAGGAAATTGCAATTGAGCCATTTGGATCCTGAAGAAAAACAATTTAAAGTAAATATGTAAAAGCCGATATTAAACGAAGACCGGGATTGGTCTCTCCCGGACGCAAAAAACGTATTTATTGTAAAAAAAATAAGTGAAGCAGGTAATAGAATGAATGGAAATTGAAGTTTAGCATTCAATTTATATGTTTATGTTAGTTAAACTTCCAATAAAACTTAAAATTAATGTGTTCTTATTTTTATACACCGGCACTTTTAGAACTTCATTTAATTATCCTAAACAAACTTGTGCAAGTGTCACCCGAACACATAAATAAAATCTTTTTGGGAACTTTTGCTTGTGTATCACAGGCTTTTACATTCACTCATCCTAGTTTTTTAAATATAGACTATATGAAGTCAGTTAGTACAGGTCAAAATAACGGGTTCAAACAAACATATCACACATAAAGAATAAAAAAACGGGTTAATTCGTTTATGATTGTTCCCTCAAGAAATTTGCAGCGAGTCAATGTGGACTTGATTGTCATCAATAATTTTGATGCTTGTTAAGATAATCCGTTAGCTTTACTATTGGTGGAAATCGCAGTGCAGTCCGACATTTTAGGCTCAAAAGTGTTATTTATGCAGACTAGAACAACACCGGAGTCTAACTTTGCCTGTTTTGAGACGTAAGAATACAATTTGGCACACTAAACTACTTAAATACTCTGTCTACTTAAACACTTGTAAATGCGAAGAAGTAGTTAAATCACATTCAACTGACTATGACATTACCTACTATTTGGTTGTTTACCGGTTGTCTTCAAATTCATTAAAGAGTTATGCTACATAAAAAAATGTTGTGGAGAACTAAATAAAATTACAAAAAAGAGGGGGTTTCTATTTAAAAAAGTTGGCCTTGATATCATAACTTTTTTGTGTCAAAAGGCTCAACTAAAAACAAAAATCGACGGGTCCGAGCGATTTATCGAAAAATAAACACCTGATTTTTAAAAAATTGTATGCAATACAACTTTATGCTAAATATGTCACATTATTTCTAATTTTGAAAAATATTCATCAATATAAACTAATAACGGAATGGACAAACAACTTACCGAGTGCAAAGCGGCAGCTTTACGTGCTCTCTGGATTAAAAGAGGTTTGGACAGCAACATCCACGGAATACAGATGAAGGCGCAAAACAGCAGGAATTTCTGAATACCGATTTGCCCCGGGTACATGTTAGCGGTTTCGCAAATTGGCTCGAAAGGCGTTTCCTTATTCAGCACCATGTTAATGAAAGTGATAAGAATGGAAGGCGCGCATCTTGTACCCAAAGTAATCAGAGCCACTGCAAAAAACAAGCAATATGTTACGTCACGACCATCGTAGTTCATATACTGGGTGTTTCATGGTGCACATACTTTAATATGTTATTCTACATTTAAAGTAAGAAATTAGTTTACATTTAATTATAAGTAAGTTCCTATAAAATAGAGAAATATGGCAATTCCTAATACGTTATTACAGTTTACTATTGCAAATGCTTAAACAAAGTATTGCGATTTCAGTTTTGCCTTGACTTTTTATTGAATTTCGGCCATGGTAGTGTTAGTGTAGATGATTTTCGAGAAAGAAGAATTTCGAGCGCTGTCAAATCCATCAAAACCAAAAACCCTAAATTTTGACGGTTTTGTTATTCCGGCGATTTACTGGTTTAGACTTTTATACAGTGACACCAAAGAAGATTACAACCAAATTCCTTAAGTGAGCTGTAGGGGTAATACGTAACTTGATAGAGATAAAAATAGATGTTTAAATAAGAAAGCTTTTACACCTATTATTGACAAAATAAACATATTACAAAAATCAAAATTAAAAACAAACATTTAGCCAGAGCCGGGCAGTGGCTAGCTACTAAGTAGTTAAGCTACTAACTTGGGTAGTTTGTAGTTGTATTCTAGTTACTTTTTCAAATAAGTAGCTGTAGCTTACTCAAGTAGACTTCGAGTCTTGTCTGCATTTTGGCATTGATATTCTCAGGCTAAAGCTACATTTGAAGTAACTTAAGTTACTGAAGTAGCTTGAATACAGAAAAGTAGCTTTAGCTACATAGATTATTTAAGTTTTTTTCATATTTCAAATAGTATATACTTAAACACAATAAGATAAATAAGACATAACTATTTCTTTTATAATAGTTTAGTTATAAAAGATACAATTCACACAACTATTGAGTTGATTAGAAATTTGGTTATACATACAGGGTGACCCAGTGGTTGGTGAAATCCGCAAGTCGATAAAATGACTAGCAAAATAGTTATGGACCAATTCCGCAACCCCGGGTCACCCTATATTATATTATAATTTGTAAGAAGTAACTTAAAAAGTAAGTAGATTAAACCAACTAGTAGCTTCAGTTGTAGCTTAACTATTTTTTTTTCAGAAAGTCTTCTTCTTTCTTTCTAATATGGGTGTCCATATAGGTAGGCTAATGCCTGTTTTGTCCTATTATGCCTTTTCGGACGTTGATGTCAAGCAGTCTTTCCAGCGTTTTGGAGGTCTGCCTTGGGTTCGTTTTCCGACAGGATTGTTTGTTTTTGCGATTTTTACAAGTCTGTTGTCTTCCATTCTGTTTACGTGTTTATTCCAGTATTTTCTTCTCTGTCTTACCACCTTCCTATGTCTTGTAGCTCCGTTGTCTAAGATATTCGCTTCTGATTCTGTCGTGTAGTGTTTTGCCGTGTATACTTCTTATTATTTTCATTACAACTGTTCGCATCATTTGTAATGATGTGTCTGGTCTTGTTTCAAATGCATACGTTATGACAGGTCTGATTGTAGATTTATATACTCTTATTTTACTGCTTATGTTGAGGTATTTGTTTTTCCACACAATGTCTCTTAGGCATTCTGATATTCGGGAAGTCTTCATAGTTTGTTTTCTGACTTCATTCTGTAGATTTCCATAACCTGTTATCTCAGCTCCTAAGTATTTGAACTGATTTACTTGTTCTACAATTTTCTGGTCAATCTCCAGTTTGCATCTTGTTGGCTCTTTTGATGATACGAGACATTTGGTTTTGTCTGTGTTAATGACCATATTTAATTGTTTTGCTGATTCATTAAAAGAGTGAAGTAATCTCTGAAGATCGTCTTCAGAATCCACAATGAGCACCGCATCATCTGCGTAGCAGATAACATTGAAGTAAGTGTTCCCCATTTTGTATCCTGTTCTTTTAGGTAGATCACCTTGTCTTATTCCTGTGCGTATTTGCACTTCTTCAGTTAATAAATGTCCTACTTTTATACTAGTCCCACAGTGGTTATTAATCTTGTATATTAGTTTTATTAATATCTGGTTCACTTCCTTTTCTCGCATTATTTCAATGATGTCCGCCAATCGCACCCGGTCGAAAGCTTTAGTCATGTCGACAAAGCACATAAAAGCTGGTTTATTGAACTCTAGAGATTTTTCTGTTATTTGCTTCACAATGAAGATAGCATCAATGGTAGACCTGTTTTTTCGAAAACCTTGCTGTTCTTCGCGAATTTGTATAGTTTTGTTTAATTCCTCTAACAAAGTCCTAGTGAAGACGTTGAGGATGCTGTTCAGAAGCGTTATTCCACGATAATTGTCCGGGATTGTTTTCTGGTCCTTTTTAAATATAGTTATCGTTATGCAGCTTTTCCATTCATTTGATACTTTTTGTTCTATTATGATGTTTCTGAAGAGAGTTAATATTTCTTTTTGTAGGTTGTCTCCCCCGTATTTTAACATTTCATTTGTTATCTCGTCGGGGCTTTTTAAGATGTTTCAAGATGTGTTCTATCGTACTGCCTGTCAATTCTATCTCATTGTCTTCTTCAATTAGTAGTTGTTCAATTCCCTCATTTTCTTTATATAGGTTTTCGAAATATAACTTCCATTCTTCCGCATTGATTTTATTGGTCTGCATAGTATCCTTGATTTCTAATTTGTTCCTTCTTAGCATTCCCCATATCTTTCTCTGGCTTCCGTACATATCTCTCTCCATCTCTTTGGTGAATCTTTCCCAGTAACCTTCTTTTATCTCTCTGATTCTAGCATTTATTCTGTTTCGTTCGGTTTATATAAATTCCAGTTTTCGTGGTTTCTGTTGCGTAAATACTTTTTCAGAAAGTAGCTATCAATGTAGCTTGCAGCTGTAAGTAGCTACTTTATTTCAGTAGTTTCCTATTACAATGTGACGTCATTCCATTTTACTTTGATTTTCGCCGTATCTACGTTACTTCGCGTCAAGATAATAACTTTTTATCCTGAAGGCGTCTTTAATAATCCTTTAGACGTTTTAGCAAACCCAAAATAATAAAACTAAATTGTTTTCCTTCCCGTTAATCTCATTCATATAAATTAATTGAAATACTATCATAAAAACTCTCGTTTTTTTGTCATTAACATATTAAGGTCTTCATTTACTAGTAATAAAATTCGATGCTAATACTGACAATGAAACACCATTTTGTGGGATTAACATCTTGTTAAATTTTGCATTACCTAATAAAAAAATTTAGTCTGCTAAAATTGTCAAAATTGTGCCCATTAAATTGAGGTAATATTTTGAAATTCACCTTGTAATAGCAGTTATTTTTTTTTCGGGAATGTTTCAAAAATGATAGAGCAGGGTTATACCACTTTTATTTTTAATTTGTATTTTTTTTTCTATTGATAGAAAATGTCACAGTTGAATAGGTGTTTGACTGCTTTGGCGTTCATACACATTTGTAATTAGTAATGGTAATTTAATTCGCATATGACACCTATAAATATTTTAATTTGTCTGAGATCAGTAAAGCTGTTACTGTTCGTGATGCTTCCACTATTTTTTGTACGACTTTCTGCAAATCATCTCAATTATTTAGTAAAAAAAAATAATTGAAAACATTTCCTTTAATCCTGTATTTTACTTCCTGTTCAGCTGAACGGTAAGTATAACAGGAATTTACTTCCCGGTTTGTTAGCCCTAGTAACGAGAAACTCGACAGGAACCAGTTATTCCTGCTTTCAAAACAGGTGATGTAATAATAAAATTATAACAATCAATGAAAAACGTCAAAGTCAAAGTCTCATAGTATATATGTCGTAAAAAAATGGGTTTAAGAGCTTTAACAAACTAGTTGGAAATTTGACTCGAACAGGCAAACACAAATAAAAATTCTACTTTAGCTTCTTTCAATAAAAAAACAACTTGTTTTGTGATGTTTCTAAAAATAAAGAACATAAAGATAAATTTGTTATACCTCACTCAATTAACCTCAATAACTAATATTTTTACAATAACAAGAGTCATTACCCTCAATATTGCAAAACTTTTGCTAATCTGTGATTTATTATTACAGAGAGTTGGGGGCTAAGACTGAAAAAGTAGGTTAATCTTCTTGGGATCAAATCCCTAATACTCCTGTCTTGGAATAAAATTTATTCCAGTCATTTGATCAGAAAATTTGGGTTGCGATAAGTACAGTAAAAGATTAACAGTTACGGAAGTGATAATATGATTTCACGTGGACGCCGCTGTAAATAATTGTTACTATCGTAAACAACTGAAAAGTCATTGAAAAGTAGGCAGATACTAAATTACGCAGTCAAAAATGTCTTATAATAACACTGTTGATCACTTAATCCCCCAGAAAGTCATGAACAATAATTACTAAATAATGTGACGTTTTAAATGCTTAATAATGTTCAGCTGACTTCGTAAACGATAATAAACTTTCTCAATAATTGTAAAATAAATTAACTTACCGTCATTGGTGGCGTAGTACTTGAACCACTTGATAAACATCAGAACCACCATGTAGAAGAACAGGAAAGTAAGGAAAATCACCTGAGGGATAAACTCGCAGATGATGTTGAGTTTGTTGTTGAAATGCCTAAAACAACCCCCAAATTAACATATTAAATGTTTCGTTTGTTATAAATCGACTTACATGTTTTTGAAATAGCTCATGGCCACACCAAACAACATGTGAGTGATTCCAATAATGATAGACAGCTTCATTTTGAAGGAGTTCAAGAAGATAATCTTGTTCTTTGATGGTTGCCACACCGGATCCAATCCGAATGGATACGGATATTGGGCGTAGTCATCGGTGGCAGGATCCAACATGTGTTCGGTGGTAATGGATTGCACGTAACTTTTGGTCAAGTTGCTGACCTTCCAGCTTGATCCAAAGATATTAAGAGACTTGGCAAAGACATCATTGTAGATTAATCCAGTGTACATGGAGAAACATCCCATCAAGAAGATAATGTACCGTCCTCCAAAAAAGATATTCCAAATTTCGTTGTCGGACTTTTTGGCCGCCAGCGGCTTCTCTTTCAACACCATCCACAAACCGAAAATCGCCATCAAACTTCCGTGTCCAAAGTCACCGAACATAATAGCGAATAAGAAGGGGAAAGTGATTATAGTATATGGTGTGGGGTTCATTTCCCTGTAGGCGGCGATACCGTACGAATCGTACAAAGCCTGGAAGGCCGTGGTGAACTTATTGGTATGATTGTAAGTTGGTGGATCCTCGGGCGTGTCCATACGGTTCAGAATGGGCGGCACAGAGCTGCCGCTTCGTTCCTAATTTCTTTAAATTAACCCTGGCAATTACGAAAAACTATCAAATACGTACAGTGCCTCGTCGCAAAGCTAACTGAATGTTCTCCAAGTCCAAGACAGGTACCCAACATTCAGCGATCAAACACTTTTGAGTTACGTCCAAGTTGAACAAATTCAACGTGTGGTAGATCGCCTTAATCTTGCGTACTTTGACGAACCAATTTTTAATGTTTTTAGCGGCCGCCACCAGCACCCGATGTCTGTGATCTTGAGTTTGACCAAGCACCTAACAAAACACATTTATTGAGTCTTTTTTATGGTTTACTATGAATCCAAATAAAGGGTTTTCCAATATAGACGATATGTTTTTAAAATAAAATAAAGTACAAAACACTTTGGACAAATGCAAGTCTTTGTTAATTTTTAAGTTGTTCTGAATAACACATAATTTAAGTACCTTCAGCGAAAACCACTTTTTGATGACTTTCACCAGTACAGGGTATTGCTAATAATATAATAATATTACATCGCTAGTAATTTTATAAAAAGCTTAAAAAGAAAGTTGAAATGAGCCGGGCACGGTCCCCTGTGACGTAGTAAGAGACATTTCAATTTTATAACGTACGTGGTATCTAAAGTCAGGACGCAAACTACGCATTCCACAGGTATCGGTCTTTTTCGTAAAAATATCTTATTGGGACAGCTCTTAAGCTGAATTCATAGTTTGAAATCCGCAAGAAGTAAGAAGTAAGCAGTAAGCCGAATTAAAAATAAACAATATACTTGTAGCACTTTCATTCATAGTTTGACAAATAAGCGCAAGCCGCATGAACCGCAAGCAGTAAGCAGCAAGAAATGAATCATTTTCATTTCTTACCTTGCTTCTTACTGCATCGTGCATCTTCGGCTGCTTGTTTCACCCATTCGTGGGTTTACGAATTGTCATTTGTCAAGTATCTGATCTTTTCTGGTTTTTACTTGGCTTACTTGCAGCTACTACTGATAGAATAGTCATCGACAAAATCCATTTTCCGTAAAATTCAGCAAACATTCAATGAATAGAATAGAAATAAAAAATTCGAACCGAATTTATATTGTAAACAAGAAAATAAACTGTCAAATAATCTGTAGTCTGTCAGTTTACTAACGTCGAATCATCAAACTATGAATTGAAACATTTGCGGAGGGTTACTTCTTACTACTACTGCTTGCTGCATGCCGCTTACTTCTTGCGGAATTAGAACTATGAATTCAGCTTTACAATTGCTTAAACGGCATTTTTGCAAGCAGAAGATAACTTCCCAAACACCAATAACTATAAAGTAAACATAAATCGTAACCTACCAAGTACAATTTTAGTTCCGTCTCTCTCGACAGTTGACGTTTGGTCGACTCATTATAAACAAACGAGAGATAGAGCACATATAACGTATCGTGTGTCTAAATCGAAGAGCTCTCCCGTACTTCTCCACGATGAGTGTCTGGGAGAGCACATCATTTAAGAAAAGTAAAATTCTAACTACATCTTAATAATTAACTCTCTCTAATCTGTTAATAATTGTCTTTCTCTATTCTCTTGTGTTCAGATCAGAAACCACAAACATGACTAACAAGAAAATAATATTCTTAGGAAATCTAGATCTCTTAGAACTGTAATTGCTCTAATCTGCCTTCAGTTTTTGATTCCGCCCACTTTTAAAAGTTGTAAGGATGTAAACCAAAGTCTTTCCGCAGAAGTTGAGGTCTGTGAAAGGTCACTCTTGTGAACGCCGTAAACTCCACGTATTAGCAAGACTGGCTTTTACAGCATAAATATTATGAAAGTGTCACTATGCTCAAATTTAACAACGCTTTGATGAGTAACAAGCACAAGAAGGTTATATTTTATTTATTTAAGAGTCTCATTCATCATCTTACAAACATCTTTACCGAAAATTGATCAGGTAAATGAAAATGTGAAAAGCCATGGTGTTTGGTTAAGATTAGTATATCTAATCGTTTTAAAAGTTTACGGTTGGATTACTGTTAAACCGGAAAAAATATAAAACAAAAGTTATGCGCCTACCGATACTCAGAAAGGGTGTGTAAAAGGAATTTAGTGGGAACAATACTATAAGCTTTGGTCAAATTATTAATGTTATTGTTTGTAATATCGTTAAAAAAGTTTTTCATTTATTAACACCACCATGTTAAAATGTGGTATTTTCAGAGTATGTACGAAATAAATATTGAATTTGGAAAAGGCCATATTCTCCGTTTATTTACATAAGTTAAGCTTGTATAAGCCAAGTTTTTGTGTAAAACCTTGCTTATCTTTTAGATCTATCCACCGTAATGGCATAGTAGAAATGTTTAACTTGAAAGTTGTTTAATTAGAGTTTGAGGAAAAATGGTAAAAACTAAAAAATGTAGTATGTATTGAATGAACTGTTTTCTCTCAGGCGTGTATGCACTTTCTATGACAGCCAGAGCCGTTACCCAGTGACATAGGTCCACATTATTAGTTAGTATGGAGTGTGTTATGATACTATAAGACAAAAAAACTTTATAAACCAAAAATATAACAGCAAAAAACATCATTCAAAATAAATTTAATTTTCTTCAAAAACAGTAACTTTAAGTCCTGTCTGTTTAAAAAGTTAAAGAATTACACACAATATTAGGAACTGAAGGCGATAATGAAACTAAACTTTAGCAGCAACCGATGACTTAACCTTCTAATACTGATGTTTTTGGCAATCGAAATGGATGGAAAATTGATTGAGGCTTATCAAGTAAAGCCGTGAATAAGTGCTTATTTGCTTTTGATGCATAAGATAAACTTAATGCATAAGCTGAGCTTATGTGCATATGGACAATATGAGTTTAAATCCGACCATTATGAAAATGTTTTAATCTTGATCTAGCCTAAACTCAATTCTTTATCTAAATTTGAATAGAGGGCGCTGGGAATGCATTTACTAAACTTACTATAATGCTCGTGCACAAACCTTTTTCACTGCAAGTATTTTGAGGTCTCAAATCTAAGAAAGCTTAAACTGTAAAGAATAATTACGAAAGATAGTACGTGTTATAGTCCAAACTTCTGCCTTAAATTAAAGATGAAGAGGCAACCTGAGAAAAGTATGTCAACTGAAAGGTTTTATTGTACATAACTTATTGCAATTACTAAGTTTTTTATTATCCTTAGAAAAACAAATAATCATAAAATAAACGAAACGGTCAAAAAAACAGATAGACTGTGCCAACATAATAAATTGAAATGTACCTTTATCAAATAACAAATCGCCAATGCAATATTTAATAAATATTGACCAATTGAACTGGAAAAAATATATTACAACGATTTGTTTTGAACCATTTTGCTGACTAACTGCTGTTCAAATGAAAATACATAATGTAAACTAGTTTAGTAGATTAAAAAAGTATTCCATTGAAATTACTATTTTAACACGTTGAATAGTTAGCAACTATTTTTTTTACTAATCTAACAGTATGTTTTATGTGTGTTCAAAACTGCACTTCAACCTTTTTAAGACAGAAATAAGTTTAAGACAATATAAAAAGAAAAAAACATATCAAACCCTATTGCAACTCCATTAAATCAAAAGTTTTTCTGATTAGAGAACGAATCTAGAAAAATATCGTTCAATCTTACTACAATCATTTTGCACACAATTTTACCTGAACATTTTTGAACACAGTTTACTTAGTTTTGATCTAGCTAATTACATTACAATATTATTTCCTGCATATTGTTTAGAGGCACCACAACAGGTTTAATTAAATTTTTAAGATAACAGAATTTTTCTGTACATAAATTTACAGAGTGTTTCGTGCGTGACTGGTTAAGACACAGATATAGCGTTACTTGCTATAATAATCGCTTGTTTATGTAAAGCTCGTGTTAGAAATTTAAAAAAGTAAGTCTCATAATAAGTACTTATGCAATAAAGGAAATACCTGACATCAGTAACTTAATACATTCTGTAGAAAATATTATTGTATTAAAATAAAATTGTGATAGTAAAACGCAACTAAGATGGTGCCTAGATTCTAATACAACCGGTTAAACCAAGCGGATCGAGGTCGGGCAAGTCGACCGGCCGCACGGTTTAATTATATTCAAAACACCGGGAAACGCGCAACAAAATTAGTTTCTGTAAAGTCCCATGGATGTTGAACCGATATGAACCATATATGTTTCACCTAATTAAATTAGAATAGTACATTAAAAAAAATCACCTTGTAGACTAAAAGTGTTAATAACCTTTTAAGTCATATACTGAAAAATATATGCAGTGACGTAATCCGTGGTAGAAACTTTATTGTTACAAAACTCCCCACTAAACGTTTTTTTGATAATATGGTAAAGTGAAAAAAATACTTACAGTGTTGAGGTCCTCAATACGGGTCATCACACCCATCGCCATTTCCCTACGGTCAGTGGGTGCTTCCGGGCATGGGTATAAAGTAGCCCTAAAACCTTCGCAAATCTTCTTGACACGAGTTTTAAGTTGGTCACCTTGGAAAAAGATTATAAACACCGACTTGTAGACTTCATCACTCTGTAACCAGCACAGTTAATAACTTAACAACCTGCCCTAAATAAAAACTGGCATTACGGTAGAAGGATCTTCTAGAGGAGTTTCAATTTCAGCCTGGCGGAGGAAGACGTTGCCTCTGCACGCCCTCCAAAGCATCCTCTCGAAAGCTGGAATCCTCTCCCTCAAGATGACGCCGGCCACAAAGCTACACAGTTCGAAAAATTGTTGTTAACAGTGCCTTTTTCTTTCGGTTGAAAGCTACGGTTAGCCAGCCAGCATTCTCAAACTTAACCATCTAAAAGCCAGGCTACACCAAACTGTTTTGCTGTAGCCCTACTTTGAACATTTTGAGGATACTGGGTTTGAATTTATTATACATTCAGCAACATTCGATTAAGGTTACCAAAGACCATACAAACTTGTTAGAGAAATCTTACCCAAGGGGATTTTTCAACTCGAGTAAAACGTTAAAAATATTCTTTGAGCCAATCGGTTTATAAAGTTAACACAAATCCCTCGTTTTGTTTAATTTTCTTTTGCTGGAAAACTACGGAGCCAATAAGCGAAGCGGATTTTATAATCTTTCTCAAGGGGGTCGTCTAACCAATGTACAAACATATATAAAAAATGTCTTTACCATGGATAGTAATCCTCCGGGTCGTATTGCTTCTCCGGAAAACTGTTGTAAGTATAAAATGTAGATTATTCTTAAAATTGCCATACACAAACAGTGAGTGTGACTGTGAAAGCTTTGGTGACACCTGAAGGTTTGACATTTAAAAGAAAAACAACAATAAGGTAATTAAAATGTTAAATCTTCAGGTGGCATACTGGTGGTTAAATATGCACTAGAAGTGATTTTGCTATACCAGATGTCCCAATGAAAAATTCAAGTACATTGAAGTTTGCAGAGCACAAGCAGAAGTACCAAGAAGTTGAAATTGCTGTAGGAAAATGCTTTAAAAAGCTTTTTGTTGACCATTGCAAAAAGTATAAAATATTTAACAGAAAGTGAAAATATTAAAATAAATATCAACTATGTAGTAGGAAGAACAATGGAAGTATAACAACGAGCTTTTCATGTAAAAAAAACATTTAGTAAGCTTTGTTTATGGATTTATGATAAAACTTATTTTATTTGTATTCAATCTACAATAATAAATTTTAAAAACAATTTTGCTAAAATGTGTATTATCCTGTATATTTACTGTATTTTACTGTACTAAATAACATGAAACTATAACTAGAACATGTATAAGGAATCACATTATAAACTATTTCTAGATGGTATACTTGATATTGATTCTACAAGAAACTTGTGTAATTGCCTGCTGACTATTATAATAAACAATCAGTCTGTTAACTTAAACTTTATTATACTATAATAAGATGCAACTATCCACAACTCTACTAGTCAACTTCC
The DNA here is from genome assembly GCA_018691245.2 of Ips nitidus. Classification (NCBI taxonomy): domain Eukaryota; kingdom Metazoa; phylum Arthropoda; class Insecta; order Coleoptera; family Curculionidae; genus Ips; species Ips nitidus. Next base: position 8,538,596 of record CM042788.1, read on the forward strand.
CAGTCGAAGTACTATCACTACTTAGGCATTAAGTGGAAATGTAAAATACTAAATTCAAGAAGATGCAAAGAAGCCAATGAAATGTCCCTGAGATTAAATGCGAAGGTTGAAAATTAGCCTCTTAGAAGACCAATAAAAAAACAATACAAAAAATTAAAAAGTAGATAAACGTTAATTAAATTTGTTCCTGGTCTAGCAATCAGAAAAAATATTGCATGTTATTTTGCACAGACGACACTATAATATGGCTATGATTCTATGACAGAAAATCAAAATTTTCAATGGAAACAAGTGGTTCTTCTTGGAAGAAGGAACGTTAAGGTTATCCTCGAAAGAGCTAAGTTAAGCAACAAAAGAGAGAAGATCAGTGGATTCATTACTTACCGTCTAGGCAAATACACCATCAAATGGTAGGCGAAATGAGTCCAAGACACATGAGGCAACAGAAGAAAAAGTTTTTGGGCCAAGAACCAAATACTTTGACTAAATAGGAAAAAGACTGAGCTGGGCGGCATACGGGAAATTGAGACATGTTCTCCAAAACATATCAAGTGAAAGGTCTATGCCGCAAGCATCTTACCAGTATCAACATATAGGCTGGAAAATGGCAGAACGTCTTAGAACGATGGAAAGATCTATGCTTGGAATCAGCCTACGAGGTAAAACGCGCAACACAGAAATAAGGAAAAGAACGAAGTTAAAAGAAATATTCAAGAGCATGGCTGAGCTTAAGAGACGATGGACTGGACATGTGGCAAGGTAGGACACCAATAAGTGGACAATATGCCTAGTAAAATGACGGAAACGATTAACAAAAAGGAGTATCGGAAGACTCCAGGGCCCTAATTCTTGAAAGCAGCGAGCGGAACTTAATAGAAATGTTGATAGAATGTGACAAAAGAAGCTGACAATGACAGGTTTCTGTCACGTTTTGAATACTTTTCTCTTAGTAACTCCCTTCCCTCACTTCAAGAATACGCACCCAGAAGAGATAGCTAGACAACATCAAGCAGTCGATGTTATGTCCAGCAGTGGATAAAGTCTGACAAAAAAGAAGAAGAAGAAGAATAGGAAAATATTCCTATATCTTTGAGGCAGAAATTCACGCAATGCAAAAATGCGCTCAGTTCAGCATTGGCTATCACAACCAGGATATTAATGAAGCCATAATAGCGCTGAGCTGAGTTGAACAATAGTCAGCTCTAAAATGGTATGAAAGGTCTAAGCAAACCCAATGAACAAGGAAAAAATATTAAAGTTACCTGGCTCTGGGTTTCAAGACTCAGAGGAATTGAGAAAAATGAAAAAGCCGTTTACAGGACTAAAATCTTTCTGTCCTTTGCAGATTCACACCTACAAATACGGGCTCAAATCGAAGGAAGAGAATGACAGAGCCAAGTTCTAGGAGCCACTCACCAATTTGGCGCACTTCAGGAAACTTCTTGGATGTTACCATATGGAACCTATATTCACTCACAAGTTTCCTCTCTGTTGCTGGACGACCTTAATTGAATAGACAAGACAGAGTGACTGCATATTCTATGAGGATGAAGAAGACTTTTCTGAACACCTGCTTTGTGAGTGAACCTGGTTGTATTATCAATGATGGGAAGATTCTTTCTCGTCCGCCAGGCAGTTCAGTAGAAGTAGTAGTCAGTAAGTCGACTTAGCTGATGAACACTATTAAGACCTTGAAGCTGTAGGAGGAGAAAAGTACGTTGGTCCTTTGAATTAATTGTATGCTTAAGAGAAAGAAACGAATAGGAAGCAAACCGGGGGTAGTCAGACGACATTCTTGAAATAAAAGAAGATTGAATTTGACCACCTCTGTCACAGAGTCAGAGACAGAGGTGGTTAAATAAAAAATAATAATTATAAAACCCTATACAGTCTAAAGCTTTGCAGAAAGTGGTGCAAAGTTATATTTCTTCTTTAAGCTTAACTTGATATGGCTGACATTCAAGCCATCTACCAACTAGGTGGCTTGAATGAGAGTTTTCTGACAATGTTGTAATTTGGTAAATTAAGCTAGGTTTTCAATAATACACAATAATATTCTCCAGCTTACAGTACTGAAAAATTTCCTTCTGGACACCCAGTATAGCAAATTAGCCCATTCGACCTATGTGCATGTGATACAGTGCGGGTGATTATTCATTGCAATGACAGTGTAAATGCTTGATCGTTAGAACTGTATATGTACAAAGTAGTCCAAAAAAGCGTTTTGTGGCTTTCACAAAGTTAGTAACCACAAAACATCCTCAGCTCAGCAAGTCGAAGAACTACTAATCATGCAACTAAATGCAGTCGGCTTATGGGACGAGATCAGTATAGAGAAAAGATGGAAATGGGGGTGTGTTAGCGAGTACCACCTAGCCAAAAAAAAAAGATGGGGGTGTGGAGGACTTAAATACGTACCCGAGCTGCACGGGGCCGCTCTGCCTCGCAATAGTGTCCTCGCTTATGAGGGCTCTCGTCATTGATTCAGTGGGGTTAGTGCCCCCCTCGTGCTGCTCAACAACACAACACATTAGCAAACCCATGTGACACGCCCCCCAGCGCTTTTTTTAAATTATTATTACATCAAAAACATTCATCGAGAAAGGCAAAGTTCGTGATTTAGATAACTCTCAAATCTTCCACGCTGTGTATTCCAAATGAATCATTATGTGACACATCATTAATCCCTGGCGGATTATCTAGCAATATCAGAGGGATTACTAGTTTCGTTGTATGCACGTAATGATAAAATAAGGAAGACAGTTCGGAGAGTTTTGCCTTTCAATGAATATTTAGCTTGCCTGGATTTGTTGTTAAGCCATAATTACACGATTTTCTTTGGTATGCAACCAGTTAGTCATTCAGAAAAGTTTTATAAGCCTCCTATTCTGCAGATTATTGCGATTGTAGTAATCTCAATCATTAACTTATTTTTGGTGCTGTTACCTGTGGGAAAAGTATTAGAAATGTGTATTAGAAACATTTTCTTTAAGGTTTAGTGAGTTTTTATTTTTAAGCGTCAAAATCATAGTCAATTGTCATCAAGTATAAAATACTCCCTGACTAGACGAATAATAATTTTTAAACCATATTAGCATTTTTAATTTTAATCATGCTTTATTATAACTGCTACAGAACTATTACCATAATACATAATTTAGCAAAACTTATAACTAAACAGACCTGTGCATGTCAATTATTATTGGAAAACACTTGGCTCGCTAAACTTAATGGTGGTTTTAAAAGCTGTTTAGTAAATAAAATAATGTAAACCTGTAAAAACCGGTTAAATCTATGTGCACTGAGTGACAGAAAAATAGATTTAGCGTTCCTGCATCCTTGACTTGTAACGTAGATTTAAATAAAATGATTTTAAATATTACAAAAATCATGGAATATGGTCGTAAAGAAATTACATTCTATCAGTTCTTTGCCTTCGTACTTGAAGAAGAAATACTTTTTTCATGGATGTTTTAACTAATTTGCGAGTAAAATCAATTCAACACTCTCCACGTTTCATTAATAAACGACTTAATGCAATAATTGACATTGCATTTAATTGTTTGCATATGAATAATCAGTTGGATATGGTTTCCTCATAACACAAAGTATAGTCTTATCAGCCGGAAAATAATGACAAATGTTGTTCAACAAATTAATTGATGCTTTTCCACACCTCTGGATGGTTCGTCATCATTTGATGTATAAAATTGTATATGCTTTAGCTAAGCTTAAATTTTATTGTTACAGTAAGTATGATTCGAATTATTTTTAACTTAATCTTGAGAAGGTTATTTTCATTGAAATTTCAAAGCACTTTTGCTGAAATATACAATAAAAGTTTAAAATATAGGACGGTCTGTACAAACCAGTTCGTACAACTTAAAACAAACTACCCTGTATAATTTAAGGGCGGCTATTTAATAAATAAAAATGTGGATAAACGTGGACTCAAACCTTTAATATGCTACTATATTGTCTAAAAAGTACTCTTCATGCAAAACTTTCAAAGATATGTGGAGATACAGGGTGTCAAAGTTGTAAAAAATCTTTTAAATTTTCTGAATAGCTTGTAAGATTTTCACATCGCATCACAATTAAGGCAAAACTATGCATTTTTCAAGAAAAACATAGTACAATACTGACTTGTTTTCCTAATTAACTATATAAACAACTTTTGAACAAATAGGTACCCGGTATATTTTGATTAAAACTGAAGCATTTCAACTATCTTCCTTTTTCAGTAGATACATATTTTGGTAGTTTCAGTGTGAATTCAAAAACAATTAGTGTTAAATTGTGAGTAAAAAAAGCTCAAAATCCTATGAAAAGGTACCAAACTGTCTTGAGGGTTAGATAGTTTAGAGTTTAAGTAGCAAACGTGAGATTGTTATGTAAGAAGTACTACCTCGTAACACAGTAATTATTACTTAATTATGTATTATTATACGAACTAATTTCCAATACACATAGATTTAATTTTGAAATATATAAATAAATTCGTTGACGTATATCTAACGTAACTAACAATACGGAATTCCCAATACTTATAGACCAGACAACCTCTTCAATATTGCCAAATTGATTGCAGATCATCTGTCTATGAAAAGTTTGTTATCGAATACAATCAATTAATCACAAGTAAAAAGTAATATTGTCAGTTTATGAATGACTTAGGCACTTATTTTTTTATTTTTTATTTATTACTTGCATTGTTCTGTCTGTAAATTTTGATTTCTGATTACAAACTATTATGGAATCAGTTCAGAAAAGTTAAATACATTCTATATCTTTTTATTTACGCCACAAGTATCAAATGAGCAACAATGTATAAATATGTTAAACTAAACAGGAATTGATAATACTGAATTCCAAAAGATAAAAATTCAGTTTATCTCTTCAAATAAACTTAATATGAAGGCAGAACAGTCCAATCATCAACAATACCATCACAGATCTCGAATAAAGATCATCCTTAAACTGTCACTTCTCTTCTGTTTCTTTAAAGATGACAGGTGTCCTTATTTGACATGTGCTAACTTGGTTACTATGACTTGAAATGTCGTTTAAACGTCAAAATGTAGACCGTAAATATAAAAATTCACACAATTTTCAAAAATTACAAACAACTGAGATATTTGACGTGAACGGCGTAACTGTACTAGAAATATTGAAAGTGTCACAATTTGACTCCTAACTTGGTGCCTGTGAGCACTAGGAGGTTCGTTCAAACGTCAAAATGTAACCCAAAACTTTTGCTTTTTTTCCTCAAGGCAGCGTTTCTATGAAAAGAACAGTAATAACTGAGAAAACCGTTCAAGAACACTGTTGTGCACGCAAAACTGAAATACAAAGTTTTAGTTTCTTCCACAGAGCTTGAAAGTATAGTGCATTTATCATTAACTAGAACTGTTTCAAAAAAGGTGGTTTCCCCAATTAGTCTCCTGATAAATATTTTTTCCTCACGAGAAATCCCCCGAAAAATACCCTAAAAATACCTCAAAGAAAAACAAATTTCCTATTTTTTGGGGAAAAGAAAATCCCCTATTCTGGCAACCTTGTGCCTTGTGTTTATCTCGCATCAAATTGTCTTCATCCTTCTCTAGCACATTTTTATAACTTAGGTAAGACAAATCTCAATCCTTACATTCTGTGACATGAATAAAAAGTCATTAGAATTGTTCTATAAGATTGGAACACAATTAGTACAGAACTCAGCTTCACAAACCCGAACTAAGCTCATAAAGTTTTAACCAGAGCAAATGGAGGTTACATCAACAATCTGTTACAGTCAATTGACAAAACTGTGACATCATTAAGTCAGGTTTGTCGTCTTGGATTGAATTGTATATCTGCGTGACACAACATAGACTATCTAAACAAAAACTAACTAAACCAACTGTCACTGTCACCTGAAAAACAACATATAAAATACACATTATCTGTCACTTTTTCATTACGAAATCTGATATTAATGAAAGTAAAGCTGTTTTGTTGCAGTATATGAAGTTCTTATAATTATAGAATTTTTAACTTGCAGACATTGTTGGTTCTGGCCTTATCAAATTTAATATTCTAACATTTATGTGTAACATTTTAGGGTTATTAATTTAATAATATTTTATTTTAATTAACCAGCCTGTAGAACGGTAAAATACTGAAAAATAGTTCCCACAAAAAAAAGTGTTATTTTTTAAATAAATCTACCAGGAAAGTCATAACTAAGGGTACGTATCTTTTCGTTGTGCCACACTGTATGCAAAATTGATTAAAGTGCTATTTTAAACTTGATTAATGTTTTTTAACCTGGTCATTTCAATATAATGAAGTACACGATGACGTAACCACCTATTGCAGGGGTTTGCCCTGTACTAGATGATGCGGATGGCAATGCTACTGCAATTAGTCGATTCCACAAAAATGGTTTGTAATCATTTAATTATCCTCAAATATTTCTAGCATTAAACTTCCGTTTACACTAAAACACAGAAAATAATCTAAAGAAGTGCACCTTATTGCAAACTAAAACCAGATATTAGTTATTAGTTTCTTTTTAACTGTAATATAATAATTGTCAAAAATCAGTATGTTGAGTAACTTTCCCTTTTTAGGGTTATAATCAAGTATTATATTAATGGCAATTCATTTCGCTGAGGGATAAGGGCACTGAAATCAATCAAAAATGGATGTGCTGGAATGTTTCCTACTAGTGCTGGTAAGTTACAAAAATTACACTACACACAAAATTATTATAAGTAGAATCCAGTTATGTTAGTGCCATATTAATGACCTAAATCCACGTTACAAGAAAATTATCTGGTTAAAAATGACAGTGTTAATAGATGGTTGAACACTATATTGCAGCAACTGCAGATCTGTCCCGTTTAATAGATATTCTTGTGTGGCTTCATATACTGTGGTTGCATACCAAATTGTAACGGCTAAGTTTCATTATTAAAACAACAAATGAAGGCAAACAGTCAGAAAGCATACTAAATCAAAAACAACAACACCTAGCATGAACATCACTACAAATTCGATAAATACGGATTACAAAAAGTACAAAAAAAAAACAATACAACGCTTCGACAGAGTACCATGCAACGTAGCCCATTAAACTGATTTTAGTAATCAAACCATGCAAAGCAAAGACGCCTTGACACCAAACAACCCTCCGCGAGGAGGTTATTCAGTTTGTCGATGCGTGAAATGAATTTTATTATTATTAATCAAACATTTACAAGTATCAAGTACAGAGTACTAAACCGGTAGTAATAGCGGACGTCATTTATTACCGGTTTAAAGTAGTAAATTATCGTCCAACTACCGATAACCCCCTCAACCAATCATGCAAAACAGCGCGAGCGGTTAGTGCTAATCGTATACTTGTCGCATCACAATTTATTGAGTTAACGATCCAGTGACATGCTATCATATTAACTAAATAAAGGCCCGATTAGAGAAACTGAGTGGCTCAGAGAATGTAACCTTAAACAGCTATAAAGAGACAGCGACAGCAAACACGATCTACGAGGTTCTATTTTGTGGTTTAAATGTTATTGTGGTGATTGACACCACACCACAAACAACAGTAACATAAATTGTGGTGTGGCCTTTTTGTCTCTAAAGGGTTAAAATAAAAAATCACCAATACGACACAGACAGAATAACCTTCTTGCCTCAACGTTTTCCGGTAATTCACGCTGTCGGCCGTCATGAACGCGTAGTGCTGCAAACGATAGGTTAAAATCTTCATTATCACTCTAGTGTGCTAAAACATTGCCGGTGTTTTTGTTCTCAAAAGCTGGTGTGTTGATTGTGCCAGATTATCCGATACCTGCTGCTGGTTTCTTAACGAGTTGGTGACGTTCTCAGTAAGATAATCATACATCTTTTAATGCTATTTTAATCTCTCTAAAGGTAATAATTATTGATATTACTACCTGTAGTACTACTGAACAATAGGCCACTTTAAAACTACTTATACATATAATGGGTAGTTAGTGTAAAAACAATCGAATCGGTAATTACTTCTTGCAATTTGCAACCTAATCAAACGACATAATATTATCTTAAACACCAACAATGAATATCTCTAATACAAGGTATTTTGCAATTACAATGGTCAACCTTGACTGATTCAATGAGATGTCGAAACGTAAAAGGTAAACACAGGAATTCCGGGTAGAGATGCTTTTTCTATATACCAGCGAGATTACCACTTAACCGCAGTTATCGGATAATTTGGCTTGGTTGCTTGTTAATACAGGATGTTAGTCATTCGCCTGTTGTGTTACACAGTAAAACCTCAAGGAGGGACACTTTCCTGTTCTTTGGTAACGTTGCCAATGCATAATCGATCCAAACGTGACCTTTTATAGCCAATGTACAGGACCTCCCAGCCATTAAAACTGAAGGGAGGACATTGTACGCGGCGTAAGATACCGGGTGATCCAGTTAGTGCATTTAGGATTTCAAAGTGATTTTTTTGAAGTTTCGTTTTTACAAAGTAATTTATTATTAAACAATTTGGACGCAATATGAACTAAACGTCCCTTCCAAAAACAATCAAGTATAGTTTTGGATAGTACAAGAGTCAATGTGAAAGCGACGTTAGATCTGCAAGTTAGATTCAATCCAAACATGTTAATTTAACACTTTTTTAATACCTTCAGCAATTAGTTCAAAGCCCCGAAGAGCTTATTACTTTCAAGAGTCAGCTACTATATCGATTTGTCATAATTACTATACTAACCAATAAGTTACGAGAAAACCACAAACCTAAAAATATTCAGCTTCCAAATAAGGAACTAACCCGATAAAACAAAATGTTTAGTGGAACCTAAAAACTTGATTTTTAGTCTATTTAGAGTCTACTGGATACATTTGTACCGCAACAATGTTGTACAAAATGCTGGAAACTCATGTTTGCTGTCTACACTATAAAACGGTGCAAAGCAAATGAATCCAGTGGACTCGTACCGTAAAACAGTTATTTATAAACAGGGTGTTCCATGACGAAACATATCAATCCATATAAGAAAAATTACCAATAGGAACATAGTAAAGTTAGCATGCCAAATCAAACTAAAATATTTTTAATGTTATAGCTTCTCTTTAAATGGAACACCGTATATATTAATGTATTTTTGAATACTCATCGATTTCAAATATTTTTTATGTAACATAACCTATATATGACATTTTTTACCTATAATATGACATTTTTAGATTTGAATGAAGAAAGTGTCATAGCTCCTAACCTAAATGAGATAGAGCAAAACTACTTGCATGTTCTTATATTAACTTTTTGAGATCTATTATTTGATAACATTTTTAATTTTGACAGATGTCAGAAATTTTATAAAAGTAAAAAAATGTACACCTGTCAAACTTTCCAATATGACCACGCAATAGATCTCAAAAAGTTAAGATACGAATATGCAAGCCGTTTTGCTCTACCTCATTCTGGTTAGGAGCTATGACACTCCTAAATGTGAAAATGTCATTTTTCAAACAACAATATCGAAAACCGTTGCAAATAAATACAGATTTGCTTGAAAAATATTTGAAATTGATAAGAGAATTAAAAAATATTGATATAAGTTGACATCTACCTACTTCCGGTAAAACCGGAAGTGTCATAACATTAAAAATATTTAATTTTTTTTGGATTGGGCATGCTGACTATGTTTTTACCAAATCTTCAAAACTTACCTATTGGTAGTTTTTCATATATCGATCGATGATATCTTTCGTCATGGGACACCTGAATACAACTAAAAAATTTACATTGTAACGCCCTCAAATGCAAAATATGAAAAACCCATATTAAGGTGCAAAATAAGAAATACAGAATTAACACATAACATCTCCAAATCCCAGGTTTAATAACTTTAATAACTGTGTGTAGAAAGTCCCGGACCACCGGGTAATATTTCGGGAACCACGCTTCCAATAAGAAAAAAACCCTGTAGGTATAATACAGGGTGCTCTGTAAAGTAAGTATATATCAAAGCGGGATATTTTTAACATGAATGTATTAATTTTGATTTATTTTCTTAAAATGCGGTAATTTTTACATCACATTTTAAAATTGTTGATATTGCTCAAATGAAAATTTTTATTGGATGAATAAGCAGCATTCTGAAAAAATTAATATCTAATAATCATAATTTAAAATCTGTTAATAAGTCTACTTTTCATAGAAAGCAATTTTGGTACCAACAAAATGGTGCTTACCATCTTATCTGAAGAATAAGGGGTTTGCAACGAAACCTGAAACTATTGACAATACAAAAAAAAACAGAATTCAAAACAAATGTGAACTAATACACCAGCTATTATTAAAAATTTTTCAAATAGAAATTTGACTTCAAGTTTACAGCAGATTAAGAAAACAAAACATTAACAATCAGTGCTGTTTTAAAGAAAACATCTTTGACATTTACTTGCTTTATGGAGCACCTTGTATAATTCCAATCAATTCTAAAATGTAGATTTGACAATCTTCTACCTCTTTTATATACAGGGACTTTTTACACACAGTGTATATGTTACGGTCAATTTGATTTTTGAGTTTAAACAGATAACTTCAGTTGCAAACAGGTAGTAAACTTTCAAAACAGAAATGTTATTCCTTCATTATTACTGACTTTAACACTATAAATTGGACATTTTCTCTTACGTTCCCAAAGCACTAATTGAATCACCCTAATAAAAATAATTTAAAAGAAATCCAAGAAACTAACCCTAACTTGAGGGCTTGACCGCCGGCCCTAAGCCCTTCCTCGCCGAGCAGGGTGACTTGCTCCTCCTCGCGCGCCGGATCAGCCATCTGGGCAGAGGCCTGGTGTTCAGCCTGGCGACACATTGCAAAGCCCCCCCGGGGGTGCGACAGGGTTAAGATACGCAAGAAAACAACGGATTTGGCCCCAGGCATGTCAACGTATAGATAGCGAAGCCCCCGGCAAGCTTTTTATAGGGGCCCACAATATTGGGGTACATAGACTGTTGTTTGACAGGTTTTATCGTTTCTCTATTAACAACTATATTGAGAAGCTATACAGGATGATTCGTTATCTCAAAAATGATGTTCCAAGTTTCAAGTTACAAGAATCTTTGCTCAATTTTGGAACGTAGGAACGTAGAACCCCATGGAGCTTATATGGTTCACTGTGTTTATGGCGCTAAGAATGTATACAGTTTGTGAATGATTTGTATTAGAACAAACCCTCTTATGTATCCACCCCAAACTATTTTGTGGTCCGCCACTGAAGTCTAAGGAGCTTTTTCTGCAATTCCTTGATCAATTTTGATACTTTTTTGTATCTTACATTTTTTTAGTATCTACCACCATTTTCGAGTTAATCAAAAATAACAGCCAAATGTGCTTCTTTGGCACATTCAAAACTTTTTTATCACATTCTTACGTCATTTTACTGCCACAGTTGTAAAGTACTAAATTTGAGGTAAAAATTGCTCTAATTAATTATTACTGTAAAACTAAGCCAAAATTGGAATTTATAGGAAAACGGTGGTAGCGAAGAACTAAATGCAAGAAATCAAAATTAAACTGCATCTTCAACTTAGTAATAGGTAAACTAAATACAAACATCCTATATTTTTTAAGTGTTTGCGCTAACATTAATTTCAGGACGAACCATCTTAAATATCCTTGTTCCCTAAATAAATCATAATTTTGCCAAAACATCAGCCAAAAAATGTGAATTTTAGACGTTGCGTCCGCAAATTTCCAACAAAAAGACCTCACATAAAGAAGTAATAGTGAAATTGAAGACAATAATAAAAGTAGTTAGAAAAATGTTTCCATAGGATTATTTCCTTTTAAGATAATGTTTACAAGAGGAATGTTGTATCAGGTAGACTTTAAATGACCCTAGAGGATAAAATCAAGTGGATACGAGTCCAAGAATCACAATGACCATTCTAAAGTACTTCATAATTAACAGAAAATGAATAACTAATAACGATTTGGCAGTATGATTTAAAAAATGCCAGTAATTAGTACGGTGCAAAAAAAGTTAACAATCCCTTTATTAATAATTATGATGTTTCTTAAAATTTACTTTTTCAAGAAAGCTGACTTGTTATTGCTCCTAAAAAAGTGATGTTTTAAACTTGTTATTGTTAATTGACATAAACTTTTAAAGTTTTTTTTTAATAGGAAGCCTGGAATAGTGTAGTTGTATACAAAAAGATGGTTGTTCAAGTTTTAAAATTACCAAAAAGTAGTAGCAAACCAAAACTCTTTTTCTCTTTTACTTTTAATTTACATTTTCAATAGTAACCATGGTGATTTTAAAATGAATTTTTTAACCTCACCAGTGCTATTTATCATCAAATAATCATCAACTGTCAAAATGGCGTTATTTTGGCAAGGTGGGAAAGATTTGTGATGTAAGCATAGGAATTTCTTTAGAGATAAAAAAATCGGTTAAATGGGTTTTAAAAATTACAGACAACCAAAATAATCTTATCTTCTCAAGCTTACAAATGTCTACAACTTTCATTCTAAAAACATTTTTCTAGAAGCCATAATAAGTCAGCTATATTTCCAATTTAATTGACTTGTTTTGATATAAATTAAGATTGTGTTATAAAAACCATAAAATTCAAATTATCTGCTGAACTACTAGTTACTAGAAGAATGCTTTCAAGCTAATATTTTGATTTCAGGTGCTATTACACCATCAACAGTCTATGTGGTCCCAATATCTGGCCAGTGGTTAAGGCAAACATGCGCGTTTGGTTAATAGACGTGAAATTACTCTAGGTTAGACAAAATTGCAAAACCATTCAATTCGATTATAACAAACGAATTTGCGGATGAGAGCAAACTTTGTGTGTGCCTAATTAAGTTCAATAAACTGGTCGAATGACGTATAATTGTGTACGCAAGAATTAGCAAGTCGGTCGGTCTTGTGCCAACATGTGACGATTGCAAAATAGATAAACAGTTATTCAATTTAGGACAATTTAATCAAACCCGCTAAGCTATTAATACACCCAAATCGAAAAACGAGTACTGCCGATCAATATTGTTAATCACCTAATTTACAGCCTTGAGCGGTTATTTAAAGTAAATAATTTATTTAACCATCGTGAAATTGTTGAAATTTAATGACGTCGTAAATTAATGTTCGGTCGATTAATCTCTCTTATTATGAAAACATTGCTAAAAACCCAACCAAACCTCGTGACACCCTCGTGAGTTACAACAACCTATTTTCATTCATTCAACAAGAAACACTTTAAAAAAGAACTGAATTTTCTTTAATTAAAAATTTTTAGCAGAAACTGCGCGTCATCCATTCAAATAATGCTTGAAAAAGCATCAATTAGCTTTTAAAAGGTTGTACTCGAAATCTGCCACGCTATCTTATTTACTCAAAAGAGTTGTACGCTAGGAAGTATAACAACAATCAAGGTTCTGATATTACCATAACAAACGGAAAGCCATCACTATACAATGTATAGTAACTCAAACGCGCCTTTGACTTTCGCTTAAACCGTTTCCAAAATGCGATGTATTAACTTTGAAGTGCAAAAGTAAATAAAGCAGCAAATTTTTGTAAACATTGACTTAGAACGATATCAAAACAGAGTTGAATCTAAATATGGTTTGTTGAAAATCTTTTTGAAACACATGGCTGAAGTTTTGAAACGGAAGTAGAATTTTGAATAAAACCTACATTAGAACTGTGTTGGGTACGGAAGGCGGTTCCTAAAAATGGTACATCAAGTGTCACCAAAGTTACCGGCATTCTAGCATAATTTGTTTTGGTTTTGTTAGTTTTAGTTTGTCAAATAAGAATTTCAGAAAATGTAAGATTTTTCCGTAACCAATAGAAGCATGGGTATGAAAATGACATGTGCCAATGTGCCTAAACGGATGTGGCGTCATTCAACATTCACTTCATCAGAAAGTCTAATTAAAATCTTGTCAATTGGCACACTGACGCATGTCACTTACAAAGTTTATTTTGATTTGCAATACATCATAGGAATATAAAATTTTCCATATCTGTATACATTTTTTACCAACCAATTAGCCAGTTTAGAAAACGGTAAACAACGGTCTTAACCCCACATGACTAGATTAGCTGTGAAGAGTGCATAATAAACAAGGAATGATTTGATTAGCCAACAATTTAGAATTCAATGAAATATGGAATTGATACCATTATTCAACCGCCCATAATATACTCAGTTATGTGATAGTCGCAGAGAAACACATTTATTTATATGACTCTTTTTTTGAAGTACTTTAAATATTCTAAAAAGTTTAAGCTAATGAGGTTTGTTTAGAAAATTATCTGTGAAAATAAATTTGGCAATATATTTTTGACATTGTAACTCAAAAACAATAAAGCATTTAAATGATGTTTATATGAATTTCCTAGTTTTTTTTAGTTCTATCCCCTGAAGGACTTTTCCAATTAAACCGTGAAATAAAAGTGTTTTATTGAACTGGCTGAATATCATCACAAAAACTGTTAGGCATAAAAATTGAAAAACCGTTACTAATTTTTGAATAAGAAATCACATTATGTGCTCAAAACTGTCCTTTGTTTTATCACTAAAATGCCATTTTTAAACAGTTTTCATAGAAAACTTGGTGAATAAGTAAATTGCATAAAAGTTAAATGAAAGATTTTAGTAATGTTATTTTTTTCTGAATCTCACAAACTAAAGCTCTGGCTACATTTGTATGTAGAACATTTTCTGCTCATTTTTGAACTTCTTACATGACCTATAACTGTGTAATTAGTATTCGGAAATAACAAAATTTCGAACAAAAATCGCTTGACAATATTTAAGGAACAAAAAAGTAATTTTTTTCTTGGATGAAGAAGAAGAGCACTGCAGAATTGTTGCATTTCAACTCAGTGCATATTAGATCATCATCACAAGTATTTTGGTTGTTATATCCTGACATGGCGTCATCACATCATTTGTTACAGAGTGTTAAAAATTGAAAAAACAAAAATTTTAAAATACCTCGATTATTTCCTTCAGCAGTGAAATGTTTCTTCAATTTTTGGTTTCAAAATCTACAGTTTACAAAAACTTTTTGCTTTATTTTAAGATTATTAGAACCTTGATTTGCAAATTGGTGACAGCACTAAACTCTAACAAAGCACCCGTCACTCACCACAAAAAAAAACGCGAAAACTAAACTAAAACACAGGGAAATAGAGTAGAAACAAATATGCAATGTGATACCAGGCTGTACGAGTCAAAATAATTGCAATAAACCTATACGAGTCCAGCGTCTCTGAAACACCACTGGTGTCACCAAATTAGTAAAAAAAATGCACGTAAGTCCTCTAATTACGTTATTAAAAAAAAAAAACACTTCACCTGAACGTTTTTTTAGGACGGTTCGTTTGTCGAAAAGAATATGGTTAAAAGGTTACTGGTTAAGATATTATGTTACATCAAAAAAGGGGAGGGTGGAAACCGACAAAAGGAAAATAAACAACCAAGAACATGCAAAAAAAAAACAAGTAAGATGCTGTATTGAAAATGTTAGGTCGGAGGGGCAAAAAACCAACCAAACCATCACAACTTACAAAAATATGAAATGCTGCGTAAGTTCCGCGTCCTGGTTCTGTTCCTACACAGAGCAATAAATACATGGTCAGTCATTACAAAAGTTGCAAAAACTCAATCAAAACACACGATAGTTTTTTTTTCTCTCAACATTTTGACAAATACAGCATCTTACTATAATAAAAGATAATTATAAAAAAACAATAGTTTGAAGTTTTCGAGAGCATTAAATTTGAACACTGACATTCTTAAAATTTTAAACAACTCCCTGAAAACTCAAGCTCCCATAGAGTTGTTTAAAAAAAAATCAGAAAACACTATCATGCTAGGTGAACAAAATTCAAAGTTGAAACAATAGTTTAACCACAAACTTCATAAAAACTTACCTCGTCGAAAAACACTTGAGTCTTACGTAAGATCTGTTTGAGTTCAGTCAATTCCAGAAAGTTTCTCTTCAAAGCTTCCGCATTTTGATTGACCTCGCGCAGTTCGTTTTCCAATTTTTCAAAAGTGGCCTTAAAAATACAGTTTTTGTGGAAAGTTTTAAGTGGGTAATTAACTCAACCCACCTCCAAGTCGATCATTTCTCTAGGTTGTGGTGCCTCCGGGTTCTCGCCCGTGTCCAGCATTGGAATGTCGTCCTTTTTGATCTCCTTCTCCAGGTATCTTAGTTTTCTCTCCATTTCGTCGCATCTTCTCACTTCGTTCACGAATTTTCTTTGGAAGACGTTTACGTCTGGATTTAACTGCAAAGAAATTTTCAACTTTTAGCAACATGTTTTGGTCACTAATGGTACTACATTATGTAACTTAAGCCAGTGCTTAAAACAGATCCAAACTCAGACTAAAATGATAAAAAGTCTTAATTTTGATTCAAAATCTGTTCAAATTAGGGATGGACATTTTTCAGAATTTTTTTTTTTTGGAAAAATGCCGAAAAAGAATTAAAGAATTGGAAATTATAAAATGACAAGTATTTGTGCTTCTTGGAATAACCAAACGGTAACTAGACTTTACAGCTCCATGGAGTCAAATTTGACAGATCTGACGTTAAGGAATACTTTTCTTACGTCACGTGACAGCTGTCATAAGTGTCAAAACCCGTTTACCAGTGACCTCCGAACCTAGTTGCTTATTTGAGAAATTACACTACAAGTTGTGTATAAATCTCCATGGAGTCAAATATGACAGTTGGGACGTTAAAGAGCACTTACGTAATACGTTGCTTCTGTCACGTGACAGCTGTCATAACTATCAACTGACCAGTGATCTGAAAGTATAAATTGCCAAATAGATTTGCACTGTAAGTTGTGTTTACAGCTCTATGGATATTAGCTATATACGGATACGGATGTTAGCTATACATAATTTTTGTTTTTGGTAGTTGACAGCTGTCAGGTGACGTATGAACCATAGTACTTGTAAGAAACAAGTGTTACTGTGCTTCACAAATGTCAAATTTGAGGCTCTATTGAGGTATAAATAAAAGTTTCAACTGTTTGCATTTGATAGTTTCATCTCACTTCTGTGAAATGTCATTAAGTGACATAACTTAACCCCACAGAGTTACGAATAACAATTTGCGGCGGGACTATTTGACATTTTACAGTTTCACGGCACTGTTTAATGAGTTTTGACAGCTGTCAATAGTTCAGTTCAGTTTGATAAAGTGGGCCAACGTTTTTCCACACTATTTAAGAGGTTCTTGAGCTTTTCTACGTTGCCAAAATATGGCCAAAATGACTTAATCACGAGTTTTCGCTTTAACAACATTGATTTGAATGTAATTTTCAAGTTTTTTCACGTGGAAGAGGTGTTTTAGAGTCTGAAAAACTGACATTTTTTTTGTATTTTTCCGGAGGGGAAACTACCGTCCATTAGTATTTTGTTAATATTTCGTTAATCAAAATGTATTCCACAAAAATGCTGTTTTGAATTTATTTGTGCAAATTACATTTGAGGACCATTTTCAAATTTTGTGTTTTGACTTTGGTGGAAGCTAGCATTGTATTTACTCACAACTGACAAATAGCAAATAGAAGCGTAACAGAATATTCTGGGTAAATTACTGAGTTATTCAATAAACAAAAAAAAATATCAAAGTTCTGAGAACATATACAGGGTGATTCCAAAGTTGGGGCTTTCCTTTCACCTGCGAATAGGGCTTCAAAAAATAAGGTTCAAGGTTAAATAAATTTTTTTCGAAATGTGAACAATAACGAAGATACAGGGTGTCAAAGTTTTACTGAAAAAACGAAAATAAAAAATAACTTTAACTTAATTTTAACTAACTGACAAGGTTATTTCTTATCAACACACATTAACAATTTTTTTTTTTTTTCTAACTTTTTTAGTTTTTGAGATATTTCAACTCGAAAATTGTGTCACTTTCTGTGAGTTTGC
The DNA here is from genome assembly GCA_018691245.2 of Ips nitidus. Taxonomy (NCBI): domain Eukaryota; kingdom Metazoa; phylum Arthropoda; class Insecta; order Coleoptera; family Curculionidae; genus Ips; species Ips nitidus. Next base: position 8,556,578 of record CM042788.1, read on the forward strand.
AGCGTTGTTGCAAAGTTTGAAGCCTTGTGAAGCTGTAATTTGCACTCCAATCTAGATTTTTTATATATCATTAGAAAGAGGATGAAAAATGTTACAAAATGTCGGTTGAGCGAATTTTCTAACTTTTTCAGTTTTTGAGAAATTTCAATTCGAAAATTGTGTCACTTTTTGTGAGTTTGCAGCGTTGTTGCTAAGTTTGAAGCCTTGTGAAGCTGTAATTTGCACTCCAATCTAGATTTTTTATATATCATTAGAAAGAGGATGAAAAATGTTACAAAATGTCGGTTGAGCGAATTTTCTAACTTTTTCAGTTTTTGAGAAATTTCAATTCGAAAATTGTGTCACTTTTTGTGAGTTTTCAGCTTTGTTGCTAGGTTTGAAGCCTTGTGAAGCTGTAATTTTCACTCCAATCTACATTTTCTATATGTCATTGGAAAGAAGATAGAAAATGCCACAATATGGCGTTTGAACAAACTGTCTAACTTTTTCAGTTTTTGAGATATTTCAATTCGAAAATTGCCAGGTTTGAAGCCTTGTGACGCTGTAATTTGTTCTCCAATCTAGATTTTCTATATATTGTTGAAAAGATGATAAAAAATGCTATAAAATGTCGATAGTATACACCCTGTATCTTCGTTATTGTTCATATTTCAAAAAAGCCAAACGAAAAAGACCCTATTTTTTGAAGCCCTATTCGCAGGTGAAAGGAAAGCCCCAACTTTGGAATCACCCTGTATTAACGGAAAGGCTCAATAATTTACCGTTTTCCGTAAATTTATTTATTTATTTTCAACTGGAAAAAGGAAATATTAATTACTTATTATGCCTCAAAATGTGGCTACCAAGTCGATTTTCATGTTTTCAACACTTTTGTCAACAAACAATTGCTTATTTAAGTCGATTTCTATATTTTAGTACAGTTTCAGGACTTTCAACTAGCAAATTTACTTACAAATTTGATTATTACTCTTTCAAATGTAGTTAACGTCAATTTACCTACATACCTTTAATTTCAAAGATTCCAGTATAAAAATCTATGATTAAAATTTTTTTTGTATTTTTAGTAATTTCACTATTTTCAACTTTTTATAATTTATTTGCAATAGTTAAGCAGACCAATTAATGTAAATACACCAGAAAAACCCTTAATTTTGAATGGATAGTAACATAATATGGATAACTACACTAATGCAACAAATTAGCGCACCTCCTGTATATTTCAAAAAGAAACTGTATTAAAGTTTAAATCCCTTTTTAAATAAAACTTCCGCTGAGAGTGTAATCTTCTTTCAGCTCTCTAAACGTAAGCAAACATTTATAAACCATACCAGAACTTTTCATTAAACAGATTAATTGAAACTCATAACAGGTAAGAGGTTCATCAATTTTTTGCAAGTGTCGATAACCAAACTTTATATAACATTCGATTAATATTTATATACTGTTACCCAATAAAACGACATCGTAACATCCTCGAGACATATCAGTATTTATTGTAAACTGCAGTAATAATTTTCTTACTATAGACGGTTTTACTTGTAAAATTTTGATATTATCTTTGACATAAATATGTGACTATCTCATAAATTTATTTTCTTACTGTTTACTGAGCTAAATTTTTAAAAGATAAAAAGGGTAAACATTAATAAAGCCTTTTTGAAAAATATGTACTTTCTATTTATTTGGAATTTCTTGAAGTGCAGTATAGGAAATTCCTTATTAGAGCAGTGATTTTTCTTGTTTACACAGTTGTTTGAGCTATATTCAAAATGTATCTAATTTGTTAGAGGATGCACCGACATAATTAGTGCAGGTGTGCAATTATTTAAAACATCTGTTTGATTTTACTATAATTAATTTAAGAAGACGTTTTATGAAGAAAAATGTGGGATGTAATTTAAAAAAAAAACAGAGAGACCATTTTTGACGTCAAATTAATCTTTGTGTAAATGTTTAACGCAATTACTTCTAACCTATTGTTTAACATTTAATTTAAAAACAAAAAACATTTAATCATGGCATTTGTACACTATTGAAAAAGACTTTTACTAAGACTCTGCTTATTTATAAGCCATGTGTTTGTATAAACCAAAGATCATTATTTCTTAGTTCTTTATATAACCGGCGTTCTAATTGATTTTGATCGCGAAATACTACAATTCGTATTAGACTATCAGGAATATATTTATCGACAAATGAACATACCAGCACTAAGTCTTTTAAATACCATATGTATCACAACCTTCCTATCAGTTATTACAAAGCATTTCTATAACGAGAAAACAGATATGCAGTTTATTCGCGTTCAGTGATTATGAAATGTGAATAAAACAGAAATTACAATGTCTGAATAGAAAACCATACATGATTTTCTATAGTTTTATGCAAACATCACTATCAGTTTGAGTCAACTAGTCCTTAGAACTCTGATCTGTCCAAAAGGAGTCAATACAAATGCTCAATCACACAATGTCACTTTTAAAATATCAATAGTTGCAACAGTTACTTTGATTGATGAATTACATACAGTTTAGAAATGTTTATACAAATGTATTTGTGCTGAGAAAAATATGACAACTTCAAGTATGGCTGTTTTATGTACTATTATTAGTATTACCATTATGCATTTATATGAAATAGGATCGAAGACCACAAAAAAATCAAGTAGCTACGATTGTAGAAAATAAATTTTACAGTAGCAAAACTGTTTAAAAATTAATAATTATTGTAAGTGGCAAATATTTACTGTCTCAACGTCATTTCGCTTATGTAACAATCTAACTTAATCTAAAATATTAGAGTATTATTGTAGTTAATCCCAAATGACAAAATTATCACATGCTACTCATAATTCATCATCAAAAGAAGATTAGAGTAATATGTATTAAAAATCCATATTAAAAAAATGTACAATACAGTAAAAAAATCAATTTATTTACTGTGAATTACCTGTATTGAAATTGTTTTTTAGTTTCTAGGTAATTCATTTTTCTGAAATACCTTTAAGAATAGATTAAATTTCCTATTGGTGATATATCCTATGTCTCTGCCATTTAATTGCTGTTCTTGGCTTTTTTAAGACAAAGTATACAACATACTGATTTTACTTTTTAATATCAAAAATTTTATTTTACTCTTCTCTCTCCAAGAGTAATGAAGAAAAATTAAGAAATGCATCTGCATTTTTTCTTCAGTTTTATATCTATAGCAAATTTTTTAAGCACCTCAGATCAAAATATTGCAACCCATATATTACTTTTCTGAAACTGAATTCCATGTAACAAGGGTCTGCTGTTTTCCAGTTCTTCAAAATAAGTAATAAGACTCAACAAACTCTTCTGCCAACCATTTTAGGAAAAAAATAGATACCTACTCTGTAGCTATTATGTCTTCATGCCTTTCTAGCCTAATACATTTTGATAATTTCTCATTTGTAGGTTAAAAGATTCTCAGTCTTTACATTCTGTGATGCACATTAGAATACTACTTCTGTAACTAAGTTTATTTAATTCTTTTAAAAAAACTCCATCAATATACTTACTTGAATACATCTCTGACAATCTGAAAATGTTGAAAAGACTCAAGCTTACAAATAATGATATTTTTTCTATCCTCAATAAAATAACTTTCTATAGATACTTTTAAATCCTTGAAAACATATTAGGTAATCTTTTAAACAAAAAGAGCATTTCGAAAAACTTTCTAAACGAAAGCAATGATAATATGTTAAAACCTGGACTATATCAAAGTGAAATGAAATGATATAACAATTTAATAATAAATGCTGTAAATGCAAGGATATAAGAGATTTTATGAATGTGACTTTTACTTCTTAAACACTCATTTAATAATTTTTTTTTTTATTTCTACATACCATTTTACAAACATATTTAGACCTTGCTTTGACATTTAAAAAACTCCTGTAAGAATCTTTTTTTACTAAGAAGGAAGGTATAAATGAAAACCAGCTGAAAATACTTTACATCCATCTCAAAATGCTAAAAATCTTTAAAAGGTCACATTTTGCAGGAATTTAAGAAACTATACCTGTCATCATCATTTGTCGGATTTCGACCAAATTTACTTGAATTTTTATTTAAAATGTGGGTCAACCTTTGAAAAGATGCAGTTCATGCCTGCATTCCTTTAAAAAAAATATAGAACTGATTGGTCCACAAAACAATAATGGTCTTATTAAGTAACTATCAGGGTCAAAATTATACAACTTGGTCAGTTTAAATACATAAGATTAGTTCATCAATGAATCTCTCCAAAAGCAAAAGCAGCTAGAAAATTGTGCAAAAAAAATAGTAGGTATAGTCCAAATAATTAATAACTTGACTTAAGTGTGTCTAGGGACAAAACATAACCTTATTCTGAAACTTGTGAGAGGAGTCCAAGAACAAAATTGTGTTTCTTGTTCATTTAATCATTTTGCCTGCAATGTTTAAGTGAGACCTTTTTGACAAGGCCATTCTTCTGGGTTGTTGATTGTTTTACTCACAAGATTCAGTAAAAAACAAGTTGTCTTACAGTAAACAAGTTAAAGGATTTGTTTATACTCTGCTATAACAAAAAAATGTGTGATATTCTAGATCTGACTAATAAAAAGAAAAAAATTAAACAGAACTACAGTGACTGAAAAATATTTCAACAACCATTAAATGTGTCTCAATTCTGAAATACTGAAATGTTAAATCATAATTTTTCTCATTCAACCAATTATTTTCCTCCATTTTTTAGTACTTCTGAACAGTTTTTCTTACAAAACTGGAAATTCAGTACTGTTTCAATCTGTCATCAGGCCTGTTTGGAGAAGCAATAAGCCTCTTTAGCTTTCATTGGTTGAATGCTCATTGCTCATTTACCTTAAATATTTCCTGAGTTCTGCCTGAACAATGGCTGTAGGACAATTCTATGACAATCTATCCTACACAATTGTTTGACTTACTGTCAAACTGTAGTTCTGGATTTTCATTGCAAACAGAATTGCTGATGGATAAGTGATAATAGGACATGAGACAAAATTTAACCACTTAGCTTAGGTTATCAAATCAGCTGTTTTGTTGAAGTACTTTACAACACATAACCTTTAAATAAAGCACTTTTCAGCTGGAAACTCTTGTTCAGCTACAAAGCAAAAAACATCCAGTAGGGTCATCTGTGACCAATTTTAATATCTAAATTGATCTTATGCCTGTTATATCAGGAAACAAATGTTTAGCCTTTTATAACAGTTTAAGTTAGTTGTAACATATTCATAAACTGAGCTAACTTAACACCAAATTGTGCTTTTATTGTTAATGTTAAATACCTAAACCAATATTTTAACACACTTGACTTTCACAACTAACTGTTTCAATATGTGATTTCTTTTTCACATTACTGTTGATCCCATAGAAATATTTAAACTTTTAAACACATTGTTGTGTATTCGCTTTGCCTTCAGTTATATGGAAAACAATGAGTGATAAAGGAGTGAACCTTGAAATTTAAATAAAACCACAGCACTACTCACATCTCTGAATTGGACTAGGCCCAGTTCCCCCAGCTCGGACACACAAGCGTAGGCCGCCTCGCTCTGCAAGAACAGTTGACACAGGGTCATTTCCGCGCTCCGGAAAAGGGACCCCATTTTGGCGACCCTCTCGAACAACTCCGGCTTAATCTAGGTCGAGAACAAAGGAGTCGCGACTTTATAGGGCTACTCTATATACGGCGCACTATACAAAAACACATACGACGGCCCCGTTCGCTGTCCTGTTTGACACAAATGAAAACGGCGGCTGCGGCATAGACATTCGATCGGTTATTGACGTACAGTCGTAAGGGGGGCGAGCATGCGCCCCTCAAACTTTCTCTTCTTAGCTAGAAAAGGAGCTCTTATAGTTTTTGCCTTTTTGCGGCTTCCAGCCCTAAAATTTGCTTTTCAAAACTGCAAAATGTAAGAACCTGAAAGGAAAAGTTTTGACGTTTTGAGTTTGTTTTTGTTTTTGAAAATTTAAAGAGCCCCCTTTCAGACGCGCCCTCTATCCGTACTGTAACAAACTACAGTATGACACATATCATATTGTTTGAAAAAACAGATATTTCAGACCAAAATAAATCCATATCCATATTAAAAATTTTGTTTAATTAATAACCAGAGTAATAACACTCATCACTAGAAAAAGAAAAACTCATAATCACTTCAATCACTAGTAATTTAAGACAGGTTTAAAACTAAGATCAGAATGTATCTCTTTCTATTCCACCTGTTCTGGCTGAAAACAACAAACAACAGAGATGAGACATCTAGCCTGTTTGTAGTCAGTGTTGCCAAATGTTTTAAATAAATACTTGTAGAGAAGTTCCTTAGTTCCCTAGATTTCTTTTTTTTTTTTTTTGCAATAAAAACTAATTTTGCTAAATGAAAAGTACCGGACGTTATAGGTAAACAATCGTTCTTTAATATTAAAAAATAACTATCAGTTATTGGGTATACACAGGGTGGTCAAAACTCAAAACAGCATTTTAGGAATTACAAAATATGACATATTAAATCACTGGTGTAAATGTAAAAATCAAAAGTTTTAAATTGTATAGTTAAAGTAGCAACTGGCAAATATTTCAATCGTCTCAATTCAATTTATTAATAAATATTTGAGTTATTAATTTAACACTTTTAGTATTAAACACAACTTTTTGTTTATAATAAAGAAAGTCTACAAAATCATTTGTTCTGAGAAGAGTAGAATTGGCATCATTGCCTATTATCAACAAATCCGGTCTTGGAAGACGGCAACCAACAATACACTGCAAGGAATAAAAGTTTGGTTAGGAATTTTGACATTGAAAAATTTTATAATATCAAAAGCAGAACCTTCTAATGTTTACATACAAATTTAGGTAAAATGTGGTATTAAAATTAGGATGCCTTAGTATTAAATACGCCCCAGTGAGTAATGTCAATATTATTTCCTTAGTTATCGCTAGGTAAAGATAATTTAAACAATCAAGTAGCAGGTTTAGTGGTTTTGAGTTTTCTCATTTTAACTAGAATAAAGGTTGAACATGGCAAATAATAAGGAAACGACACCAAATATACCGTACAGTGAGAAAAATGATAAAGAACAAGATGAGGTAAGTGTTCTTATTTACCCTATAGAAGCACAAAAGTGTGTTGTGTAATTATAAACAATTAACCATTGCAGAAACTACTACAGCCTTTCCACTACATCCTGCAAGTGCCAGGTAAAAATATTAGGGCCAAACTGTCCAGGGCTTTCAATTTGTGGCTCCAAATTCCTGATGAAAAGCTTGATGTCATCACCGATATAGTGCAAATATTGCACAATTCCAGTTTGTTGTGAGTTTTTTAGTTATTATTACTGTACTCATTCACATCCCAATTTTTTTAAACTAGTTTGGTCTTTTATTTTTAACTAGATTTTAAATTATAGTATACCTCTATATCTCTGGCTGCACTAATTATTATTTGTAAATGCTACTAACATTTCTCTCAGTTTGTTTGATAAGTTTGTGTGCTTAAGGTATATTTTAAACCTTCCAGTTAAGTGCCTAACCAATTTTGATGTATTCTAACCTGCCAGGTTAGGTAGGGGATTCCTGGATTTTAATACATTTCATCAGTCTTTCTATCTCTCTCCATTTCTTTTAAACTGCCACTTTTCTTCTGTTTCTCTAAAGATGACAGGTGTCTTTATTTGATATGTGGTAACTTGGTTACTATGACAGCTAGGAGGTTCATTGAAACGTCAAAATATAGCCCATAATTTTGACCTTCTTTTAACTAAACACAATTTTCTTTCAAAAATCACAAATAACCAAGATGCTGGCCAGGAAATAGAGCAGTGCAAGCAGCTCTGTCACAATTTGACAGCTTCTAATTTGGTTCCTGTGACAGCAGGTTCATTCCAACGTCAAAATGTTGCTTAAAACTTCTACTTTCTTTTGTCAAAACAGAGTTTTTATGAAAACAACACTAATAACTGAGAAAACCAGCCTAGAACACTGTTGTGCAGGCCAAACTTAAATACAAAACTGTAGTATACTTCCTTTCACAAAGTTTTGTTTCTCATAAACCCCAACTATCTCAAAAAGGCAAAATAATTAGGCAAATTGCTGTAATAAAATTACAATTGCTATGTATACTCAATTGCACTGATGTTTAAGTCATTTTGTGTTTTTTTTACTCTCTCAAATTCTTTATTTATCTTGTTCCATTTTCCTCAAACTGCCACTTTTTTTTTTTTTTTTAAAGATGACAGGTGTCCTTATTTACTATGACAGCTAAAACTTTCATTTAAACGTCAAAATATAGCCCCTAGTTTCAGCTTTCTTTTATCTTGTTACATATTTTCTGTCAACATTTTGTGGATTGTGCTTGTGGCTCTCAGATTAACACTTTTAAAAACAAAAGTGAGTGAGAGAAAGCTTACCTTTAAAAGTATTATTTATTTAATAATGACAACTTCTTCTGTTGTTCTCATATTGAACGTTAATAATTATTGTAATAATATTCTACATATTTCCAACCTTGTGGTTTTTGCAGGAGGGAGTGTAAACAGAGTTACGGAAATTTTGAAATTAAAAATGTTTAGAATGACTTTCTGTACCCACTTAAACCAGGTAAATCACAACTGGCAAAGAGGTAGTTTAAAATTTAGATGATTTATTTTTTGGTTTTTTGAACACCCTGTATATGTTCAACCGTGTTGCGGTGAAAGCTTTTTACTGTTGCTGAAATTCATAAAATGGTGGAGATACTACATTTTCAAAATTTTGATGCAATTTCGAGGGGTAGACCGCCGATATTTTTTTATACACCAAAATGCCTTTTTGCATACAAAATACCTTGAAATGCTTTTAAAATACCTCACAATGCTTCTATTATTGCTCAAAATGCCTCATAGTGATAATGCCTTAAAACTGCTTTGAAATACATCAAATGCCTTTAAATTATTTAAACTGACTCAGGATACCTTCAAATGTTTACACATTTGTAGCATTCTTAAATTTAGTTATAAGTCCCCTGGTATTGAGATAATGATAAATCTTGATGAAATACACCATTGAAATTAATTTTTTTATGGTCACGTGACAGTTTTGAGGTTGGATTAAGTAGCATGTCTGCTTTTACAATTTGTACATTACTTTTGACTATTGTCAAAATGTCATAAGGATTAATGATTCAATAAAAATGACTTCCTCAGGTTACGTGACTGTTTTTCCAAATTTTAAAGACCCAAAAGCTTAAAATTGTTTTTTTAAAGGTCCCGTGACAGTTTTTAGGTTGGGTTAGGTGACAACGTAAAGGTTTTTCCAAATTTTTGACACTTGATTTGACTTTGTGCCGAAGGATTTTCTAAGAGCAGAGGACTGTTAAAAAAATTTTTTTGTATGGTTGCCTTAAGTTACAGGTTATATTTTGACGTTTGCACGAATCTTCTAACTGTCATAGTAACCAAGTTAGCACGTGTCAAATAAAGACACTTATCATTTAAAAGAAACAGTTGAAAAATAGGTAATTTAAATTTAGACAGTAGTAAAATTGTAAGAACTACGTCACGTGACTTGATAATTCAATTTTGAACTTGCAACATTGTAAAGGCCAGTCGACATTGTCAAAAACAGTCACGTGAACTTCAAAACGCAGTTTAAACTTTGAAAAATGGTAAATCAAATTTAGACAGTTGTAAAAACTTAAATTGCAAAATACACGTTAGGTGACGTTAAAAATGCAATTCTGCATGTTCTTGGAACACTGTGAAGGCCAGTTGACATCTGTCAAAATTAGTTAGTCACATGACCTTTAAAATGTGGTTTAAAATTAAAAAATCAATATTTGGTATTTATTTATTTTGAGCGGGTTTTCGACACACTATCGCATCACGCTGTGTGGGAGCTTCTCAGAGAAACTGGTATTCCAACCAAAGTGATTCAAATTATAAAACAGCTGTATCTAAACTCTGCATGTCAGGTACTTTAAAGCAAACTCTGCAATGTCAGGTGTGTCTTCAATGCAATATCGTGCTGGATTCCGTTCTCCGCAAAGCTCATGACCAGGACAGAAGAATAAGATGGGGCTTCAATGGTCGGCTAGAGGACCTAGACTACGCCGACGATATCTGTTTTCTGGCTCACTCCTTTGAAGATATGATGCAGAAGCTTGTCAGACTCAGTGAAGAAGCCATGAAAGTTGGTCTTAAGATTAATATCAATAAAACTAAACAGTTTAGAGTTAACACTGACAACGTTAATCCATTACATATTGAGAACCAACCAATCGAACTAGTCCAACACTTTGTTTATCTTGGAGAGAGTTTAAAGCAAGGAGAGCTTTTGGAATGCTTAGCAGGGTCTGGAGCTCGAGAGCATACACCACCAACACAAAACTACGTATCTTCAATACAAACGTAAAATCTGTTCTTCTTTACGGATGCGAAACATGGAAAACCACTAAAAGCTCATCCGGGGCTCTGCAAGTCTTTGTGAACAAATGTCTACGCAGGATATTACGTATTTTCTGGCCGGCCCGCATTTCAAATGAAGAGCTCTGGAGAAGAACAAACCAGACTCCGACCGATACAGAGATGCGGAAGCGTAAATGGGGATGGCTGGGTCATACCCTTAGAAAACCTGAAAATAATATAACCCGAATGGCCCTGGAGTGGAATCCCCAAGGCAGCCGCGCTAGGGGCCGCCCAAAGACAACTTGGAGAAGAACGATATTAAGTGAAACACGTAAAATGAATAAATCATGGCAAGAAGTCAAAATGCTTGCCAGAAATAGAGTCCGGTGGAGAAACTTTGTTGAGGCCCTATGTTCCGCCATGGAATGATGGGAATATTGATTGATTGATTGAACATTTTGAAATATTGTTATGTATTTATGTGCGAAAATTGTTAAGTGAGTTAACTAACCACAATTTTATTTATGTAATTTTTCCCTTTTGATTCTAACTTCTTCAATCATTGTTTTGTGCATAAGTACTAAAAGTAGATATAGTTGGATCCAAAATGATACAGTGTATTTCAATTTAAAAGTACAAAGTACAACCAAAACAACATTATTAATGTTTGGACTGAATAACTGAATATCTTAACTTGTTTTCTATAGACTGGATGACATTCAAGACAATTCAATATTGAGACGTGGCATTCCTGTAGCGCATTCAATATACGGCATTGCGAGCACAATAAATGCGGCTAACTACGCTTCTTTTATTGCCTTGGAAAGAGTTTCAAAACTGCAACACCCTGAGGTATCTCTCATCACTTTCGATGCCAAATTTAGGGCAATTTTACTAGTTCAACTTTCCAGGCAACGTCTATTGTTCTAGAACAAATTTTAGAACTGTATCGGGGCCAAGGTATGGAAATCTATTGGAGAGACAATTTCACTTGTCCTACTGAGGAGGATTATAAACAAATGGTTGTTCGAAGTAATACACTTTTGAAAAGTGGTTTGTTTGATTGTTTAATGTTTAAAAATTGTGTCTACAGAAACAGGGGGATTGTTTATGCTGGCCATTAGGTTGATGCAACTTTTTAGTAACAATACCAAAAACTTTACAAACATAGCCGCCATTTTAGGGTTGTACTTTCAAATCCGAGATGACTATATCAATCTAACTTCCAAAGATGTGAGGGTGTTGAATATTTTAAGACTTACACAGTAAGAATATTTTCGTTGTAGTATATGCTTCATAAAAGCTTTTGCGAGGACTTAACTGAAGGAAAATTTAGTTTTCCAATCATTCACGCTATCCACAGTCATCCGGATGATAACCAAATAATGCGTATCCTTTTTTTGTTGGTAAACTCTGTAATATACGTTCAAATTTGATGTTCCTTAATAAGTAAACAGATATTTTACGACAGCGTACTAAAGATGTGGAAGTAAAAAAGTACTGTGTTGCCCTGCTGGATAAATACGGCAGTTTTGAGTACACAAGAAAAACTCTAAAAGAATTGGAAACGGAAGCTCGACAGGAAATTGAGAAGCTTGGCGCTAATCAGTTTATGGAAGAATTTATTAACTCGCTGTCAAATTTTGAATAATAAGTGTTTTTGTTAAAGAGCAAACTATCTGTGACTTTTATTGTAAATAGTTTGTATTTTTATATAATATAAAACAGAAAGTACTGAAAGCAATAAGGAATTTTAGGAAAAAAGGAAGCCAAATATTTTTTAAGGGTGGAGGAGAAAGTGCCATTGTACTTTATATGCTATAATTTTAAAGACTTTGTAAAGCCTTAATTTTTGTCACTGTTTCTGTTTAATATACACTCACCTCTGTTATTATAATGTATTTTATTTATTCCTTTGTTTTCACATTTCAGTATTTATGTATTATTCAGTAACTGAGATTAGTTGTTGCTGTTGATTTGATGGTTGATTTGCAAATGTAAATAAAATGTATTAAATGCATTCCGGTTTAAAAGTAACATGCAATTCAACCTTCAATTTCAGTGTAACATTGTCACGATTAGGGGTGCGTAGTGAGGGATGGTAGAGAAACAACTCAGGTCACAGGTAAGCCTCATTTATTATAAAATAAGAAGTGCCACTAACGCCGTACTCAACGACGTATTCATGAGAAACACGGGGAGGGTGTGTCTAGTTTAGCCCTTCAGCTACACCGTAAAGGGTGGCGACGCAGCTTCAAGCACAGTGTTCTTGTACGGTGTGACCAAAGGACCAAGTAGTCTATCTGATAGGGTTCTAACGGTCGCTTCAAGAGAACCCTTCTCTTTTCAGCCTGGAATCCTAAGAGGGTAGCGAGCCGTCCCCCCACTTCAAGTTAGAGACTTGTTCGCCGACCGACCCGGAGACCAGTGACCTCCCCCTGGGGATGACCCCAGAGTTTGGTGGTTTAGTCGAGCTACGGTGCATCTTTTATACTCGTCAGCGACCTCATTATGCTAACCTTGCTGACTATGCTGGTTACTGGGTGTGCACCGTAACTACTAACACGGGTGTGACATCTCCCCCTTCCAACAAAGTGTTCGCCCGAACACTAAAAGTCTATGTTTACAAGAGCAACTTACTTATTGTCTATTAATTCTTACTTTATAAAGCAGGTGGAGGTGTACTTTACTCAAATCAACAATTATTACTTCTTAAACTTATTTCTTCTGTTACTTATTTGCTAGAAAAGGTATGGGGAAAGCTTTATTGAAAAAATATCTTATCTTAAAAACTACTTCTGGATTTTTAGACATTGCCATGTTTGCATACTCAAAAAACAATTATTCCTTTCATTGGGGGTCACCTTTCAACCTTGTTGTTGCGTCCATCTTCTTGCCTTCTAATTTAAGCAAAATTCACGTAAATTGTCCCCTGCATCGGGCACCATCTTCTAGTACCTTCTCTCGGCACTGCATGGTCTAAGCAAATGCAAATTTGGTCCATTGCGTGCTCTTTTTTTAGCACACGTTCCTTTGGACTACTATACTTCTTCATTTCTAAGCCCATCTGGAGAACCTTCTTCAGCCCGTCATTTAAGGGACTGGGTGCACGCGGGTGTAGAACCGTCGCTGCGGGACCCATCCGAAGATGGTGATTTCTCCAAGGCTTGCTCCTCTTGTTCTCGCTTCTTTAATTAGGTCAATTTGCCGATAGACGCAACGAGGTCATCAGGTGGCCCCTAAAGTCAACAATTTTGTTACAATTAGCAAACAAGCCCTACTCCAATAACAGACATAACATGTATTCGCATCTGACCTTATTATAAACAAAACACCTGATACTTGCGCGATTTTGCTACCTCAGCAAAGTACCTAGGTCGGGAATGGCGTCACCGGCCTAGAAATCGAGATATTGCATTAACTATACATATACTGATTTTATGAAACCTAGTTATCAAAAATGTACTTTTATCTTACCCAATATAATACAAAACTAATATGTGCTTCTATGCACTAACATCCTACAGGCCGCTCTTGACATTGCCCTACTCAGTTCAAGCAACTGATGTGGACCTGCAGGACACTGGCCTTTTGAAACTCGTCTTGATTCTTTCGGGGTGTGCTTGGTCTGGTGGGCATTGTTGTGTCGTCTTTGTTTTCTGATTTGTTGCTTTTCCTCTCTTCTTTCTTCTCTGTTATTCCTTCTTTTTTTCTGTGCCCTAACTGGCTTCAATTTGCTGTCTGGCTTTATTGACCTCAGATTGTACCCTTTAGTCATTCCCTTTACTCCTGAGCCTTCAGTGGCTTGGATTACGAGGGTGCGTCTACCAATATGAAGATTAGTAAACGGGGATTAAACGTAGCGCCTCCACCATGTCACGTTTAGAGGTGCGTAGTGAGGGATGGTAGAGAAACAACTCAGGTCACAGGTAAGCCTCGTTTATTATAAAATAATTTAAATAGACAATAAAGAGGGGTTATTCTTACCCCCAGATAAGAAGGGCTACTAACGCCGTACTCAACGACGTATTCATGAAAACACGGGGAGGATGTGTCTAGTTTAGCCCTTCAGCTACACCGTAAAGGGTGGCGACGCAGCTTCAAGCACTGTGTTCTTGTACAGTGTGAACAAAGGACCTAGTAGTCAAGTGATAGGGTTAAGGGTTCTAACGGTCACTTCAAGTTGCTAGAGAACTCTTCTCTTTTCAGCCTGGGATCCTAAGAGGGTAGCGAGCCGTCCCACCAAGTTAGAGACTGTTGCTCGCCGACCGACCCGGAGACCAGTGACCTCCCCTGGGGATGACCCCAGAGTTCGGTCGGTTCGGTATAAAAGATGCACCATAGTCAAGCTACGGTGCATCTTTTATACTCGTTAGCGACCTCATTATGCTAACCTTGCTGACTATGCTGGTTCCTGGGTGTGCACCGTAACTACTAACACGGGTGTGACAATATAAATGGTTAATGTGTAACGTTGACTCAACTTTAATTAAGAAACGTTACACGTAGAAATTCGACATATGAGTAAGTAAATGTTGAATTTTAGTTTCTGAGAAACACGTTATAAAATAAGGTTATTATGTAACGTTGATTTGACGTTATATGGTGAGGGTTTTCTGTTCAACGTAAATTCAACTAAAAAACCACAACCAAAAATCACCGCATAACGTTAAAACCAGAGATGTAAAAGCGGTAATTTTCGAGTCGGAAAATTTACTGGAAAATTACTTCAGGCTTAAATGAAAATTTTCCTTGATAGGGAAAACAACTGTCAAACTTGTCATTGTTATTGTCAAACTTATCATGCATTGTAATGAGATAATTTAAGACATCTATGATTAAAAGTACATTAAACTTTATTTGAATTGATATTGGATTGTTGTACAATTAATTAAAAAACGAATTATTTTTGAATTTACAGATTTTCCAATTTTCTGGGGAAAATTACCGGAAACTTCCTGAAAAATGTTGTATACCTAACCTCAAAACTTTAAGTTATCCTTTCTGGACAGCAAATTCTCGGTATGAAAGCTTTAATCTTTCGGTAGCGTGACATTTCTACTATACCAGGTGTCCAAGAGCACCCTGGACATAGAGATTAACATGGAAACTTTGATTTTTTTGCCTGTGTACGGTTGAATTGTTTGAATAATTGTATTAATGAAATTAGTACCTATCACGGACTATTTTTGAATTTTTCAGATTTTCCATTTTTCTAAAACACGAAAAAATTTAAAATTACCTGCACTGTATACTTGTCGAAACGGGTAAACAGTCATTGTTGTTATTCACCAGGTAAAATTTTTTACGACAGTTTTTTTACAAAAAACTCAAGTTACAGATCTGAAAAAAAATCAGAAAACTATCCGTGATAGGTACTACAACATTCATTAATACGATTTTTCAATCAAATCAACCCTACAGGCGCAAAAAAATCAAATTCGTTTTCCCATGTTAATCTCCTATGTCTAGGGTGCTCTTGGACACCTGGTATATGGTATACAGCGTGATCAAAAGACAATTCCAAGGTTTGGTTTTCACAAATTGGTATATTGAACCACCCTGTAACTGTCAAAATAACAGAGTTATGGGCTGTCACAGTAAAAACTGTCAAAATCAAACAACTCAGTTTTAACAGTAAATAACTCAGTTATTCGACGTTTTAGGTAAAAACGCTATACAGGGTGGTCAAAAGAGAATTTCAAGGGCTACAAATTAATATATTCAACCACCCTATAATTGTCAAAATAACCGAGTTATTGACAATACAGTGGAGTAGTTTACAGGGTAATTCAATGAATTTTTGACTTCTTCTTTTAACTACTTTATTCCTAGATAATCCATGTATACAGGGTGTCCCAAATTTGAGTAACAAACCAAACTTACGATTTTTTACTCGATTTTTGGAATCTACCTCAAATTCTAGGCCTATTTGATGTAAAATGTTTGTATTGATATTCGATTCTTATCAGTCTTACTTTGAGCACCCTCCTCGAAAGCAGAATTCCCAATTTGAGCAAAATTTTGGTGCACTTTTCTAGAAAATCGTCTATCTCGCTTATTTGAAACACCCTGTATAAATACACCGTATAACAAAAGAAAGCTAATGAACAGGGCTATCACGTGACGTTGAGCGGACACGGCTAAGTTGCCCCGTTTAGCCGCTAGAGGGAGTCAAAGTTGACTGTCGTTTTTTGCAGTTTTTGCTCAATATCTCAGGAACGTTTCAGGTTAGAGGTCTGAAGTTTTTACCACAAATGCACCTCGATGGGATGCCATTACCTTCTATACACTTTTTTGGTACCATGCACCCTTTGACCTTGAAAAATTAAAAACTAGAATTGTCAAGAATTTTCAAGGGTGATGAAACCTGATTTTTTTCAGAATTTTTTTTATTTTTGAAATTAACCTCAACTGCTTAAATACCTTCAGGTTAATAATAGAAAAATGAGGTAAAGTGTCATTTTGACATAATTTCAAGATCATTTCCGAAACGGTGCCAGTTAGAGCAAAAGACTGGACGTCAGATTGTGTGTTCCCCAGGTTTAAATTAGTTAAAAAAATTACTTTGATTAAGGGAAATCCAAAATTGTCGCCGTTAGTATAGTAGGCCCAAAAAATCCCTAATTTAGAATAAAATTCAGTGCACTTTTCCAGAAAATCGTCCATAACTCGCTTATTTAAAACCTTCATCAAAAAATCAATTAATTTCAAATCAAATCAATCAAATTTATGTATACGTCTCAGAATTATAATATCTACATTATAATTTAATTATTCTACTAATTTAAAAGTTTAAATAAGCAATTATTGCAAACCAGTTAACATTGTGTTATAGTCACCTACATTGTAAAATATAATTAGCCAAGACAAAAAAATGTATATTCCAAGAAAATATACAAGAATAACTAAATGATCCTTCATTTTACGGAAATCACTGAAACAAAGATCGATTTGGTACAGTTTAAATTTAAATTACCGATAACAATAACGTTGGGGAATTTTGTTATTATTATTTACGAATGACCTACGCCTTTACTCTTAAACGACCGTATGTAAATGATATTGATAATAATTTATCTACTTTAGTACTGTGTCGGAATATTCATTGCCGGTCTTTCCCACTGCAATCTTGGAAATTTAGTTTTTTTTTAAGATATAAATCTGAAAAAGGTCTGTCAAGTTTTAAAAGGTTTTACACTGGCCAAGTCACTGCTTAACAGACCGGTTTAGTGACCAGAACCTGAAATTGTAGTAAAATGTTGTGCAAAGTGTTTCTTGCTGCTGGTAAGTGAGTTAAAACTTGAAGATTGTTATAGTATCAAAGTCGCTTTTTGTTTTTTAGTGTTGCTAGTTGGTTTAGTGAGTTTGGTTGTTAGCCAGGGTGATTTAAATGGGTTTTTAATCCCAAATCAAGGAAACGACAGTCAAGGTAATTATTTTACACATTTTTTAATAGGAAATATTTCAAATTGTTGTTGCGTTTGTTTTTAAATAATAGATAAATCTTATAGTATACTGCAGTACCTCTGGGTGTATTAATAAAACTAACATTTATCTTAATATCTAACCTCTTTCTATACAGCTAATTAAAAAAAAAAATCTATCTCTAATCTGGTTGAGAGAAAAATTGGTTGAGATGCAATTTAAAAAAAAAATTGAATATCTGGATAATAACAGATTCTAATAATTAATTTTCTCAGTTCGGGAAATTTAAAAAAAAAAACCATTCCAGTTCTGGAAATCCGAAAAGAACTAATACCGATCGGCTGTCATATAAAATATAAATGAATTGATAACCGGGGGTGGATGGGAACGCCAAGACAGTGCTTTTAAACGGAATGATACTAACCCCGTTGCCATTAATCACTTGGGAGCTATAATGCGGGAAGCTGGATGAAGGACAATTTATCACCTTCAATTTTTATAATGTTATCAGCACCGAGCGGAAAACTGAATCTTTGAGGCGAATTTTATAGATTGATGCTAAGAAAAATGTGCATGAGCGAATTTTTTCTTTTTAGGTGGAACTGCCGTGGATAATTCCGGGACAACCACCACCACTCCTTCACCCGCTTTCAGATCTTGTGTGAGTAATTGCCCCACTATCAATAATTACAATCCGGTTTGCGGGAGTAATGGAGTGACGTATGATAATCAGTACAAGTTGCAATGTGCCAGAAGATGTGGATTACGTAAGTGTTTTTATTTCCTCTAGTGGTGTGTATCTGTTACCAAATAATCATCCATTTTCCTGGATTTGACTGTCGCGGTTGTAAAGTATGTGGAAGTGCATTATTTTGTTGAAAATATAAATTTCAGACATTTAATTAAGGTTCCAACAATTCCACCGTCAGTAAACTTAATACGTTTTTTCCTAAAAATGCAAAATGATGAATCAACTCTTGAAATACAAGATGGCTCATAGATTGGATATTAAATGGCCAGCACGTTCTCCTGATTTGCCACCGTTAGATTTCTTGCTCTGGGAACATCTCAAATCAAAAATGTATGCTACACCTAACCTAATCTAAACGTCAAATGATCGTAACAGGAATGTGACCAAATTCCACCCCAGATTCTACAAAATGTTAGAAATTACTTTGAACCAAATTTGTACTACTGCATGATGGAAGTTAATGGTGAACATTTTCAGGATTTGATAGCCTAGAAGATCTTGTTTGATTTTTCGAAAACGATTAAAGATGTTACATGGAAAATGCTTGTAACTTCAAGAACAGCTCTAAAAAGATACATTTCTATTTGAAAAACTTGACTGTATTAACTTTTGTTGGAAAACCTTGTATAATAGACTCCCTCGAAAATAAACTTGACGTGTCCGAGGGTTTTTCGAAATAATCTACTGGGATTCTAAAAGCGTCCCTGGTTCGTTATCGATGGGCCACTCTGTATATGTCTTTTCTACTACCTACTGGTCTTTCTTCTCAAATATTGATTTCAATAAATCTTGACGAGTTTAAATAGAGTTGGAACTAAATGTTCTACAAGATGCAACCCATGTAATTGCAGCAAATATTTCAAAATACTGAAATATATGTAATTGAATAATTTCAATTACTATTTATTTAATCAGTTACTACGTTTCTTTTACATTTTTAACTGCAATAATTTTTCTCATTTTACAGAAGTGACAGTGGTGCGCGGTGGTACTTGTGCACCTTTATAGAAGAGGTTATATGGAGAAAATGGGAAGACTGAGTCTATATTAACAATTTTGTACTATTAATTTTTAATAATAACAATAAACTTTTTATATACTTTAAATGCGGGTTTCCTTTGTAAAATACAAACTACACGTAATAAGTGATATAATAAACTGACAAAATTGAAAAAATCAAAAATTTTAGAAAGTCTAGAAGAGTATACAGTTTTTTTATAGGACATCAACGAACGCAAATGTCTGTTCCATATGGATGATAACGTTTTTTTCACTTTTACATTTAAGTATTTATTCCTCTCTACATACACAAATTCATTGAGCTAGAAGCATTACTCAAAAATGTTTTATTTATTATCAAATCTTTTGCCAACTACTTTGCAAAAAAGTAATAAATCCAAGAGAAGAAATCTTATGCCAAAAAAGAGATGGAACAAATAACAGAACGGCTGGCAATGCATTATTATGCTTTATTATAGGAAATATTTTGGAAACGTTACAGTGTTTTCAACAAAATAGACACATTTGTTATGTTTATCCAAAACCGTTATTAATAAAAGATGCTAAAGAATGTATATAACCAATTTTTATTTTGTAAAAAGGTTAATGGTATATTTTTTGTTGTTTTTTTTAGTACTTACTTTTTTCCTTTTTGTACTAAAAAGCAGTTTTAATAAACATAAATATATTAAAACAATTATTAGCAACAATCCAAATTCCAAGCTCCTCTTAACTTTAATACAAAACGTTTATTATATGAGAGAGACATTGATATTTGGTTAACATCAGACTCAAAACTGAGGCTCTAATAATACTTTGTGTGGACGCAAAGTAAAACTGTAATATAAAAATTACTCAATATGATTTACAGGTGTGGTAAAACAGAAACCGACCATAGGACCATCCTGTAACGGACAGAGAAAGATCGATAATTGCATGAGCGTGACAAAGACAGAAACCCTAAAAAAAGTCCAAGTAGGCAAAAGTTTTGCTGCGATGTTGCCAAACGCTATTTTGAATTCGTCGATCAAATTATTTGCAAAACCAATTTTGTGATTGAAACATTTTTAATCGTTTTTTCGTAAAAATGTTAATAGTATAGTTCTTGTTGTTCACTTACTTTTTTCTTTTTTGTACTAAAAAGTAGTTTAAATGAACATCAAAGATATTAAAACAATTATTAGGAACAATCCAAATTATATGCTCCTCTTAACTTTAATACAAAACGTTTATCATGAGAGAGAGAGACATTGATGTTTCATTAACATCAGCCTCAAAACTGAGGCTCTAACAATACTCAATACAATTTACAGGTGTAGTAAAACAGAAACCGATTATAGGACCATACTGTAACGGACAGAGAAAGATCGATAATTGCGGGAGCGAGACAAAGACAGAAACCCTAAAAAAGTCAAAGTAGGCAAAAGTTTTGCTGCGATGTTGCCAAACGCTATTTTGAATCCGTCGATTAGATTATTTGCAAAACCATTAAAACATTCTAAATCGTTTCCATTTCTTTGAATAATCTCTACAGTTTTACTTGGTTTAGTTCGGTTTCTGCGAACAATTGTTTAAAAAGTTGAATAAAATTATTTGTTCTTCGTTCAGCATTATAGGTACGTTGCGACAACTCTCTAATTTACTAGTATTATTGGATCTGTCAAATACAAAGAGCCAATCTTATTAGTCGCTGACATTTTTGCTCTTTTGCCAAAATGCCTCACACTCTTCCAGAAAACTTAAAAGTCAAGTCAGTCGGTGTTTACCATTTTCTGTTTTGTTTCATTTTGAAGTTAGAGTTTATTTACTTTTGACAGATGAAAATTAACGTATTAGAGAGTTATCGAAACTAAACCGCTAAACAAATATTCATTCATTTTATTTAAAAATAAATGCAGAAAATAGATCAAACAGTAAAAACCTTTTCATCGAAATAAATAGGAATGGCCCAATAGTCCAATAGCAAAATTAATATAATTAATCCAGTCAGAATTCAGATCTGACAACATTGTCACAAAGTTTTTGCCTACTTTTTATTGGGTTTTCTGTCTTTTTCTCGGGCATGCAATTATCAATCATGTTTCTCTGTCCGTTACACGGTTTTCCTATGGTCGGTTTTTCTTTTACCACGCCTCTATATGAATACTGATGATAAATATAAATATATGAACATTTATAAAATATTGAACCACTGGAATCTGGATAACTAAGCTGCAATTATTAAGTAACCTAATTTACTTAATCCTTCAAATATCTTTTCAAATTATCTTACTCTTTTTACCATTTTAGCATACAATAGTAAAATTTGCTTTGTGTTCTGTCTCTTCTTCTTCTTCTTGTTTCTTCTGAATGGCAATCAGAAGCTTGGTAAGAAATTTTGTAATGTAGGACCTAAAAGATTGATATCAAAGTTTGAGGTCCTATGGTTATTAACAATTAAGAGTAAAACTTCACTTGTGATACACACACTTACCTTCACTTTGCAGGCTTCTCAATAAAGGACAATAATAAAAACAGCAAAAGTTAAAATTATTATTTCTAACTTTATTAAATATGTTAAAAACATACAATAAATACATTGTCTGGAGGTGTATGTGCTTATAACTAATGCATTCTCGAAACAAACGATAACATAAAAATTGATTTCCTAAAAATAGCTATCATGGTGGAATGGTTATTTTCGTATATGACACGCAAGAATAATTATTTTTATCTTTTGTTTTTCTACATCACCTACTCAACCAATCCGTAAAAGAAAATTGTGGAAAAACCAACTAAAGTTCAGCCTAAAGTGCGATTTTGCTTGTTTCTCATACTATTATGCATGTATATACGAGAGACACGAGTAATAAAAATTTGTTATAGATATATAGGAGACGGCACAATAACATTAAAGCTTTAGCACGTTCAGATATTCTTCTAATATAATCGGTACGATGCGTAAAAATATTATATCCTCCCTACACAACTAAAACCCTATACTGGTTTCAACTAATAATATTGCATCAAAGTAACGGGTTATATTTTTTTATCACTTTCCTCTAACACAACAAAATAAGTACAAAAGTACGTTTATTTTAGGGACGGATACTAGAATCCAAACGTCCATGCTGCCACGTTTAAGAGTCAGTTATACATGGTCCCAGTTTAACTATAACCTGTACAACTGAACCTAAAAGCGCTCCAAAAATATAGCGCTGGATTCCAAAAGACAATCTAGAATGAACGCCCCAGATTCTAGTATCTGCTACAGGCATTACAATATATTATACACTACTAAATGGAATGTATTTACATCGAATTATTAGAGTTCCCTTAATTTGCGATTAATTATTAGTAATTAGTTACATTATGCACTGGAAACGCGTCAATAATAATGGAAAGATGCGTGAATTGATGATTATTAATTGGTTGTTTTTTGTTAGGCCCGTTTGCTTCATTTTCTAATAAAAAACTAAAAATTAGGCCTCAACTGGAGGTTTATTGTACTGGAAACACTGAAGCGGGTATTGCACAACGGCCCGAAGCTTTCATTGGCTCTAATCAAAATTGATCTTTGATGAACAGGGAAAATGGTTGAGAGGAGAGTTGTTGATCCTCAAATTTGCCCATTACAGATTTTTAGATTTTTTTTTAATTGATTTAATTAGTAATCGTTGGGATGATCTGCACTGCCTTCGACGTCTTGGTCGTCGTCTTCGTCATCGCTGCTCGTGTCCACGCTGTTGCTTTGACGCGTTTCTGGTTTGGTTGGTATGGCGTTACTCGAAATGATGTTGTCTATCAAATAAATATATTCATTTATTAGTTTGGCTATCTCATCGGTAAGATATTTAAGTTCAGTTACTATTGTGGTACAACAAGCTGAAGTCGTCATTAAAGCTCTTAAAAGCAGCATACAAAGACCTATCAACAAAAAGAGGAAGAAGAAGAACGACAAGAAGTTTCTGAAGTGGAGATAAAAGTCCGCTGAGGAAGATCCAAGCCCTTCGTCACCCAAAGACTAAGGAACAGAAAACGCCGGTGAATCTCAGACAACAAATCCAGCACCAGAAGGCAAAAATGACTAGGAAAGAAGTAACAATAACACCGTCTACCACCCAAGATTACTGGAGCCTGACCAAAGTCCTGAATGACTCAATAAGAAAATACCACATGTACTCGCCAGAGGACAAAGTCTCCATCAAATCAAAGCAAAGGAGCGTCCCAATCAATATCAAAACTGATGACTTAGCAAAAGATCTGGAATCCCAAGGACTAAAAGCCATCTCAGTACACCGGATGATGCGCAGATTAGAAAAAAAACCAATGCCGCTGTTGCTGTTAAAAGTCAAGAGAGAAAACAAGAAGACAAGGTGCTGTCGAATTATCGCAAATAGATTAAAAGCGAAACTGGACCTTTAACAACTAAGGAAACAGGCTGGGTTTCAACCAAGTTATGCCACGAAAATCATTTCCAAGTCCCGAAGAATCTTATAGAATAGTCGATTAAATACAATAAACCAGTGCATCTGATATTCGTGTACTACGAAAAAGCCTTTCACACTATAAACCAGAATCAATCTAAAGTCCCTTTCCAATTGTAGAATAGATCGTCGGTATACCTTCGTAATAGAATCTATCTAAAAATGCTATAACTAACGTAAATCTCCAGGAGACAACAAATAAATTTAAAATAAATAAACTGTTTGAGCATATGTTTAAATCTCTGTAAATTTGGAAGATCTAGTACTAAACATAAACAGTGAAAGTCTAACACATACAAGTATCTTGGCCACGAAATCCGTATAAGCAGAGATAAACTTGGGAATTACTTAGGCGAGTAGGATTGACTTGGGCTGTATTAAAGTCCAATTTACCACTTATCTGAAGAGAAAGCTTTTCAATGCGTTCTGCCTGTCTTAACTTTATGGTGCTGAGACTTTGACTTAATCAAAAAAGATGTTTAATGGAAAGGTTAATGCTGGGACTGACCTTCAGAGATCACATCACAAACGCTGAGCTACGTACCAGATTGATTGAGGCAGTAGAAAGATTAGCAATCCTAAAGTGGAATTGGGCGGGATAAATTACGAGAATGCGGGACAACCGATGGTCCAAGAGGATCAGGTTTAGGTAAAAAAGCAACAAATTGGTTAAAGGAGGTACAAAATAAAAGAATGTGGAAGCAATCAAGGAGGATTATGTCCAGCAGTGAACGAATATGAGCTGATTGATGACTATTGTTCAAAGCTAAATTTAATAATGGAACTAAATATGCGACCACTAAACTCATATTAAGTGCTTCCTATAGATGGGACCCTAATAGTATATTATTGTTGTCAGGAGAATTTCCTTCACAGGATGAATTAGATTATGAAGCAAAATTTTATAAAATCTTCAGGTCATATTCAACTCAGCAAGCAAAAGTTAGTAGAGCAACAAAAATCACCAGACATCAAACAGGGAAGGACAAATTTCGAAACAGCAAAGTTTACCACTCGACAATTTGGTCCAAAAAAGTGTTTTCCAAGACCAAATTGAATTGTGAGTACTATTCTGGAAACANGGCTNGNNGCGTTTTCGNGTNCTGGGTTTGCATNNGTTCCNGTGATNGGTCGACCNCCNATANAGAGTCCCGAATCCAGGTNANAANTGGTCCGTAATTCCCTNTNTCNTNGNGTTCGAGAAANANAGNNTGGCNAAGCGCNNCANTANNNNCCAGNACAGNTTAAGAGAGNNAGANTTTNNATTAANGANNAGAGAGAGGAAGAGTNTGNANANTATAGTATNGGCGGCGATCGGTANGACCTNGGTTCCTATGTCNTNNNATGTTNATGCGGGNTGCAGAACNCCTATNCTCGCTACCGCCTANGCNACGNCANAAANNACTTACTAANNCCTCGATTGAGCGCTNTCTAGACAANCATGCGNGACNATCCNNAAGTTGGTNNGCATTNTAAGGGNGTCTGNTTTGANCNCGATNACCNGTCGTGCTTGCNGNGAGAGCNGTANTTCTCGAGANCNAACNGCTCNNACCAGTNAGGCNCCCTCTNAGATGCTTTGCAAATGATCCTTCATTTTACGGAAATCACTGAAACAAAGATCGATTTGGTACAGTTTAAATTTAAATTACCGATAACAATAACGTTGGGGAATTTTGTTATTATTACTTACGAATGACCTACGCCTTTACTCTTAAACGACCGTATGTAAATGATATTGATAATAATTTATCTACTTTAGTACTGTGTCGGAATATTCATTGCCGGTCTTTCCCACTGCAATCTTGGAAATTTAGTTTTTTTTTAAGATATAAATCTGAAAAAGGTCTTCAAGTTTTAAAAGGTTTTACACTGGCCAAGTCACTGCTTAACAGACCGGTTTAGTGACCAGAACCTGAAATTGTAGTAAAATGTTGTGCAAAGTGTTTCTTGCTGCTGGTAAGTGAGTTAAAACTTAGAAGATTGTTAGTATCAGAGTCGCTTTTTGTTTTTTAGTGTTGCTAGTTGGTTTAGTGAGTTTGGTTGTTAGCCAGGGTGATTTAAATGGGTTTTTAATCCCAAATCAAGGAAACGACAGTCAAGGTAATTATTTTACACATTTTTTAATAGGAAATATTTCAAATTGTTGTTGCGTTTGTTTAAAAAGTCACTTCCAAGAGTGACAGTTTTTAAATAATAGATAAATCTTATAGTATACTGCAGTACCTCTGGGTGTATTAATAAAACTAACATTTATCTTAATATCTAATCTCTTTCTATACAGCTAATTAAAAAAAAAATCTATCTCTAATCTGGTTGAGAGAAAAATTGGTTGAGATGCAATTTAAAAAAAAAATTGAATATCTGGATAATAACAGATTCTAATAATTAATTTTCTCAGTTCGGGAAATTTAAAAAAAAAAGCATTCCAGTTCTGGAAATCCGAAAAGAACTAATACCGATCGGCTGTCATATAAAATATAAATGAATTGATAACCGGGGGTGGATGGGAACGCCAAGACAGTGCTTTTAAACGGAATGATACTAACCCCGTTGCCATTAATCACTTGGGAGCTATAATGCGGGAAGCTGGATGAAGGACAATTTATCACCTTCAATTTTTATAATGTTATCAGCACCGAGCGGAAAACTGAATCTTTGAGGCGAATTTTATAGATTGATGCTAAGAAAAATGTGCATGAGCGAATTTTTTCTTTTTAGGTGGAACTGCCGTGGATAATTCCGGGACAACCACCACCACTCCTTCACCCGCTTTCAGATCTTGTGTGAGTAATTGCCCCACTATCAATAATTACAATCCGGTTTGCGGGAGTAATGGAGTGACGTATGATAATCAGTACAAGTTGCAATGTGCCAGAAGATGTGGATTACGTAAGTGTTTTTATTTCCTCTAGTGGTGTATCTCTGTTACCAAATAATCATCCATTTTCCTGGATTTGACTGTCGCGGTTGTAAAGTATGTGGAGGTGCATTATTTTGATGAAAATGTAAATTTTAGACGAGAAATTCATTTAATTAAGGTTCCAACAATTTCACCGTCAGTAAACTTAATACGTTTTTTCCTAAAAATGCAAAATGATGAATCAACTCTTGAAATACAAGATGGCTCATAGATTGGATATTAAATGGCCAGCACGTTCTCCTGATTTGCCACCGTTAGATTTCTTGATCTGGGAACATCTCAAATCAAAAATGTATGCTACACCTAACCTAATCTAAACGTCAAATGATCGTAACAGGAATGTGACCAAATTCCACCCCAGATTCTACAAAATGTTAGAAATTACTTTGAACCAAATTTGTACTACTGCATGATGGAAGTTAATGGTGAACATTTTCAGGATTTGATAGCCTAGAAGATCTTGTTTGATTTTTCGAAAACGATTAAAGATGTTACATGGAAAATGCTTGTAACTTCAAGAACAGCTCTAAAAAGATACATTTCTATTTGAAAAACTTGGCTGTATTAACTTTTGTTGGAAAACCTTGTATAATAGACTCCCTCGAAAATAAACTTGACGTGTCCGAGGGTTTTTCGAAATAATCTACTTGGATTCTAAAAGCGTCCCTGGTTCGTTATCGATGGGCCACTCTGTATATGTCTTTTCTACTACCTACTTGTCTTTCTTCTCAAAATATTGTTTTCAATAAATCTTGACGAGTTTAAATAGAGTTGGAACTAAATGTTCTACAAGATGCAATCCATGTAATTGCAGCAAATATTTCAAAATACTGAAATGAAAAGAACATAATTTCAGTTACCATTTATTTAACCAGTTACTACGTTTCTTTTACATTTTTAACTGCAATAATTTTTCTCATTTTACAGAAGTGACAGTGGTGCGCGGTGGTACTTGTGCACCTTTGTAGAAGACGTTAAATGGAGAAAATGGGAAGACTGAGTCTATATTAACAATTTTGTACTATTAATTTTTAATAATAACAATAAACTTTTTATATACTTTAAATGCGGGTTTCCTTTGTAAAATACAAACTACACGTAATAAGTGATATAATAAACTGACAAAATTGAAAAAATCAAAAATTTTAGAAAGTCCTAAAGAGTATACAGTTTTTTTACAGGACATCAACGAACGCAAATGTCTGATTCCATATGGATGATAACGTTTTTTTCACTTTTACATTTAAGTATTTATTTCTCTCTACATACACAAATTCATTGAGCTAGAAGCATTACTCAAAAATGTTTTATTTATTATCAAATCTTTTGCCAACTACAAAGTTTCCATTGTTCTGCGATAAAGAAGTAATAAATCCAAGAGAAGAATTCTTATGCCAAAACAGGGATGGAACAAATAATAGAACGGCTGGCAATGCATTATTATAGGAAATATTTTAGAAACATAACAGTGTTTTCAACGAAATAGACACATTTGTTATGTTTATCTAAAACTGTTATTAATAAAAGTTGCTAAAGAATGTATATAACCAATTTTTATTTGGTAAAAAGGTTAATGGTATATTTTTTGTTGTTTTTTTTAGTACTTACTTTTTTCCTTTTTGTACTAAAAAGCAGTTTTAATAAACATAAAGATTTTGAAACAATTATTAGCAACAATCCAAATTCCAAGCTCCTCTTAACTTTAATACAAAACGTTTATTATATGAGAGAGACATTGATATTTGGTTAACATCAGACTCAAAACTGAGGCTCTAATAATACTTTGTGTGGACGCAAAGTAAAACTGTAATATAAAAATTACTCAATATGATTTACAGGTGTGGTAAAACAGAAACCGACCATAGGACCATCCTGTAACGGACAGAGAAAGATCGATAATTGCATGAGCGTGACAAAGACAGAAACCCTAAAAAAAGTCCAAGTAGGCAAAAGTTTTGCTGCGATGTTGCCAAACGCTATTTTGAATTCGTCGATCAGATTATTTGCAAAACCAATTTTGTGATTGAAACATTTTTAATCGTTTTTTCGTAAAAATGTTAATGGTATAGTTCTTGTTGTTCACTTACTTTTTTCCTTTTTGTACTAAAAAGCAGTTTAAATGAACATCAAAGATATTAAAACAATTATTAGGAACAATCCAAATTCTATGCTCCTCTTAACTTTAATACAAAACGTTTATCATGAGAGAGAGAGACATTGATGTTTGGTTAACATCAGCCTCAAAACTGAGGCTCTAACAATACTCAATATGATTTACAGGTGTGGTAAAACAGAAACCGATTATAGGACCATCCTGTAACGGACAGAGAAACATCGATAATTGCGGGAGCGAGACAAAGACAGAAACCCTAAAAAAAGTCCAAGTAGGCAAAAGTTATGCTGCGATGTTGCCAAACGCTATTTTGAATCCGTCGATTAGATTATTTGCAAAACCATTAAAACATTCTAAATCGTTTCCATTTCTTTGAATAATCTCTACAGTTTTACTTGGTTTAGTTCGGTTTCTGCGAACAATTGTTCAAAAAGTTGAATAAAATTATTTGTTCTTCGTTCAGCATTATAGGTACGTTGCGACAACTCTCTAATTTACTAGTATTATTGGATCTGTCAAATACAAAGAGCCAATCTTATTAGTCGCTGACATTTTTGCTCTTTTGCCAAAATGCCTCACACTCTTCCAGAAAAGTTAAAAGTCAAGTCAGTCGGTGTTTACCATTTTCTGTTTTGTTTCATTTTGAAGTTAGAGTTTATTTACTTTTGACAGATGAAAATTAAGGTATTAGAGAGTTATCGTCATGAAACTAAACCGCTAAACAAATATTCATTCATTTTATTTAAAAATAAATGCAGAAAATAGATCAAACAGTAAAAACCTTTTCATCGAAATAAATAGGAATGGCCCAATAGTCCAATAGCAAAATTAATATAATTAATCCAGTCAGAATTCAGATCTGACAACATTGTCACAAAGTTTTTGCCTACTACACTTTTTATTGGGTTTTCTGTCTTTTTCTCGGGCATGCAATTATCAATCATGTTTCTCTGTCCGTTACACGGTTTTCCTATGGTCGGTTTTTCTTTTACCACGTCTGTATATGAATACTGATGATGATAAACACAATATAAATCTATGAACATTTATAAAATATTAAACCACTGGAATCTGGATAACTAAGCTGCAATTATTAAGTAATCTAATTTACTTAATCCTTCAAATATCCTTTCAAATTATGTTTAGATTTGTTTAGTTCATTTTACCATTTCAGCATGAAATAGTAAAATTTGCTTTGTGTTGTGTCTCTTCTGAATGGCAATCAGAAGCTTGGTAAGACATTTTGTAATGTAGGACCTAAAAGATTGATATCAAAGTTTGAGGTCCTATGGTTATTAACAATTAAGAGTAAAACTTCACTTGTGATACACACACTTACCTTCACTTTGCAGGCTTCTCAATAAAGGACAATAATAAAAACAGCAAAAGTTAAAATTATTATTTCTAACTTTATTAAATATGTTAAAAACATACAATAAATACATTGTCTGGAGGTGTATGTGCTTATAACTAATGCATTCTCGAAACAAACGATAACATAAAAATTGATTTCCTAAAAATAGCTATCATGGTGGAATGGTTATTTTCGTATATGACACGCAAGAATAATTATTTTTTGTTTTTCTACATCACCTACTCAACCAATCCGTAAAAGAAAATTGTGGAAAAACCAACTAAAGTTCAGCCTAAAGTGCGATTTTGCTTGTTTCTCATACTATTATGCATGTATATACGAGAGACACGAGTAATAAAAATTTGTTATAGATATATAGGAGACGGCACAATAACATTAAAGCTTTAGCACGTTCAGATATTCTTCTAATATAATCGGTACGATGCGTAAAAATATTATATCCTCCCTACACAACTAAAACCCTATACTGGTTTCAACTAATAATATTGCATCAAAGTAACGGGTTATATTTTTTTATCACTTTCCTCTAACACAACAAAATAAGTACAAAAGTACGTTTATTTTAGGGACGGATACTAGAATCCATACGTCCATGCTGCCACGTTTAAGAGTCAGTTATACATGGTCCCAGTTTAACTATAACCTGTACAACTGAACCTAAAAGCGCTCCAAAAATATAGCGCTGGATTCCAAAAGACAATCTAGAATGAACGCCCCAGATTCTAGTATCTGCTACAGGCATTACAATATATTATACACTACTAAATGGAATGTATTTACATCGAATTATTAGAGTTCCCTTAATTTGCGATTAATTATTAGTAATTAGTTACATTATGCACTGGAAACGCGTCAATAATAATGGAAAGATGCGTGAATTGATGATTATTAATTGGTTGTTTTTTGTTAGGCCCGTTTGCTTCATTTTCTAATAAAAAACTAAAAATTAGGCCTCAACTGGAGGTTTATTGTACTGGAAACACTGAAGCGGGTATTGCACAACGGCCCGAAGCTTTCATTGGCTCTAATCAAAATTGATCTTTGATGAACAGGGAAAATGGTTGAGAGGAGAGTTGTTGATCCTCAAATTTGCCCATTACAGATTTTTAGATTTTTTTTTAAATTGATTTAATTAGTAATCGTTGGGATGATCTGCACTGCCTTCGACGTCTTGGTCGTCGTCTTCGTCATCGCTGCTCGTGTCCACGCTGTTGCTTTGACGCGTTTCTGGTTTGGTTGGTATGGCGTTGCTCGAAATGATGTTGTCTATCAAATAAATATATTCATTTATTAGTTTGGCTATCTCATCGGTAAGATATTTAAGTTCAGTTACTATTGTGGTACAACAAATCCCTCCCGGAGAAGCTGAAGTCGTCATTAAAGCTCTTAAAAGTACCAGACAAAGACCTATCAACAAAAAGAGGAAGAAGAAGAACGGCAAGAAGACTGAAGTTTCTGAAGTGGAGATAAAAGTCCGCTGAGGAAGCTCCAAGCCCTTCGTCACCCAAGAACCAAGGAACAGAAAACGCCGGTGAATCTCAGACAACAAATCCAGCACCAGAAGGCAAAAATGACTAGGAAAGAAGTAACAATAACACCGTCTACCACCCAAGATTACTGGAGCCTGACCAAAGTCCTGAATGACTCAATAAGAAAATACCACATGTACTCGCCAGAGGACAAAGTCTCTGGAATCAAAGCAAAGGAGCGTCCCAATCAATATCAAAACTGATGACTTAGCAAAAGATCTGGAATCCCAAGGACTAAAAGCCATCTCAGTACACCGGATGATGCGCAGATTAGAAAAAAAACCAATGCCGCTGATGCTGTTAAAAGTCAAGAGAGAAAACAAGAAGACAAGGTGCTGTCGAATTATCGCAAATAGATTAAAAGCGAAACTGGACCTTTAACAACTAAGGAAACAGGCTGGGTTTCAACCAAGTTATGCCACGAAAATCATTTCCAAGTCCCGAAGAATCTTATAGAATAGTCCGTTGTATACAATAAACCACTGCTTCTGATATTCGTTCGTGTACTACGAAAAACCCTTTCACACTATAAACCAGAATCAGATCAAAAGTCTCTTTCCAATTGTAGAATAGATCGTCGGTATACCTTCGTAATAGAATCTATCTAAAAATGCTACAACTAACGTAAATCTCCAGGAGACAACAAATAAATTTAAAATAAATAAACTGTTTGAGCATATGTTTAAATCTCTGTAAATTTGGAAGATCTAGTACTAAACATAAACAGTGAAAGTCTAACACATTTAGGATTTGCAGATGATATAGTTCTAATATCAGATCGCCTCGGTCATTGCCACTATCACACACACTACATTTCGATAAACTCTACTCCCCATAAGACCACAAAGTTACTAGTTCCTAGTAACTAATGACCAACGTTGTACTCGGTGAAATAGTATACATAGTTGACATCCAAGTAGAAGAAACTATCTCATACAAGTATCTTGGCCACGAAATCCGTATAAGCAGAGATAAACTTGGGAATTACTTAGGCGAGTAGGATTGACTTGGGCTGTATTAAAGTCCAATTTACCACTTATCTGAAGAGAAAGCTTTTCAATGCGTTCTGCCTGTCTTAACTTTATGGTGCTGAGACTTTGACTTAATCAAAAAAGCTGTTTAATGGAAAGGTTAATGCTGGGACTGACCTTCAGAGATCACATCACAAACGCTGAGCTACGTACCAGATTGATTGAGGCAGTAGAAAGATTAGCAATCCTAAAGTGGAATTGGGCGGGATAAATTACGAGAATGCGGGACAACCGATGGTCCAAGAGGATCATAGAGTTTAGGTCTAGACAGGACTCATAAAGAAGCAACAAATTGGTTAAAGGAGGCACAAAATAAAAAAATGTGGAAGCAATCAAGGGAGGATTATGTCCAGCAATGGACGAATATGAGCTGATTGATGACTATTGTGGTTAATGCATTAAATCCTTCAAAGCTAAATTTAATAATGGAACTAAATATGCGACCACTAAACTCATATTAAGTGCTTCCTATAGATGGGACCCTAATAGTATATTATTGTTGTCAGGAGAATTTCCTTCACAGGATGAATTAGATTATGAAGCAAAATTTTATAAAATCTTCAGGTCATATTCAACTCAGCAAGCAAAAGTTAGTAGAGCAACAAAAATCACCAGACATCAAACAGAGAAGGACAAATTTCGAAACAGCAAAGTTTACCACTCGACAATTTGGTCCAAAAAAGTGTTTTCCAAGAACAAATTGAATTGTGAGTACTATTCTGGAAACTGCACTTAAATAAAAATCTTTGAAATTAGCAGCTGCATTCTGAATAAATGTGGTCTCTCGCAAAATGTCCGTAACTCTAACCGTTTCCGATATATTTTTTTGGAAATTGCATCCAAATATTGAAAATATTGTATCTCCGCCATTTCAAGGGTTTCAGCGACTGTAAAAAGCTCAAAATGTTCGTCTTGAACTGCTAAGTCTTAAACATATACAGGGTGTTCAAAAAACAAAGCAGCTTTATGAGACGTCGAAAAATTGGATAACCAAATAAAGTTCCTATCTAATATCACATGGAACAGCATGAAAACGAGCGAAAAAGTACTCGCTTACGTTTTTTTTAGAATATTTGAAAGGACGTCAAATGTTTTCCAAGCTCTAAAGCAAAGGCAGGTACAGTAATTCAGTACAAATTGAGTAGAAGCTGCTTGTTCCACCTGATAGTATGTAGAAAGTCTGGAAAAGAAAGCTTTGAATAGACAGAAAATAATCACTAAAGTTATAAAAGCCTTGACGATGTGCAGAAATCCAGCATAAAAACCTGCTTAATACTGTGTAGGAGGTAATATTCCGAAGTAAAGGCACACTTCCATTACAGTTTCGATATTTTTCCAGAAAACTTCCTAACAAAGTACAGAGTTGATGCATAACAGCACATCCCACACAAACAAACAACAATATACTGAAATGGAGAAGTAAATTTCCAATTTACTTTTAAATATTGACTAAATTCACAGCAAAGTATAATAACTATTATAATAAATTACTCACCGCAATTAGGTTTAGAATGCGTACGCGTATTTGCAAACTCCACTCCATGTTTATCCACGCACCAGCACATTCCTATAGCGTTATGACACTGAATTGGTTTGTAGTAACCTTGGTTGTCGCATTCTGGTACATAAACACCTGAAACCAACCCTCCTCAATCCACAACCAACTCAACCATCCCCCAAAACACCCTCACCCAACAAATCGGTAGTGATTTTACGTCTTACAGCAGCGCACGGCCTCTCAGCTCTCTGGAAACACTTGCACCACTCGGACGGCGTCACCACCAGGTCTTTGTCCAGGTCGCACTGTTGAAGGAACGGTTTCAAGCACACTTCTCCTTGATCGTGCTCCAGGTCGTAGAGTTCTTGAAGCGACAGCATGGAGTCGGAGTTTTCGTCCAGGTGCTGGAACATCCACCTCACTTCACCTTTGCAGGCTTGCGGGAAGTGATCTTTGGATTTGTTTCTTGGACGTCGTCTCTTGGAAGAATCGGCCATTACGACGGAAAACCAGTCTAGAAGGCGATTGCCCATGGCTTGTAATGCAGTTGGAGAGCATTGTTTTTGAAGCGGAAGGGCTGAGTCCAGGCCGTTGATTGCGTTACTGTAGGCTTTGTCATCTGTCACTTCATTGTATCCTCTTAGTTTGTCTTTGTCTTCTCCGTAGAGGTAGTTGTCCTGTATGAGTTGTAGTGTTTCAATAAAGGTTTACCAAGTATCATTATAATTACCTTGTTGTATTTGGTGTACTTAATGTACTTGTAGTGCTTGTTGTCGTACTTAATATCCTGAGGGACAAAGGAGTAAAGGTCTTTCTTGATTGACGGTTTCTCAAGGGGAGATCCGCTGATTGATCCTCCTGAACCACTTTTGTCCAGAGTGGCCTTGTATTTGTTCATAAAGTTGTTCAACCTGTCAGTTTGCCTCTGCTTTTTTCTCAACTTACTGTCAGATTCTGGAAAAATCGCAAAATTACTATTAATAAACTTTAAAAGCACAGACTCAATTACCTTTACAAGGGCAGAATCCTTTACAAGATACTTTAATAACGGTATGGTGAATGCAATTGTGGTAGTCTAATCTGCAGATGGAGCTGTAGGTGCGATTGTCAGATCCGCAAAGGAAAAGAGGTTTAACTACTGGACATGGACGGCAACTGCTTCAAAATTAACTTATTAGTAACTCGCAAAAAGTTATCAGAAAAAGAACATACACGCTAGAATCACTTAAATCATCCGAAGACTCATCATCAGTGTCATCTTCACTGTCATAGAAAACATCATCTTCTTCATCGTCATCCTTAGTAGACTTGTTGTCATCGGATTTAGTGCTTGACTTAGGCACCACAATATCCCTGTCACAACAACCTACTTAGTCACCCCGAAACCGCAATAAGCAAAAGAATTCAGAGACAAATTTCTAACGAGGAAATGCCCTGTACAACTGCAATAAATTTCCTTACCCATTTTTCTTTAATTCTTTCCTAGAAACGCACACTGCAGTAAACGAGTCTTCCAGCAAACATATTTCTTTCTTCTTACAGTTCAATGGACGGCATAAATCACCTGAAAATAATAATGGAAAGTTGCATTTGCCGATATATTACGTATTTTTGTTTACGAACGAAACGGGGGGAAAAGTAATCACTTTATATTGTTGGAGTTGGAATCTTTTTATTTTTACGTAAAGTTTGTACTATTCGTTATGTGGTATAGCTGTTTAGGTTTGATCCAGATAGATGGAAGAAAGGTAATGGTCAATGAAGATAATTTTTAAATTAAGAGAAAGGAAAGAGAATAAAAAATATTGAAAGTTATTTGCAACTGCAATTCTCTGTAGAAGATAATGACAACTTTAACTGTAAATATTTTAGAAACGATACACTTTTAATACATCATATAAGTAGGCCATTATGTAGGACTTGATAAGCAAAACTAATGGATTATACAGTATACAGGGTAATTCAAGTATCCTTGAATACTGTCAAAAATGCATGCAAAGCAGTTACAGCAAAACGGACACCAGAATCGTGTTCTTCGTGCTAAAATTAGTAAAAATAACCATTTTGACAGGTTTAAATCCGGCGGTCAGTATAGTAGTAGTCCAAGAAACCTTTATTTAAACAAAATTTTGCTGCATTTTTCCAAAAAATCGCTAATAACTTGATTATTTGAAACATTCCGTTAAGACACATCAGATGATCGTAGGTAGCTAATGAATGGAGCTATCACGTGACCTTAAACGGACACTGCTAAGTTGCCCCGTTTGCCCGCTAGAGAGCGTCAAACTTGGTTACCTTTTTTCGGACATTTTTGTAAATATCTCGAAAACGGTTTGAGTTAGAAGTGTAAAATTTGGATCATGTATGCTCCTCAAAACAACGTAACTTATTAAAAATTGAATTTTTTTATACAACGCACCGTTTGACCTTTATTGACACGTATAAACTCAATATGGCGGAGGTCAGTTTAGCAGCCAAAACAAACCTTCATTTAAACAAAATTTTGCTACATTTTTCCAAAATATCTCTAATAACTTGATTATTTGAAACGTTCCGTTAAGACATATCTGATGATCGTAGGTAGCTAATGAATGAAGCTATCACGTGACCTTAAACGGACACTGCTAAGTTGCCCCGTTTGCCCGCTAGAGAGCGTCAAACTTGGTTACCTTTTTTCGGACATTTTTGTAAATATCTCGAAAACGGTTTGAGTTAGAAGTGTAAAATTTGGATCATGTATGCTCCTTAAAACAACGTAACTTACTAAAAATATAATTTTTTTATACAACGCACTAGATTTTTGACATTTTTAAAGAGGGTAACTCCATCAGTTTTTGTCAAAAATTTTTGAATTTTGAAATTTGGCTTCAACTGCCTTAATTAGTTTAGGATAATGGTAGACATGTGACGTAAAGTGTCATTTGTCAAAATGTAATTTTTTACGGATGCCATGTTTTGAAAACTGTCAAAATTGCCCTAATTTCTAAGTTAGTGACGAAAATGGCGGCAGTTACAACAAAACTAACACAAGATTCGTGATTTTCATGCTAAAATTAGTAAAAACGGCCACCTTGACACGTATAAACCCAATATGGC
The DNA here is from genome assembly GCA_018691245.2 of Ips nitidus. Taxonomy (NCBI): domain Eukaryota; kingdom Metazoa; phylum Arthropoda; class Insecta; order Coleoptera; family Curculionidae; genus Ips; species Ips nitidus. Next base: position 8,594,199 of record CM042788.1, read on the forward strand.
GGAGGTCAATTTAGTAGGCAAAAAACCTTCATTTGGACAAAATTTCCGTGCATTTTTTCAAAAAATCGCGAATAACTTGATTGTTTGAAACATTCCGTTAAGACACATCAGATGATCGTAGATAGCTAATGAATGAAGCTATCACGTGACCTTGAGCGGGCACTTCTAAGTTGCCCCGTTTGGCCGCTAGAGATAGTCAAACTTGGTTACCTTTTTTCGGACATTTTTGTAAATATCTCGAAAACGGTTTGAGTTAGAAGTGAGAAATTTTTACCATATATACCATATAACATTTTTCCATACAGCGCACCGGTTTACCTTGAAATTAGTTTAGGTTAATGATAGAAATATGACGTAAAGTGCCACGTCTTTAAATCTGCCAAATATGCTCTAATTTCAAGGTTGGTTACAAAATGGTGACAGTTACATCAAAACGGTCACCGGATTCATGTTATTCATGTTAAAATAGCCACCTTGACACGTCTAAATTCAACATGGCGGCGGTCAGTATAGTAGGACAGGAAAAAGTCTCATTTGTGCTAAAATGTAGTGTTTTTAAAAAGTTAAATTAATCTAACTTACACTTAACCTTATAAAATTTTAAAATTTTGAAGTTTTCAAAATTTTGACCTTTCTCTTGGAAACATAAAACTACGTTGATTTGCTCTCAAAGAGTAAAAAATTTGAAAAAATAAAAATAATGTAACAAAAGTGAGTAATGAGGTTTCATTTGAAAAAACCTAATTGAAAGTAGTGCAGATCAAATAATCGCGTTTTTTGAATTACCCTGTATAGTGTGAACCGTTTAGTTTTGCGTTTTTGAACATAATGACTACACTTACAATAAATGCAATTCACTCTGGAAAATAAGAATATAAGCTGTAAACATCTCAGAAACCATACACATTTAATACAGCAGCATACTTAATACTCAGTAAGTTGTAGGTAAGTAATATAATAGGTAAGAATCAAATGACCCTAAAATATGCAGTGTGTCCAATTTCAGAGGTTTCAAAATAATTAAATCTTAAAAAAAATAATTTATTTTTTTCAAATTTTTAAAAGAAATATTTTTTTCGTGTAGAACGCAAGTTACAAAACTAATAACGCTATTTGTTAGACTTCTTTTTAAATCAATTAGTGGATTTTTCAAAAGGTCACTTAGCCAACGTGTACCATTTTAGAGCTTTGAGACAATTACGCCACTATAGCCACAACAATAGCTTTGTTCGGTTTTCAGCAATTACCTTTCTGGAACCGTCAGGAGTTTCATAATTACCCAGAAACCACAGACGGTTCTCGAACGATAATAGTCGAAACCCGAAAATGGCCAATGCTTTTGCGTGTTAAGTTAATTAGTAAACTAGAACTAATTGAATTAGACGCCTATGTGTGGTTGCTGACAGTTGCATGTCACGACAGTAATTAGATTATATATACGAGTAGGTTTAAAATTACTGTCGTTTTAATTTCTTTTTGATTTAAATTTCCCTTAGTTTGTCAAGATTTGGGTGATATTTTGCATATGCTTAGTCAAGATATTATATTATTTCAAAAAAGAACAAAAATTGCTTTTTCTCAGGAAACTTTGAATCACCAAATTAAAGTCATCTTGCTGCTGCTGAACAATTGTAATAGAGTGAAAATGCTTTACTTTCCAGGATAAAAATTAATATAAAAAAGGTCGTTTTGAGTGATATTCAAAGTGGAATAGAAAATGCAACTGAACAAAATAACAAACTTTCTTTGTTTAGTAATTTAAATAAATAAAAAAAATGCACCAACTAATTCGAAACTAAATTATACAGAAAACCAATTTATACAGGGTGATTCCAAAGTTGGGGCTTTCCTTTCACCTGCGAATAGGGCTTCAAAAAATAAGGTTCAAGGTTAAATAAATTTTTTTCGAAATGTGAACAATAACGAAGATACAGGGTGTCAAAGTTTTACTGAAAAAACGAAAATGAAAAATAACTTTAACTTAATTTTAACTAACTGACAGGTTATTTCCTATCAACACACATTAACAATTTTTTTTTTAATTTTCTAAAAAATATTTCAAATCGAAAAATTGTGTCACTTAATCTGTGAGTAACTGACAGCGTTGTTGCCATTTGAAGCCTTCCTATAATTTGCACACACATTAACAATATCATTTTTTTTTGATCGAATTTTCTAACTTTTTTAATTTTTGAGAAATTTCAATTCGAAAATTGTGTCACTTTTTGTGAGTTTGCAGCGTTGTTGCTAGGTTTGAAGCCTTGTGAAGCTGTAATTTGCACTCCAATCTAGATTTTTTATATATCATTAGAAAGAGGATGAAAAATGTTACAAAATGACGGTTGAGCGAATTTTCTAACTTTTTCAGTTTTTGAGAAATTTCAATTCGAAAATTGTGTCACTTTTCGTGAGTTTGTAGTGTTGTTGCTAGGTTTGAAGCCTTGTGAAACTGTAATTTGCACTCCAATCTAGATTTTTTATATATCAATAGAAAGAGGATGAAAAATGTTACAAAATGTCGGTTGAGCGAATTTTCTAACTTTTTCAGTTTTTGAGAAATTTCAATTCGAAAATTGTGTCACTTTTTGTGAGTTTGTAGCGTTGTTGCTAGGTTTGAAGCCTTGTGAAGCTGTAATTTGCACTCCAATCTAGATTTTTTATATATCATTAGAAAGAGGATGAAAAATGTTACAAAATGACGGTTGATCGAATTTTCTAACTTTTTCAGTTTTTGAGAAATTTCAATTCGAAAATTGTGTCACTTTTCGTGAGTTTGTAGTGTTGTTGCTAGGTTTGAAGCCTTGTGAAACTGTAATTTGCACTCCAATCTAGATTTTTTATATATCATTAGAAAGAGGATGAAAAATGTTACAAAATGACGGTTGATCGAATTTTCTAACTTTTTCAGTTTTTGAGAAATTTCAATTCGAAAATTGTGTCACTTTTCGTGAGTTTGTAGTGTTGTTGCTAGGTTTGAAGCCTTGTGAAACTGTAATTTGCACTACAATCTAGATTTTTTATATATCAATAGAAAGAGGATGAAAAATGTTACAAAATGTCGGTTGAGCGAATTTTCTAACTTTTTCAGTTTTTGAGAAATTTCAATTCGAAAATTGTGTCACTTTTTGCGAGTTTGCAGCGTTGTTGCCAGGTTTGAAGCCTTGTGAAGCTGTAATTTGCACTCCAATCTAGATTTTTTATATATCGTTGAAAAGATGATAAAAAATGCTATAAAATATCGATAGTATACACCCTGTATCTTCGTTATTGTTCATATTTCAAAAAAGCTTCAAACGAAAAAAAAACCCTATTTTTTGAAGCCCTATTCGCAGGTGAAAGGAAAGCCCCAACTTTGGAATCACCCTGTATAAATAAACGGATATTTACAATTCAAATCCAGCCATCAGTAGTTAAAAAATATATTGTAAACAATTGATAGATCCAAAATTATTTGCAATAATCTAAAATTGTTTTTTTTCACTTTTTTTCGCACAAAATTGCTTAACAAAAATATTCAAAATGACTATCCTGGATAATTACAAAAGGTTGTTTTCACAAGTCATAAAATACAAATAAGTATTGTAATGAAAGGATGGACCAAGGCTTATTTTCTGTAGGATTGCAGTGAAAAACGTAATGATAGTTTATTCAAAAGTAAGTAAATTGAGTCACACTGATTTTCTTACTTTTCAAGTATGTTTCGTTGTTTTATACTTCCATGGGATCAAATTTTTCAGTTTTAGACAGTTTTCAGGTTTGTCATGTTGAGGTCTTATCTGTCAAAATTCCACTTACAAAGCTTTAAAATACGTTTGGTACTGTTTACACTGATTTTACTCGATTTTAGGAATGTTGGAGAGGATTTTGATAGTTGTCAAATTTAAAAATATACGAAAATTAAGTCAGACACACAAAAACAAATGTTATAAATGCCAAAAATGCACTGATGAAGGTATAAAATGCATTCAACCAAAGTCAAACTGATTTCGATACAATATAAGATGCTTCGTTGGTTTTGTACCTCTATGAGATTGAATTGGACAGTTTTCAAGTTTAGAACAGAACCAAAGAGTAACTACTGAAGGCCAAATGTCATAAGGGTCAAAATTTCAATCATAAAGCTATCAAATACGTTTGGTGTTTACACTGATTTTACTGTTTTGTAGCCCTGGGGCACTGTATAGTTGTTGAAAGTATAGTTTTCTCATGTCAGTATATCAATTTCTTTACTTTGTATGAATTCGTTCAAGAAACTAATAGTCATATTAATCAGCTAAGTAAACAAACTGAATACTGTTCTTAACGATTCCTTATTTGATGCTCCCCTATTATTACCAACAAAAAGAATTTTAAGAAAAAAACAGAATAAAAAAACAGAAAGAGAACTGTTCAGAATATTGTTGCTGCTGTAATATTTGTCATTAAATCTGGTAGTATGCACAGGAAAAATGAATATTTGTTATAAAGGATTGTAGGTCAAGCAAATGACCCAGTTAATCAACGGTCTGAAAAGAAGGAGAGATTACAGAAAACTGAGATTTTATTTGCCTTCCCCATTTCTACGTCAACATTCTAGAAAAAATGTTTCATCTTCATGCATATAATTTCTACATTTAAATATCTTGAATAACTGAAAGCTGCTATTTTCTATGAAACTGTTTTCTAATTACAATATGGAGTATCGTGGATGAAAGACTTTCGTCCAGCCAACCGAGCATCCAATTTTCTAATTTCAGCAGCACTTGCCTTCGAGTCGGCAACTTTCAGTCGAATTTTCCAATTTGCAGTTCAATTTGGGCCTTTCCCCAGGTTTAGAATCAATACAAACTCCTCCCAGGTCTCGTATTTCGAACGACAGCAGTTCCTTGGCCGCCCAAACAATCGCAAAGGTGCGGCCAACAAAAGCCTCCTTTCTGCGGGGAGAAACGTAAATTATCCTTGTTTACATTTTAAACCCTAATGGATAGCTCATCTGGCCGTCATCCCGCTTAAAATCGATCCCCGGAAAGTAGAGGAAGACCGCAATAAACGACAATCCCTTTCGGGTTACCTGTTTGATGTCTTTTTGGTTTTTTTTTACGTCAGGCAGAAATAGCGCTGACTGGATGATATATTAGGGTGAAAGAAATCAGCGTTTTAAACTGTAACATTACAAAATTATTCAATTACCCCACTTAATGGAGATGTTACAAAAGTTTTTAAGTGTGAAAGGGCAGCAGGCCCGATGAAATCTAATTGGTTCAAATAATCCCGATTAAAATCGACCTTAGAAACTTTTCCGGTCCCATTAATATTTCCATAAACACCCGGAGCCGGCAGGAGCATCTCTTCCGAAAGTTCCGAAGCAATTTAACTCTAGGAAATCCTTGCGACCGTCTTCGATCCTTCTTAATTATTTCGCAATTTAATTGTCCAACTTTCTCCACTACAATCGAAGAAACTCGACTTAAAATGGGGATGAGAAACCGCCCTCCAAGTATTCGGTGTGGCAGTCAACAAGGGGCGTAATTAAACGACCGGTTTCGTGAGTGAATTCGATCCTTTATTAAATAGCTGGTCGCAGTTTGAGGAGTGCAGCTAGTTGAATTGGGGATTTGCCAAAATTCAACTATATGGAGTAGATGTGGTTAAATACTCATTTGGCACAATCCCACTCGGAGTAAATAAATTGGTCTGATGGATTTCTGCGCTAGAGTCATTATTGAAATGTTAACTACACAATTCGCAATTTATGTCTTTTCGAAATAGTTTTATTGGTGATTTTATTTGGCTTTTACTCAACTTGTACGTAATGTTTCTTGGAAACGTAAGTTTTTATTGACCCTTTCTCAAAATAAAGTAAAAATAAGAAACAAACAAGAATATAAATCAAATAAGTCTTATTTATGACATAAAATTCATTCAGAATTAGGTTTGACTGAAAAATAGTTTAGGAGCTTTCAAGTTAAGCTTCAAAAGGTTGAGTGTTACCTCATTACTCAAACAATAATTGAATTAAACATAATAAATTATAATTTGCTTGAGGTTAAACATTTGCAAATCTGGTTTATCAACTAATAAGTTATTGATGTAACTTTTTATGTGTGAAGTCGTAGCAGATATACAAATTTTTCAAAAACTTTACAGGGTGTTATTTTTTGGGATTTGGGCCCCCTTGCTCCTTTTCAAATTTTTTCTGGCTTCATACATAACTAAAAATTCTTGTTGAACTGTTTTAAAGCCTTTTTGACTTACATACCTATTTTCATATTTGTTTTTATCATATATTTGACAAATATTTTACAAATTGTCCAAACAATTCGTATAAACTTGAAACATTCTCTCAGAAACAGTGTATTTTGCTATTAAACTTCTTCTCATTTTGCAAAAAGCCTGCAAATCAACATTTAGACATCCTTTTTAACACATTCCAAGTTTTATCCGGTAGAATCAAAGAAGTAAACAACCATATTGTGAATAATGTTGTTAATTACTAAAATATGTCATGTGCTACTTATTCTTTTACTTTTTTTGAAAAATTTTAGAAATAAAAGTGCTTTTTTGTGCTTATTTCAACTAATGTAATGCTCTTTAGCATAAATATGTCTTTTGAAGTGCAAATTGGAGCTAATCAACAAATTGGCAAATTCTGTTAACTGTTATTTGAACTGCAATCGGTTTTCATTTAACCACCATTCGAAAGAGCATGAAAAATGCTATAACATTAGCCAAAACTTATTAAGTCTCCAACTTTTCAAGTTGAGTTGAGTCGAAATATTCAAATTCAAAAAAATACTTAAAAAACACCTTCTGTATCTTGTCCGCTCGTCTGTTCTTCGTTTATAGAAGATCTTTCTTTAGTTCTTATAATATGTTTGGGTTTGAAATCAACCAGTCAGACTTTTTTCTAAATTTTTAGGCAATTAGCCAGCTCAATCATATCAACATGTTCTGTTCTAACAGTAATAGAAATTAATTTTTCTAAATAAATTTTTCGCTTTTGAAAGTTACTGTCACATCTATCAAATTCGATAAAGTTATAGTTTTGGGTTTGGTTGACAGCTGTTAAAACTTTCAGCCGAACAAATGTAGTAGTTTCTGAGATACACGACACTAAACTTGTTTTATGGTTAGTAGAGTCCTTTGAAAGCAATCGGAGATTTGAAAATTTTTGACACTGTAGGCTGGTGCTAGCAGTCAAATTTGGTACAGTTATAGCCTTGGATTAGATTGACGGCTGTCAAATATTTCAGCTGAACGAATGTAGTAGTTTCTGAGATATACGTTAGTAGAGTCCTTTGAAAGCAACTAGAGATTTGACAATTTTTGACACTGTAGGCAGGTGACAGCTGTAAAATTTGGTACAGTTATAGCCTTGGGTTAGGTTGATGGCTGTCAAATATTTCAGCTAAATGAATGTAGTAGTTTCTGAGATATTCGTCACTAAACTTGTTTCATGGTCTTTTGAAAGTTTGAAAATTCCTAGTTATTACTATTATAGGAAAGTGACAGCTGTAAAATTTGGTACAGTTATAGCCTTGGGTTAGGTTGGGTTGAATAATGATATTTAAATAAACTTAGACAAGTGAATCAAAAGATCGATAAACGATGACTGCTGTGCATTTTACAAGTGGCTTTTCGGTTTTTCTGCATCTGCTGGACCTTTTATGTGTATTTCAGAACGGATCCGCGAGTTGAATATCGTTTTGATTTAGCAAATGCTGCAACTTGCTAGTGCAAATGTTTCTCTAGTTTTCTACTCAAGTGAGCTGTAATAAACTGTATTGTTAACATTTAAGACCTATCTGCACAAATGCATAGAACATCTCTATTATAGTAATTCTATCCTAGTCGCGATATTATGCATGCAAAAGATCAGTAGCACTTCATCTTATATTGATAGATTATAGCATGCGCCAACATCAATTACAATAATTATTATTGTTTATTATTAATGGTATACACGATTAAATGCGTTGGGTTCATCTGGGGTTGGGTTTTATAAAAGTCTTCATTAGCGAAATTACTATTCCGATCAGGCAACGGGAATAAATAAATCTCCCTTCTGAATACATAGAGATCTTATCGCCTCACTTGTAATCCAGGGCGGTTAATGTGGCTTTTCATTAATTAATACGTTACGCTTTCGGGGAGATCTTAAGGCGTAGGGGTTAATGACAAAATGGGTGGATTGAATTGGAAAACAAAAATGGAATTGTCATATTATCGGGTTTGAACTGTTCGGACCAAACTATGGTAGTGATCGATGCGTTAATTAAATCCGACAGTTTTCCATTTAATAGAGAAGGACTCGATCAAACCGATGCAGAGAACGCATCTGTCAAGAGCAGGACCGGATTTTCGATGGCAAATTCGGCTCTTAGCATCCTAAACTAGGTCGTCCATGTTTTATTCAAATCCAGCGTTGAAATCCTGCAGTCAAGCTTTGTAAGTGGAAAAAAAATAAGTCGGTTTACGCGTGTACGTTTTCTTTTAATGGAAAATCAATGATCGAGTATAGTGGGAAAACCTTTAGAAGATTACGCTTTAAATTAGATTAATAAAGGAGGTTGTGGAGTAGATACTTACTTGAAGGGTCGTGGATCCATCGTTTCTTTTCGCCTGATTTAACAGTCTTAGTGTCGTCCTGAAATAAAGAAAATTGATATAGTTTACCATTGTTTCAGAAAGTTAAAACATTCTGAATTGGAAGACTAATTGAGAACATAAGAAATCTGCCTGAAGCACATTTGAGCGACACCACATTTTTCACGTGAAACGTTTCTACTACATTATTAAAAGTTATCTTTACGATATTTTATTATTGGATATTTTGTTTTGAAAATATTAGAGTATGACAAAGATTTGAAAAGCAATCGACCATAACATAATAGTATATTATAGTATAATAAATGGATTTTTGGCTGAAAACTCTTTGGCCACCACCACATCCGTATTTGTGTGACTTTTGAGTTTAAGAAGATTTGAATGAAGATGACCTGGTAGTCTGTATTTATGATGCTGTCACCAAGATTACAAGACGTAATCTGCCTTTTTGAAATAATTTTTTTTGTCGATTGTTCTTATTCATATTTAAGATCTCGCCATATGTTAGTTTTGCAGGTTCCTCTGGATCAATTCCTGGGAGGTGGACTGCCAGCTGTCCTTCCATCTCTTAGGTGGTCTTCCGGGTGCTCTTTTCTCTATTGGTTTCCCTTCAAGTGCGATGAATGCTCTTCCCTCTTCCATTCTTCTCACGTGAGCGTACCAATATCTTTTTTTTGTCTCCCCCATCTTACGATGTCTTGCACCCCACATTGTTCCCTAATGTCAGTGTTCCTAATTCGGTCTATTCTTGTTTTTCCCATTATAGTCCTGAGCGTTTTCATTTCGGATACTCGAAGCATTCTTTCCGTTTTGTTGGTTTCTTCTCTGGTTTCTATTCCGTATGTCATGATTGGCCTGATACAAGTCTTATAGATCCTGACCTTGTTATCCTTTTGTTCGTCCATAATATCTGCCTTAAGCAGCCCGACATGGCAGACGCTTTGTTGATCTGGCTTCTTAGGTCCTTCATTGGGTCGTGATAACTCGATAGATCGCAGAAAAAAAATAATTCGCATAATGTGTTATGCCGACGACGCCGCCATTATCGCGGAAACGGAAGACGACCTCCAGAGGCAGCTTTTCAGATCCCACCATATAAGCCAACATGACAATCTCTGCTAACAAAACAAAGTGTATAACAATCGCCAGAGAACCGATTCAATGTAAGCTTGCTCTTGAAATCCAGTTTTACAATTTATTTATACCTTGGCGTAGATCTGTCAAGTAGTCATGACCCAGTAAAGGATCTAAGAAACCAAATCAATACATGCGAACAGAGAGCAAAGTAAAAATACACAGAACATGCGTAAGACCCATTATGACATACGGCATAGAGATACAAGATTACACAAAGTGTATGATTCGAGTAGCAGAGATGAAGACTCTAAGCATGGATCGTGGGAAAACCAGATGAGGCATAGTGAGAAACACGGATATCCGGGAAAAATGTGGAGTGCTGGACGTAATGCGATGGAGAAGAAAGTACTACAATCACGTATAGAGGACTAGAACAGCGGGAAGACGACCTAAAATATGGAAATACAGCTGGCAATCAACATCCCAGAAAATACTGCAGAAACGTGTTCAAAATTTAACAAATTGTAAGATCTCGGAAAAGTATAAGAAGAAGAAAAACAAAATTGGGGAAAAATTTGTTCCACATTCAGCTGGACCAGAAGTCGTTGGTAAAAACCAGTGTTTTGTCTATGTTGCCAAATCGCAAATGTATACAAGAACATGGCGTTTAGTAGTAAATATTGTTTAACATGATCTCCTAAACAAGTAGTACCTTCTCAGTGACACCTTTTCTCCAGCTAACAAAGCGAGCAGGATAGAACAGTTCGTGTCACAGAAAGATACAATAAGATTAATATGTTTATTTAACTATAACTCTCAAAGTTTTGGTCTCAGTTATAAGTCTGGGAACATTTTCGTGATATAGTTTAAAAAAAAAGCTGTTTTTGATAATACATTCAACCGTAAAAGACTCGAACATTTTCAGTTTTTACCGTGAAAGTGTGGTCAGATTTTGAGACACTGAATGTCTCAGTACTTATTTGATTTCTGTACTTACTGTATACTCAGAAAACTATATCAGATCAGTCATTCTGATAAATCACAACCTTTATTTAATACCAGATATTATGCAAAACAAATGCCAAGACGAGCATACTTAATCGCTAACCATCGAAATCCCTAAGCGTAACTTAATCTTGAACACTACGTGGATTATATTGTTGACGCTATGTAATCCAGTCAAGTGTAACGTTAAAAATTTGAGCTTTGAAGCAAACTATAACGCTTCGGCTGCAAGAACAAAGAGCCTTGACAGTATTGATCCGAAACTGTTTTGCAGAATTGGAACACACAGAAAAAATGAAGAGGTTGGTTAAAGATCGAGGAGAAAAAACCAGCACTTTGATGATCTTCTGGAGCATCAAATGACCGCCATAAATCGGATAGATTGTCTTTAAAAAAGTCGGTCGTTATCCGGAAAATTCGTGAATTATTCGCTCCGATTTTTTCCTTCAAACCAATTTACCGAGCAGAAAGGTTGCGATCGGGTTGAAATGCAATGTATAAATCTTTGATCTCGTCTGACAAATCATGTCTGGTTTTCCCATTTTCTTTCCTTGTTTCAAAAATCTAATAAGGAAGCGGCATTTATTTCTTGGAAGAGCAAAGGCGCTTTAATCACACAACAACAGCGCACAAATTAACTTTCACAATGCCATAAATAAGAGCGGCGATAGCTGAAGCATTTGCATACTTCCGAGACGCTATACACTGCCACAGTGCGGATATAAAGAACGTTCTCGTTAAGGACTATAATTTACGGTCGAATTTGCTTCTTAAACTGGAAAAATGGAGGCTTTAAATTTTTGTAACTCACACGTCGTTTCCAGCTAAAGTTAGAGCCATAATTATTCCTGCGTGAAATATTATCTGCATAGTTTGATTAAACTTTCTATATCAAGTGTAAAATAGCATTTTGTAGGTAGAAAACCTTATTGAGATGTGAACTATCACAAGAAGTTAATTGGGGACACAAGAGCCTTGTATTACTGTGTTTATTGCTACTTACTAAGTTATTTAATACTAGAAAAGATGTGAGTAAACTTTCAATTGCACGTGAAATAGAGTGTGCTTTAGTGGACTGTTATTTTCAGGGGGTGATTTCAACCTCTTTCTAGATAAATTACAAAGAGTAATTGAAAAACTGAATTCCGGTATGGGACAAAACCCAAACCATTTTGCATAGCAGGAGACTTTAATTGCTGAAAGATAATACGCTAAATTGGATATGCTGTCAATGCTGGAATCACAAGAATTTAGACAAACTATCTTCTTGAATACTAGAGTAAATAAGAGTTGACAATATTTTTGTAAATAGTAGTTTAGATTATCTAGATAGCGATACTCTGGAAACATGTATTGCCGATCATATGGCTCAAATTATTGATCTGCATTTAGAGGCACCTAGTATAGATATAGCATCTTATAGGCGATTCTATAGAGAGGAAAGTAAGTTGTATTTTGTCAATTACTTGAAAAATTATGATTGGTCTTTAGTCTGTTTAGAAATAAGAGTAGATTTAATCTGGAAAGGTTTCATACAACACCAGAACAGCAGATGTAAATTATCCTCAACACAGATTAACTTTGTTAGAAAAAAGTCCTGTATACATGTGCTTAAAATGTATTTTTCTAATTATGGCATATAAAGTGACACTTTTCAAAACTGATTAGAGTGACAAAACGTTTTACTTTATGTAACTAGTTACATAAAGTATCACTTTATGTAACTAGTTATGAAAAGTTCATTTCATCACTCCCTGTTTTTATGCATTTCCGTAGAAACATATGGGCGACATCCATCATAACATGTCGTTGTCACTGCTTATACAAGGTGCTATGAAAGTGAATATTTGTGTTAAATCACTTTAAAAGATGGTTTTTACCGCTTTTTGGTCAAAATTAGAAAAAATTATGTATGCAACACGTTTCGAAAATGTCTTATTGTGTAACTCATTCAAATTGTAGGACCTCGCTGCGCTCGCCCTACAAACATTCATTCGTTACACAAAATCGATCTTTTCGTAACTGGTTACATAAATAGCTATTATGTAATTGGAAATAAAGATTATTATTACTAAAATGGTCGTAGGTAAACGAGTTCAAATTTAATCAATTTATTACATTCACATGCGGGGGTAATAGTATGTGACGTAACTAGTGCTGTAAGAAGTATTTTACGCACGAAACGGAAGAAGCTACGCACAAAGCACGTAGCGGCTAGTGTGTAATGAGTGCCTAAACTGTGTTAGAGCACGTGTGATTTACTATACTTTACCTATGACCAAGTGTAAAGTCCTGTTTTCGCAACTCACATATTTCTACTAATCATAGATATTAATGTTACTTAAGATAAATGTAAAGCTTTTTTATAGAAACATGTTATCTAAGTGTTAGTAAAAATGGCGTATCTGTTTTCTTTCTTTCTGAAGTGTTAGATTACTGTTATTATATACCTCAATCAAGTAGTACTTTTCTTGTGCGAAAAGAGGGTCATTATATAATTGAAAACTATGCGTAATTGGCTATTTACACTGACGGTCGTAAAAGTGTTTTACGCCAGACGTGCAAACAACATTTTCTTTACTCCTAACACATCCGGAAAATGTCTTTCCCTCACTCCGACAACGACAGTCGCTAAAAAGTATCACTTTCCGAACTTGTTAGGAAAATAACTATTTTCTTACTAACTTTAGTTTAGATCGATTTTATATCGCCCTTGTATACAGTGCGTTTTTTTTAACGCGCAACATAGGATTTTACGTGTTAAATTTTTAAGCCCATGTTAGACCATGTTGTTTTGGAACTACAAGTGTAAAACTTGACGGGTGTGTGTTTAGTACCCTGAAGCTTAAGTAAGTTTACCAATTCGGTCTAAAAAGTGTTTACAAACTAACGAAAAATCATCTTTTTTCGAAAAGATTTTATCTTTCCATGCTCCCTGTATGCATGGTAGGTGCTTGTTGTTTTTGATACTTGCAGGGCAGGTAGCAGGTAAAATTTGTTGTAGAAAGTAAAACAGGGTGGTCAAATTGCGAATATTAACTTTATATCAAGAATTAAGTACAGAAGAAGTATTTATTAAAATAAATTGTTCAAAGTGACCTCCGTTTGAAACCAAACAGTATCCCAAACGATCATAAAATGCCCTTTTGACGTTATAAATAAATATGTCACTCTACCTGCTACCTGCCCTGCCAGTATCAAAAACAACAAGCACCTACCATGCATACAGGGAGCATGGAAAGATAAAATCTTTTCGAAAAAAGATGATTTTTCGTTAGTTTGTAAACACTTTTTAGACCGAATTGGTAAACTTACTTAAGCTTCAGGGTACTAAACACACACCCGTCAAGTTTTACACTTGTAGTTCCAAAACAACATGGTCTAACATGGGCTTAAAAATTTAACACGTAAAATCCTATGTTGCGCGTTAAAAAAAACGCACTGTATTGTAATAATTTATGGTTAAATTTAGTTCTAATAAAAATCGAATTCTAATTTACACACCGAACTGCTAAATTTTCATTTTGTTCTAAGAATTCATCATAGAAGCAGTTTTTACAAAAATCGTGATAATTCCTAAGTTTATAGAAAAAAGTAATTCACTAGTTTAAGTCAATTATTAGTAACACAATAACATTTTTTGAAAACCTAAGTTTTTCGTTTTTTGAATTCTATTTCCTTAAACATTCTAGGACCTGCACATAATTAGATTATTATACTTTGCCAAATAATTTTCTGTTACAAATATTGCTTTAATGTAATGTTTCAACGTAAAACAGCCAAACAAGGATTTCTTTATTTAGTTTGATAAAATGAAGTGACATATTTCAGCATTTCGTATAGAAAAAATCGGAATTAAGAATTTTAATTTTAGTTCAGTTTTGTTAATCAATGAATGATCAAAATAGGACTTTCTATGAAAAGATCAAAGATCAAATACAGTTGAGTCTTCTGATTGCGGAATTTAGGCAGTTTCTTTCAATTTTCAAATTTGTCAGCTAAATTCTGAACATTTATGTCTCTTGCAAAATTTCCGTAACTCTAACCGGTTCCGAAATATTCGACTTTGATTACTTTTTTTAAAAATTGCATCAAAACCTGTATCTCCGCCATTTTTGGGGTACCAGCGACTGGAAAAAGCTGAAAATAGTCTCTTAGTGCTACACGTAACACGACAGAACATATACAAGGTGTTGAAAAAACAGAAAGAAAAACATTTAAATTTCAAATTAGGGCACTGCTAGTTGTGACCGCGTTTACCCGGTTCAATGTGGGTGTAAACCTGGCCCATTGGGTGCAAAAAGTCATTCTGAACATCTTTGGTCTCTTGCAAAATTTCCGCAACTCGAACCGTTTCTGAGATATTTAACTTTGTTTCGAAGATTGCATCAAAGTTTTGAAATTATCATGTTTTTGCCATTTTTGGGGTGTAGCGACTGTAAAAAGCTTAAAATGTTGATCTCTTTGACATAGTGCTAACCGCAACATGATTAATCTATTATAAAGTGTGGTTTGACAGGGAAATGACAACTGTCAAAACATTTTTTATGGACGTATAACACTACAAAACACACTTGAAAAGTAGCTGAATCTGTTTAAAAGCATTTAATTGTACTTTACACCTCCATGAGTAAAGTTTTGACAAAGCTTAAACTGAGTGCTTGACATGTAGTTAAGTGTCAACTGTCAAAATCCACTTTATAGAGCTATAAAACTATAAAACATACTTGAAGCACAGCTGAATCAGTCTAAAAGCATTTAAACGTATTTTACACCTCTGTGAGTAGGTTTTGTGGTGGTTTAATGTCAAAACTGTCTATCTGTCCTGTAGTGTAGTTTATCGTGGACGTGACAACTGTCAAAACGTTGGTTATAGAGGTATAAAACTACAAAACTCCCTTGAAAAACCACTGAATCAGCTTAAAGGGAACTATTTGCGTTTTACCTCTCCATGAGAAGTTTCGACTAAAACTGATTGTTGACTGACAATGTAGTTAAGTTTGTCATAGGAGTATTAACTGTCAAAATCCACTCTATTTTACCAACCCTCTAACTGTTTTTTCAACTCTTTTTTAATGTTGATTTGTCTTTTTTGCACTTTTTTCCATGTCTTTGCTGAAACTATTCCGAACAATTCAAAGACTAATTTTCTAACAGTTTTGGTTTCCGA
Organism: Ips nitidus; assembly: GCA_018691245.2. Lineage (NCBI taxonomy): Eukaryota > Metazoa > Arthropoda > Insecta > Coleoptera > Curculionidae > Ips > Ips nitidus. The sequence continues at coordinate 8,610,037 of CM042788.1, forward strand.
GATATAAATTTTTTAAATGTTTATTTGTTTTTATTTGCACTTTTTCCATTTCAGTCCTGTGAAAACTAGGTTGTACTCCAAGTAGGGCTGGAAATGTTTGATATGTCTTTCCTGAAATTATTCCTAACAATTCACAGCAAAAGACCAACCCTCCAACTGTTTTGGTTCTTGAGATATAAATGATTTTCTGTTAAGTAGTCTAAATTGCACTTGCTTCCATTCAAGCCAATTTTTCCTGACACAGTTTACCAAGTAAATCAACGCAAAAACCACCCCCACTACCATTTTTAGTTCCTGAGATCTGGATTTTTTATGTTAAGTTGTCTTTTTTGGCCTAAATTGCACTTTCTTGTCGCTTTGATGTCGCATTCAGACAAACTGCCAGCGATTTTTCTTCTTGCGGGTGAAATCCATCATAAATAGATACTAGAAGCGTTATTTGCTTTTAATAGTGTGAATTCCAGATACAACAGGAAAAAGTAACTTATTATATATGTATGACTTATTCCGTCGTTATTCCTCCTGGTTGTCTTCCGATTCCGATATCTGTCAACTATATTGATGTCACAGTTTAACGATCGAATTACCATTTCCGCATAAGCCGTGAAATATGATCTGCATAGTTTGATTAAACTTTCTCCATCAAAACGTAACCGCATCGAGGGTGATCGTGCGGAAAAGGAGAAAAAGTCCCCATTTTATTTTTAAGTAGTTTCCGGCTAAACCAGATTTGAGACGCGCCAGAATGAAAGGGTTCGTCCTCATAAAGCGGGCAACGATGCTCCTCCGCTTCTCTCAATGGCGCACTTGAAAGTGCAACTTCTCTACGAAAAGTAAACTCCTTCGGGGCGCGATGCATAGACTTCTTTCGAACTTTTATTCCTCCACTTAAGTACTTAAGGAATTGCTCCTGTTTTATTAGATCGCGGCCTCCGGGGGTGTACTTTCCCAGTTTATTATTGTAAACGAAATGCAAACATCATTAAAATAGTGCGCGGGACACGAAGCCAAATCGCTCCCCTATTCCTCATTCATCCCTAGTTTTAGCATATATGGGAGCGTGTTGCCTTTAATGGGGTTTATTTGATTGTGTTCCTATTTCGTGCTCGACCTAGTAATTTATCCTTCATCCTTATGCAGCCGGAACAATTGGGTTTGTTAGATCAGACGTTGATAATGTGTATACGTCAGTCAGGTTTACGTATTCATGTGTTTAAAAATAAACACAATCAACCGCTGTCACCACACAAAGTTATGTCTTTGAATTGGTATACATTACCGGGTACAATAAATAAAATATAAACGTCCAATGGTCACAGTCAGTGAATACAATATACAGGGTGGTCCAGTTTTAAATGTCAATAATTTACCATAAGTTAACATAGATTATGTCATTTTCCTGAAAAATTCTCCCTAAGGAAAATACAGTCCTTTACTCATTATGTGATGTTAATGACGTTTGTCGAAACTGTCCAGTGGTGTAGATACAGAAAGATGGTTTTCATTTTTCTGTCTTATTTTCTACGTTACTGAATATTTTTCAAAAAAGTCAGTTTTTTTACTTTACTTGTTCAATTTGACAAAACAAGTATCTCTTATAAAATTCTGATTTGAAACTTCGTTTACGAGATAATTGAGTTATTACGTTCAAAGAACAAAAACCAACCCAACTTAAAAATTGTCCTGGAAACGGTAAAAATTGACTTAACAAACTTAAAAAATATCTTTGTAGCCAGTTTTCATAGTTTCCAGACAAACTGAAAGACTTTAGTTTTGAAAATTGACTTAGAAACCAGTAAGATTACTTTGAAACGGTGAAAATTTACTTGAGAGGCTTAAAAATTGTTTTTGTAACCAGTTTTCAGACAAATTGAAAGACAATGACAATTGACTTGGAAACTGTAAAAATTGACTTGAGAAGCTTAAAAACTGTCTTTGTAGTCAGTCGTCACAGTTTTCAGATAAGTTGAAAAACTTCAGTCGTAAAAATGACTTGTAGCCATGAAAAACTACTTTATCTAGAATTTTTTACTACAAATTTACACATTCCAACCATGAAAATTGACTTGGACACCAAAAAGTTACTCTCAACCAATGAAAAGTGACATCAAAAGCTTAAAATTTGCATTTGAAGTAAGTTTTCATAATTTGAAAACACATTTCAATCATTTAGTTTTGAAAATAGTCTTAAATAGAGGATATTGACATTACATTCATGAAAATTGACTTGAAGACTACTACTTTTCAAGTTTTTTTAGTTTGCTTTTCAGTTTCTTAGAACTCTGGATTATTTTTAGGGTTTTAAAACTGCTTTCAGCTTGGAAAATGGAGTTTTAAGGTTATCTTCACCAAGTTTTTGTCATGGCAGAATTAAAGAACAATTTTTACATTTTCCATAGGCTTAAACATGCCATTTCACGCTTTGGCAGTATTAAATTGACTTCTAGACGCATCACTGTGCTTTAAGACTGAATAATCGAGTTTAAACTATTTTTTATAGTAAAAGTTAAGTTTCAGACTCTTCATTGGTGAAAGCAAATAATTTTGGCATTAAATGCTACGATATTAGTCTTGAAAACTTCTTCTTCTTCTTGAAGTAAGTTTTCATAATTTGAAAACACATTTCAATATTTTAGTTTTGAAAATAGTCTTAAATACAAGATATTGATTTGAAGACTAACTTTTCAAGTTGTTTTACTTTGCTTTTTATTTTCTTAGAACTCTGGATTATTTTTAGGGTTTTAAAACTGCTTTCAGCTTGGAAAATGGAGTTTTAGGGTTACCTTCACCAAGTTTTTGACATAGCAGAATTAAAAAACAATTTTTACATTTTCCATAGGCTTATACATGCCATTTCACGCTTTGTCAGTATTAAATTGACTTCCAGACGCTTCACTGTGCTTTAAGACTGAAAAATCAAGTTTTATACTATTTTTTATAGTGAAAGTTTAGTTTCAGACTCTTCATTGATAAAAGTAAACAATTTTGGCATTAAATGCCACGATATTAGTCTTGAACACTTCTTCTTCTTCTTGAAGTAAGTTTTCATAATTTGAAAACACATTTCAATATTTTAGTTTTGAAAATAGTCTTAAATACAATATATTGATTTGAAGACTAACTTTTCAAGTTGTTTTACTTTGCTTTTCATTTTCTTAGAACTCCGGATTATTTTTAGGGTTTTAAAACTGCTTTCAGCTTGGAAAATGGAGTTTTAGGGTTACCTTCACCAAGTTTTTGACATAGCAGAATTAAAAAACAATTTTTACATTTTCCATAGGCTTATACATGCCATTTCACGCTTTGTCAGTATTAAATTGACTTCCAGACGCTTCACTGTGCTTTAAGACTGAAAAATCAAGTTTTATACTATTTTTTATAGTGAAAGTTGAGTTTCAGACTCTTCATTGATAAAAGTAAACAATTTTGGCATTAAATGCCACGATATTAGTCTTGAACACTTCTTCTTCTTCTTGAAGTAAGTTTTCATAATTTGAAAACACATTTCAACATATTAGTTTTGAAAATAGTCTTAAATAGAGGATATTGACATTACATTCATGAAAATTGACTTGAAGACTAACTTTTCAAGTTTTTTTTACTTTGATTTTCATTTTCTTAGAACTTTGGACAAATTTTTGGGCTTTAAAACTGCTTTCAGAAAGGAAAATCGAGTTTTAGGGTTTTCTTCACCAAGTTTTTGACATTTTGACACACTTTGTCACTATTTAATTGACTTCTAGACGCTTCACTGTGCTTTAAGACTGAAAAATCGAGTTTTAAACTATTTTTTATAGTAAAAGTTTCTTCTCTTCATTGATAAAAGTAAACAATTTTCTCATTAAATGCTGCAATATTAATCTTGAACACTAATTTTTACAATTAAATTAGTCCGAAAATTTGGACTGTTACCAGCGTTTAATTGAATTCTAAACTTGTTTTAATCCAGAAAATTGAGTTCTACACCAATATAAGTCCAGAAAATAGACTTTTGGACTCTCTTTAGTCTTAGTAAAGCTATTTCTAGACTTAAAAGTCAACCTTTAGGCTATTTTTAGTAGTAAAAAATGAGTTTTGTCCCCAAAAATTTTGTCTTGATTTCCGGACTGTTTTTAGTGGTTGAAATCCAGTTTCAGACACTCGATAATGGATTGCAGTCCAAAAAACGAATTTTAAAACTATTCCTAGTAGTAAATAACAAGTTTTTAGACTATTCACTACAAATTTAGACTCTCACAAGTCTTGAATGATCAGTTTTACGCTACCTATGTGTTTAAAAAAGGAAACACATTAAAACAGACTGAATGTTTAGTAATATGTTCAGTTCATTTTGGATCTTTGACAGGAAAGTATTATAATATCTCCTCTTTTGCTTATATCCTCGTTAAAAGTGTCTCTATAAGGTTAAAAACTAACAAGGCTTTTTACCAGCATTTTTAAACTATAAATTACACAAACAATCTTTTTATTTTTAACCACAAATCCTGGCAACTAGCTTTCCTATAATAAATCTGTTGGGATTTTAATTATTGCAATGTTACCATGTATTCCCACATTTTCTGACAAATTCTTTATTAATTGCTTTGGATTTGCTCAAAAATGTAATTGAAATACCCTGGTCTTTACGTAAAGACACAAGACCATTTTGNGTACTNGCNGCGTGCACGCANNGNGNCGATCTTAGGCGTGNNTNGNGNCGACTAANGTTANGGCNACGACATACATCAAGGNATANTCATTNACTNGNNANGGGNTTCCNTACNTTAAACCCTAACCTANNGTNGTTTGTACNACTGTATGTTGAGAAGCGGCGTANCGTCACAATTGGTTCGAGGNNTNGGATGTAGNGGAAACNCTACNCANGGCNTGCTNACTCTCGGCANCANGTAAGAATNGTNAGTACTTCNTACANGGAGTNCTTCTGTGACGCCGCNNCACCATTTATTCCNNCCTTCNATACGAGGTGCANANCTGNGANTGNTTTCGAAATGNNTGACCGCCGAANGGGNACACCTCNTCNNGGNCGNCCCNGTCNTATCTTNAGNCNATCTTGNNAAANCTTAGAACNNGAGGGAACTGCCGTAAGNTAANAGCCAAGATTGAATTTCTCGNTTTCNTTGCTTCTNNTCNATANNTCACCAGANGCTTTCCTAGTAGTAAATAACAAGTTTTTAGACTATTCACTACAAATTTAGACTCTCACAAGTCTTGAATGATCAGTTTTACACTACCTATGTGTTTAAAAAAGGAAACACATTAAAACAGACTGAATGTTTAGTAATATGTTCAGTTCATTTTGGATCTTTGACAGGAAAGCATTATAATATCTCCTCTTTTGCTTATATCCTCGTTAAAAGTGTCTCTATAAGGTTAAAAACTGACAAGGCTTTTTACCAGCATTTTTAAACTATAAATTACACAAACAATCTTTTTATTTTTAACCACAAATCCTGGCAACTAGCTTTCCTATAATAAATCTGTTGGGATTTTAATTATTGCAATGTTACCATGTATTCCCACATTTTCTGACAAATTCTTTATTAATTGCTTTGGATTTGCTCAAAAATGTAATTGAAATACCCTGGTCTTTACGTAAAGACACAAGACCATTTTTGGATTATGTTTTGTAATTTCTAGATAGACGGAAAAGTTTACTGTTGTTTTTGTAGTTGATTTACAGTCTAATTAATTGCCTTTATTTTAACAGTGGAATTAATTGTAGAGAATAACCAGTCAGGAATGCCAAGTTGAGGAATTGTCATCACAGTTCAAAGTCGAAAATAACACAGCACTTGGTTAAAGTGAAATAAATTTAAATCCTACTAGCCATTTTGGAATTATTCAATAATGTGCCGTTTGATGTGTTCAGCGAGCATTTGATATTAAAAGGACGTATGATTAGTGGCAATACTAGTCATGGAATTCAATAATTTCCTTTTGAAGCGCTAGTAATTCAACATCAAAAAAACGAAATTTCGATTACGGCATATTTCAAAATCAACGAGTCAAAAAGCTGGATCAAAATCGAACGATCCACTTGTTAGATGTCCGTCAATGTGTTTTATTTTTATTTTGGTATTAATTAATCAACTAATGGAAATATGTGCTGGACATATTGATGATACATGATATGATGCGTACAAAAATACATAGTTTCTGGGCGAAGATTAAAGTCACGAGTGTCACGACCATTTTCACTATTTGATTTTGAAAAAGTGTTGAAGTTGCACTACTAAAGTCTAATTTGTTTGAAACTGTCATGTACAATAAGCCGAGGAAGCATTTAACCAACGCTTGCATCGCCAGGGCAATATAACCTGTATATTGTTACAAAACTCTCAACCCTAATCGCGTTGAATTAATTGTAGCTTCTCAACACAATTTACTGTCATAGCTTCTTAATGATAAATTCAAGAAGATAAATTAGTGTTATTGCAGCTCTTGCAGCCCTCGTCGTGCTTATTAATAAACCATATTTAAAAGTAACTCTGAATTATTAATATCGCGAGTGTTAAACCCCTTTAGAGAGCTGCCCTCATCGTCTAAACAACTGTAAGTATTATTATTTTATTGTTATTATTTAGTATTGGATTGTCAAATGAATATCACAATTTAATAACATAGTTTGAAACTGGAATTACTGTATTGCATTACATCAAAATCTAATTTTAACTCTGGCCTTTTGCCGGACAAAGATAAATTAAAGATATGGATTTCGAGTTGTTTTCTTCAAAAACTGTAATTTGTCTAATGGTTTCCTAAAGACCCGACACCCCTTTTTATAATAAAAAGCGGCCCGTCTCCAGGCTTAATTTAGCTTAAAAGAATTAACGTTATTCGCTCAATACAATTAAACAATTAATTACCGAAAAATGTCCATGGGCCATAATGAAATTTGTTCTGGGATAAAATGATTATTAACGGAATAATTGTCTGTCACGTATTAGATAACTCGTTGAATTAAATATTATTTTTGTTAAAAATGTGTTGTTTTTTCACTCAGGCTACTTTGCTTCAACTGCATTGATCTTCCCTGGTTCGCTTCCTACCACAGAACTCAAATAATTGATTTTGCTTTTAGGGTAGGGTAGAATAGACTTTCTAGAATCTTTTGGAATAAAGTGAATTAGGAAAAAGCTTGTAAGTGGAATTTTGGAGGTGGTTGAAGAAGAAGACTCAAGAATCTACTAACCACACTTTCAATAGTTAACTTTAAAACGAAGCGTGAGAAAGCTGCTGAAAATGTCAAATATTCAAAAAGAAGAATGGGGTATTTAAAAGAAAATAGAAGAAAAAACATGATGACAGGTGAAATTCAAATTTACTTCCATCATTGAAGAACAAATGTACAAGTTTCTTGAAAAACCAACCCTTCACCAATAACAAGAAGATTTCCGATAAAGGTTCTTCTTCTTCTTCTTCTGCTGCGTGTCCATTAATGGAGGTTTGCGATCACATTTATCCACTCTTCCTTCCTTGTCCATGGAATCCTTAGTACACACCTATAGACCCACATCTCAAATGCTTCCAGCTTGTTAATAGTGCTCACCTTCAGTGTCCATCCCTCCATGCCATAAAGCAACACTGTCCAGACATAGCATTTGACAAATCTAATTCTCAAGCCAAGATCGAAATCACTATTGGTGAGCACTTTTTTGAATTTTCAATCCAATGAAAACGAAAGTTTTCAGCAAAAAACAGAAAATATAAAATAAAAAAAGTAATACACCAAGCGCTGCTCAAACTAAGAAAAAAGTCCAAACATGATTATGAGTAATAAGATGAAAGATACGCAGACGATATGACTCTCATGGTTAGGGTTTCTAGGTAACTGGAGGACAGAGTAGAATATGCGGCACATTTAGTTGCAGAGATGCTTGAGCAGGATGCAAAGTGGAAAAACTGAAGTAGTAGCAACAACTGGAAAAAGAAATATCCAGAGCGTAGCTGAAACAGTACAAGGAGAAGTGGTTGAAAGTGGTCAATCCAGAGACGTGAAATACCTAGAAGTATATTTAAATAAACGCCTAGCAATGACTTGATGATTGATGGTTGATAAAAAGGTCAAATCACTAATATGACATTTAAAAGATCGTTTATAGAACATGTAAAAAGAGTGAGAGATAGAATGCCTGAAGTGGAAAGCAAGAGTGGAAAAACGAGGGAGAGGTAGGTTAAAGTAATGGAAAAGGTGGTTTAACCAGCAATAGTGTATTAAAGCGATAAGATGTATCTAGATACATCAATTGTACATCTTGTCGCCTCTTCTGAAAGGTTTAAAAAGAAGTAAGGGAGAAATTGAGCAAATCAAGATCAAAGAAATTGCGGGTAGATGCAAATGCGGGAGTATGGAAAACAGGTGTGAGAGTGATAACAGATAGTGAAGATAGATGGACCATGTATTGTGATACTAAAAGGAATAGTCTAAAAATCAAAGTACTCGCGATTTGGAAAGGAATAAGATGAATAAATACAACAGGACCTCCAATAGTGGGATGATCTGCATCAAGTTAAATTTTTTCTGAGCAAGTACATATTAAGTTCTTTAGAACATTCTGATTTCTTCCAGAAAATTACTCACACCGTACGTAGTATAATGTCTTATTCCACACGACCTTTGAAACCTGGACAGTGATGAGTGCGAGGAACAGAGTTCGCGTGGATTATAGATATGCTAACTTACTCAAACACATATACAAAAGTGCCACTTTACAAGTCAAAATTAATGAATACTGGGCCTCTCATCTAAGTTATTTACCTTAGCGTTGGAGGATGTGGTAAAATGTTTATCTTAGGAGGGGAGAGGTATCCATAAAGACGGGAAACACCCCAACCATCTGCGATTTGCTGATGATATCGTCTTCCTCAAGATGCTTCTCAAGCTGTAGTCCTCCGAATGAACCTTCAAAAGACTAAAATTTTAAGCCCTAAAAATATGAAGGTCTCCACCAAGAACCAGGATCTGGAAGTTGTCAAGGAATACATATATCTCAAACATCAGAGATCACCCAAAGAATCAATCTCACCTGGATAGCATTTGGAAAGCTTTGCTATATCTTTCGCATCAATCTAAATAAGAAGGTGACACTTACATTAGTGAGTGCCAATCGTCTCCAGGTCTGTCAAAGAGCAATAGAGAAAGCGATGCTTGGAGTAAGTCTGAGAGACACGATCAGAAACGAGGAGACAAAAAGAAGAACAAAGGTCTGTGACATTGTTGGGCGGATAGCGAGATTGAATTGGCGTTGGGCAGGTCACGTTGTAATGGTAAATGTAAAATGGACCAAAATACTTAAGAGACTCAAAAAAAAGTGTGTGACGAAATGGGGAAAAACTGGAATCAAACCCCTCAAGAAAAATCGGCATGGAAATCACTGGAAGAGGCTTTTGTCCAGGGGTGGATATCTAGAGGCTGAAGAAGAAGAACATAATAATTATTTGACTACTGTTCTATTGTTTAATTTATGCTTATTTCATTGAGTCAAACATAAAAATTAGTTACTTTATTGACAAATTAAAAATAACTATCATGACCTCTTATAAATCATATTTTAGGTCTTTTCTCTTTTGACCTAGCAAAAGCCGCACGTAAACTGAAAAACTCTTTGTTTTTATAGTTGGCCGAGGTCCTTCGGGACAATATGGGGATATAACTGAACAACACCGCCGGGAACGTTCCCAGGTCGAACAATACAAAAAGAGCCGTTTAACTCACTTGTTGAAATTTCTCAACTTTTATAGCGTATTTCCCATTCCGGCTCGTTTAAATGCCGCATGTTACCAAAACAGCAGTCCAAAAACTTGGTAATAATTCATCAGGAGGTACCGTGGTCCGCGCGTTAATTCGAAACTAAAGGCGTATTGTTCGCCCAGGAATTTTAAACCGAAACAGTCGTGTTGAAAGTTTTATAATTGTAAGTCCGTATTAAAAGTCGAAATGACCGTGCGGTTTTGCAAACTTTTAAATTAGTTGGAAACTTTCTTGGCGTTGCCCAATAACCTCCACGCTCGACCTACATCCCGGACAGGGTTAAATATTAATAAAGCCACGAATCGACAAACCCAAATGGACATCACCGACGCGGATTTTACTGCACCAAAACACAAAAACATGAAACCGTCCTCATTTGCAATAAAATTCCCGGACTGTCCGGTCCCTTCGAGGTTCCGAGTCTATAGAAATGCGAGACAAGGGATTTGAGTGCGGCGAAATTCAATAATTCCAGCTTTTCATTTAGAACTATGAAACGGGAGTTCAAAGTCTCGAAAGCATTTTGGTCCGGGTTTATTGGAGACCGTAAATTATTGTTCGCCATTTTGAACTCTCCCGATCCGACACGGAAGCTTTTAGAAATGAACGCCCGAAATGTCACACTGTGTTACTCCCGGGAGGAAACAATGCAAAGTTCGTTTCGATCTGAAACAGTTCTATAGGAAATGCAATTCTGAAATATTACACTAATCCTTTACATGTATAGACAATGGAATAATCGGGAGTCGAGTTCAACCATAAGATTAAGCATGCGCTTAACAATACCACTAGAATTATTATAGTTTTACAACAGTTTATAGAGTGGTTAATAAATAACATGAAATCAACAGCACTTTTTTATTAACTTAAAGTTAGTAAACTGAAAGTAAACTCATTAGCACTAAAAATAAATGTAATACCAATTAAATATTGAGAATAACAAATATATTATTCAGGACACATAAAAAACTAAAAGTAACACACTAAAAACGACAGTTAAGGTTAAGAATATACAGGGTGCCCCAAAATTGAGATATGACATTTTCAAATGGAAACCCCCATTTTTTGTTGCAATTATAATTTCATAGTAGCATATCCTATGTCGATATTAAGCTGTTTTCGAGAAAATAACGGTTGAAAAATAAAACATTTTTTATTAAAAATAGTGTTTATTAATAAAAAAACGATAATTATATTAGTTAATTAAATGTTCAAACTGAAACCCTTCTTGTGCCTGGCAGTATTTATGGTTTCTTCACTAATGTTAGCACACTCTGTTCTAATTCTAGTTTTTAAGTCGTCAATTGATTCAGGTTTAGTGTTATAAACAACATTTTTGAAATGACCCCACAAAAAAAAAAGTCCAAAGGATTGAGATCAGGAGATCTTGGAGGCTATTCCAATCCATCCGTTGGAAAATGCTACTTCGTTAAGATACTGCCTAACTTGTATAATGTGAAGATGCACCATATTGCTTTAACCATACACTTTCTTCTAGCGCTGGGAAATAAATTTCTTAAAGTGGAAATTAGGTATTGCTCTAAAAATGCAAGATATCTTGGACCTTTCAATTCTCTGCAAAAAAGTAGGACCTAATGATCTGATTTCTCACAATTCCTGCCCAAACATTAATTTTTTATTAATTTTTTCAAAGTCCAAAGGATTGAGATCGGGAGATCTTGGAGGCTATTCCAATCCATCCGTTGGAAAATGTTAACACTAATGATCTGATTTCTCACAATTCCTGCCCAAACATTAATTTTTACAGGATATTGGGAGTGTTGATCTCTCATCCATCTGGGATTCTCTTTTGCCCAATACCGACAGTTTTGTCTATTAACCTGAAAGTTGTTTCATCGGTGAATATAATATTTTTATGACACATCTCCATTAAGGTTTTACAAAATTTGATTCGTGGGTCTGGATTGCCTTCATTTAATTCGTGCACCAGGTGCATTTTATAAGCTTGCCACTTTTCTATCTGTAAAACCTTATGTACAGACGAACGAGGGATATTATAATCGTGGGCAACTTGACGAATGCTAATATGAGGATTTTCTTCTACAGACAAACAGACAAATTAGGAACTTGAAGACACAAATTGAAGAAACCGGGTGAAAACTCATCTCTGAATCTACTGAGGAGTTGCAACATTGGATACTTTAAGTCAAACTTAGGTTAAGTGTATTTCAGAATGGTACTCGTTCTGTCACATTTTGCTCAAGCAAGCTCGGTTTCAAATACTGTCAGCTGTTTTTATAGTAGACGTAGGACAGAATTAGGTTAGAATGGCTGTTTGTTTGCTGATTTTCTGAGCCTTTTGAATAAAAAAAAAATTGTTATTACTTGTAATTTACGTGAGACCCACATTTGTATAGCAACAAAGCCCTTCTTTTGTGTTGTCGTTGTTTTAGTCGCAAAATGCAGTTTAAAAATAGGTTGTCCTACGTAAACAGGTTAACGGTTTTCTTGAAGTGCTTAATACTGTCACTGTCAAATCACTTTGTTGTGTTTTTTCGTATAAATCCTACAGTTCGTACACATAAACATAGCTGATAGTTTCAAGTTGAGTTTGGTTTTGAATGTGACAGAATCAGTAAAAAAAATCACAGTCGGAACTACACTTAACAGTGCAACAACCCCTAACTGAAAAAATCAAAGGATTAGAAGGTTTTAGAGCCAATGTGGCATTGAGCACGGGCAATAAGCCAGGCTGTCATTGTCTAAAATGACTAGTGTATTTGGCAATAGTCTCATCGACGCTGGCACTAAGCCATACGAAATCGCACAAAGAGGCAATCGCCCAGTAACCCTATTAGCAAAACAACAACTGAACTTCCAATTCCCAATATTCAAAATCCATTACAGGGAGCAAAGTTTAGTACGGAAACGTCCGGCGTCCCGTTATACCGTATTCTAGCGACTCGGGACTTGCTGGGAATGAAATAGTTTTCGGCTTTAATATCCTGTAGGGAAAATTGATGGGGCCCGTTTCGTTTCCTCTTAAACGTTAACGAATTAGGGGGATTTTAGTTCACCGGGACCGAGTGCGACGCACTGATTCCTCGCAGTGCACCCTGAGCAATTATTCTAATGGAAAAATTGTATTCAAAGGTCGTAAATTTATTAGGAAAAGCGCCTCGGGGTTTAAGGTCCGACCCTATTCATAATAAATGTCTCTACGGATACTGCACAGATCACAGAGAGATATTCCAACATCCTTGCGAGTTATTTCATTTCTTGGTAAAAAGATACATGGCAAGCGGTTGAACTTCTTCAGTTTGAATTAACATAAAAAGCGGAAAGCAAACAAGACCATTAAAGTTTGCGATCTAAAGATTTTTACATGTAATGCCTTTATTACACGCTTCGGCAAACGCGCTCCGAGCGCGGGCGGATTTCGTTACACGGGAAAACAGAACACCTTAATTGGTAATTATAGGGTTGGTCGTGTTTGAACTCTATCTCTCTCTATTTAACACGGAAAATCCGACACTCTATGATAAACGTCGTGTTCTCGATAATAAACAATTTTAACTCAAGCCGATTGAGTATCAGTTTGAATCATTTTGGAGGGAGAATGTTCAAATCCCGTTATCGTTGGTAGGGGTGTTTCGCAAGGAAGCATCCTTGGCTCTCTACTATATAATGCATATACAGCTGATCTTGCCTGACCCTGGTATAAGTAAAGGACTCGGCTCTATCCATCTATATGCAGATGACACCCAGCTTGTGGCTGGCTTCCACCCTGAATTGATCGGTTGGGCATTTGAAAAATTTGGTTGAAAAGTTGAAGAATGTAGCAGCATTGTAGAAAAACGACCCTTCTGGGACAGAATAGAGATGAGCTTTTCGAGTTTGCCGATCATGTATATCACTGCCCGTGATAAGCTTAGCTAAGAGATACGAAGGTTTCTCAAATTTATCGATCTTATGTACCAGAACACTTAAGTTCAACAAACCGATCATTCAGCCTAGGCAGGAGAGATGTGTACAATTTCCAAATACTGTAGGAAAAGATACTACTAATAACAGTGAAATGCCGAAAGCTGTCCTATCTGGGTCACATACTCAGGGGTGATCAATACCGTATCCTTCAATTTATAATGAAGGGCAAAATAGAAGGCCGTAGAGGAGTCGGTAGAAAACAAGCCTCGTGGTTAAGGAATCTTAGAGAATGGACCGGAATTCGAAGCGCAGAACAACTCTTTAGACTCGCCGAAGACAGAGCACAACTCGCCATTGTGAGTGCCAACATCAGGAGGACCTGATACGGCACCAGAAGAAGAAGAAGAAGTAGGAAAAGTGCAAGCACGAATTAACCAGTTTGTGCAAGCTTAGTTTATCTTTATGTAGAAGCGCATGCCAGTAAAGAACGTCGCAGTATCACACAAGGAACAATATCAGAATTTGGGATAGTTTCAGTTTAATATGGTAATATGGGCTGAGATTTATTTTTTAAATATGAAAGCTATTTAACTTAACGTAACATTTTTGTATTACCATGGAAATATGTTTCTCAAAACGAAAATTGCAGTCGAAATAACTCCAAGATTCTTACAATATTTGACCGACGTTATCCTGCCATTATTCAATCTAATGTCCATTTCAGCATCTAAATCCCTGGCACCGGTATGGAACTAAAATAGTTGAGTCTTAGCAGGATTGAGTATTAGTCCGTGAGCCTCGAAAATTCTACAGATGACATAAAGATCAATTATTAATCATATTTTGTGCTTGAAGATGGTTCGCATAAAAAAAAGCTGTAGATCATCAGCATATTGATGGGAAACCATATGTACCAGGCTTGCAGCGAAGTCAGCAGTGTAAATAGAAAACAATAAAGGCCCAATAATGCTGCCTTGTGGAACACCCCTCTGAATTCCAAGAGAACCAGACATTTCCCTCCCCAAGCAAACCCTCTGCACTCTACCACTCAAGTAACTATCGAGAAGCCTTACCGCATCATCAGCGACTCCGTAATAGCGTAGTTTAGCGACGAGCGCAGGGTGAATAACGGTATCAAAGGTCCTGGTATAATGGAGGAGAATTAAGCATGAGCTCATACCATCATCCAAAGCCCTCATCAAGTCATTACTAACTTAGCTTTTTAAAACATTGGCAAGATGCTAATGGGACGGAACATTGAAACTTCTGAAGGATTTACAGTCTTAGGAACAGACAGCACGTAAGCCGACTTTCAACTATTATGCAATAAGGAGAAATTAATAATGTAAGTGACGTGCATCAGTAAATGAGGAACGATAAGTAGTATCATTCGCAAGTCAAGCCCATCCAAACCCCTCGCATTAGATTTAACATTCTCAATCACTTTCATGACAGTACTCTCATTAACTTCAACAAAACGAAACGAAACAGGCTCACCAGGACACCGAAAGGTATTATATTTATTTAGGTAATCTTTAGCATGGCAATCAAAGTCAAGCTTAAGTACACTATCAATAAAATTCCTCCAAAGGGCATGCAAAGGGCATACATCAACCTTATTATTTTAACGGCCTCTAATTTGACTGAGAGTATTTTCTAATTTGCCTTTCACTCAGTGTACCTATCATGACAACATAAACAACTTTCCAAAGAGTTTTGTAATTAGCCATGAAGTACTATTCCATTTTCTCTTAATACTAATTTATCATACAGTTGCAGGTATAACAAAATATACTCCCTTTAATCTTAGCACTTTCCTCCCCCTTCGTGAACTGTTTTTAGGTCTGGCTCCATGAGATTCGTAATATGCCAGATTGCAAAACTCCTGCCAAGAATGCAGTAAATGATGCTAAATATCTAACTCACAAAGAAAATTCTAAACTTGGCAAAAATATGCAAAATTACTGAGAAAATGCAAGAAAAATGTATATTAAAAATACCACAAATTCCTGAGCAACTTCTGCATAATTACATTCTATTTTTACCAGGTTTTCGTAAAGAGGACGCTGTCGCAAAGGCAGCGTCATTAGTTCCCGTTTGAGCGGACTTTTTTTCTAAACAAGCAGAGACATTGATTTTCTGGTTTCTGGGTAAATGTGGAGTTTTCTGCTTTTTCAATAACAGTATCGAAATTTAATGCTTTAAACAAAAATTACCAAGAAAATATGCCTTGTCATTTAGTTTTAATGATATTATGTTTCCAAGATTTGTAGGAAGTAAAAATATAAAGAAAATGAATATTTTTGAAAGTATGCACAAGTAGGTCAGGAATATAACTATGCTACTTCTAATTAGGTTGCTGTAGCGGTTTTTAGTACTTGCATTTAGTAGAAACTGCTGGCTGATTAATGCAAGGAAACGAGTTTCAACAAGACAACCAATTGAGACAATTTCAAACTATATTATTAGTGTAAGTTTTTCAAACTGATAATCACAAAACCAACCAGAAACAACCCTAACAAGTTGGTAAACAATCAATTCAACTTGCCGAATACCTGAAGAAATAAGTTGCAGTGACATTGGCTAAGTCAAAACAAAGAAAACATCAACATATAACTGAACATGCTGTTGCCAAGATATCTTTTTGGTCTTGAATCCATACCATCTACCAGAAACAAGAAGTGATATCATAAGGAAGTTATTGTTTCATACATAACTAGGATTTTGACAAGTTTAGAGGCATTGGACAAAAAGCAGGAAAAGATTTTTGAGGCTTTACACCTCAAACTGCACCAAACACAGGTGACAAAGGCATTGTTTCCTTTTAAGAAAACTTTGCCACAACCATGATTCAACCAAAAATCAATCCTTGGTCAAAGTAGAACTCGCTAGTCACCAGTCATTATTCAAAAGGCTGTGGACAGAAATCTTTTTGTCAATATGAGACTTTATTAGAAACTCCATTAACATTTTTGTATGCACTAAAGAGAAATTCTTGTTTTACTTTGGCCTTCTTATCTTTGCGGATGCAGATTTATAGTAGTTAAAAACGAGAAGTGTGTGAAAAGTAGTCAACCAACTAGAGTCTCTAATAATAGTCCAAAAATCTTGCAATTTACATAAACCTTTACTATCATCTTCGGGTCTGTAGAATCCCAGTCAAGTCAATAAAAGTCATAGTGAGCTCTCGAAAGATACTCCTAACAAGAATTGTTCAGAAGATATCGAAGGCAGACCTGCTTTGAAGTTTCAAGAAGATATAAATCCTGTACGTCATTATCGTCGATATCACTCCACCAGCCATTGAGAGGGATCTGCAGCAAGAGGTATGGTTAGTAAAACATCGCTGTAACAGTTAGCACCATCAACAACTTAAGATACGCTGACGATACGGCGATCTTAGTAGATAACATTGAAGATCTACAAGCCATCGTAAATGCCATAAACGCAAATGGCAAGAAACTTGGCTTTAATATCAACATAAACCAAACTGATGATAGTGAGCAGACAACCCCACGACAACAAAGAACCTATATTGACAATAACCAGATTGAGAGGGTAAATAAGTTCAAATACTTGGACACAACACTGAACGAGAAATGACGAAGAGATAAAAATAGGCATAGTCACTGCTCTAAACACGTTTATCAAGTTCAATACCTACCTTTTGCGACAAGAGGTACTACTGGGGCTCTGCTTTCAGGTCGTGAACTGTTACATATGGCCTATACTGTTAGACCGAGTGGAAACCTGGACACTAGGTCACATAAAAGCCTTCGAAATGTAGATTCTGAGAAGACTACTTAAGATTCCTTAAATAGAACCTGTCACCAACGAGCAAGTCTTACAGAAAGCAAACCCTGACCAACAACTGCTAGACATCGTAAAACAAAGAAAAACAACCTACCTAGAACATATTCCTCAAGGTTCTAGGTACAATCTACTACAAAGTATACTAATGGAACAAATTGGCGGAAATAGAGGCCCAGGATGGAAAGAACACAGGACTTTTCTTGGAAAGCACTTCTTTGGATATTAATCGTTATTCCCCTTGGCTCTTCATATGTACTAGAAGAGTGTTCCATACAAGCGCGCATCTCTGCAAACTGAATTTTCTTTTTTCTTTATCTGACGTTGGCAACCACTTGGAAAAACGCATATCTGTCTCCGGCCAGTCTGAAGAGGTCCAGCTGTCCTGCAGCCCGGACTCCAGTCCAGTCGCGGATGTTACGCAGCCACAGTTCTGCTCACTCCTTGTCGACCATCTATTTTGTCTGTCAATATAGTTCTAATAGACTGTTGTTCAGAAATACAGATTTGCATTGAGAAAACCCGTGCATCCTTCATAAGAATCAAGAAGCTTCTCTGTAGTCGCGATCTGAGCCTACACCTAAGAACTCGGATGCTCAAATGCTATGTTTTCCTGGTCCTTCTGTATGGTGTGGAGGCTTGGACTCTGAACGTATATTGCGATTGAAAATTGGAAACCTTCAGGATGTGGTCATACTGTAGGATGTTGAGAATACTATGGACAGAATATGTTTGTTACAAACGTAGAGGTCCCAAGAAAAATGGAGAAGAGCCTATCCTACATGAAGTTAAAAAGAGAAGACTGCAATATCTCGGACACATTCAGGGGAAGATCGTGGGAAAGAGGTCTGTTGGAAGGAGAAGAATATCCTGGCTTAGAAACTTACGAGAATGGTCCAGCGTCACGTCTTCCAACCTATTCAATGATGATAGCCAACCTCTCACATAGAGATGGTACATGAAGAAGAAGATAGTTCTGAAAAGAGAGTATTTTTCGTGTCCTAGTTACGCCACCTTCCTACGTTTTACTATTGTGATGAGCTCACGATCTGTTCTTACAGTCAAGGAAATTTTTAGAATCCGTCGCAGTATCCACATCTCAATTTCTTCGAGGCGATTCAATGTATTCGTCTTGAGTGTCCAGGATTCAACTCCAAGGGAATAGGTCAAACGTAGCTATTAATCATTCGTTGTTTGAGAGTCATATTTAAGCTATTATTACAAACTGGCTGTAACTTTCTTTACCTAACATAAAACTTCTGAACTGCCATCACCAGTTTGGCCTAAGAATGACTAATTAAAATTTACAGATACCTTTAGGTTGGTTGCTCACCGACCGCAACAACCATTAATTTCCAAAAACATCAAGGCATAAAATCTAAATATACTCGAATCGATACGGTCCTAAAACTTAAAATCCCAACTAAGCACGTTTCAGGGTTCGAATCTTAGATTTTAACCCTCACGTCATGTAAACGCGCCTCGGATAAAACGCCCTCCCTTCATTTATCTCCCGCTTTTGATCCGTTTTTCTGCGTTTTTTTATCGGCTTCATCGCTCACTATTTCATCGGAAGCACGATAAAACTCTTTTTTCGCCCTCATTTTCTGTTTGAAGCGTCTCCTTAAATACTTTTCGATTGGATCCGTCAGGCCATCTCAAAAATATGCAGTAGTAATTACTTTTTTGTCTCTTCCAGCATTAAATAGTTTGGTTTCAAGGTAGTCCTATTATTAGGTGTGGATAATGCATGATATAGATTAACCGCAATGCTATTCGGCACACATTCACGCCAAACACACACAAAGGGGGCGCTATTGTTTCGGCAACCGAGTAATAAAATTTTTACTTTAATTAGGCCAGAATGCGCCGGTAAATTTCGCTTCAGCGCCGTCCTCCGTAATGAGGTTTTGCTATAATTTCATCGGGGAAACACTGCGCCTTGATTGCTAATTATAAACATGATGGGAACGCTCTAGTCCTCCTTTAGAAACTTAATGCATTGTCACCGACCCACCAAGAGACGTATGCGTGTGTTTAATTGGAATGCTGCTGTTGATTTTGTGTAGCAGAGACCTAAATATGGTTACAAAGTTGAAACCGAGCTGCGTTTAATTACTTGCACGAGTTCTACAGTTGAGATGCAGTTCAAACATTTAAGGTTTTGTCTGTAAGAATCTTTTGACTAAAACATTTTTGATGGTATTAAAGTGATATGCTAAAGGTTAGTAAACCTAAAAGTGGGACCAGCCACACCAATTCACATCGTAAAACTTTCTCACTCAACAGATTTTGAGTAGACAGTTTGACGTAATGGATACTAGATCCTCACTCCTCTCACTCGGTGAGAATCTGCTACACGTAAAAGTTGATTAGAACATGAGATTATATTTAAAAAAATAGGTTAAGAAAAGAGTAAAATCAAATTAACACTCAAAATTTTGGTCTCGTTGTACACTTTTCATGGATTCCCTGTATAGTAGCGGCACTGACGGACTGTGAAACGTTCAGGGATTAGTTTAGCAGTTTTTTACGAACATTTTTGCGCTCCTACAAATTTTTCCTAACTTTTATCGTCTCTGAGTTATTGAGCAAAAACTAGTTTGATGCAAGAAATTTTCAAATCAGTTGAAATTGTGGTTTGAAATTTGAGCAGGATACCCGAGTTACAGAGTACTCGGTTATTTTTGGGAGTTGAGGGTGGTTCAACCACTTAAAAGAACCGTTTTGAGTTCCTCTTTCCAGTGGTGTTGAGCAAACAATGTTATCTAGAAAACTGCGTACAGGGTGAGCAGAAACAATCAATTACCATAATTTTCATGCACACCCTGTATACTGTACTGTAAAAACGGTCCTGCAAATTTACGGTGTTGGGTTAAGGAGTTGATTAGGGACATTTTTGGTTTCTTGCAATTTCTTTGTAACTTTCACCGTTTTCGAGATATTTAGGAAACGGTTTGAAAGGACAGTTAGGGACAAAATCTTCTGTAAAACCCACTTCGCGTGAGAAAATGACTGTTTTAAGCACATTTTTGGAATCCTCATTAAATTTCCTGTCCAATAAACTCGAATAACAGACAGTGTAGGGACAAAATTTGAACTTCTGTAAAGTACCCACTTACAAAACCCACTTGGAGTGAGAAAATGGCAGTTTTAGCACATTTTTGGAATCCTCGTTAAATTTCCTATTTGATGACATAAAAAAACATTATGAGATCAAGTACAGTCAAGAACAAAAACAGTGTTAAAATTTGAACTGTCAGAAACACAATTTGAAAAGACAGTCAGGGACAAAATCGCCTGTAAAACCCACTTGGCAGTGAGAAAATGACTGTTTTAAGCACATTTTTGGAATTCACATTAAATTTTCTATCGATTAAACTAGAAAAACAGTACAAAATTTGGTATAGTCCGGAAGAAAAGCGGTGTCAAAATTTGAACTTCCAGAAACTCAGTTTGAAAGTACAGTCTGGCACAAAATCGCCTGTAAAACCCACTTGGAGTGAGAAAATGGCAGTTTTCAGCACATTTTTGGAACCCTCGTTAAATTTCCTATTTGATGACATAAAAAACACTATGAAATCGAGTACAGTCAGGAAGAAAAACAGTGTTAAAATTTGAACTGTCAGAAACACAATTTGAAAAGACAGTCAGGGACAAAATCGCCTGTAAAACCCACTTGACAGTGAAAAAATGACTGTTTTAAGCACATTCTTGGAATCCTCAGTACAGTCAGGAAGAAAAACAGTGTTAAAATTTGAACTGTCAGAAACACAATTTGAAAAGACAGTCAGGGACAAAATCGCCTGTAAAACCCACTTGGAGTGAGAAAATGACTGTTTTAAGCACATTTTTGGAATCCTCATTAAATTTCCTATCCAATAAACTAGAATAACAGTACAAAATTTGGTGTAGTCTGGAAGAAAAGCGATGTCAAAATTTGAACTTCCAGAAACTCAGTTTGAAAGTACAGTCTGGCACAAAATCGCCTGCAAAACCCACTTGGAGTGAGAAAATGGCAGTTTTGAGCACATTTTTGGAATCCTCGTTAAATTTCCTATTTGATGACATAAAAAAAACATTATGAAATCAAGTACAGTCAAGAAGAAAAACAGTGTTAAAATTTGAACTGTCAGAAACACAATTTGAAAAGACAGTCAGGGACAAAATCGCCTGTAAAACCCACTTGGGAGTGAGAAAATGACTGTTTTAAGCACATTTTTGGAATTCACATTAAATTTTCTATCGATTAAATTAGAAAAACAGTACAAAATTTGGTATAGTCCGGAAGAAAAGCGGTGTCAAAATTTGAATTTTGAGAAACACAGTTTGAAAGTACAGTCTGGCACAAAATCGCCTGTAAAACCCACTTGGAGTGAGAAAATGACTGTTTTAAGCACATTTTTGGAACCCTCGTTAAATTTCCTATCGAATTGATGACATAAAAAAACACTATGAAATTTGGTACAGTCAAAACTCACTTGGAAGAAAAACAGTGTTAAAATTTGAACTGTCAGAAACACAATTTGAAAAGACAGTCAGGGACAAAATCGCCTGTAAAACCCACTTGGGAGTGAGAAAATGACTGTTTTAAGCACATTTTTGGAATCCTCATTAAATTTCCTATCCAATAAACTAGAATAACAGTACAAAATTTGGAATAGTCCGGAAGAAAAGCGGTGTTAAAATTTAAATTTTGAGAAACACAGTTTGAAAGTACAGTCTGGCACAAAATCGCCTACAAAACCCACTTGGAGTGAGAAAATGGCAGTTTTAAGCACATTTTTGGAATCCTCGTTAAATTTCCCATTTGAGGACATAAAAAATACTATGAAATCGAGTACAGTCAGGAAGAAAAACAGTGTTAAAATTTGAACTATCAGAAACACAATTTGAAAAGACCGTCAGGAACAAAATCGCCTGTAAAACCCACTTGGGAGTGAGAAAATGACTGTTTTAAGCACATTTTTGGAATCCTCATTAAATTTCCTATCCAATAATCTGAAAAACCATTACAAAATTTGGTACAGTCAGGGAGAAAAGCTGTGTCAAAATTTGAACTGTTAGAAACACAGTATTTGTGATTTACTGGTAATTCCCTATAAAAACATATGAAAATGGATAAGGAACTAGTTAACCGATAAAAGTGTGATGTTTTTAAAGAGATGTATGATGATGATGGTGTTGTTCCTAAGTGAAACAAAGCTAATGAACAGAATTTAGCCGTAAACTGTGTAGTAAATTTGTTGTAAAGTGCCATAAAAGTTGGTTAATTAAAAGCAAAATTGTACTTTAGCGCGTGGTCTCGACTAAAAGTTTCTCTTTCATTTCTTTAGAAAACTATTCGCATCGAATTGCTTTTTGTTGCTTCATTAGTTATTCCAGTGGTTTATATTAAAGAAACTAAGCTAAAATACATGAAAAACTAATTTTTTACTCCATTTTTTCTCGTTTGACTGATATCCTTTGTTCGGGAGGATGCGTCGTTTCAATGTGTAAATGATCTTGCAAATGAGAAAAGAGATTCATTATGATTGAGCTCCTTCCTGGCTCTAAACTTGAACACAAGTTAAATAATTTCGACTGGAAAGTTACTTTTTTAAAATATTTATTTAGCAAAATGATAACAGATGAGAGTTAACTTAGAGTAGTTTAGTTTAGTCTTGAAAAGCCGGTCTAACAGAAATAATGGTCGATTACTGAGGACTACCAAAGTCATCTTTTTCTTGAAATGAAAATAAAAAACTTTCACTTTTCTAATTTGATTTGTAGAAGCAGAGCCGTTTTTAAAGCAAAGAAAAAACATGTTTGTCCTACTTGCGTTTTAAAAGTAAAAACCAATGAATTTCAGTGTGATGTAAAATTCATAAATATTGCACTTTATGATAAAGAAATTTGCCAACTAAATTTCACATCTTTTTCGAAAAAAATAAACTCACCTGGTAATTTTAGTTTAATGTTTATCCAACTTTGACTTAGTTCTAACTTTCAGTATTCCATCACGACTTATTTTGACGAGAAAATCACGTTATTTTTCCCAAGACTTTGAAGCATCGTAACATTGACTTTGCCTTCACTGTTTACTTAACAAAGTTGGTGGGTAATGATACTGTAAAATTTAAATTTTAACTCAGCAACAAAGTCAATAACTGCCTTCCTGATAATAAAAGAATCAAATATCCAGCCTGGATATTACCCAACAGGGGAGCGAGCATTCGGAAAAAACTAATTTCGTTTTACGAGACCTGTTTTCAGATTTAAATAACCGGGATATGGAAAACGGAAACACTTTGGAAAAAATCAAAGGAGAAACCCCTGGCCTAGTGACTGGAAAATTACGGACGCTTTACTAAAACGTCGGGCTCCACTTTCTTAAGTACCTAGCGTCCTCGCAGCCCTAATATAAACGATTCCCGTTTATTTTATATGGCAGTCCTTTTAAGGGCGCAGGATCTTTTGTATTAAACGAAAGAACGTTTTGTTTTTGAAAACACTACGGCTAATTTCGGCCTTTATTGTGATAAATGATGGCGGTTGTTAGGTGCTTTTACACGGTTACTTTCCATTTCTTTTGGATATAATGAAAATATATATTTACTTTATTTTACTACTTACTTTTATTTTTACTTTATTTTTTGCAATCAGGGCTTATACAGGGTGGTCCAGTTTTAAATGTCAATAATTCACCATTGCATGGCCCATTAAAAAATAAGTTGACATGCATTATGTCATTTTCCTGAAAAATGCTTTCTAAGAAAAATACAGTCCTTCAAATTTTCGTGTTTTTTGTCATAACTGTCAATTTTTTTTATTAACTTTGTCCAATTTGACAAAATAAGTACCTCTTATAAAATTCTGATTTGAAGCTTCTTTTACGAGATAATTGAGTTATTACGTTCAAAGACCCTAAATCAACCCAACTTAACTTAAAAATTGTCTTGAAAACAGTGAAAATTTACTTAAGAAGCTTAAAAAATGTCTTTCTAGCCAATTTTCATAGTTTCCAGACAAATTGAAACACTTTAGTTTTGAAAATTGGCAGAAACCAGTAAATTTACTTTGAAACGGTGAAAATTAACTTGAGAGGCTTAAAAATTGTCTTTTGACCAGTTTTCACAAATTGAAAGATTTTAGCCTTGGCAATTGACTTGGAAACTGTGAAAATTGTCTTTAAAGGCTTAAAAACTGTCTTTGTAGTCAGTCGTTATAGTTTTCAGATAAGTTGAAAAACTTTAGTAGTGAAAATTAGGTTGTAGCCATAAAAAACTACTTTATCTACAATTTTTGACTACAAATTCACACATTTTAACCTTGAAAATTGACTTGGACATCAAAAAGTAACTCTAAACTAATGAAAAGTGACATCAAAAGCTTAAAATTTCCATTTGAAGTAAGTTTTCATATATTGAAAATACATTTCAATATTTTAGTCTTGAAAATAGTCTTAAATACAGGATATTGACATTAGATTGATAAAAATTGACTTGAAGACTAACTTTTCAGGTTTGTTTCCTTTGCTTTTGATTTTCTTAGAACTCTGGACTATTTTTAGGGCTTTAAAACTGCTTTCAGCTAGGAAAATCGAGTTTTAGGGTTACCTTCACCAAGTTTTTGACATAGGAGACTTAAAAAACTATTTTTACATTTTCCATAGGTTTAAACATGCCATTTCACGCTTTGTCAGTATTAAATTAACTTCTAGACGCTTCACTTTGCTTTCAGACTGAAAAATCGAATTTTAAACAATTTTTTCTAGTAAAAGTTATGTTTCAGACTCTTCATTGATAAAAGTAAACAATTTTGGCATTAAATGCTACGTTATTAGTCTTAAACACTAATTTTTAGAATTAAATTAGTCCAAAAATTCGGACTGTTACCTACTACTGGGTTTAATTGAATACAAAAAAAATCCTGATTTTTGACTATTTTCAGTGTCAAAAGTTAACTCGTAAACCTCACAGATGACCAGATTTGAATCCTTTTGAACCATTTTAAAGTAAAAAATACAATAACCCAAGTAGACATTTTTGTCAATTTTGAATAATATCCAAAGAGCGTAGAAAATAAAGACTATCCCGCTATATCGACGCATTTAAACAATTTTGAAGGTCTGTGTCTTCCTTAGGAAGCGTTCTTCAGGAAAATGACATGTCAACTTATTTTTTGATTGGCTATCCATTGGTGAATTATTGACGTTTAAAACTGGACCACCTTGTATAAACAAAACTTGTTATTTGACAAAATTTGCATATCGTCGTGCATATTGTATGATACGTTAAGGAAAACATATTGAACATTTACTGTAATTGTTTTTGGCTTTGAAAGATAACCTAAATGTTTAAGAAAATGAAAAAAATAATTATTTTGCAAATCGTTTTTATTAAACGTGAAATGGTCTAATCTTCTGATTTCTTCCTAAAACTGAGAAATACAGACGTTAGAAATTAATTTCAACTGCTCTTAAAACAAAGGCCCATAAGGATTAGGAAAACACTGTGTCATGTACACAATGCATTGAAGTGTGCTTTTAGAAAATGAACATAGAGAAATTAACGTAGTGTCTCATCATATGTTCACAGATAAAAATACCTCACTGTATATCGACTAGATTACTAACATAATTTTGTTATTGAACTATTAGACCATTCCTATTTATTTCCATGAATGGGTGTTTCTGTTTGTTCTGGTTTCTGTAGAAGCATTCGAATTGATGTTGCATTTCCAGAACCTTCTAATAATTAACCTAAACCTAAGTTTTTGCAAGAGTCAAACAGTAAAGATTTGCACTAAGAAGTGTAGGGAACTCTTGTACAAATTCAGTTGAATTCTTTCAGAACTAGAAGCTGATCATTTGGAGAATATAGAGGGATTCAAACCGAGGAGTCCGACAAGGTTGTGTTTTTTCGCCACTGCAACCAGTATTCAGAGGAAATTTTTACCAAAGCCCGCGAAAATGAAGAAGGTGACATACGAGTTAACGGCATTTCACTGAACAATTTGCGCTATGCGGACGATACAGTACTTCTCGCCAAAAACATGTCAGACCTTCAAAATATGTTGAATAACGTCATCACATTTAGTTGAGAATATGGTCTAACACTCAACGTTAAGAAGACCAAAAACATGATTGTTACCAAACCTGAAGGTCTGTGTGTGGAAGACGAAAAGCTGAAAAGAGTCGAAGGCTATGACTACTTGGGTACAAGTGTCAACTGTTTTGTGGACTATTGTTCAGAAATAAAGATTCGCATTGAGAAGGCCCGTAATGCTCAAATGTATTCCCGGTCCTTCTATATGGTGTGGAAGCTTGGACCTGAACGTATATTGCGAGCGAATATTGGAAGCCTTCGAGATGTGGACATACCGTAGGATGTTGAGAATACCATGGACGGAACATGTTACAAACTTAGAAGTCATAAGAAGAACGGAGAAGGGCGTGGTGATCCTACATTAAGTTAAAAAGAGAAAACTGTAATATCTCGGAGACGTTATGAGAGGTCAAAGGTATGAGATTGTGGGAAGTTGGAGGGAGAAGAATATCCTGGCGTAGGAACTTAAGGGAATGGTTTGGCGTCACGTCCTCAATGATGATAGCCAACCTCTGACATGGAGATGGTACATGAAGAAGAAGATAGATTATAGTGTAGTGAGTTTTATTAAAGTTTTTGTAATTTTTCGAAATGTGTTGGTAGTACAGACTCCGTACAGGGCAAATGAACCTTTGGAGCTTTGAAGGAAATTAAAGGATAAAGCCTAAATACTAGTTTGAACCCACATAACACCACAACTTCTATTGTGTCTAGTTGTCAACTGAGCCATATTTAATAAACAACCGCGACAATGTTTAAATGACAATGATATAATAAGAATAACGTGTCAGACACTTATGGTCCCCATTTACTAGGCAATACATGAGCAATCTGAAGAAGGGATTTGATTGCTTTCGATCAAACTGTCAAAAAATATCCAGGTAAGAGCACCAGGGCTGTTTGCCTCAACAACTCATTTGACAAAGGTTCTTTTTGCAGATTTGATTTTTCTGTAATGTTACTTTGTCTAGATGTATTTACACAATCGGCAGTGCCATCTATTGGCACTTCTACTACACTTTTTTAACTAACCGTTTATTGTTGGAGCATACACGGGAACGAGATGGCGGACAGACTTGCGGAGTTGGGGGGGATGTTAAACATCCCAAAAAACCACCTGCTACCAGAAATAAGAAAAACAATAAGAAGAAGTCACGACGAGTTGTGGAGAGACTCCTTGTAGGTTCGGGGCAGATATTATGCTGCAGCAGGACAGAGTTTTCCAGAGGTTCCGTGGTTTAAAGGGATTCCGTATTCGCATAGAAGAAACATTACAACAGTGAGAACGGGATACTGCTTGACAAAGCAGCACTTGTTCAGAGTGGGAATAGCAGACGATCTAAGCTGTGAGTGCGGCCAGGTAGAGGACCTTGATCATATCTTCCTGGAATGCCCAATAAACAGAGATCCAAGCCATGATCTGTACCAATCTTTAATAGCGTAACGTGTTGGCTAATATAACACCCAACATAGACAGAGTTCTCAACACCTTTATGCACAAGACCAATATTAAGTTATAAAAATGCACGGGAACTC
Source organism: Ips nitidus (assembly GCA_018691245.2). NCBI lineage: Eukaryota > Metazoa > Arthropoda > Insecta > Coleoptera > Curculionidae > Ips > Ips nitidus. Next base: position 8,638,111 of record CM042788.1, read on the forward strand.
GCCGACTCGACTGCAAGGTTGAGGGGTGATGGGTCCGCCTGTAGGTAGACACTTGTCAAGAAAAGAAAAAGAAAAAAAGAACCTGCAAATTGCTCAAAATGTAATTTCTTAAGAGTGAGGCAACTACCAGAGATCATCCTGACCACCCGTGTAGTTACCAAGTAGATTTGAGAGTCCTTTGTCTTGCTAACCCTCTTTCACCAGAAGAACCGCATAAGAGTAAACCACATACACAATCACAGCACTGGAAAATACAAAATAGCAAATCCTTACTTGACAAAGAGAGCTCCAGAGTATGACCTATATAGAGTTAGACAACCCTCTGGACAACTGAATGTGCTGGCAAATTTGTTCTGACCAGAACAGAAGCCATTGGAACACAAACAAACACCGTTTATTGTAAAAACCGTTCCCTCCTAAGTGTACTCTTTAATGTATTTTTTTAACTTTGCATCATTGGTTAATGCCTATTTGGTAGTGTTTGTTATTTCCGTAATTTGTCTTGCTATTTGCTGCTTTTATCTGTTTTTAGGTGTATAACAGCTGTTAACTGGACAAAATACAGCTTTAACCTAACCTATATGCGATTGTCGCTGGTTTTATGTAAACTTGCTTTAAATTTTACGAGAAGTATTAAAACGAGTCTCAATCCTTAACAACATCACGGTAAATTGTCAAATACCGTAGTGACATGTCGACAATTTGCTTGTTCTTCTTCTTTGCAAAAACCTTAAGGCTTGTTTCACCGATTTATTTGCCCCTCCTGGGATGCCCACGACCAGCTGTCCTTCCACCTTTTGGCCGTCCTGGTGATCTGCCGGATGCTGGTTTTCCATTTCTGGCTTGCCAGTTTGTGGTTCTCCATCCTAGAAATGTGTTCGTTCCAGTAGCGTGCCCATCTGACTACGTCTTCTGTATCTCCTTTTTTGTTTCTAAAGTGTGTTCTTTGTGAGCATTCTTAGTATTCTTATTTTATTGGTTCGTGCCATCCTTTTCATCCTTTTTTATTCTAACTTTGGTGGAGATTGATATGCATTTATTTTTCCATATGATTGTTCGTAAGGACGTAAGGTTCCAGCTATTCTGGCTGGCACCATTATTGGCTTCACCATATGCTTATATTGTTACTCTCAGATAGTTGAATTCACAGACCTGCTCTATTGTTCAAGTTTGGATCTGCGTAGTTCCCGTTTCCCCCACTCCATGTTAACTTTGTGTGATGAATATTATTCCGAAAGATAAAAATTATAACACAATCCGCCAAGCAAATTGCGAGAAGAAGACAATACTTTCTCTACGACAGAGTCGTGATATAAATAATAATCTTGCTGATCTACTGCCAGATTAGCTGTGAGGGATGATTTAGTTCGACAACAGCAATTATTCCAAAAATCACCTGAAATTAGTATATTATGTGACAGTCGTTGAGAAATATTAACATTATTACATCATAATGGTAACTTGAGATATAATAACATTTTTTGGCCAAAAAGGTGTGTGAGAGGCTCATCAGCACAAAGAAACCGCCCTAAAATGGATTCCTTTCACCGTAATGAAACTATATATGCAAAGCACGTTCATTTTAGAGGGTTTCAGGCCTTTAATATGGCTCAATTTGAGCTCTGCCCATACATACGACTTTTTGGCACAACCCGATTTTTTCGCGAAAGGGTTTTTTGGAGGTGGACGAAATTTTACGATATAAAAGTAATATGTATGGAAATGTTGGAGGGAAATATTGTTTTCTAAATATATGATGGGATTTGGAAGCGGTATTCCAGCTCGAGATAAGCCTTTAATGGGGCCCTCACGCACGTGGGGGAAATTTAATCGGCAATTTTTCGGAAAAGTTGATGTTAATAACAACAGAAGGAACCGGGATATATGCAAATTATCCCGGACCGTATTAATAATGCATTCCCGACAATGGGAAAGCAATTTTCTGTTATGTGTGTAACAATTACCATCCGCTACACGCTTGCCCCGGCCAACATGAATATTTATGGTATTTAACTTGAAAATAAATGCAAGTCGGGAGGGGTCGCATAGTAAATGGGGCCGCCGAAATAATTATCGTTGTCGTTTGTTTGATGTCCAAATGACGCCCTCTTCTCCTCCCTTTACAACCGCAAAACCAAAAGATTTGTTGTAGCGACGACTTTTAGTATATGCCGCCAATGAAACCAGCCCTATTGAATATTCCAGCGGCTCTGGCCGAAAAAAAGAAATACGATCGTCGTAAAAGGTTATTCTGGTAAGCCTCGGTCTATCGATTTTATCATTAGGCGAAGATGGGACTTTTTGTGTCGGACGAAACTCGAAAATTGAATGTTGTTCTTCGCAACTGGGCGATATTGCTTTCGGTGGGCTTAAGCGGATTCCATTAACGTGTCTATATTGCTGAGGTCGGTTCGGCGTCGATTTGGAACAGCATGGATTTCATCGTAATATAATGCTTTAATTAGGGCGCGTGTGTGCCCTCTAATTGAAATTTTACGTAATTTGATTATTTGTTACTGTTGGAATTCAAAGATCATCCTAAATTTAAGCGGCTCACACTCATCATCACTTCTTACGGTGTCATTTGTTGTTGGCGACAATCCTGGCAGATTCATTTTGATCTTGAGCTGCTCTAAATAGTGTGTGAACACCTAAGCCCTTTCCTGCCTAAGCCTCTCCCTTCTTACCTTCCGTTATCACCTTTCAGAAATTGGTACTTGACATAGCAAAAAATATACCTAAGCTGGCTAATGATTTGGTGAAGTTCTCTGTCTCTACCCATGCGTCTGAGTACTTCGTTGTTAATGATATGATCTGTCTAAGGTATTTTAAGAAGTCTTCTAAAAATCCACATCTCTAGAGCTTCCAGTTTATTCACGACGTCTGCTTTAAGTGTCCATATTCTGCTGCGCAAACTTCCATATCCGGGTTGAGATCTTCGGTTATCCAGCTTCCCAGGTATCTGAATTTGGAAACCGTTTTCGGGGTTTATCGTATATTCAGTAGTAGTATTTCCAAATACTGATACAAAATAAAGTCTATGTACGTGTGGATCATCAACTGTCCAAATAGTTCAACGTAAAGAAAGGGTGGCAGACAGGAATGTGTCCTGTCCCCTCTGCTTTTCAATATTTACGGCGAATGGATTATAAGAAAGGCTACGGAGGACTGGAACGGAGGAGTATCGATCGATGGTAGGAAGATCTCAAACCTAAGATACGCCGATGATACAACGATTCTGGCAAACACAGAGGAAGAAATGGAAGGTATTTATCTAGCGGGTAGAGCGCTTTAGTAGAGAAGCTGGTCTTGAATTAAACAGAAGTAAATGCTGTTTGATGGTCGTCGATAGAGCCGAACGTGCTGCTCCAAAACTTTCTATCAACACCAGACATCAAAAGAAAGGATAAAATAATATACCTGGGAGCTTACATTTCCAATAGAGGAGGAAGCAAAGAAGAAATTAAACGGAGAGTAAGAATGGCAAAGTAAGCCGTAACAAAACTAGTGAAGATTTGGAAGGACCATAAAAACAAAAATACGATTGATGCAGACGCTTATTTTCCGATAGCTATATACGGATCCGAATCGTGGACGCTGAGCGCAGCATGCCGCAGAAGACTTGAGGCATTCAAAATGACCTGCTGTAGAAGAATGCTGAGAATACCATGGACGGCTCGCAGAACAAATATTTCAATTCTACAAGAATTTAAAATTGACGAAAACGAACGACTTCTACTAACTGTACAGAGGAGAATACTAACATTTTTTGGCCACGTCATAAGAGGTGATGGTATTGAAAAGTTTGTCGTACAGGGAAAGTCTCAAGTAGCTTTTAGTCCTAGTAACACAAACTTCAAGATAAAAACCACAAAAAAGAAGAAGAAAGGAAGGAAATGAGAAGATCATACTTATTAGCCTGATGAGCCTTCCTTCCTTCCTTAATCCCCTATCTAACTAGAGGAATATGGGTTCTGCGCCCTTTATGGGGCAATTTGCCTTATGGACCACAATTTAAAAATATTTATTAACATCATACACTAAAGAATTTACAAAAAATGTGAAATATACATAAAAGCAACTTGCATATTAGGATTATACAATGGTTAGGTGCACGAAAGGCGATAGTTGCTTGTCCAGAAGTGCAATGATCAAAGAAGGGATGTGTGTCTTATGTTTCATATATTACGAAAAAGTATTCGATCTGCTCCACAAATTAATCCAGTTCCAAAAGCTTAATATAGACCAGAAAGACATTGAGATCTTATACTGGAACCAAACAGCGCAGATAAAATTAGACAATACTATCTTCAATACCATAGAAGAAAAGTGGGTCAAAGATGTGTGCTTTGGAGGACGTAGAAATGAGGGTGAAAATTAAATATTCGCTATGCCGACGATACGGTTGATCGCTGATAACATACATGCCCTCCAACAACTGGTTAGCAAAGTGGTAAAACAGAGCATATTTCAATTATTATCTTCAGAAACCTGAATATGTTTCACAACTCAACCATAACATTTAAAGCAAGACCCATAGAAAGAGTGGATAGATTTAAATACTTGGGCATCTGACTTTTGGTCGATTCTTCTTTCTGGTGTAAAAGTCAAGATGTGGCTGTATCGCAGAATCCTTAAGACACATTGGATGGTTAGACTTAGAAATGAAGAAATTCGAAGACGTGTCAACAAATCACGTGAACTGTTGATTAAGAAGAGAACGACGGCATATTTGGAGCATATAATGCAAACCACGAAATGTCAACTTTTGCATCTGTTACAATGTACAAGAAGTACAGTCGTTAGTACACTACACACCAAATAAAAGAGGAAGAATCTATTAGTAGAGATGCATTGGAAGAAGAAGCAGCCACACCATTTGTTACCTAAAATCGTTACATAAGCAGCTATTTTATGATTCATAATGTAATATAATAGGAAATGTAACCTACTCCTGAGAATAACAAAGATGAAGTGCAACTTCCGAACAGATCTAGCTACTCAAGCATGTAAGTTTAATTGAAAACTACTTATATCCTACATTCAATCGATTTCCGAGATATTTACGAGAAACTTAATACATTTCAATCTCCAAGAAAAGTAAATTAACCCTGCCTTATACTGTTCCAAGAACTTAACTCGATTCTTCCCCTTCATTCATTCTTCTCATTAGTCATGGAGGGTCATTTGATAAACGATTCCAATACTATCGATAGAGTCTATTCCTTTTAGAATGAACAAAATTCCAGCATAAAATTGTTATAGTAATTTAGTTAATTTAGGTTGAAAATGTGCTAGTGCTGTACGAAACTTTTCCCTTTACACCCTTTCCTCATTTGTCACTTAGTTAATCACAGACCCTGCACGGACATTTGGAATGAATAGAGCTGGAGTAATGGATAGTCCGGATCCCTATAAAGTAACCAGAGATCTGAAACTACGAAGCTAATTCATGTGATAGGAAGTTTTAGTTGAGGGCAACATTATTGTTTAGGATTATGCGACAATCGAGCAATATTCCAATAAACTTTTTGTGTACTGTGTGCGGTTTTGGCAAACGCAAAATTCGATACAGGATTACTGACTAATGAGAGTTTTGGTATTGCAATATTGCAGCTTGTCCCATTTCCAATCAGTGACGTTGTTGCATTATGAGCATTAAAATCTAGTTAATAGGGAATGACTGTTATTGACGCGCATTAAACGTTCAAACAATAAAATTGCATTAATCTGGGGTAGATTAAATTTTAAATTGAAACGGTCATAAACAGAACAATGAAACGCGCCAGGCATAATCCGTTTTAATTGTAACAGCTAAACATTGTCGCTACAGACGAAATCAAATTATATGATGAAATTAACCTGTCTGGATATTTCAGGCTTTTTCCCAAATGACCCAACTGGATTATACACCCTTGGAAAATGTTAATGTTTTTTTATTGGCTTTGTTTCCTGTTGATCGTCACGAATGAAATGAAATATGCAAAAGCATCAACAGGACGAAAAATCACGATCGACATGCAAAAAAGGGTTGAAAAGAAAGTTTAAAACTGGCGCCTCATATAAATTGCTGCCGGAACTTTTTAACTTTTCGTGCTGCATGTGGGCTGAATGATAATATGGAGTCCATGAAACTTGGCCGATTTATTTTGAATAGATTTCTTTCAATGCAGTCCGGAATTTGAGAAATGTGCAGCGATAAAGTCGGATTGATTCCCGTAGGAAAATGGTCGTTATTGCGCTATTTTAATGTTGTCAAGTTTTGCCTATCAATAGAAGATCAGCGTCGTGTAGGTAGTTTGCTGAATCTTTTTCGAACGCTTAATCAACTGAAGTAAATTTGAAAAACTTGTTAAAATATTCAATTTATTTGAGCAACCAAACAAGTAAATATTTGATAATTATATTAGAGATGGAATGAGTTCATTCCTTCCTCTATGGGTAACAAAGCCAATTATTAATGAAAATTAACTTATCATAAGTTAGCAATTCATCATTAAAACTAATTATTTCTTTCCTTAGCAAGTCTTGCAGTGAAATCAAATTTGGATGTAATAATTTGTGTGTAGATGAAGCAAGAATAGCTTGAACGTAATTTTTGAATCTTTCCAGGACAATCATAAATGGTGGAATTTTTGATCAGATAGCTCTGTATTTTCATAAATTGTAGAAGAAAATGTGTCCTTAAAAACATTCAATTGTCGTAAAAACCCCCAAATGTTGGAATTGTAATCAGAAGTAATCTAAGAGAACCTAAAACAATAGAACTGTTATTCATGTGGATATCTAAATATTTCTCTTTTAGAATTTCTTCAAGATTGTAAATATGTGCTTTTTGCAAGACAAATTATTTGAAACTATTTATTTTCAACTTCCTCATGTTTTGATAAGTGATTTTCAACATCTGAGGCCTCATGTACAAGTTCTTCTTCTTCTTCTTTCAGCAGCCCTTTTGCATCCACTCCTGGACATAGGCCTCCCCTTGCTGCTTCCATTCGGATCGGTTCATTGCCATCTGGTGCCATTTTCTTTCCGCTATTTCTTTTATATCGTCGATCCATCGTTTCTGTGGACGACCAGCACTTCTTTTATGTTGCCTTGGACGCCACTGTACTATACGTCTTGTCCATCTGTAATGTCTTGTCGTGCCACATGCCCCACCCAACGCCATTTCTGACGTGCGATGTGCTCTATAACATCGTCGACTTTTGTTCTTTTTCTAATTTCCTCGTTCTGTATATGATCCCTTAGGCTTACCCCCAACATAGTTCTTTCGATTGCTCGTTGGATTGTTCTTAGTCTACGAGTATTCGCGCTTTTAACTGTGAGAGTCATTGTTTCCATACCATAAGTCAAGACTGGCAAAACACATGTGTTGAAAACCTTCTTTTTTAGGTTGATAGGAAGTGTTGGATTTCTTAATGTTGTTCCCAATTTTCCTACAGCAGCCCATGTTCGTCGAATACGCCATGTTATTTCGGCTGTTTGGTTTTCAACAGCCGAAATGTTGTATATATTCGTTGACTTTCTCTATTTGTTGTCCTTCTAAGGGTACGTCGCCGGGATCTGGAGTCAACAGTTTGGTTTGATCGATGTTCATGTTTAAACCGATTTTTCCCGACTCTCTCTTTAAGTCTGCCAACATTTCGATAACTTCTTCCTTCGTACTGCTGATTAAAACTATGTCGTCGGCGAAGCGTAAATTGCTCAGATATCCACCATCCACGCGCAGGCCTTTTTGTCCCAATCTAGTCTTCTGAATACGTCCTCCAATGCAAGGGTAAATAACTTAGGGGATATTGTGTCTCCTTGTCGGACGCCTCTGTTAATTGGTATTCGATTGGTTGTTACATCTTCTTGCACTTTAACTGTGATGGTCGCCTCTTTGTCTATGTTTTTAAGTAGATTAGTGTACCTTGAGTCTATTCGAGCATTATTCAGCCCTCGGATTAATGTCCAAAGCTCAACAGAACCAAAAGCCTTGTTAAAAGCGATATGGAGCGGCGTATTGTACTCGTTACATTTTTCTGTAAGAGTCCGTAGCGTTTGAAGATGCTCTACGGTGCTAGGTCCCTTGCGAAAACCAGCCTGATCACTCGACTGATATTCATCTAGTTTGCGCGTAAGCCTGTTTGTAAGGATCTTGGTAAGGAGCTTATAAGGATGGGGCAATAAGCTTATTGGGCGAAAGTTGCTAAGATTAAATTGTCTCCCTTTTTGTGTAACAAGATGACTTGGACATTTTGCCATGTTCTTGGAATATTACCGATGTGAAGACATTTGTTCATTAAGATTTTCAGGGAATCCATTGTGGTTGTGCCTCCCAGTTTTATCATTTCACTAGTGATTTTATCTTCACCAGGAGCTCGACCATTTTTTAGTTGGCTTAGAACTTCCTCAATTTCGGTGGAGTTTATGTCAGGGATTTCTTCTGAGCCGACGTTCATGATCTTACATTGAGTATTAGCGTTCTCTGGTTCCGGTGCAATTGATGAATGTCTTTATAATATTCTTCGATTATATTTACTATCTCGTCACTTTCGTATTTTACTTCGTCGTCTTTGTTCTTCATTTGATAAATGAGTGCTTTTCCATTTTTATCAAGTGATTTCAGCACTCTCATATTTGTATTGTTTTCTATTACAGACTCTATCATGCTGTTGTTGTGATCCCTTATGTCTCTCCTTATACTCCTTTCAACTTTTATGTTAAGTTCTCTATAGTTAGGGTCACTTCTATGTGTGTTTCTTCTTATATTCATGAGGTCTCTTGTTTCCCTTTTAATCTTACTGCATTTTGGTTTTTCCCCCAAACAGATCTGTTTTGTCGCTGTCTGCACGCTGTTTCTTATTTTTTTTTTAATTATTCCAAGTTCATTTCGGTCATCTGGGCAATAGAAGGGAGTTTGCTTTTAATGTCCCTTTGATAGGTGTCAACATTTTGTTGAAGCTCCAGAATTGTTGGAAAACTTTTTTGATGGATTAGTTATTTCCTTTCAAGGTTCAAAATACTTATCAAATGCAATTTTTATGATTTTTTAGAGTTCGGAAGATAACAGAAACTAGTAATATAACGACTAAAGCGTAAATTTTAATATTTCTGTTGTTTATTAATATTTTTTTGTTAAAAAAAAATATTTTTCTTTTAGCTCTCCCTAAGACAAAAACAAAAATTTGACGTATTTTGCAGGAGCATCTCCATGTCCCTTTAAACTTTTACAGCAATACTGTTTAAATGGGGCTTTAAATTACCTTAATTAAAAAAAAAAGTAACAAACACATTACTTGCACAGAGCTTTAACGCAAAGTACGATAAAGTTACATTATCCATTCAAACTCTATACGTATATCGATCTGGAAACTCAATGGATTCTAACTGACCGACGGACACATTTTCCTATTTACCTGGAAATCTGAAACTGGAAATCGGAAAATTAACTCCAATATTACGTGCTTTTCTGTTAATGACGGCTTTCAGGATTTGTCGAAGGAAAATGTTCACACTGGAAATGTGTGATAGATGTGGATTTTACACCAAAGTCGATAACAAAACTAAAAACTTTTATAAAAATGGTGATTCTGGCATTTTCTTTTATTAAAAATATTTATTTTTTCTAGTTTGTCACAAACTAGTTTGAGAGAAAAATAATGTGATTTTGAATGTTTTAAAAATTAGGACAAACAGCATTAACAAATAGGTGAGGCAAATTAATGACAATTTAAATAAAGAAACAATTTATACAGAGTGGTCCACTGAAGCCACATACCACAAAGTGTTTTTTTGATGGAACACCCTGTATTTCATTTCATTTTTCAAACTAGCTAAAATGACATTTTTTTTTGGTTTTCTATGCATACCCACATTCCACATTAACAGTTTTTTATTCAGGGTAAGTATGTTAGCAATCAAATTGAAAATGAGTAAACAAACGATTCTAACCTATCTTTGTCCTACGTTTTGTGTAAAAAAGCCCTTGTTCGAAAAAATACCTCTTTTTTCATTCAGAATATTTCATGTCAGATGATTAGCTATATTCTGTAATGTTGTAGACACAAGAAATTGGGACAAACATCAAAAAAATGTATGTTGATTTGAACACCTTATATTATGTTAAATTATTACCGACGTGTTTTTGCGATTTTCATTCAAAGTAATAATTACTGAGAAAATAAGGATTTAAAAAATATATGACGTCACACATATTGTTTAACCATTTGGCAACGTTGATACTCAATATCGTTTCAAGAAAGAAGATTTTAGAATTACGTCACCCTAACCTAACCATATTTCATATTTTTATATTTTTGGTTGTTACATTAAAGACAACCAAGCAAAAACGCGTTAATTATTAAAAAAATTGTTCTTACAGTTATTTGCATGAAATGTTAGTTTCTATAAATATTCTAATTATTATAAATATATATTTAATGGCGGTAGAATAATCAGTCAAAAAACGGTAGATAACGGTAGATCAAAACAAATTCATTCATTTTACATGAAATACATAATTTTAAATAGTTTTCAAAAATTTGAAAAAATGATAAATTGAAAAATACAGATTTTTCATTTTTTTAGTAATAACTGATTTTAGTGACAGATATCACGTGGTTTTAAAGGATAATTTAGCTAGGCAGTCATATGTGACCATTGTCCAAAATCATAAAGCTCAAAAACACTCTTTATATCGAATACTGCAAGAAGACGTTTCTAAACCCTGATTTTTGCAACTTTTGAGCATGGTTTGACATTTTCGACGTTAGTGACAGTTGTCACATGATTGTAGAACATTATTTAGCTAGACGGTCACGTGACAATTGGCAAAATAACTGTCATAAATCTCAGAAATACGTTTTATATGAAATACTGCAAGAAAACGTTTTTAAATCCTGATTTGTGCAACTTTTGAGCTAGGTTTGACAGTTTTGACGTTAGTAACAGTTGTCACGTGATTGTAGAACACTATTTAGTTAGACGGTCACGTGACAATTGTCAAAATAAGTGTCATAAATCTCATAAACACGTTTTATATCAAATACTGCAAGAAAACGTTCCTAAACCCTGAATTTTGCAACTTTAGAGCATGGTTTGACAGTTTTGACGTTAGTGACAGTTGTCACGTGATTCCAGAAGACTGTGAAGTGACAATTGTCAAAATAACTGTTAAGAAAATCGTTTTGTTTCGAAAACTTTGTTAAAATGTAATTCTTGCAAAGTCTAGTAAAATTTTGACAATTGTGACAGACATCACGTAGTTTTAGAGAATAATTTTGAGTAAGAAAATGACTGTTTTAAGCGTATTTTTAAAATCCTTATTAAACTTCCTATTCAATAAACTGAAAAAGTATATGAGAAATTTCACAACCAACATAATGGCAATAACGTAATTAAAAACGGTAGATTATATACAAAAAACAGGAGAACGGTAGAAGAACTACAAAACCGGTAGATATTCCGTTTTAACGGTAGACGTGGCAACATTGGGTTAATTCATTTTTAATTGATTATGATGAATAGTTTATTCTTTTCTGAAATGTCAATGTTTATAAAACTATATTTATCAGTCTTTGTCTGTTTATTTATTTTCTCTGTTTCACTCACAAATTGATCATTAGAATATTCATGTGATGTCACATGTACAGTTGTATAGCAATGTTCCTATATCCTCTTTAAGATACAATTGCTACACGTGTGGTAAAATCGTTCATTACATAAATTGAAGTGACCTATGTAATGAATCATTACCATGTTAATCGTAGATAAACATTATTATCTAATAATTTTGGTTTCTTATTTTTTGTTAAATGACCACTGTACAAAATATGAAATGTGTTTTTCTAAATAATTAGGAATTGTCAGAATTTTTACACACACTGACAAATGCAAAACATGACTTTGTGTCTTCTTGTTTGAGAAAAACATTTTTTTCTTCTTATTTTTAATGCCCCAACAACATGTTTTTCTAACTTACAAACTTAAACGAATCACATTATACTTAAAAGATTTGACTAGTGGATTGCTTCCATTGATTTTAGCCTCTGATGTTACATAACCGTACAGATAAGCATCAAAGTTGCCTAACAACAATGTTATCTATGCTCTGATTCGTGTATCTAGATATAAAATAATAATTGGTACTACTAACATTCACAATGACTAGCAATAAGCCTTAGTGTTCAATTTTCAATCAGTATAACCTCTAACTAATTAGTATTTGAAATCTAAGCTTCATGATGATTCAGACATTTTTCAGCTATTGTCTTATTAAAAATAAGAAATTCTCAGCAATTTTTGCAGAAAATGCCTAGAGAAGGAATTTTAGGAGAATTCAAGGGAATGATGAAGAAAAGGCTAATAAATTCGTATCCAAAACAACAATTTAGGCAATGAGACTATTTAGAAATTAAAAAATACCAAGTATGTTGTGTAAAGTAGTCTTTACAGCTCTATGGAGGTAAATTTGACAGTTCTGACGTTAAGGAACACTTTTATGATACGTCACATGACAGCTGTCATAACTGTCGAAGACCGTTAGCCTGAAACTATAAAATTAGAAATAGTTGCTAATTTGAGGAATTACACTGAAGCACTTGTGCTTAAAGCTCCATGGAGTCAAATTGTACAGTTCTGATACTTACGTCACTTAACGTCACAACTGTCAAATTTCGCAACATAAAACTATAAATACAATGTACAGTGTGATTAGCTATCAGGTGACGTAAAAAACATATCAAAGTGTCTGTTAATGTCACAACTGTTAAATTTAACTCTCTTCAATCAAAAAATACATACAACTAATGTGAATATTCTAGTTGTATGTTAGCGCTGAATGAGTTTTGACAGTTGACAGCTGTCAGGTGACGTAAGAAACCACACTTTCTATCAAAGTGTCACTTAACTACAAAATGTCAAAATTGAGGCTTTATTAAGATGTATATACAAGGTACAACTGTATTGCATTTGATAGTTTCATCCTTTTGTTGAATATGTTTGAATAGGTATCACCTGACTATAAACCACGCTGTGAAGTGTCATAACTGTCAAATTTACTGTTTTAAACTGTCATTTAACGTCACAATAACTGCCAAATTCAACTTCACAGACTTACATATAACATCTTGCGGCTTGATTCATTAAAGAAATGCGACTATTTTACAGTTTTACAGAACCATTCAATGAGGTTTGACAGCTGTCAGGTGACTATAATGGGCCTGTCATTAAACGTCATAGCAAAGTGGCCTACGTTTTTCCAACCACAAGAATTAAAAGCTTCTTAAGCTTTTCGACGTTACCAGAATGAATCTAGAATTTTGCTGCAACGTTGATTTGAATGCAATTTTCAAGCTTTTCCGAGTGAAAAAAATGTGTTTTAAAGTCTGAAAATCTGACATTTTTTCGGTTTTTGAAGGTTTGGCGTGAGCCTAAAACGTCAATATCACTTAAAACTCCATTGCCTGAATTGTTGCAAAGCCATACTTTTCATTATATTTTTGGAATCCTCATGAAATTTTAAGCAATATTTTTTTTATATCAACTGTTTAGTTATTCTGGTAGATTAATGTGTTAAGTAGTTTAAGAGCCAGTATTTTCATTTCAGAATAATTTTAATTCAAAGAAAGTTAACTACTATACTTCACAGTTTTCCTTAAATTCTTCGTGGGGAAAATTACTTTAGGCCATCTCTAGTTATTAAGGCTAAATGGAAATTTACACTCAAAAAAGATAGCAAACAAGTCTTGAAAATCCCCCATTAGTAACATTTTAGCGATCGTTGTAAATTTCCGCGTTCTTTCTGACAAAAACTACATTTCCAACACAAAGAGCACGTACAAAACAAATAAACCGCAACAAAGTAAGTTTATGTCTACGTACGACATTTTCACCTTTTCAGTTCAAAGCTGAAAACTGAAGGCCGCTGAAAATCCTTACATTTCAAAGTAATGGTACTTTTTTGCATTGCATTACAATTCCAAGTGGTTTTTAAATTAGGTTTCATTGCAGTACAAAGTGCCGTCAAATTACATTTCTGATTAGGTCACAATTTTCTCAAAGTGCTTTGTCAATTTTAAAAGTAACTTGAATCGGTTTCGGTGGATCAACGACACATTTACCGATTAGCATTCGAAACGTGGAAACTTTAAATTAACTCCAAATTTACTTATACTTCTCTGCTAATGACGGCTTTCAGATTATCGAAGCGAATTACCCACAATGGAAAATCGATAGTTTTGAAACTGCCAACGGATTAGGCTTCATTAACCACTCAAGTTGTGTTGGTTTGATTCTACGACTTCAAATATCAAGGCATTAGTTTATACTTTTTAGAAGCGAATTATCGAAGCACATCCTTTTAGATTATCGAAGCGAATTACCCACAATGGAAAATCGATAGTTTTGAAACTGCCAACAACCCCCACACAGAAGTACACATCCATATAGATTAGGCTTCATTAACCACTCAAGTTGTGTTGGTTTGATTCTACGACTTCAAATATCAAGGCATTAGTTTATACGTAGTTAGTGTATAAGTTTCAATGAAGAGTTTGAATAGCACTCAAGCAACCATGGATGTATAAACCAGTTTTTCTTTGATCTTGAAACTATAAACTAGAGTTATAGAAACACATAATATCAATATGTAAATTATATTTAAAATTGAATATATCTGAAAGTAAGAACAATATTTTTTCTACAAACGCATTAAAAATTCATCTTTTACGCTACTGGACTATTAAAAATAGCGTTTTAAGGCACTAGTGCTTTAAAAAAAACATTTTAAAGCACTAGTTTGCTATATAAACCATACTTTAAAAATACAGATTTTTATTGTTTCAGCACATCTCGTTTCGAAAACTATAATTTTTGCAGATTCTAGGCCAATTTTGACAGTTTGAACATTAGTAACAGACTCACGTGATTTCAAAGGCAATTTAGCCAAGCAGTCACGTGACCTACTTGGAGAGAAAATGACTTGAACTGCTAAAAACACAGTTTGTAGAGAAAGTCAAGAATAAAAACGAGTGTAAAACCCGCTTGGAGTGAGAAAATGACTGTTTTAAGCACATTTTTGGAATCCTCATTATATTTCCTATTCAATAACCTGAAAAAACACTACAAAATTTGGTACAGTCAGGTAGAAAAGTGATGTCAAAGTTTGAACTGCCAAAACACACAGTTTGAAAGGATAGTCACGGACAAAATCGCCTGTAAAACCTACTTGAATTTAGAAAATGACTGTTTTAAACACATTTTAAGAATTCCCATTAATTTTCCGATTCAAGAACCTGAAAAAAAACTACAAAATTTGGTACAGTCAGGGAGAAAAGTTTGAACTGCCAAAAACACAGTTTGTAGAGACAGTCAGGGACAAAATCGCCTGTAAAACTGAATTGGATTTAGAAAATAACTGTTTTAAGCACATTTTTACAATCCTCATTAAATTTTCTATTCGATAGCCTAAAAATATACTACCAAATTTGGTACAGTCAAAGAGAAAAGTGGTGTCGAACTTTGAACTGCCAAAAACACACACAAAATCGCCTGTAAAACCAATTTGGATCGAGAAAATGATTGTTTTAAGCACATTTTTGGAATCTTTATTAGATTTACTATTAGATAACCTACAAAAACGCTACAAAATTTGGTACAGTCAGGGAGAAAAGTGGTGTCAAAGTTTGAATGTGGATTTGGCAATTCGGAGTATATAAAATGTTTCACAATCTACATAATGGCAATGGTATTAAAAACGGTAGATTATATTAAAAAAAAAACTAAAGTGGAAGAACCACAAAAACGGTAGATATACTGTTTTAACGGTAGACCTGCAACATTGTTTGCAGAAAAAGAATTTCTCAAATATAAAAAATTATTGAAATTTGTAATGAGTTTGTAGAAAAATATTGTATGGTATTCGTGTTAAAAGTGTTATTAAGGCATTCATATTGCTCGTCCTGCTTTCACATGCGTGCCTTAAAAACGCACTTTTAACACTCATGTCATAAATAGCTATTATTGAAAGTAGCTAGTAGTGACATGTTTGAACGGTTCTTTGTTGGGTAGAAATATTGGTTTATTGACTTTTTTCAATGATCTGAATTGTACTCTGAACAACATTTCTGAACTAAAATCAAATCGAAACTTTTATAGAAACATAAAACCGCAAAAGCTTCGTTTCCAAGATACAAAGTGTCAAAATTGTATTTAAAGTTCAAAAAGTTTATTTGCAAAATTTAACAACATTTTACTTTATTCATGTTTATTATAATAAGACGTCCAAGCAGGATCGTATCCAGCAAAAGAATGCTGTTACAGAAACCTTAAAAGCTTTGAAGTCATTTAACTATGATCATCATTATGGTATTTTTTTGACACTCTGTAACATAATTCTTTAACAGGTATTTTTTATCTAACAAGTGATACTTTTCCACACGAGATTGCAGTTAAAACAAGGTAAAGACGCATTTTTCGCATGGGTTAGGTGCAACCGAAGGTACACTTTTTCTACAAATATCAATTTTCATTAAATTGAACGAAAATTTATAGCAGAACTACTAAAATGAAAGTTTCTGCTTGCAAAGATTAAAATCTCAATTAAGAAATCAAATGTACAGGGTGAGTCAACAATAGATACAAAAAATACAAACAAAAATTGCTAAATAACAAAAGATTTAGAGAATATTAAAATAGTTTACGAAACTATTTTCAATTTATAACAAACTATACTATAGAGACCAGTTTTCACTTCTCAGACATACCCCTGGCATATACTTATTGGAATATTTAAAAAGTTAAATTTGTACAGCAGCCGGGTATATGCCAGGCATATTCTTAAATTCATATGCGGCTAGTTATATGCCTGGCATGTATTTTTCACATGAATATACTTTATTTGTTATGTGGGTAAGTCTTACTTTCTGAAGCCTTAATAACTGGCAAAAGGAATATCGCCAACTTTGGAATCACTCTGTATTTTGATACTGTGCCCGTTTTTCTTATGCTTGAATGTACAGGGTGTCCCATTATTGACACTTTTGTAGGGTATCTCGCTTATTTTTAAATATACATACAGTTTTTAAGATACAGGGGAAAATTGGGAAATATCACTTTTGAGACATCTCAGGCATCTTACAACTTTTTGAAAAAATTAAAACGAACATACTTATGTTCCTCCGAAGAATCCAGTGACGTAATCAGTATTTTCTAGCGTCGTTAATATTATTCTTTACTTTAATTAGGCTTATTGTAGGCTTTTTAAAAATACATATTTGAATATAATTATTTTTTCAAACAAGGTAGAAATTAACAATTTTCGAATTTTTTTTTTTTTGTTTACTGTAGATTTTCTGTATATGTGTATATTTGCTGTAGTATCTTGAAAAAAAAAAGGTTTTAAAAATCCTGCTAACGCCATATCTCGACACCCTGTATAATCGCAGATTGAGTAACGTTTTAGTTCAACGTCGTACTGAGATGGTTAAGCTTTTTCTTTATTTTTGCTGTCAAACTGACATTTCTAACTTGAACCGAGTTTAAAAGTTAAGCTATTACTTACTGTACAACAAGGTCTTAGAAATGGACACAATTTAAAAACTTACAATATCATAATATACAATCAAGCCATCATAATATACAACATTATGTTAGTATCAAAAGAATAAATATTATTTCAAAGCTTTGGCGCGTTTTTAAATCAAAAATACAGTTAATTGTTGTTAGTTAAGTTAATTGTTGTATAAAATTAGCAATGGGCAGTTATACCGGGGGAATTTTATGGGTAGTTAGTAGTAAATTTTGTCAAACACCCTGTAATTTTCCATTTACCTTCTGTTAAGGAACCATTTATTTGTTTAGTTTCTTCAATAAATTCTTCCTTCCTTCAATAAATTCCTACAGCTCAGCAGTGTTTTCCAATGTTGTTTTATATTAGAATTAATTTAGGTTTAGTTTATTGATTTTTACTTTTCACATTTGTCATTACTATGTTGTATGAGTCTGTGATGTTTCCTATTATAATTTTAATAATAATTAGTACATTTTCGCCAAATTTTGTTGTTTTATTTTTATATTTGCATACAATTTGTATTTGTGTTGTGATTGTTCTTAGGATCATGGTATCTTTATGACCTATACTATTTTTACCATAGTGAAAGAAATGTTTACTAGTGAAAATCTACCTAAATCGTTTAATGTTTTTAAGTTTATAAATGTTTTACATAAGATATCCTAACCTCAGTTAATTTTTTTTTAACGTTATGATTAATATGAATCTGTTAGGAAAAGCAGCATTTAATTGTGAACAAACAGGTATGTTTCACTAAAGTTATCTTATATTCTTTTACGTTTATATTTATGTGTTTAGAATTACGTTTATGTTCATTGTGAAAGAGACATTAGTAAAATTTTGGGAACTTCGAATTTACAGGGTATTCTGTGCTAGTTTTGCAAAAAAATTACAATTTTTCTGATTGATTTTGTAAACACCATGTATAAAATGACCTGAAAACCATGATAGCACAAGTTTACCACAATTATGTTTCACTACAATGTCTCATTAGGAAAATTTCTGAACTTTGTTAGCGTTTTTGAAATTCGATTGACAATTTCTACAAGTAATTTATAGTTTTGACTGTGTTATTGCCCGTCTGTGGAGAAACCAAAATACTTTTCTGATGTAATCAGGCAATTATAAAGGTACATACAGTTTTTTTTTGTTAAAACTAGTTGAGAAAGTAACTCTAGTAATGCACACGGAAAATCGCAGGCTTAATTAACCCACAGAGTGGGTAAAGCCAGGTAAACATTAAACAGGTTTGCCCTGGCCGGTGCGATCACCAGACTTAGGTCAGGCCGACTGTTTTGTTACTAATAAAAGACTTGAGGTTGGTCTTGCATAATCACGCAGATAAGACCATTAGCGATTGTTATGATTGTTAATTAATTTGATCAGAATTGGCGCAGTCATTGCAGATGGAGCAAATGTTCAGGGTTGACAAACTTTTTGTCTCTTTTCTGTTTCGCTTCCACAAAATGACAAAGAATCAATTTGTTCTGAACAGATACTCTAAAAGGTCAAACAAACATTGCTTACCTCTTCATCGAACTCAAAGTCGCCCTCGAACTTTCTTTTGCGTTTGGCCTCAGACTGCCAAGCTATCAGGCCTACGATGACAACAATCAGAAGCACCCTCATCCTGACGGGGTGGGGCTGGTTTGCCCTTTCGACCTACCCCGAAAACGAGACACTGGTCTTTTACGATGATAGTAGTGCGAGATCGGTCACCCGCGTTGAAATTCCTCGATCGACGAGAGTACACTTCACGTCGCGGTCTTACTAGTCTTCGAATGACCGTATTCTTCTTGGGGCCAGCCTGTAACCAGGGCCGTACTCGACTGACGCCAGAAATCTACTAAATACGACCTGATAATCTACCGAAAGAGTTTTCCAACCCTCCCGAGTGTTAGTTGGGGGGTGAAAATGAATCTACCGAGCTGCGTAGAAAAGCGCCAATTGAGGAGGGTTGGAGGCAAGCGAGAGTGCGCCAAAGGCGTCTTCTACACAGAGCGAGCCCGAACCGGGTCGATCGGGTCATGAAGCGCGAGGGGTGTGTAGGCATCGAACGAATTTTTCGGGGAAATATGGGGTGTGTTACGTTGCGAGGGGTAAATTGTAAATTTTCCGCTGTTTACCTCCTCTCGTGATATGCCGAATATAATCCCCTTACTTTACACCGTCCCTTAAACCTCGCACTAAAAAGAGGATCAAAAATTAGAGGTGTTTAAAGCTTCGGGGGCACTTTTGTTTTACAAAATTTGCTTCCTCTAGACATTTCTGGCACCGTTTCTCTCCTATTGTTGTCCTTGATCCAATCTAATGACGTTAATAGAATCGTAAACGATATTTACAGTCTAAACATCGACTAGAGTTGCGTAAACACGCAAATAAACTGCACTTGAGTGCCATCATGTAGCATAAATATTTTGAGTTGGCACATGCATCGAATTACAGCATTCTAGACTTGATGGCTCGGCTTAGCGATGGCTATTACAACAAGCGAAATTGTCTTAGGATTCAAAGTTTCTTTGAAACTTAAAAACAAACAAATTGGTCAAAAATGCACTATAAATGAAAAGTGACACATATTTACTTTTTTTGGAGGATGTAGTAGTTTTAGTGCATGGAACTTAGAAGTAAAGTATCCTGTGGATCAACTGACAAAGTTGCATCAGTCATTGTAAAAATCACTCTGTTGAAGAGAACCTTATTTAGAATATTTATAGGAATAATATCTTTGTTCCACAATTTGGGTTATATTGACTTAAGATTGATTAGTTTTTTAAAAAACAATACACTGGGAATATAAGCATATTACTCTTCCTGTCGTTTGGAATCAGTTTAGCTGTGGTAATAAGAGAATTCGGCAGAAGTTGAAATTTGTCAGATAGCGAGGTTAAGTGTCAGTGTCAGTTTATTGTTTTGTAAACAATATACAGTGTTGTACAAGAAGTGTGTCATTAAGGAGTACGACGGTACATTAATAATAATAAATGCTTTATTTGCTCAAGTACACAGCGTCGCAGTGTTTAGCATTGTCAAAGGTACCTACATATACTTTACAAATTACACAATATACAGCATAACTATAACATTACCTATATGGTGTAACTATTGCTAATATAAAATTCATCTAAGGAGTAAGGACACAGATCTAAAAGTAATTGTTTTATTTTTGTTTTAATTTTGGGCAGGGAGTTGTACAGTTTGATGCTGTTATTGATGTAGCTCTTGTCGGTTAAGGTAAGTCTGTGTCTTTGTGTTAATAAGTTTTCACCGTGTCTTGTGGTATAATGATGTCTGCTGCTTACTGTTGCAAATTCTGATATTGTGGATTTCACATATCCCTGAATACAATATAAGCATATTACTATCCCTGAATACAGCAAAGTTGCAAGTTCCAGTAGTTTGATAACCAGTAAGAAATAGTTCAGATGGTAGCATTGTGGATGTAAATATCAAACTAACCTCATATGAAAACATTGTCTTGATAACTGTTAGTCATCACATCAGTTCAAGAAGAAATGAAAATTAGTAGAAGTTGGAGCACTGCTCCTACGAATCAAACATAAAGCGAAACTTCAGGTTGTCAACATACTACGTTCTTCTGAATGTGTCTGATCATCTTGTTCCTCTTTTAGAAACATTTTGGATTTTCAATGCCATGCAATAATAATAAAATTACCTTCTATACTTCCACAAATTTTCCGTTTTCTCTCTTTGACTGCCTGGAACTTTACATAACTTTCTTACCTATGGAGTGACAAAACCTGTTCTCACATTGTAGTTTATGTTTGGAACACCTTTAGAAACAAGAAATTCCACATTGTTTTGAGAATATACTGTTTTAAGTTGAATTCAAATTTAACTATAATATGGCGTCATTAGTTCTTCTTCTTCTTCAAGTGTCTACTAGTTCCGATCATCCTGGATATGATGACTTTGTTCACGGCTGCTTTAAACAGTTCGGTAGTAGTTTATGAGAACCATGTTTTTAAGCCATGATATTCTCCTTCTTTCTGATGGTGGTCTGCCAAAAACTTTTCCTAGCAGAACGGACTTTAAAAGGTGATGCTTTCGTTCCTCATAATAAGTCCGAGGTACTCAAGCTTTCTTCTCTTGATGGCGTTCATTACTTCCAAGTTCTTCATTCTCTCCATCATTGCCCTGTTGGTCACTCTCTCCACCCAAGATATTCTCCACAGATCCACATTTCAAAGGCTTCGAGTTTTCTTTGTGTTGCCTTGGTTAATGTCCATGATTCCATCTCATAGAAAAGAATCGAGAAAATGTAACATCGAAGAGTGATTTTGATGTCGATATTGAGGTTGTGAAATTTAAACAGCTATTTGGTTAAAGGAGGCCCTTGCTTTCTCTATTCTAAGCTTGATCACCTGTGAGTGGTCCCAATTATCATTAATCATGGGTCCCAGATAGGTGAACTGTGCTACTGTGTTTATTGGATCGTTAAGCCGTATCTTCCACTATTGATTACCATAAATTTGGTTTTGATGACAAAAATAATTTTCTCCGGGAAGAGATTAAATATGAGTGGAGACAGGATACAGCTCTGCCTGACTCTTCAAACAATGTTTCCTGTGTTGGTTGGTTCTTCCTTCTTCTCCTCTTCTTGTTTCTGAAATAGGCTTTCAGCCTGTTTTTCCAGCTTTAAGGAGTTCCTTGCGACGTCGACATCCAGCTATCCCTCCACCTCTTTGGTGGTCTTCTAGAGTGTGGTTTTTCGTCTCTCCCATCTGTTGATGGGCGGTTATTTCTACCCCTAAGTATCTGAAGGACATCATGGTTCTGAATGTTAACTTTAACAGTAGCTATTTGATTCCAGTAAAGATTTCGGATGATCTTTAGATCTTTATCATCATCCCCGTATTCTTCAAGACGTCTATCATCTTTTGGTGTTTTCATCTATCAAACGCCTTCTGGTAGTCTATAAAACAGGCAAAAATATCACAGTTCATTTCTCTACAGCGCTGGAACAATACTTGTAGACAGAACAGTACATCTCTTGTACCCATGCTCTTTATAAATCCAATTTGTGTATGTGACACTTTTTCCTCGCAGATCCTATAAATTCTTCCATGGACCGATCATACCACCAATCAAGAGGTCTTACATAGAATGAACAAAGAGCGAACAATTCTCGAGACCATAAAAAAGCGAAAGACTGCTTACCTTGGCCATGTCCTGAGACAGGACAAGTACAGATTCCTACAACTGATTATGGAGGGAAAAATTGAGGGAAAACGTGGTCCCGGACGTAGACAGTGCTCTTGGCTGAAAAACATAAGGGATTGGACAGGCTTACTTCAAACTCCCTAATAAGAAGAGCCCAAGACAGAGACGAATTTGTCAGAATTGTTGCCGATCTTCATTGAATGGAGAAGGCACTTCAAGAAGAAGAAGAATGATTTTGAGGAACAGCTTTAGCGTATGACTCATGAGACTAACTGTTCTGTAGTCATAACACGCTTTGGTTCCCTGTTTCTTTGGTAACATTATAAATTCAGAGATAAGCCTTCTTTTGGCAGTGGTTCAAGAGGAATAATTCTAGACATTTCTGATGGTAGAGTAACTGGTGCTCTTCTATCAAGTTTTTTTACAAATGAAAAGGCTGACTCCTAAACAAAATGTTAAGAGTCCTGGCTAATAAAAAAAAATATTTAAAAATTCTTAAAACTTTCTGTCTTAACTTGATATCCTAAGCAATACCGACCAACTAGAAACACTTCACTAAAGTTTTAACTAACTGGTCAGAACCTACTTATACTTTAAAATGCTAAGCTTAGAAAAATAAACTTTCAAGTTTTGTTCAATTCTAAAGCCATTAAAATTGAAAACTTTGTTTTTGAACAAAGATATTAATATTGTACACTTTACTTCATCGTACTTACTCATCCTCCAAAGTTAAATGAGGTTATAATTTAAGTACGATATACCCAATAAATAAACTCTATCTCATTAAATCTTCTTCAGTCTAAAGGTTCACACTAGAGAACAAAACACTCAATACCTAATTAATAATCCCCAGATCACCCTTTCCCACTCTACGTCAATGTAAAGGAACAGGGCAACGTGATCCAGAGACCTATTAATCGGGAAAGAATCTGAAAATTGCGTCTCGTGCTGCATGCATCCCAGATAGAGCGGCTCTGTTTCTACGGGATAGAGAACGGAGGGCGCCCAAAGAAGGGAGAGCGGGTGGAGAGGGGCGGCGACGCCACAAATCGATGGTCGCTTGCGTTTTAGACCGGGACGTCTTGTCTGATTTTGTTTTCGATAAATACAATCGAAACAATAACTTTAGAGTTAATTGCCAAAACACCTACTCTTCCATGTTTTTTATAAATATGTGACTGTAACATAAGTCTGAATTATAATAGTTCAAATGGTAAGGTAGTCCTGGGGGTTAACCATGAACGTATTAGAGTGTGAAACACTATAGATCAAAACACTAGTTCGCCCGGACTAAAAAAAAAACAGGGAGTGAAAAGAGGCAAAAACTACTTATTTACGCTGGTCTAAAACGTCGACAGGGTTGGGTAGGATTTTTGGCTGGGTCAAAGAGGGTGACTGAGAAGCGGATAACCTGGGGGAGATCGCTCTGGACTTTACGACCGTCGATTTACGAAAACGATATTCGCCTTGATGGATTTGATGGTCGATATTGGGGGCATGTGTGCTTTTTTCTTTATATAGTGTGATTTTCGTTGATTTGCAAACTAATATTTTGATGTTTGCCTCGTCGCGTAGATGCAAGACCAACTTAAATATATGTCAAGCCGGATGGTCGACGCTATTGATCAATGCGAGCCATCATTTATCAAGATGCGTCGGGCACAGATCATCGTATACAAAACAGGAAAATTAACTGCATAATCTGTCCCGGGCCGGACGACCGCAAAAAGGACCTGTCAACGACTAATTACCGGCGACGTATTGTCTTTGGTTGTTTTTTTGCCACAACGGCTATTTATCACCTCCTACTGCGGCGGGACGTTCGTGGAAGCAGCACGTGTCGTGCTTTCTAAACAAAAATATAACCTACTTTCAAACTCATTTCTTACATTCTAAAACATTTTTCTCGTAATTGATGCACATTCAGTAATAATTTGTTGCCGAAGCTCATCCAGTGAAGCTGGTTAGATTTTAAAAACAACAGTTTTCAAGTTACCCCAGAGAAACAAGTCGCGGGATGTTAGATCTGGTGATTTTGCTGGCCATTCTATTAGACTTCTCTTTCCATCAACCGAACTGGAAACGTATCATTTAATTGCCTCACACGAAGAATACAGTGGGATGACCTCCATCTTATTGCGAATGTATCAAATCTTCGTTTAGGTTCCTACCCCTATATCTCGATGACTTTCTATTTCTTCGATAATAAGTGTGTATTCTAACATTTCCAAGAACCACACCTCACCCAATATCCCAAACCAAACATTTATTTTTTCTGCGCATTGAGTGTGCCTTAGCAATACACAACCTAACAAAATTACTCAATTTCCTCGCAAAACTGTATTCTTTGATCAGGGTCGTCTTCATGCAATTCCTGAAGTATTTCCATTTTGTAGGGATAGAAATGATTTAAGTACCTGACGAACAGATTCCTGTTATCCCTGAACCTTGATAGCGTAGAGACATTATAGAATTTATACCAAAAATGTCCTAATCTTTCTACTTGTGCTACATTGTCAAGTACTTAACGCAGAACTCGTCAGTTTCTTCAAACTTGACAACTGATTCTCATGAGCAACTTACATTTTTCCAGAGTTTCTTTCATTAAATTCTGCAGCAGTCCTTAAGGCGCAATGAAATTTTCAGAGCCATAAAATGAATTATCTGAATTCTTTCATAAGTTCTTCAAAGTGAACATACTGTTATTTTTATAACAGATTTTTAATTTCAGAGATATTCACACCCTGTGATTGGCAAATTGATACCTTACAGTAGAAAATATAGTATTATAGTAACGCATTCAAGAGTTTACTAGATTCTTTTAAAAAGCTTTATAATGTAGTTACCTAAACTTCGTATAAAAAACTCTACCTTACTTAGGTTTAGGACGACTTTTCATTTATTGGACAAAACTTAAACACAACAAAACCACTGGGGACCTTTACGTTCATAGGAAAATTCATTTTAGGTGTAATAAGACCACATATTTGTTTAAACATCCTGCGAACAGTGTACACGATCCTGTTATTAGAGGTGTCCCTAATTCAACCCGAAACAAGGGTCGTCCGTTATAGGAATCGCCCGTTTTCTGTCCGAAAAGGTCTGGGTTTTCAATGGATTTTCACTCACTGTCTTTAATGTAGGCTCGGATATATTGGAAACAGTACTCAGGGCTTTGTAGGACGACCCCCAGCAATTACTGAAAACAAAATGTGTTAATAACATAAGAATTTAAGCAGAAGAAATCCCGTTAGGGAAACTTTTACAATGTCTATGCCAGTCGTTACTTAATTGCATGCTAATATTTAAAAGAGTGATTCGTTTTTTTAGACCAGTTAATAAAATATCCAGGAAAAATGGATGGATGTTTTGAATAAGCAATGATGCTGTCGGTTAGAAGACGTTTTTGGCTGATTTTTTATTATTGAGTAACGATAGTAGATGATCGATGTAGTGACAAGAATGAACCTAATTCTGCCTTAATTCTAGATGTATGTGAGTTAAGGACGTTGTACTTTTTTTGCAGAGTGTTTTTATAACTAAAGACAATATAATGAAATACCTGGAGATACCATATTTCGATAAAGCTGCTATAATTAACCCTGAAAATTTAACTTTAATTCAAAAAGAAAAATTATAAATTGCGTATAGATTTTCTACCCCATTCAGACGGACTCGAACCTTTACCTTTCCAAGGTTAATACCACAGAGTAGCTGCCTTATTTCGAGATTGAGCACTGCTATAGCATTTTTCTGATAAACCAGTATTTCTTAAGACACATACGCGACATTAAATGAAAAACTTCCAAAAACCTCCCCAGATATGGACCTAAACAACACTTCCTTCCCTATGCTAAAATAAAATAAAAAAACTATTGGTTAATTGGGAACTACTTAACAATTTAACTTTTTTGCACTGGCTTCTTTTCCCACCCTTAATAGTACAGATTTACAGTTTATTGAAATCAACGTTTTTCATGTCAGCCAAAAGTTCAAACCGCACCAAAATCTATCGTCGTTTCAAAATGGTGAGGTTTTAGAAATGCCTAACATCTATACTCAATCTGAGTTAAAACGTATCCTAGTCGTCATTTCTCCGTTTATAAGCCGCCAGGGCAGCCCATAGACTGGCAGGTCTCAATATGATGAAATAAATCGTGGGGTCATCTCGGGGGCTGGGGGGACGCGTTGAGGGAGTGCCCGGAACTGTTGATGAAGCAGGATCGGGTGCCTCCGACGCTTCTGTCCAGCGGACCTCTAAAGTTTGTAGTACCCGAGAGGGAGGACTGGGAATTCTCTCAAAATCCTCCCGTCGCATGGAGACGTCTGGTTTACAGATGGATCCAAAACCGTGACGGGGGCAGGTGTGTATGGTGCGACATCGGGGACGAGGCTTGCCTCTAGGCTGCCACTGTACCATCTTCCAAGCCGAGATCTTCGCGATCATCCGATGCGGGGAGTTCATTTTAAACTCACCGCTACGCCGGAAGGATATATTTATCTGTACAGACAGCAAGGCAGCAATGGCTGCCTTAAAAACTGCTTCAACGACGTCTGCGCTGGTGCTGGAGTGTAAGAAGACACTCCTGTCGCTCACGCGGATGGCCAAGGTACGTCTAACTTGGGTTCCAGGGCACTCCGGTGTTAGGGGAAACGAGAAGGCGGACAGATTGGCCCTACGTGACTCGAAAGAGAGACCCGTAGGACCCGAACCTATTGTAGGACTAGCCGGCGCGGTCGGACCGTATCTTCTGGCAAAGATCCGATATTGCTTGGGAGGAGACCGGAGTCATGCGGCAGTCGCGTTGTCTCATGGGCTTCTTTCCAAGAAACAAGTCAAAGTCCCTGATGGAATTATCCGGAAAGGACCTCAGATGTGTGACAGGCCTTCTCACGGGTCACTGTCAGATTAAAAAGACACATGCACATTCTGGGTCACAGGATCCGGAATGTCGCTTGTGTCTGGAAGACGAGGAAACTCCGATACACGATCTGACATAGTGCCCGGCACTTGAGACGATCAGAAAAGAGCTTTGGGGTAAGAGTGTAATAAACCCCTTAGATATTCAAGGTACCCGGCCAACGAGACTTTGCGGCTTTGTCAGGGCCAACGAACTGGAGGGGTACTAGCTTGTGTCTTCTCCGAAGGGAGCCCATCTAACAATATCATCATCATCATCATAATGCTCCCTTTAAACCCAACATCTAATTAACTTGATATGATCACTTCCATGGAAGAAAATTAAGCTTATTCCACTGGTGCAACAAACCCCCAAATAAAAATGATCCAGATCAGGAAAAAGCCGTGGAAGATAAGGAAAAATTGAAAGAAATATTTTGTTTTCCTTGATCTGGAAAAAGGCTCATCTATCGAAAAAAATATGGCGGCAAGTTCTGTAATAAACAACCTGTATATTATAGCAGTTGGATAGAAAACTCAATAGGAATTACACAAGATTTATTTAATTAGACGCACTTTTAAGTATATAATTTATTTACATATCTATACTCATGTCTGCAGTGTCGTGTTGGGTCGCATTAGTCAAAGACAAGTTTTGACTGGAATCGTGACAAGTCGTACTATGTTCTATTGAAACGTTGCGAGATCGCGGTTCAAACTTTGGAATACCTTCACTGCAATCTGAAACATAATTTCATAAATGTAAACATAGTAGATTATTATTATTAAATAAACAGTTTAAGTAACTAACTTAGAATGGTTGTTAATAAAAAACAAACAGTAAACTGACCCAAATAAGGAGTTTTCTCGTCGACCCACTGTTCAATGACATAATTCAACATGGTGGTACTAAAAGTGTCATCCCTCTTCAAGCTTAACGCCTTCTGGAACCAATCCACAGCCTCATCGAAATTCTCCATCAAAACATGCACGTAAGCAATGGCTGATGTGGTTGAAGCATTGCGACTATCTAAAACAAGCGCCTCCTTGTGAAACTTTAGAGCTTCGGTGAACTTTTTTCCTTTTCGACACACGTGACCGAGATTATTCAGCAAAGGAGCCCACATTGACGGTATCGGCCCTCGTTTCACCTTTTTTACTTTCTCTAAAGCGTCTCTGAAGTACTGTTCCGCTTTTTCGTACCTGGTAATGTGTTGACTTGTGTAAATAAATTGGGATTAATTAGGATAAATGTTACTCTTGATTTTGAAAAGCTATAACTCCGCGCTCGTGTAGTATGAAAGGATCTTCAGGGGCGATTAATTGTGCTTGTTGGAAAAACTTTTCGGCCAACCACACGTTGTTGGTGAGGCCGCATTCTAGACCGATGTAAAGATGAGGCAAGTGGCAACTGGAAGCACAAATATGGTGATCTTAGTTTCAAATCAATACCAACACTTGTTGAACATTGTTCTAACTACTGCCAGTTCAACGACATTGCTCATCTTAGTTAATAGAAGGCGTACTACTCCACACAGAATTTACGGATAACGGTAAATTATCGCAAAGTTTCTTTTACAAATAATCTGAGAATTTTTAATATTTCTTCTTCGTTAAATTCTCAGTAATTTACCGAGAATATTCTTTTTATTTGTTAGTTGTGAATGCTTGCTTTTTACCACAATCAAAAACAGCATATTATTTTGTGAAATACTTTTTTATTAACGAAATGTTTACAAACTATTAAGGGCCGGTACTTTCACCTCCTCTTCACTCTAATTAAGTGCTCTTTTGTTAGACTCTTAACGTTTTAGCTCCTGAGGATGGGTACTACTGTAAACTAGTTGAGCGCCTCTCTTTTTTTACCTTTATTGTGGAGAAGGCTTGGTGTTATTTTCCCCTTCAAATTTGATTTTACCTCCACTTTGAAAGAAATTACTTCTACTTCACTTTGTAAAATATTTACTTACCGGTAATTTACCCATCACTAATAATTTCTACAGAAATGATTATCATAAAAGACTATGACTTACCCTTTCATGAGTTGTGAGGCCTTAAAATAAGCAGCCATAGCCTGATCATGTTCGTTTTCACTGGCAAACGAGTGACCGTAAGCCAACCAAGCTGGACCAAACAATTTATCCAAACACGTAGCCTTGGCCAAGTAGCCTCTTGCTGAGTCACTTTTCCCTTTTTTGGAAAACCTCAACATCAATTTAACATCCACCAAACTCAACCCTCTTACCAATCAAATAGTAGTAGCAACCCACCGCAAACCAGGATATTGCCAAATTAGGATACAGATCCACTAAAGTATGAGCCAGAGAGAACAATTCTATATTAACAAAAAATTGGGTTACCTGGAATAGTTATGAACTAAGAAACTTACTGGTGCTGCGCTTTAACTCCACTAAACATGAAATATAAATAGGCAAACAACCATCATGGTAAGGATCCCTTTTCAGTATTTGTTCGGCCGATTTTAAACAATTTTGATAGTCGCAATTATAGTAGTAACTTTCGGCTTGAGAAACGTGTACTTCCAAGCTCACTTGCAGTTTGTTTAATATTTCCGGATCGACTTTCATTTGGGAGTTTTTCTCGTTGTTTTGCTGTTCCATAGGCGTGCAGCTAGGTGTGGACGATATACACGGTGTACCAGGAAGAGATTTTTTATGAGGAGTACTGTTGAAATTTTTGTTATTTACTAGAATAACTGGAACGTTCGGAGTTAAAGGAGGAAGCATGGGAGTGTGGTACTTTTTAAGTCTTAACTCGTACAAGTTTTTCATTACTGCCGCCTCTTGGGGAGAACATTGTTCAGATATAGGAATTGAGTTAAGAACATCTCTTTCTGAAATTTTGCCTTTAAGTAACGTATACGTTTGAGTTTCAGTTGGTACCTTCTTTAGCGTTTAACATCTGATACTTAACCAGAAGATCAAAAGCTTCAAAGCAGTAAATATCATACTGTAAAGCTTGTTTGTAGCATTCTGAAGCCAAACCCCGATTATCCATACCTTCAAGTATACGGCCTTTTAGAAGCAAAAATGTTGATATAGCTTGCTGCAATTTAACAGTAAAACCTCCCTAGTTCAACAATAAAACCAACAACTCACAGATTTAGGTGTGTCATCAAATAAATTCAAATCAACTTCAGAAATATTGGGGTTGAAACCACCATTAGTAAGAATGTTATTCAATTCACTGCTGTTTATCACTCTTAAGGCTTCAGTCAGATCATTGGCTTCGTAGTAGCATTTGGCAGTTAAGTATGTGCATAACAGATAGGCCTAAATAAGAGAAAGGGAGTTCTAGAAGCCCTTAAAATGGTACAACTTACTTTATCGAGATTTCTAGATTGTAGTAGAAAAGCAGCCCTGTGGTACTGTTTTTCTAGAAACATACACTGGGCCAGCCAAAACACGTCTTTCGGGTTGTCTGTTAATATGACCGCCTTGTCCGCCCAGTACAAAGCAGCACCATATACGTGCTAAAAATGTTTGAAATACTTTATTGTTTCACTGTGTAACAAAATAGGCAAAAGACAAGATTGTTTTCAGAATTTGTATTATTTTAGTCACTTTTTAAGCTAAAATCGGTATAGACTAGTAAAAAATTTAGGCCACTAAAATTCTAGTCAATTTTGATGGTTTGAAAATCTCACTTTTAGTTTGTCAGCTTTCGCGCTGAAATCTAACACTTATTCAACGGACTGACCAATGTATACGTAAACATTCCTTCCAACAGGATAAGCAAAACAACATCAAATTAAAATAATGTCGGCGCCAAATATAATTGGACACAAATTAGGTAAAAAGCAATTAAAATTTGCCCATTAGCAAAAAGAAGTGACTAAACGACCCTTCCTGGGGCGTCTTTTACATACACTATACTTTAGCCAAATCTACAAACATTCAACAGCTAAATTAAAATACTGCAACCCCCAAAAATTGGAATAATTACAATAAACTTAATGTTCTAGGTTTGGTTAGTGATTTAGCCAACTTTAGTGACTAAAAAACACTTTTTGGTGGCAGCACTGCTATGCTGAGCAGCTCCTCGAATCACAGGACGTCTACTGGACCCAATTAGAGCTGGAAAAGGCAACAACTATGCTACTTTTGTTAAGAGAAGGTTGCAGACTACTCTAAACAAATAACACTAATAAAGAGGTCATTTATGGCTGCAAAATCCAATGGTGCAGTTGTTGCTCGTATTTCCACTTCTCTCAAAAAATTATCGCGCGCTACGGACAGCTATCGGACATCAGCAACCCTCTGGAACCTTCGATATTTCCTTTTTTATTAGGAAAATCACTTCAATTGCTAATTCCAGAAGTTTACTGAAAGATCGTGCAACCGTCGTTACAACACACGCGAGATGAGCTAATCGGCTATTTTTCGCATAGAAAAAACGATTTTTACGCGAATAAAATCGGTATGAGACAAAATTATTTTCCACGTGTCTTTATCCCGGAAAGAAGAGAGTTAGCAGTCCTTTTTAATACTTCACCTCAAACCAAAATTACGATTTTCGTTTTTTTCTCCACACTCAAGCTTATGGTGATTAATAATATAATAACAATTCCGTACAAGTAGCGGCATTTAGTGGCTGTCCTTGACATATCCAACATGGGATAGCCAGATGAAATTAATAGTTAATTAAAAATGTATTATCGCAATCTGGCTACCACAATTAATTTTTGACTACTGTCTCTCACAAATACGCAACCAGAAAACAGTCGTAATTCTCCAATATCACGCCGTTCCAAGACAGTAGATAAGTACTTAAATAAGTTCCACGTCGCATACTGACGTGTGTCACACACATTACTACGTCATTCCCCTCTTCTTGGTTGATAACCTCCAAAGACTTCAGGACTTCACGCAACCCCGCCATCTACATTAAAGTCGAGGAAGGCATGGGAAAAATGTTTTTAGGACATAGCTTCCAATTTGATCAGTAAATTTGTGGATCTAATTGAAATTTGCTTGAAAGATATCATTTTCCATGGCTGTCATTAATTCCATTAAAGTAATTTTCATTTTCATTGTCAAAATAAAATCCTGTTTTGATTAATAATTGTTATTTATCATTTTAGAAATTTTGGTTCATTAATAATAAAATAAATGAAGTAAAACTTTTCTGACAAAATTCTCTCTTTCAAAGTTCTTGTACCAAATGAGTTCCAATCTTCCAAACTTTTTTAACAACAAGTAGTCTTCTTTAAAAAATAGCAGTTTCAGCATTTTGTCAATTTTCTTTGTTTAAATTATGACAAATAATATGTTGAACAAAATGACGCGAATTGGAAGATATTATTATTTAAACAATTTGTAATTTACCAGTAATTTAGTGACAATTGTCCAAATAACTGTCACAAATCTTAGAAACAAATTTGGATCGAATGCAACTTTTGAGCTCAGTTTGACAGATTCAAAATCACATGAAAAACCCACTTGGAGTGAGAAATTCACTGTTTTAAGCACATTTTTGGAATCCTCATTAAATTCCCTATCCACCAAGCTATCCACTAACCTGAAGAAACAGAATTTACTGGTAACCTACCAGTCAAATTTTCTTGCTCTGCTAGGTAAGTAAACTAAAATATTTGAATATTTTACCAGTAATTTACCCATTAATAATGATATGTTTAATATGTTCTTCAAGATGTGTTGTTACTTTTGTTATTAAAATTATGAATTATATTAATTTAGCATATTATGTTTTATTACAACTTATGACTGAATAACACTTTTTTGTTAGAGACAAGAGTAGAAATTGTTGCATGCATCCTATTTCTTTTTTTTTAATAAATTTTTTTACACTCTCCTGGTAATTTAGAAACTTAGTGGGTATGGTGTATGGTTGGGTGTTGTTGGAAATTATTACAGGAAAATAGTGGGCATTATTGACATATTAGGAATTAGTGTAGAAAATTTTACTTAGAGATTTACCCTCGGGTTTACCTCTGGAACTCAGCTCAATTTAAATTAACAAGTTTAACCTGACAGGAAGTCAAGGTGCAAATACTGTAGGAATTACTAAAATATAAAACCAATATAAGCGTTTAATTAAATGATAAAGGCCAAAACGACAGAATCATCATTGCAAGTCTAAGGTTAACATTTTGGCCCCCAAGGGCCCCAGTTTAAACAGTATTTAGTAGAAACTTACCAGATCAATGTATTTTTGTACCAACTTCCTGTATTTTTCGACTAACTCGGTTATTTTATCACTGGTTTTCATTTTAAACTTTTGTTAGAAAAACAAATCACCCTATTTGGCAGTTTACTAAACAAATTAACAAATATTTAAACTGATTTTAATAATAATAATAAACAATGTAGAAAAGTTTGGTTATGTTGCAATAATGGCTGCCACTCTTCTCTTTATTCTCTATACGTGTAATCCTATTGGTTGACCGATTTTGTACTTTATTCCTATTGGTTCAAATTTTGTTATGTAAACATCATAACCTTAAAATTGTATTATTTATGTTTTTTTTATCAAATAATTGTTATTGCTATTTAATGTGTTAAATTGTGTTATTATTTTATGATTCACATGTGTTATTTAACAGTATTTAGTCCTTAACCAGGCTCGTTGTTGTGCCAATAATCCAGTAAAGCAAACATTAAGCACACCTAAGTAAAAATGGTTCTAACAGCAGCACAGGCAATGAAAGTCCTTCGATCTGCTAAAGGATTTGATAGAGTTCTCAGTAAGGTATCATCTCACATTTTGTAGAATTTTAAATTAACAAAAAACTGCAGAAATTTTGTTTCTGTGTTTAGGTGAATGTTCTAGAATTGGGTGGTGGTAAATGCATAGCTGAGATGAAAGTCGAAGAAGAACACACTAACA
Organism: Ips nitidus; assembly: GCA_018691245.2. NCBI lineage: Eukaryota > Metazoa > Arthropoda > Insecta > Coleoptera > Curculionidae > Ips > Ips nitidus. The sequence goes on from CM042788.1 coordinate 8,672,622, forward strand.
TTCTTGGGGGTCTTCATGGGGGCATGTCAGCCACTTTAGTTGATATAATATCGACTTATGCTTTGCTGAGCGACAGGAAAGGTGGAGTGCCTAATGTGTCTGTTCACATCAATACAGAGTAAGTATGATGACATTTTTGTTTGAAGAGGTTAACCACCATGGAAAAGTCTTACAAGGCTTCACATTTTTAAAGAAATCACTGCGATTTTGCTTGATTTTCAAGGATTTTGTGAGATTTACGATAATTTTTGACAATTTTCCAGAATATCTGATATGATTATGTGGGACCTCCAATAATTTGTAGAATTTCTAATGATTTAACAAAAAACCATTTTCTTTATACTTGTTTGGAAACCCTGTATTTTCATCTCTATTAGTAGTAATAAAAAAAGTAATAAAAATAGTAATAAATTTTCGGACTATTTTATTTCTAAAAATTAGTTCTCAAGACTATTATTGTAGCATTTGGTACCAAAATTTTTTACTTTTATTCCTCAAGAAACTTGACTTTTTGAAATAGTCTTAAACTCGATTTTTCAGTCTTAAAAAGCACTAAAAACAGTCTGAATTTCTTACAGGTGCTACAATTTATTGCACCTATGAGTGTAGAAGTCAATTTAATAGTGAAGAAGCTTGAAATAACATTTTCAAGACTATGGTCAGTGGACAAACTGGCTTTTAGGCCTGATAAGTCAAAAACTTTGTAAAGATAGTCTTGAAACTCGATTTGAGGCACTGAAAACAGCCTTAAAACACTAAAAACAGTCTAGTTTATTAAGAAATACCCGAATTTTCAGCACTGAGGTGTCTAGAAGTCGATTTATTAGTGACAAAGCTTCGAATGCCATTTTAAGTCTATGAAGAATGTAAAAATTGTTTTTTAAGTTTGCTATGTCAATAACTTGGTGAAGATAGTCTTGAAACTCGATTTTCCAAGCTGAAAGCAGTTTTGAAGCACTAAAAATAGTCCAGAATTCGAAGAAAATGAAAAGCAAAGTAAAAAGCACGAAAAGTTCGTTTTCAAGACAATTTTCATGAATCTAATGTTAATGTCCTGCCTCTAAGACTATTTTCAAGACTAAAATATTGAAATTTGTCTTCAAATTATGAAAACTTACTTCAAATGCAAATTTTAAGCTTCTGATGTCACTTTTCATTAGTTCAGTTACATTTTGGGGTTCAAGTCAATTTTTAAGGTTTAAATGTATGAATTTAGTATTAGTAGTAACAAATTTTTGAAAAAGTAGTTTTTATGTCTACAAGTCAATTTTTAGTATTAAAGTCTCTCGATTTGCATGAAAACTGGTTACAAACACAATTTTTAAGCTTCTGAAATTTTTATTTTTTCTAATTCAATTTTCAAAACTAAAGTCTTTTAGTTTGTCTGGAAACTATGAAAACTGGCTACAATAATATTTTTTAAACTTCTTAAGTGAATTTTCCAAGACAATTTTTAAGTTGGGTTGGGTTAGTTTTGGGTCTTTGACCGTAATAACGTGTAATAAAGTGCTTGTTCCAAATTTGATCAATATTGCTCCAACGGTCTGACAGTTATGACAAAAAAAAAACGATTTTTTAAACAGAAATTTGAAGAACTGTATTTTCCTTAGGAAGCACTTTTCAGGAAAATGACATAATGAATGTCAACTTATTTTTTAATTGGCTATGGATTGGTGAATTATTGACATTTAAAACTGGACCACCCTGTATATTTATCTATCATTGTTGTCAGCAGCGCCACGGTAGACCTCTGGTAAAACTAACTAAAAGCAACACATTGAAACTGCTTTACCGACACAACAATCAGCTGATTGAATGTGAAAACTAGGGGCGGGAAATATACAAATGTGTATTTATATTTAATTTAATTTATATGAGAGTCTTATATGGTTCCGAGGGTTGGTTTAATAAATGCTTAAGATAACATCAACTTCATTCACAACCTTTCAGTTTTGAAGATAGCTTCAACAAGTTGCTTCCAAATCCAAACAGACAAAATTAGACAGAAAAGAAAAATCTTTCTACCCTAGAAACAGTAAATTACGACTTGCTCTAGCTATATAAACTTCTTATTTCATAAAAACATTACCTCATTGAATATTAATTTAATTTTATGATACCAGTATATTTGCCTGCACTTATTTAATTTTAATGATTGTCTGATTGTCAACGTACAATTTGTATGATCAACTTTTACTTGTCTATGCAATAATCTTCAAGACGGACCGACTGAAAGGAGTAGGCAGTAACAGATAATTAGGAAATTCGAAAAACCCTTCAAGAAATTTGAATACGTTTTTGTTTCAATTTGCACAAATTTTAAATTTCAAATGTGACATGAATGCCACAAAACAACAAGATTTTTACTGGCTGCAGGTTAACACTTGACAATCTAACCCAGCTTGAACACAGTAGTGGCGCCGCCAAGATCCTCTGGACGAACTAGAGTCTTTTTTCCTCCTTTTCTCCTTTCATCCTCTCATTCTAGTTGGAATAACATCAACTTTTTATGACCAGTTACGAAAATTAACGTCAGTATCCTCCATTTTAAAAACTGTCACTTTATGATATAATATTATGTATTCTTATTTATGTTCCATATTTACTATTTTCTTTTTTAGGTACATTAAAGCAGCTAAAATAGGGGATTTGATTGAAATCAACGCCGACACCGTAAAAGTAGGTAAAAGCTTAGCATTTTTAGAAGTAGTCATTAAAAACAAACAAACTGGTGATGTACTAGTGAAAGGATCTCACACAAAGTTTTTACTGACACCCAAAGGGTGACTTGGAATTGTTTAGTGATAGCTTCTTAAGTGTTTATTAATTAATGTAACTTTAATAAAGTAAAAAAAGAATGATTTTACAAAGAAACTGTTTTTTTCACTGCAAAAAAACTATTCAGGATTATCATAAACTTTATACTTAAAAGTTGGAAACGTGCGCAGTCTCAGTAGTTCCAACTCAGCTTGAAGCACCAGAATTTCGTTGTGATTTTTCTGGATTTTCTGAACCAGTTGATTCCGGTGCAACATCCCCTTCATTCTAGAAATTTCCTTTTAAAAACAATCCCAACAACAAATTTAACAAACCTGGCCTGTATAATATCTTTTTCCTTTTCCTCAACATCAAAATCCTTCTCGATGTGGTAGTAGCATAAATCTATGTTAACTTCTTTAATAGTTTTGTCTAGTTGTTTATTGTTTTCTTTGAAACTTTTAAGTTGAGCTTCTATTTTTTTTACTTTATCTTCTTTGCCTTTGATCCGGTTTTCGTATGCCGCAGCTAACAGTTCGATCTCCAACTCGTAAGATTCCACAGCCGGTTTCCTGCCCAGACTTTTGTTTTTCAGGTATGATTGCATTTCTTTGGTAAACTAACAGAAAGAGTTATTACAAATTGAATTTGACGGTGTATTTTGGGGTACCTTGACATTTTCAATGTCCCTTTTTTGTTCGATAAAGTCGTTGATTTTCATGCGTAGTCGCATGTGCTCCCACTCGGTCGCCATCATTGTTCTTCGGAATTTCATGTTTTGTTCTATGGTTTTTAGTTTTAACTCACCAGCCTCCTAAATTGACACGTTTATCTTATAATCAAACAGAATTTGATTAAAAACAACAGCCATCAAAATTTTAATTAAGAGGTAATTAACTATTTTGCTAATTATTTAAATATGGATTATTTTTTCCCAACTCTATTGTTCCTAACTATTCAATAGATACATGTTATGATGTGACCACTTTATTGGTTGTTAATGTTTAAGAGGAAAAAGTGATCACACTACAATCGAGGTGGGATCATGGTTTTATGGAAAATCTGAAATGTCCATCTGATGAATCGTATTTAATTGGTAACGAAAACTGTTTATTGACCGAACACGTAGGTACTAACAAATAAGGGCTTTAATTAAAGAAAATAATACTCATACTTACCACAATCAAGCTGTTAACATGCTCAATCTCAGCTTTAGGAACCAAAATAGCGTCTGTAAAATCATTGATCATGTCCCCATTGAGCGGTATCTCTACCAGTCCACGCCGAAGCACCAACTGGATCTGCTTATTGTGAAGCAAACGAAGCCGCTGTTCTCTCGTCTCCTCCAATTGGGCGGACAAAGCCGCAATTTTTTCCTTTTGTGTGGCCACCCGTTTATGAAAAGTTGCTACAGTGGCCTCGCCCTCTAATACTTGAAGTTGCACGGCTCTTAACTAAAAAAGTACGTTTTTCCTGAATAATTTCCTAGTAATATTGTACAGCGCTCACTCGTATTTCGTATTCAATCCTCGATCTGCGATGTTTACAAATCAAATGCCAAACTGTTTCGTCTATGGTGGGGGGCAAACCTACAAACGCATCTAACACATCCACGGCTTTGATATATTCTAAACATTCCTGGGTCATGGAGAAGTTGGTTTCGTTGGTCATAATTCCTTTGGCTAGTTCGTTTAAACCTGAGATGGTGTTGATGTTTTTCAGTGATGCTTTAGGGCGTTTCCTAATTAAAAACTTTATTCTTGGATTTCTTGGTTTTTTTTCCACTCACTTGTAGAGCTTGAATGACTGTTCCTGAACCACTGGAGACACATCTTGAAAGTCTTTCCTGTACAGCTTTTCTAACTGCTTCTCCTTTAATTGCATGGAGTCCATGTTATTGCGACACTCAGTTAAAGCTTCTTGGATTTGTAAGATACTTTTTTGGTTCATATCCATTTCCACTTCGTAGTTTTTAATAGTTTTCCTGTAATTTTCTGTAAACCTGCATTTCTTAGTTTGGACATACTTACAGTATGGTTTTCTCCTTTTCATCAATTTCAATTCGTGCTTGCTGCACTACTCTTTGCCGATTTATGATCATACTCTCTTGGTTCATGCTAGAGTCGATGTGATACTTGAACCTAGTGCACTCATACAACTTCCAGTTGAATTTTCTGATTGCATCCCGGAGGCTCACTGACATCTTAACAAACTCTGCTTCGAGGAGGCTTTTGTATTTTTCTCGTTCGGTTTTCAGTTGTGCCACTTTTTCCTCGTAGTCTCTGATCGCCTTCAGGTCTTCTTCGTTAAACTCTGAAGGGTCTTTCTCCAGCTAAAATTTTTCTTTTTAATCAAAATGGATTAATTTAAGTCAAGTACCATACCAAGCATTTGGGCTTGGGTACATCCTTCTTCAGCTCATCCTCCCACCGAACCTCCAACACCCCATTCATCATCGTCATCAACGCCCTTTCGCGGAAGTCATCAGCGAGCAGTAACAGTCTGATTCGTTCCTCTTCAGCGGCTTTCGCATCCAAAATGGCTTGCTCGCTGGGTGAAACGTAGGGAGCTACAGGAACTTCATTATCAGATACTCGGAGAATGTCAGTTTCAACGTTTTCCACCTAAATATAACACACAAAAAGTGGTGAAAATAGGTTGTGCTTCTAATAGTTTGGCTTACCGGTTGCCATTCAGGATCTTGGATGTTGATATTGATTTTGTTTTCGGAGAAAAAGTTAAACTCTGATATTATGTGTCTGAGACGGGCATTTCGCTCTTTGATGCTGTACATTTCGCGTTCTTTCAAGGATCTTGTGTTTGTGAAGCATTTGTTGTAGCATTGCTTTAATTTAATTAGTTCATACTGAAAAACATCACAATGTTAGAAAGGCAAAATCTAGTTGCAGTGAAAATGGGAACGACCATACAACAATAATTGAATATTGTACGCAGACTTTAGACATGAAACTTGGGACAAGACTGGATTAACGAAGAGAATCAAGGAGTCTCAGTTTTTGATATACATTTTCAAGGATACGTATAAATAAGTCCTGTAGTGTACCTGTACAATTTGCTGCTGCAATGCGCATTGAAAAAAAGTGTTCAACTGTCCTTGATAGTAACGAGCCGGATTAGCATCAATGAACAACTGTGAAGCGGTCCCTAAAAGGGCGATTTTGGTTTCCATAAACTTTTCCGGATCCACGGCATCCGTTTCTTCTTTAGCTTTTAACAAGTTAACCAAAGCTCCGTAATCGTCTTTCGGTATAACCGGTCTCTTATTCTTCAATTCCTCCAATTCCCTGTTGCAAAATCAAAAACGGTTAACTTATTCTTGTAATTTGGTGTCTAATTACTCTGGTGTCATGCTGTGCCAAGGTTCAAAAGTGTCTTCACTGGTGAGATAACGTTCCACACGTCTATGAGCGTCAATCCACTCTAAACGTTTTAGTAAAACTTGATCTTCGGGCAAGAAGCAGTAGTTGGTGGCTTGGATAACGCTGAAGATGCCTTTGATGATACGCCACTGCACTCCTATAAATTCCGAAAATTATATTGTAGCTTGATTTTCAAGACATGAATAAGTCTTTTAACTCGACTTACCCATTGTTTCATAGTAATTTTTAATAATATACTGGGACACCTTGTCTTGAGCTACAATCAAACACTTCAAATACGTTTCCAACTGTTTGCAATCCTCTTTATTCTGCTGCTGTTTTTTCTGGTACGACTGAGTGTCCAAATAAAACTCCAGTAAATCCAGCTTTTTATTATCAGGAGCCGAAAAATTAGCGTCAACCAACAGCTGAACCGATTTCTGGATGTCCCAAAACTCCTCCAGGATGCTGTTCCGTTCCACTGCGCATTGTCTCTCTTCCTCCTCAATGGTTTTGAGGCGTTCTATTTCTTTCCAACATTTTCCAGTAAAACGGTCTTCTACAATGTATCCCAGAGTAGGTCTTTTGAACATTAGTTCCACTTTGGGAGTGTTGTAAAGTCGGTGAACCTCAGCTTCGATTTGTTCGTTGAGGGATTTGTTGTTCATTTTTACGGCGGCCAACACACCACTAAAGCCTTTAAACATCAAATGTTTTTTATGTAAATTTGTTTTCAATTTGTGTTGGGTAAGTAGGGCATCTTCTATTACTCTGGCAATCAAGACATAAGATACAGGAAGGGTGCTGACATACTACTATCCGAATGGGTTGTGCCTTCTGTTGTGAACTTTCTCCCATATTCTGATCGCGCTGCTTTGATGAGAATTAGAGCTAAGTCAGTCGATCTGAATGTAATGCAAGTCTATGCACCAACATCTGACTCAACAGAACAGGAACTGGAGCAATTTTATAGCGATATAAGAGACCTATGGAGATTTACGAAAAATCATGAAGTCACCTTGATCATGGGCTACTTCAACGTTAAATTAGGAAAAGGCAAGTTTGAGGACATTGTTGGACCATTCAGACTAGGAGAAAGGAATGGGAGAGGTGATTGCCTTCTCCAGTTCTGTCAGCAAAAAAAGATGAATGAACCATGAAAACGCAATGAAAAATACAATTCCCTACAACTAATTATCGAGGCAGAAGAAATATAAGACAATGGACGGGTTTACATAACATCCAGACAATCATACATACAGCTAGAGACAGAGTGGAAATGGAGAATTTGGTCGCTAACATCCATTAATGGATTGCAGATCAAGAAGAAGATCTCTTCCTCAAAGAAAGTTGTGTCTAAGCTCCAAAAGTGATCCTTAAGACGTTGTATCAAATCGAATATAACTGTGGATTAGTCTGATCATCTACAGCACTTTAGGAGATCTTTGGTTAATCAAACCTTGAGAAGAAAGACAGTACGAATATAGAGAACAAGGAAATTGTTATCTGTTTGCAGATGACACCACTAGCAAAGTTAGAACAAAGGTTTATGTCCTATCCAACAAATAGTGGTTATGTCTGTCAGGAAGGGAAACGAAAGGGTAATTAGTGTTATTTGGCTAAGCTATAAGGTCACAATACACCTATTGTATTACAACTAAATTATTGAATCAAAATCAGCTCACCTAAAGTTACAATTATTGTACTAGAAGGATTTGCCAAAGCTCTGCGAACTCCTTGATGGTACCTATGGTTACAAAGCGCCAACCCTTCAATTTGCGAGAAATCCAAACTCCTTACGAAAACGAACCCTTCATAACCCCAAGAAATCACGTGCCTGGCCGTGAAATTCATCAGAAACATTTTAGTTTGATGGCCAGTTTTTATAGTGTCCGTAATGTAGACCAAAGGATCCTGCAAATTAAATTCTTCAGAAATTTGATTTATTTTTGAAATTTAAGTTTTACTCCTCGTTTAGTTTCCGCAGCAACTAAATGTCGGGTAAGAAATGGGATCAAGTAGAAAGTACGGTCACGTTCTACACCCTTTTTAGCGTAAATACGTCGATAGAGTGCGTTTGGATTCTCAAAGGTGAACACTTTAAGATTGACCACAGATTTGTCTACAATACACCATCTCCAGATTTGATTTCCTGCATAGTACTCATCCTGAGTAACTGGGATTGCAAAAAAGCGCATTATATTTTGGGAGGCCACTAGCATGTAATCAACCACTTGGCGGCCTATTTGGATGTTGATTACTACCTCAATTTGAGTTCCTGGTAGACCCTGCAGAAGGTTTTGAGTATGGTCTTAAGGACAGTTGAGTTTACTAACCTTAAGAATGAAAAACTCCCCTAAATCCTTATTCCCAGTGACAAAAATGTAGCCTTGTTCATAGAATCTGGTAGTCGATAAAGGGTTTTCAGTTAAGTAAAACCTGGTCAAAATGACAGGTTTCACTTCATTGTAAAAGGAAATCAGCTGGATACATCCATTTTCAAGTCCTACAGCCGCAAAGGGATACATGGGATTCTCGGCAATGGAAGCTATTTTGCCTTCTAGAGTCAATGAACTCACCTATAGACCAAACTTATCTAATTAAGTATATTTGAGGAGTAAAACCACTCACAACATCCCCAGTTTCAACACGACATACATCAATATCTCGTAACCCTCTGGTTACAATAAGAAACCTTCCTAGCGGGTTTACTAGACACACGTGACTGAAATTGGACTCTCCTTTCTTAACGTAACTCAAACTTTCCGGGGTGGCAGCTGAAACTTGCCATTAATTTGTTAATTGCACAGATAAATGCGTTTTACAAGTACCAAAAGAGACAATTTCCGAGTCTAAAGTGAATCCGATGCATTTGTCTGTTTTAGTACTTGTCACACTCAGGACAATCTCTTGGATGGCAAACTGGGAGTCACACATCCAAGCTGACCCCACTTTTTTGTAGTGCTAAAATTTCAGTATGAAGTGGACTGTATAATAAAGTGATCGGTTCAGTTTACCCTGATTTCTTGACTGGGTCCTGACACTGTAAGACCATGGTGATACCAGCAAATCGATGGAGTTACTGTGGAAATGATTTCAGTTTGTGTATTGTCAATCACTAGCTCCAAGTAGAAGTCTCTGTCCACCTGCGGCAGAAAATTATCTTTTTATGAAGAAATAATATATCTAAAGACTTTAAATAACGCTTTTTTGTTAAAACGCAGTCAATGGTTATTTCCTCCAGCAGGTGAGAAAATTCATCTACCTAGAAGTGCAGGTAAAAAGTGAAAGAAACCGTATCGAAGACAGAACACGCAAGAGGTGCTGGAGAAACTATGTGGAAAGGATGCTAGATGAACGATGGGCAAACTGGGCCGTGTCAAAACCAAACTCGAAAAAATCGGTAGGCAGACCACCCAAGAGATGACACAAAAGCTGGAGCTGAGCCTTACAGGAAGAGCTCCGAAGCAGGCTAAACGCAACGGACTAAACAGGGGCAGGTCCTATTATAGGAAGAAGAAGAAGAAAAACAACATAAAAGCCTCAGGTCAAAAAATTAGTAGAGTAGCAACACCCCAGGCTGCAAAAGATCCATGCAAGAGACAGGTATGCCGATCCCATCAAACGGTAAACCTTATTCCCAGTAAAAACTTTTCCTTCTTCTCCGCACTTTCTATCTTCTTCTACAGACCTTGTAGCACTGCAACAGCGACCATTTTTGTAACTGAAAAAATCATACGGCGAGTTAATAACCCTACTATCCAGATTTTCAGAGAATTCCAGGATTTCAGACTAAGATGTACTCTTAACTTGGTTACCAAACATAAAGAAGAGGAGCAAGATAAGAAGTAACAAATTAAGTGGCTTAAACACTGATCATCATAAATGGAAAAGATGAAAATTGAAGATCACATGTTGCAGGACGTTGATCTTGCTAGCGTTATTTTCAGATGAAAAAGCAGGAGATGAAAGACTTTTACACTGAAAGTGTAGGTTTACCAACCTGAATGATCTGAAATTCTTCAAAAAAAGGAAAAAAATGTGGCTTTCTAGTTGTTGTATCTTACCGTGTAAATGCAACCAGCACTCATCAATAATATACAACATAACACTTTCAGCAGACCATACTATAGATTGAAAAGGGGCCGGTTTGAGAGTACCCAACTTCACTTCGTGATCAGCAAAAATAGTGTATTTACATACAGTAAACACGTCCCAAATGTACAGTTTATTAGTGCCCATTCCCAGTTGGGCTAGACACATCGGTCTACCAAAGCTACATCTACCAAATAATGATTGTTTAGCTATTTGTCCGGAATGCAAGAAACTCAGTAAGGTACCTGAGCTGTTGGTTTGCGCAAATCAATTTACCCGGACTTTCAACCATTTTTTCTGCAGCTTTCCAGTTCCAGGCGGTCAGTTTGTAGGTGGGCAACTCGCTCAAAGCGAAAAGCAGTGAACCGTCTGAGAATTCAAGGTTTTTGTAACCTTCTATCCCACCTACGTAATGCAAAATGTTAGTAGAATTTGTGAAAATAATTATTCTAAAATGAGTAGAATTAAAGTGTTGATTTTGCAAACGATTATTAATTAAAAGTGGCCTTAACCAGCTGAGTGGGTTGGCAAACTTGACGTCCTCTGGCGGCTAAATGGTGCAAGAACCATTTAGCCGCTCCTTGGGTATTTGGTGGGCACCTTGGGTTTATTGGTGGTTGCCCCCTCTCTAGAAAACTGGTTGCGCATTTTTTGCTTTAACCCTCAATAACTCTGTTATTTGACTAGCTACAGCAAAAATGTTTATAGGGTGATCGGGAGTTAAGATTATAACCTTTCTGACACTGTAGCACGTACACCTTCAAAAATGGCGAAGATACGGTATTTTCAAAACTTTTAAGCAATTTGCAAAGAAAAAATAAACAAACCCGAATATCGGAAACGGTTAGAGTTACGGACATTTTGGCAAGAACACAGAATGTCACAAGTCAGGCACCTTAAACTAGTCCCATGGAGGAAGCTGAAGAGGAAATCAATCACCATAAAAGTTTCTTCCACAACTTTGAGTTGTTCAAGTTCAGTTCAGTTCAAGTTCTTCTTCCACAGTTCATTAGAAAGAAGAAAGAACTGTAAAGAAGAAGAAACATGAAGGGATCGAGAGGAATTGGAAATTAAGAATCTAAAGACGCCAAACGTTATAAAATTGAAACTTTGGATATATTGAGTGGTGCAGTGGGAATGGACCACTATTGCTATTTTCTGAACCATGACTCTTAATTATACAAATCAAAGTCCTCTTATTTAAGAATTATTAATAGTTTGCTTANGACCTGGTAGCCAANCCATNTTTNACTGATCAAGCNCCTCAAGGCTCNNTCTAAGNTTNANCGGTGACNTGTNTGNTGCGGCTATTAGGNGGNTGAGCGGCAGGANCCCTGGGCAGNTNATCCATATTGNGNGGNACATTNCGNTGACGGCTTAANTTGTCGNCGCNAAGNTCNTANGGNAGGNATTTACCANGAGGCATNCGCAGGCACNTNAATCTCCTAAGCCTTNCNCGGTTGCAANCANGNATCNACCTNANTNTTNANNGTACNNACNNCNGANCCTGTTATGTTAAGGCNGNAAGATNTANCGNNNCCNNCTTCACTANAGACTCCCTTCAAGCANTGTAGCNGAGGNTGACNTNAAGTACANGNNCNCANGACTCGGGCCGNGNCNNCAACAAGGAGANTATACANTGGTTGNGGTNTTGNGCTCCCGAANGCTGANGCNGCGNGTGNCGGGNTGCTNATCNAAGTCGANNTNAGTCGCTAATNNAGTGTAGTGCTAAAATTTCAGAATGAAGTGGACTGTATAATAAATTGATCGGTTCAGTTTACCCTGATTTCTTGACTGGGTCCTGACACTGTAAGACCATGGTGATACCAGCAAATCGATGGAGTTACTGTGGAAATGATTTCAGTTTGTGTATTGTCAATCACTAGCTCCAAGTAGAAGTCTCTGTCCACCTGCGGCAGAAAATTATCTTTTTATGAAGAAATAATATATCTAAAGACTTTAAATAACGTTTTTTTGTTAAAACGCAGTCAATGGTTATTTCGGAAAAAATCGGTAGGCAGACCACCCAAGAGATGACACAAAAGCTGGAGCTGAGCCTTACAGGAAGAGCACAAGAACAAAATGGTCGCTGCAACAGCGACCATTTTTGTGACTGAAAAAATCATACGGCGAGTTAATAACCCTACTATCCAGATTTTCAGAGAATTCCAGGATTTCAGACTAAGATGTACTCTTAACTTGGTTACCAAACATAAAGAAGAGGAGCAAGAGGAGAAGTAAGACATTAAGTGGCTTAAACACTGGTCATCATAAATTCAAAAGATGAAAATTGAAGATCACATGTTGCAGGACGTTGATCTTGCTAGCGTTATTTTCAGATGAAAAAGCAGGAGATGAATCATCATCATCATCATCATCATATCACTGTAGAAGAATAACCTCGCCGACTAGTCAATCTTGTAATAGAATAGCAAAAAGGTATTCCACGAAAACTAACCAACCTGTTTCACAAGAAGACTCCAGGTTGTATCCAGATACATTCTTCTTCAACTGAAGCGGAAGATATTCTAGTGATACTGCATATATTGCAATGTTTCAAAAACTATTAAAAGTTGTCGGAAATAATAGAGAAACTCTTAGTTGAGAACAACTTATGGGAATTAGTTTTGGTACATTTGCAATCATCATACAAAATTGGTAAAGCGTTAAATGTTATCTTATTCATTTAAATGTGGTCTCGACTAAATGTTTTCTCTCATTTCCTGCATGAAAATAGGCCTTTTTGAGAATGGGACAAGGTCCTAATCGTCTAGTCTTCCAGGACCTCAGGCTATCTGTCATTCATAGGAAAAGTGAAAGAAGTGATTGTCTTCGAGAGGCTAAAGACAACTTTATTACAAAGGGTCTGAGGAAATGCAACGCAGGCAGAAAAATTCAAAAGGAAAAGAACAACAATCTTCTGGTCAGACTTAGCTAATGTCTTCGATAAAGATAGGCTGAATGGACTTCTCTAATCAATAAGATATTAGTCCCCAGATACGGCTAATTAGATCAGGTTGAAATTAGATGTTGGCAATAAATTTGTAGTCAAATTCTTTTCTTTTTAGTATTATCCTCATGTCACCATACATATTTGATTCAGCAGTTGATTATGACCACTCAAGATAGATCGACATAGAAGTCATTGGAAGAAACCTATGTCGAGAGTGACGAATACAGGCTGAAGAAGAAAAGTTGATTCCATATTTGCCTGTCTTGTTCAATCTTTTTGGCATCTTGTAGTTTCGTATTTATTAAGGTTTTTGTCTGGTCTATCCATTTCGAAGAAGATCTGCCTTTTGGGCGTTTGTCTTCTACTTTACCTTCTAAGGTTAGTCGTTGCATTGTTCCTGATCTTCTGGCTATATGCCCAAGGTATTGCAAATCCATGCGGTTTTTCATCATTATATTCAATTAAATCATCATACGATTCGCTTTCACTAAGTATCATAATTTATAAAAGTTTTACGATCACCTGTTTATTTAGCACAACAACAGTTGTATCTTACCGTGTAAATGCAACCAGCACTATCAATAATATACAACATAACACTTTCAGCAGACCATACTATAGATTGAAAAGGGGCCGGTTTGAGAGTACCCAACTTCACTTCGTGATCAGCAAAAATAGTGTATTTACATACAGTAAACACATCCCAAATGTACAGTTTATTAGTGCCCATTCCCAGTTGGGCTAGACACATCGGTCTACCAAAGCTACATCTACCAAATAATGATTGTTTAGCTATTTGTCCGGAATGCAAGAAACTCAGTAAGGTACCTGAGCTGTTGGTTTGCGCAAATCAATTTACCCGGACTTTCAACCATTTTTTCTGCAGCTTTCCAGTTCCAGGCGGTCAGTTTGTAGGTGGGCAACTCGCTCAAAGCGAAAAGCAGTGAACCGTCTGAGAATTCAAGGTTTTTGTAACCTTCTATCCCACCTACGTAATGCAAAATGTTAGTGGAATTTGTGAAAATAATTATCCTAAAATGAGTAGAATTAAAGTGTTGATTTTGCAAACGATTATTAATTAAAAGTGGTCTTAACCAGCTGAGTGGGTTGGCGGAAAAATGGTGCAAGAACCATTTAGCCGCCCCTTGGGTATTTGATGGGCACCTTGGGTTTATTGGTGGCCCCCTCTCTAGAAAACTGGTTGCGCATTTTTTGCTTTAACCCTCAATAACTCTGTTATTTGACTAGCTACAGCAAAAATGTTTATAGGGTGATCGGGAGTTAAGATTATAACCTTTCTGACACTGTAGCACGTACACCTTCAAAAATGGCGAAGATACGGTATTTTCAAAACTTTTAAGCAATTTGCAAAGAAAAAATAAACAAACCCGAATATCGGAAACGGTTAGAGTTACGGAAATTTTGGCAAGAACACAGAATGTCACAAGTCAGGCACCTTAAACTAGTCCCATGGAGGAAGCTGAAGAGGAAATCAATCACCATAGAAGTTTCTTCCACAACTTTGAGTTGTTCAAGTTCAGTTCAGTTCAAGTTCTTCTTCCACAGTTCATTAGAAAGAAGAAAGAACTGTGGAAGAAGAAACATGAAGGGATCGAGAGGAATTGGAAATTAAGAATCTAAAGACGCCAAACGTTATAAAATTGAAACTTTGGATATATTGAGTGGTGCAGTGGGAATGGACCACTATTGCTATTTTCTGAACCATGACTCTTAATTATACAATCAAAGTCCTCTTATTTAAGAATTATTAATAGTTTGTCTTGAAACACTCTAGTATACTTGTAGGAGGAACATTACACACAAAACCAATTTCTGTATTACAATAAGACAAATACCTGGTAACTTATTGATAAGCTGAAAATCTGGATAAGTCTTCACGTAAATATGCGCTTCATGACAGTTTTCCGCGTAGGCAAATATGTTTAGAGTAGGATGACCTCTAAAACACTTTATCCCATCTCCATTCTCCTTATGAGCGTTCAAGGTAAGATGCGAGTCTTCGCCAGTACTTAAATTGTGAAACTGCAGAATACAGTCCCTTCCGTACATAATGATTGTCTTGGCTATCAGACATATTTCTTTGATTTCTCCCACTTTGGCCCATCTACATTGAAAATGCTTATGAGATTTTAGAAGAGTGTGGTGAATAAGAGTGTGGAATGGCAATACTTACAGCGTTTCCGTTTCTGTAGCTTTCATGACATTCACTTGAATGTTATTGCTTTTTGGTTAACGTAGACGTTATGACCAGATTGCAAGTGGCGTTGTTGTTTAATCGTTACAATTGTCATGGTTTCAACTTGTTTAGGATCGAACACTTTCTCGTTAAACTGGTCGATTGTCGGTAATTTATTACCGAAAAAACAAAATGCTTTATTGAACAGCTTATTTGAGGAATGAAAGTACAACAGTTTTTTTAAGTTGGAAAATATTGAACTTAACTATGAGTAATTTGGTCGTAGATACCATCAAATTACCAAACCTAGCTGTATTTGTCTAAAATACTCGAGACATCTTGGAATGTGATTTTTTATTATTATTTTACCTTGTGATAGTACTTGTACTAAGAATAATGCTATATGAACTTATGTTAATCAAATACATGATACCGATAGTCAAACACGTAATATTCTAATTATTAAATCTAATGATCCTTCACTTCAATTTGTTTGTTGTACGTAGGTTGAGGGATAATTCACTTGACAATAAAACATTTCTGTGTCAAGTATACGCGTGTGGTAACTGATTACTGACAAATTTTTCATTTGAATATGCTTTAAATGCTCCTTAAAGACACCCAGTAGAAATTCAATCACGTGAAGCTATACAATTACAACTGTTTGCACGGATTTCTTTTAAGGAAAGGTTAAGTTAAGCTACTTTATTAAATGTACTATAAGTGACAAACGATTTTGGTTTTTCCGCTGCAAAATTTCCGTTGAATGGAACTTAATTGCCTCTCAAGATAAGCCAAAAAGTTTAATCACCTTAAGGTTTACTTACTTCACTTATTATGGTTTGCCTTGGTTACAGATACACATTGGAACTAGTCAACAACAATCAACAAGCATTACTCTTTTGTAATAGATGGATTGGCAGAAAAGAAGCTATGAGTGTGCTAATAAATAATGAATAGAAAAATGTGTAGTAATTGTGATTAGATGAAATAAATAACTGGCGATATGCGGACGATACTCTTCTGCTGATGATTTGCAGGCGCTGCTGAATAGGGTTGTGACAAAAAGCAAAGAAAGAAGGCTCAAAATGAATATCAGCAAGACCAAAACTATGGTTATTAGCAAAAATTGTGAGCAAGACTTAAGACTTGTCAATACCCCTACGTACTCGATTATAGCTGGGCTACGTATTTTTATTTCTGTACCATGGATGGAAGGGTGGACTCTAAAAAAGGCAATGTGTAACCGACTCTGGGGGTTCGAGATGTGGTGTTACCGTCGCCTGCAAGGGATATCACCGAAACACCGAGGTGTTTGCCTGTCTCCGGAAACAACCGGAAGTCATGTTTACCATGAGGAAACGAAAGCTGGAGTATTTTAGACACGTTATGAGAGGGGAAAAGTGCCGTGTCTTGCAGAATATCATGAAAGGCAAAATCTAAGCCAGAATAGGTGAAGGAAGAAGACGCACGTCCTGGCTAAAAAACCTAAAAAAAGTGGTCATCATTCAACCTAGCTGCGTCCACTGCTGAACATAGGCCTTCCGTAGTCCAATCCAACGTCCTCGATCCTGTGCTGCATTCATCCAATTTGGCTTCATTTTGTTAATATCGTCGGTCCATCTTGTTAGTGGGCGACTTCTGTTCCAAAAAGCCTCTTGTCGCGGTATCCACACCAGAGTTAGCCATGTCCATCGTGTGTCCGTCATTCTCGCCACGTTGCTATGCGTAAATATTACAAGATCCTGACCAGACGCTGAATAAAAAACTAGACTTTTATCAACCCATATAGGATTCCGAAAAAGCTATTGCACCACCGATCATATCCACACTGTACGGACAATGATGGAGAATTGTAGGGAATACAATGTCTCTCTTCACCTTAGGTTCGCCGACTATCAAACGGCATTTGACTCGGTAGAAGAACGGGCAGTACTAAATGAATTGGATAAGCCTAGGGTCGACTCGTGATATTCCATTCTTATAAAGAACTGTTACGAAAATGTCACTTTTCACGTAAAGATAACAGAAAACCTCAACACAGAAAAAAATATCATAAACAGAGTTAGACCAGGAGACTCAATATCCCCAAAACTTTTCACCTTGACTTCGGAAAGAATCTTCAAGACTTTGGATTGGGAGTTAAAAGGCATTAACATTAACGGCAAGTACTTGAGCCATTTACGTTTTGCAAACGACATTGCCCTGTTTAGCAGTAATTATGAGGAGCTCACCAACATATTAAGAAAGCTAAAAGAAGCGCCGCAAGCAGTGGAAGTTCAGATAAACTTAGGTAAAACCAGGATCATCCTAGACAACAGTAATATTGAAATAGTGGATGAATACGTACACCTAGGCTATAAAACAAAGTTAGGAAGTGAAAAGCAAACGCTGGAGTTTGCAAGAAGGGTGCTCTTCGCCTGGGCGGAGTAGAGAATCTCTTTTACATCTTATGAAATCCTAGAACTCCAATTAATCTGAAGCGGAAGGTCTTCGAGAGGTACATTTCACCGGTTAAGACGTATGGCCATGATCATCACACAAAAAAGTGCCATTCGCCTGAGAGTGTGCCAGAGAGCCATCGAACGTTCAATGCTGGGTATTAGTATTAGTCTAACGATGAAATCAGGAATAGGACGGGAGTGTCAGATGTCGTGAAAACAGTAGCAAGGAATAAGTGCAGAGATGGGCAGCATATGTGGCGAGGGACAACGGCAAGTGGGCCAATGTCATCCTCCAATTGCGATCTAGGGAAACAAAAGGAAATGCTGGGATCCACGCGAGGAGAAACAGAATCCAAACCGCCTAAGACAGGCTTTACTGGAGACAATTGGAAGAGTCCTACGTTCAGAAGTGAACGGGGATGGGCTGAGAGGAGTAAAACACTATAGACTGGTTGTACTAATCATTGAAGAAAGTCATAAATGTTACCAACACCATGATACTCCAGATACTCAAATTGTCTCACTGTGGCATTTGCTGGATCAAGCAGTTAACAAATTTAGAAGAGTGAAAAAAGGGATACAACGAATCATTTTTTACGCATGAACATAAAAAAAGAGGACGTATCTATGATTGAAAATTTGTGTAGAGAATAGAGCAGAAAATAAAAAATGGTGTGAGACGCAATAAATAGTATGAATGGGACAAAGGAATGATGTGGGTAGTTTTCATTAGTTAATAAAGCGAGTGATTAGCGGAAAATAAGCACAGTGGTGACATTCAAATGGCTACGTAAAAAGGGCTGGTCTCCATTAAGTGGAAGAGAACCAGCAAGAGAGTTGGGGTTGAAAGAACAAAATGAGTTTCAAAGCAGAATGGAAGTTGGAAAACTAGATGGAATAGGATATAAGAGTGGATGAATAAGTGAAAAGAGATAGCCCACTGGCCGCAGGTTAAAGTAATTGTTTTGAAAATGACGAACCAAAAACGTCCAGAGATAATAACCTAAGCAACACTTCCTTATGTTAAAACAAACCCAAACAAATGATTGATCAATTGGGAACTACTTAAAAATTTCACTTTTTTTGCACGTGTTTTTTTTACACCCTGTATAGTACAGTGGCGGTGCATTTAAGTTAGAGTTTTTTCCATCAACCGAAAGCCAATAAATTAAGCTCAATGATAGTCCAAACCGCATCAAAATCTGTCGTTTTGTTTAGAAATAGCAAAGTTTTAAAAATGTACGTTACGTAATGTGTATACATTACGTTGCAACCTTTCACGCTCAAGAACTTACAATTCCAGGCATATCTACAAGTACATGCTTGTATACATTATCACTGATAGTCACTGGATAGTTCCAATAACAAACACTTCAACCAGTAAATTAAGTTAGTCAAGAAAGATCAGTCAGCACGCAGCAACATGTTAGTGACAATTATCTTTCTCACTCTGCTACCATTTTCGGTAAGTTAAGCAATTTAGCTTTAAATTCAAACTCTAATAACCCACTCAAAAGTGGGGGGAAATTTTAGTCTCCATCCCTAAAGGTACTATCAGGGGACGTGAACTTACAACCCCTGCTAACCGAACTTTTTACGGATTTACTGGAATCCCATTTGCTAAACCGCCTGTGGGTTCGTTGCGTTTTCAGGTTTGCAACTGCATAAATCAACCCGTGCAAGCAGGTTTATAGTTACGTTTGTAGGCTCCGGTTGAAGCGGATTCATGGACTGGGATAATAGACGCCACTACAGATCCTGACGAGTGTTTCCAAGTAAACAGCGATTCAGACAGAGAGAACGAAGACTGTTTATATGTGAACGTTCTGACTCCAGCCTTGGAATTAGGCAATACTTCCGAGAAATTGCCAGTGGTTTTAGGGATTTATGGTGGCTCCTTCCGGAGTGGTTCTGCTGGATACGGAAGGGGTGGCCCTGATTGGTTCATCGAACGGTAAACACTACTAAGCCTTCCTGAAGCACCTACAAACTTAAATTTCCTCCCAGAGATATTATTACAGTGAGCTTTAACTACCGTATCGGTCCATTTGGTTTCTTATCCACAAGTGACACGGTTATCCCAGGAAATGCCGGTCTGAAAGACCAACAACTAGCCCTACAATGGACGTACGACAACATAGAATATTTCGGAGGAGACAAAAACCACATAACTTTGCAAGGACAGAGCGCTGGAGGGGCTTCAGTGACTTATCAGCTGCTCAATCCTAAATCACAAGGTTTAGTTAAGTACGCTTTGGTGGAAAGTGGTTCTGCTTTGTGTCCCTGGGCTTGGATTGAAGAAAACTTGTCCTACACTAAAAGACTGGCTGCAGTAGTTAATAACAATGTAGATCTCACTAATACTACAAGCGCCCATTTGTTGGAGTTTCTTCAAAGTGCTACAGCAAGAGAAGTGGATGCTGCGTCTGCTGTTCTGTATTCATCGGTAAGAAAATTTGAATGTTTAAGTTGTAGCTGCAATGTTGCCAAACGGTTTAATTCCCATATATGAAGGAGCTGACAATATAAAGGTGAAAAAATCACAATCTAAATCACATTTAACGTTAGTTTAAAGCAGGGATGTGACGTAGACTATCAAGTATACCTATAACTCAGTGATGGGCGTTTATGCGTCAAGAAACATTGTCTACGTTTTTTGTGTAGACAACAAGAATGATAATACTTTGACCAGAATACGCCTATTGTAGAGCTCTTAGAATAGATTGCAATAGCTAAAAACAACTTGCAGCAAATTACTTTGTTCAGTCAAATTTAAATTTTGTCTCTTTTAGTCTCCTTTTACTACTACAAAATTATAAGTAAAGATTTAAAGTCAAATTAGGGCTTCAATTATTTGTTTTTCTGTTCTGAGACTAATTTCAGATAGTTTTATACAGCAATTTGAAGTTACTTTGTAAGTGAAGCACAAAAGGTTTTTCAGTGTGATTGACTGCAATTTGTCGTTAATTTTACATTTTTTTAATGATTAGGCAATTCCTTTACCAACAATAGAGCCAGAGCACGAGGGTGCTTTCATTACCCAACCTATGTACGAGCTCCTGGAAGCTGGCAATATTACCAAAGTTCCTATGTTTATCGGTATTAACTCTGAAGAATATATTAGTCTAGCAGCAGGTATGTTGCTAGTTTTCAGATCCAATCCAGTGTTTTTCTTGTAAACTTTCTAGATTTATCCAACGTGGAGAGAATTGCCTCCAAATACGACAGTGACCCTCTAAGTTTAGTGCCGTGGCAGTTTGATACAATATCAGAAGAGGAAAGGCAATACGTTGCTGAACAAATTAAAGAAGCGTACGTTGGTCAGAGTACTTTTACCGATAATCTAGGATCCGTTGTTTCCGTAAGTTTCTATAACTTTAGAGTTTCCGTGTAGATTACAATTTTCTATAAAGTATTACAGTGACTCTGCCTTCACCAAATCAATCATTCGTTTTGCCGAACTGTACGCTAAATACAGCCCTGTGTATTTTTACCAGTTTTCTTATAAAGGAGCTATGGGGATTTACCAGTACTCAATTGAAGGTAGTGAAAATCAGAATAAGAAGCAAAGATAGACAAAATGTTGGTCAACAGGTGCTGACAATGTGGCTCACGGTGAAGAAAGCCACTACCTTTCTATAACGAAAGCCGGATCTTTTGACAACACCAACTATGCCCAGTTTCCAGAAAGTGATGTAGTAACCCATTGGCGACTAATTGAGCTTTGGTCCAACTTCTACAAATACGGGTAAGTGGAATTTGTGCCAACTAATTGTGAGTGCCAATATCGAGGTTTATAGGAACCCCACACCCGAACCGGTTGAACTTTTGAATAACATAACATGGCCCACTGTGTCCACAGACAATTTTGTTTACCTCAACATCAATGACACTCTGGAACTGAAAGACACTCCAAAGTCTCCAAGATACAATGTGTGGAGGGATGTGTTTGAAGAGTACGGTGTCAGACCTTTGATTGTATTTTAGATTACTTTATGATTAAAAAAATACAAATTTAGTTGGTCAGTTAAATGTAAAATCTGATTGCATGAACTTATCAAATCCTGGTAAACTAAGAATATTAATTGGATGACAATAACTATTATTGCAGTTTTGATCGAAATATGCGGAAAGCAGATCTTATCCACTCAATATTACGTTTCATTAATTGGACGGTCAATAACCTACTTTAATGCCCGGTTTCTGAACATCAAGCTCTATCGGTTCAATAGTTATCGATCCCATATATTTATTTTCCTACTCGGGTGCAGTAAAGTGCACTTTTCCGCACTCATTTGAGTGTCAATCATCACTGAACCAATTTGGTATAAATAAGGTTCGAAATCCATTAGTAAGACAGACGGTCGGAGACGGACAGAAGACTCCGTCTCGTGCCACACCATGATGTATAGTAGTCCCGAATTCTGCAACCCGCACCAGGTTAGTAAATTAATAAAAATAGTAAATCATTTCTAAATTATAATAATCACGAGTGCCAAACCCTCCAGAAAGCTGCTCTTATCGTTTAACAAATGTAAGTATAATCTGTTGTAATATTTTGTGCACGTAAAAGGTACTGTTTAAAGTGTTACTTTGGGTGTTATGTTTGATGATTTTATTCTGATTTACTCAACTGATAAACCGATCATTTTGTCAATTAGTTTTAACTGATATTTAGGTATTAAATTATATTTTTCTATCAAGTGCTTTGATTCCTCCTCTGAAACAAGATCTTGGTAAAGGCGTTTATTAAAGTATTAAACGCACGTCTCGTTTAACTTTCTGAGCCAAAAGGGCTTTACAATTTAAAGGTGACAATACCTCCACCCTGTATGGTCTTATCATCCTTTTTGGATAAATCGACATTCTTAAAACACGGTTTGGAAAACGCCTTAAAACGTCCCGAGATATTGACCAAAACAAAACAAAAATTTGTTAATTGGAGACTACTCGAAAATTTGACGCTTTTGCACGCGCTTCTTTCCCACCCTGTATAACGCAGTTACAGTGCAATAAAGTAAAAGTTTTTCACGTCAGCAAAAAGCCGATAAATCAAGCCCAATCACAATCCAAACCGTACTAAAATCCGTTGGTTGGTTTCAAAAAACTGACAGAACAAACTCAACATTTTTTGCTGGGTTATGAAATAAAACTCAAGTAAAAACTGCAATTTTCTCTAATTTATTAAACATTCGAAGCCGCTTTACTCTTCACATATTTCTGCCAGTTTTCCTTCCTGAGCGCAGCTTCTCTTTCCCTTTTTTCCTTTCTCGTTTCCTCCCTAAACACAAAATATTTGTCCCTAAAGTCCTGAATTGACGTATGCTCAATGTCCTCCTCATCAATTGAAGGATGCCTCGTCTTCTCATACGTCAACAATCGTCGGGAGGTCACTTTGCTTAACGGTTGTTCCGAATTTGCTAGCAGGGATAAACACGGATGAGTTGGTAGACACTTTTCTGTGTAGTCTTCCCTTTTTAAAAAATTTGCAATAGTTTTGTAATTATATTAATAGTGAATTTATATAGTTTACCGAAAAACTGGAAACCAACAAACTAATCTACCTCCAATTTTTAAATGCTTGGCTGCAAACACTATAAGATCTCTATAAATACTGGGGATACCGTAGTCTGTTTTAGCGGGGATGTGTGTGGGTAAATGCTCCTCACTTATACTATAATCTGTTTTTTGTGTCCCTACACGTTCTGTGGATTCTCGAATTCCGTAAGGAGCTGCAGTATAACCAAAATAACAGCAACAATAACGCAAAAAAGTAACAGGGACTTACGATCAGTAATAATAGCATCAAACTGCACTGAATCTTTCCAAAAAACTAAGGAAAAATCACTGACCAAAACATCAACATAACGATCCTGTAAACCGTATTGTTGCATGTTGGCTTTGACGCTTTCATCACTATCGCGTTTCTAAAAACTGCAAAAGTAAATAATTTCAACAGAATAGCTAGCGAACTACAGTGAAACACCTCGGTTTTTATCCTGGTTGGTTTGGTTTTACCGTGTAGCATTAAATAGTCAATGTCGGAACCAAAAACGTAACCCCCGAATTCGGCTGCGGCTACCAGCAAAGACCCCGAACCGACAAAAGGGTCTAAAATCAGATCACCGTCACTCACTTTGGCTTGGTTGGCCATTAGAATAGACAGTTGTGAATCCATGCTGGTGTTTCCGATGAATTTTCGGGTTTTTAAACTTAGTTTTTTAATTAGTTGCCTTAAACCACTAGCAACCTAAAAGAACACGGTCAGAGCTATGTGAAAGTGTGTTTAGATAGTCTTGGAACTTGTGATATAAGGGCTATAGTGGCACGTTAGTCAATGGAGTCATAAACCATATACAAATCTAATGATTGCAATATCTAACTATTACAACTAATCATTTGAAACACCAAGTAAGATCATTAATTTTGTAGTAAATCGCAGAAAATATTTCCTTTTGGACACCCTGTATAAATAGGTTCCTTTTAAATATTAAATAATCAAGAAGTATAATTTTAATACGAAAGACAAGTTGGAAATTAATGGAAAGTGTGATCCAGCTCGAAGGACCAACTCTTTGTCTTTATTGCCAAACAATTCGTTTATTTGCAACACTTTGTATAAACTTTTATATGTCAGTGGATAGAAAATAAAATGGGTTTTCCAAAAATATGGCCGTTTGTGTTGATAGGTTGCTTAGTTTGGCCGTCAGAGGGCTCCAAAGCTAACTAAATGTTTTCCTTGACTGTCACCACTCTAATTTCTTTGAGGGATTTTTTTAAAATCGGTCAAGTACAGCCTTGATATTTGGTACAAACTTAGCAGAGTGAATGCCAAATTTAGAGTCGTAGCAAAACTGTAGAAATAAAATCATTAAGTTCAATTTTCGCTTGCACTAAATGGCCAACATAACACGCAAAAGCCATTGGGATTGTGGTGGTGTTTCAGGCAAATTTGACCATTATTATCATTTAAAAAATCGATTTTTAGACCTAGTAGCTCAACTAACCGTGTTTTCCTAATTTCCCCGGACCAAATTAGCCCTAACCAGTCAAAAAGTGTTTCTGGGCCAACCTGTCTGTAAACCGTAAATAATACTCGTATTTGTAACATTTTGTATATATTTTTATATGTCGATGGACAGCCAATGAATTGAGCTTTCCATTGATGTAGAAAAGTCGGTTGGTTAGTGGTATCGTTTGGCCACTGGAGGGCGGCAACTTTGACCAATTTTTTTGGTGTATCCTTTTGTTTAATATTCAAAAACCCGCTTAATTGCACTATTTTTGCTAGAGCTTTATACGTCAATGGATAGCCAATAAAATGAGCTTTCTAACAGTCTCCCAATTTGAATTGATAGGTTAGACGGTTTGTCCGTTAGAGGGCATCAAAATTGACTAATATTTTTATGACTTTTTTCGTGCATTCTTTTGTTCAATCTTCAATAACTCGTTTATTTGCACCATTTTTAGTAGAGTTTTATACGTCAATGGATAGCCAATAAAATGAGCTTTCTAACAGTCTCCCAATTTGAATTGATAGGTTAGACGGTTTGTCCGCTAGAGGGCATCAAAATTGACTAATCTTTTTATGACTTTTTTCGTGCATTCTTTTGTTCAATCTTCAATAACTCGTTTATTTGCACCATTTTTAGTAGAGTTTTATACGTCAATGGATAGCCAATAAAATGAGCTTTCTAACAGTCTCCCAATTTGAATTGATAGGTTAGACGGTTTGTCCGCTAGAGGGCATCAAAATTGACTAATTTTTTTATGACTTTTTTCGTGCATTCTTTTGTTCAATCTTCAATAACTCGTTTATTTGCACCATTTTTAGTAGAGTTTTATACGTCAATGGATAGCCAATAAAATGAGCTTTCTAACAGTCTCCCAATTTGAATTGATAGGTTAGACGGTTTGTCCGCTAGAGGGCATCAAAATTGACTAATCTTTTTATGACTTTTTTGGTGCATTCTTTTGTTCAATCGTCTGTAACTAGCTTATATATAACACTCTGTAAAAACTTTTATATACCAATGGATAGCCAATGAAATAAGCGTCCTATTGACGTATAAAAGTTGATTGTTTAGTGGTACGGTTTTGCCGCTAGAGAGCGTCAAAATTTTTAAAAGTAAAATAACAAAATTCATAATTTTTTATTCTTTTCCAACTGAATTCATTCAAATACCAAACTTTATTTATTACATATTTTTATATTAGTTTAAATTTGAATGGTAGATGACTAGAAAAAATTATTTTATGATTTTTTTTTATAATATAATTTAGACGTTCCCAATTCTATTACCTAAATAGTTTTCAAAATACTAATATCCCCCAGTAATGCCCATTAATTCCTAAAGTTTGTACCCCGTTAATTACCTTGGACCATTTCTACTTGCTTGCAAAAGATAATAATAATTTTGTAATTTTTTTTTAGAGCTAAAACTAATTTTACAAATTTTTAATTGTACCAAGTGTTCATCAATTGACAAAACTTGTTCTAAATTATTGAAATTGAAGTTGATTGGGCCAAATTGTCTCATTAGGGTTTTAATAAATCAAAATACTACTTTTGACCTCACTAAAATTAAGTTGACAGCTATCCCAATTTTGAGAGTAAACCACCAAAAATGTCAATACCTTAAAATTCCTAGAAGTAGCTTTGAAATAGCAAAATGTTAACAAACTTGTTTGAAATTCTCAACAATGTCAAAACTGTGACTCTTCAATTATTTTAATGCATACTTTTGGAATTTACAGACATAAAATATGACTAACTGCCAAGACCATCTAAACATTCTGTTATTGTACTCTGAAAATAAAAACCACTTACACATCTACCAAAAAATACTTCATAAGGCAACTGAGGTGGATTAACAGTGCATGTGCCATAGTATTCTATATACTGCAGGCACATGTCAGGATCTTTCAACTTAACACAACCCTGTACAGGTAAATAGTCAAAAGTCTGGAAAAAACTCAAAGTTTACCAGCCACTTATAATCACTCTCTGAGTGTTAACTACCTCAATCTTCTGAACTTTTTCATTTTGAGTAAAATGTTTACCAAATGTCTCAACTTCAATTTTAAAACTCCCCAAAGGATCAAAATATGGTGCAAATGATTGACATTTGGCCCTTAAACTGGTATGCAACAAATCTAGGGATTTATCATGTCCCCAAAGTTCCACACAATTTTTTAGTGACACTGAACGACTGGTTAATAGCTTAGCATCACCCTCAGAAGAAAATTCAACTAGCCAGTATGGTTCCTGAAAAGTTGATGGTGCTAATAAAGTACTTAAATTTGGTGGTTGAGTACCTTATTTTGAGGTTTTTTTGTGTATTTCATTTCAATCTTAAAGGTGGATAGTATGGACTCAATTTCCTAAAAAAAAGCACAGTACAACACTTCTAAACGTGGGAAAACTCCAATAACCACTAAATTATAGTAAAAATTAATGAATTAACAGGGAAATTAAAAAACTTACTGCATAGCGAAATTCAATGTGTTCCTGGGCGAACCACAACAAATACTTTTTCCACGACCTGGACATAACTGAAAAATACAAAAAACTATTTTGTTTTTAAGGTGTTTTATTAAATAATTAAATAAAAATAGTTAAAAACCTTAAAAACATTTACAAAATTTGTTTTAACCTAACTTTCCTCAACATGACAACTATCTTAACCCAACTTCTTCTTTACGTTTTTCTGGCTTACGTCATAGAAAAACCATTGAACTGATATCTAGTAGAGTAGACACGCCATGCCATTTAACTTAATGACATTTAAACAAAAAAGATATTTTGCAAGATCGAAAAGAGGGAAAGAGGCTCAGAAGGTCAGTGCGCCTGTGCCTTTAAACCCATAGAATCGTTCAGAAAAAAATTAACAAAAAAACACCAAGAACTATTTAATTAAAAACACAATCTGAGTAAATAGTCACTTTTCATGGAGAATACTACCTTCATTATCACACCCATGATCCACGTAACCTTCTCGTTTCCGCCTCTAGGAAGTACTTTCACATGTTTCCCGGACCTTTATGGAAAATTGGAACAATAATAAAGAGCTGTTTTATTAATATGTTACCGCATCCGGTCCACAGTTTTGTTCATAACTTTGCAAGGCAAATTCAAAAATAAAACAAAACAAGTACAGTGTTCTTCCTTTATAAATAAAAAAAATTAGTAAAACAAAATAGGTTAAAAATTATTTATTCCTTCCTTTATTTTTAAATTTTTTATTGGCCAATTTACCACCAATAGGCCTGCGATCCCTATTGGCTGAATTAGTCTTGTCAACACCTTTCTTTCCTTTGAATTTCTTGCCACCCTTACTGAACTTGCCATCACTTTTGTAGGGACTCTTTTTAAAGTTGCCGGAACTTCTGCGCCCGGAATTATTCTCCTCTATCCTTGGTTTCTTGTTTTGTTTGTACCGGAAATGTTGCGCGGGTCTTTTAGTGCCCGAAGGCCTGCTGCTGAAAAGATCTACAAGAAAAAATAATGTCACAGCCAAGATTGATTAAAAAAATAAACATCTACACTTACCAGCATCTGGATCTTCACCCACTTCTTCCTTGTAATATTCCTTATCGTCATCATCAACAACTTCAGTTTGTCTTGCCAATTGTTTCATTTGCACGTCAGTTTCAGTTTCCTTCTTCATACCTTTTAATGATTTGACTTTGTGCTCTTCTTTCAGCTGTTCTTTGACTTTCTTATTATCTTCCTGCACTTTTTTACGTCTCTCCTTCAGTTTCCTACAAATCACCACATAACCTCACTTTAACTACAACCACCAAAAACCAACCTTTTTAATTCGCGTTTCTTTTGAATTTCCAACTTTTCTTCCTCAGATTTGTGAATCAAATCGTGATATAACACTTCCCGTCAAGTAAACCATCCTCAATTTTCATTAATTGCAATGTAAGCCTTGGCCCTAGTTCAGTGAGCCTTATGGCTGACTTACCACTTTCTACATTACCTCGAGAGATAATTTTCTGGTTTACGGTCACATGGTTTGAAGGATCATCTTCTGCTTCACTTTCAGACATAACTGCAGTTCTGTTAAAAAAAATTTTAATTCTGAAAACACTTTCAAACATTTTAGACTTACTTGGAGAAAAACTCTGAAATGTCAGTGCATCTAGCCAAATTAGGCACTCTACCCTGAGTAATCTTCTTAACTCCTTTAGAAATTCCTGTAGGAGCAACTTTAATATTGTAGTGTCTGAATTCAATGAGTTTTGTGCTTGGATTGTAATTCAGTAAAACACATCTTCGGATAGTGTTCAAATCGACATTTGTCAGATTGATAGTAGGAAACATGTTTTGGAACATTGAGGCCATAAGTTTCATTTGAAGACCCTCGCCACTAAAGCTGTTTAGCACTATAAGTGGTGAGTGTTTAAAGGCTTCCTCTACAACCATTTGTTTTTTTAATGATGACACCACATCTCTAGCCAATGAGAAATTATGAATTTTAAATGTTAGTGTAGGTCCTCTGGGTAAACGCATCAATTTTAGGTACATTCCAAGCTCGGTACGCGAGAATATAACTAAATGGGTCACATGTAAAGGCCCTGCCACTGAGACAAAGTCCTTCAATGAGTTGCGTTTTCTCTCCTGAATTCAAGTCAGTTTTTTTAAAGTGAGTTAGCATAGAAATTAGGAAACGACTAACCTTAAGGGAAGTGGCAGTAAAAGGCTCCATCACCCTTCTGAAATCTTTGGTCAATTCCAAAGTGTGACCTCCTGGTAAACCTTTGTGAATCACGAAAGAATGGGGCGCGTTTACCACTTGTTCAGGTTCCGAAATTATATTTTTATTTCGACGCACTGAACGGCCTTTTCTCGTTTTACGCCCCATGGTAATTTACTTATATATTGTGTTAATTTTTAATTAAAACCCAAAAAAATATATCAAAACAAAGTGGGTGAAATAAGTGAGGTTAGAACTGTCATTGCGTCGCTGACACGTGCTTCAAGCTTTTGAACAATGTTGCCAAGTGGCTTTTGAGTTCAAAATATGACCTAGATTTAGATTTAGAGTAAGATTTTCTGCCTAGAATTTTGTATGTAACTGGCTCGGATTATTTTTTCCGGCCTTAGCGCGATGAGAAATTGCTATCCTAGCAAAAAAAGTTATACTTCTGATACTACTTCACTACTTGACCCCTAGCTAGTGACAATTTAGTAGACTTGGCATCGTTGCGTAGGAACACAGTCTTTTTGACAGAAAATGAAAATAACATAACATAACCTCAATTTTTTTGCAAAGTTTTGGTTATTAATTTTCAGTAATTCCTTTTATTAAATAAAACAAAAATGTGTACTGGTAGTTGATACAATTTACAACCTTTTTTATTTTACCATGACCAAATTATTTCAATGTACCAGAACCCTAATAAAACACTCAGTGTCCAGGCTCTATAGCAGTGTTGGAAAATCATTAAAACCTCCTTGGAAAGTCTTATTTTTCGGCAGTGATGACTTTTCCTTGTTCAGCCTTAAGGCCCTTTTCAAAGAAAGGTACGTACACACTTTTTACTCGAAAAACTCAGCTGGATTAACCAAAGTTTCAGTCAAAACCCTGCGGGAGTCATTAGTAAACTGGATGTGGTGACATGCTCCCAACAAAACCCCATTTGGAAGTTTTGTCAGCAACAACAACTGCTGGTGCACAAGTGGCCCCCTGATTTAAAAGAGTCTGAATTTGATGTGGGTTTAGTAGTTTCCTTTGGCTATTTAATTCCTGAATGTATTATTAGTAAATTTCCTCTGTGAGTTTTTTTACTAAAAAAGAAAATTACACAAATTTAAAGTACATAAGGAGCTTTCAGGGGAATGTTGAATGTACATGGAAGTTTGCTACCAAGATGGAGAGGGGCCTCACCTATAGTGTATGCCATAGCAAATGGTGACAGTGAAACTGGGGTTACTATAATGAGGATAAAACCTCATAAGTTTGATACTGGTGATATACTACTGCAGGAGAAAGTCACTATAGATCAAACCATGGAAATGCCTGTGTTGTATGAAAAATTGGGGCAACTGGGAGCCGACTGTTTAGTGAAAACTTTAAAAAATGTTGATAAGTATGTGGCTACAAGCAGGCCCCAACCGGAAAACGGAGTCACTTATGGTAAGACAGCAACTTTCATTTTACTTGTAGAAAAATAAAACTTTTGCAGCACCAAAAATTACTCCAGAATTTTCACAAGTTCGGTGGCAATCATTAACTGCCACACAAGTGTACAACTTGTACAGGGGCTTAAAGGGCATAACCCCATTAAAAACCAACTGGTTTTCCAGTCAAATCAAATTGCTTGATGTTAGTGTTTGGCTTGAGCCTGGCCAAGCTAGAAAACCTGGGTTTGTTGAGTATAGCAGGAAGAATAAAGTGCTGATTGTAGAGTGTGCAGGCGCCACTTGGATTAGTGTGAAACAAGTTGGGGTTCAAAGGAAAAAAGTTATGAACGCCGCTGATTTTTATAATGGGTTTATTTCTAAGTTGGATAAAAATACAGACAGTTGTTTTAGTTAAACTTTGTTTTTTTATCAACCAATAATTTTGTGACAGTGAATGTTGAATTGAATCTTCTGGTTTCAAAACCCAACAAATTCATTTTTGGAAAAAAATTAGATTAATAATGAATTCACTCTCTACTCCTCCACAATGTCATACAAAAATAAGGAAACAAAACTCCTTAAATCCAACTTAAACTTGCATTTAAAATATAAAGTTGGTTTTAACAGTAGACAAATCCGGACGGCGCAAACATCAAATTCCCACAAATTTATTTTGATTAATACAATCGCTCTTTTAAGAGCTATATGCAGTCGTCTTGATAAATCCGTAAGACAGGCGTTTTAGACTAGCGTAAATCGGTCTTAAGTAACGTAAGCATAAGCAAGCCCGGATAATTTTTGCGCTAAATAATTTGCTACCAGAAGACTGGACAGGGTAATTTTTACAGACGAAAAAGTCTTTCAGTCATCATTTAATGGACGCACGTTAGAGCTTATCGGCCTGACCAGATATGATGAAAATTATGTTAATAATTCAGAAAAATCTGGAAGATTTTCAGTAAACGTATGGGCATGGCTTGGGAGTACGCTGGGATAAACCAATCAATCAAAAAAGTAGCTTTATTGTCGGAAACTTAAAGTCATTGACAAAGCCCTGAAAATACATACAAAAACAGCAAAAAAAGAACATACATAATTATTACACTACACATACAATATGAATCACACATAATTACACCTTACAATTATTAAAATAAAAACAAAGCAAAAAGGCAGTTACCCTGTATAAGAGAGGAGAAAGAGGATCAAAAACACAAACAGTGCTGCTTGGTCAATTTATGGCAGAACAAGGCGCCTTAAGAACTGGAGTAGAATTCGTCCAGAGAATAGTACGCCCCGTCAAGCAAAAACCTCTCAGCCTCACGCCTAAATCCATGCGCAGATGGCTGGCCTCTCACGTGGAGAGGAAGGTTGTTGAAAAGTCTCTTGCCACCGTAAATAAGCGACGACTTAATCTTCTCCGTGTGAGGAATGGGAAGCCTCAAAACGAATCTACTGCGAGTCACCGAGCCGGAGCCCTCGGACAACTGACCCCCAAACTTGCCACGGACAAGACAAATCGTCTCTAAGATGAAAATGCAGCACAAGGTGAGGATACCATGTTCAATGAAGAGGGGTCTACATGAGGCCCTGTATCCAACACGACACAAGCACCTCAATGCTCGCTTCTGCAGGAGAAACACAGAATTGAAGCGGCTCCGAGAACAAACCCCCCAGAAAGCTATGCCGTAGCGGAGATGGCAGTCAATCAGTGCATAGTATGCACTCCTAGCTACATGGTAATCCAGATTGCCAGAGATTACCCTCAATGCATGGCAACCCGACGCCAGTCTAGAGCACAGACCGTCCACATGCTCAGCGAATCGAAGCGAGTCGTCAATAATACCAAGAAACTTGTTCATTCCAGGGGCGCACAATAGCTCACCCTCAACAAAAATCTCCTGCAATGAGCATCCAAAATGTAGGATCTTGGTCTTACTGATATTTAATGACAGTAAGTTGGAATTGCACCAATGTTTGATTATGGAGTTGAGAAGAAATTAGAGGTTAACGGCAAGCAATTATAGAAACATTCTAAAAAACGTTATGTTACCCGATGTTCTCGAACGATTTCCCGGACGTAATTTTATCTTTCAGCAAGATAACTGTCCGGTCCATACTGCAGGCATAGTGAAAGAATGGTTCCAAGAAAACAACAATGAAACTTTATTGTGGCCCTCAAAGAACCCGGACATAAATAAACTGCGCGCCACCTCAACCGGGACAGTGATTTTTTTTGGGTCATTTATAAAACCTTGCCATTTCTAAACGAAACGACAGATTTTGATGCAGTTTGGACTATCATTGAGTTTAATTGATGGGATTTTGGTTGATGGAAAAAACTCTGACTTAAATGCACCGCCACTGTACTATACAGGGTGAAAAAGAAGCGCGTGCAAAAAAGTGAAATTTTCAAGTAGCCCCCAATTGATCGATAATTTGTTTTGGGTTTGTTTTAACTTAAGGAAGTGTTGTTTAGGTCAATATCTCGGGACATTTTTGGCCGTTTCCCAATTAGCATCCTGTGACACAAGAAATAGCGATGTATCCAAAAAATGCGACATAGCAGTGCTCAATCCCGAATTAAGGCAGTAGCTTTGAACTGTCATTTTAAGTCACGTGTGTAGGTCCCATATTATGTGTTGCATAATTTTAAGTCAACTCTTTTAACCGATAGAACCATACAGGGTGTTTAGAGACAGTTAAAGTGGAAGAACAATTTGTGCAAACAATTTCAAGTTTCACTCACTGTCGCTGGACACCCTGTAAGGTCTTACCAAATATGGGGCTTGTCCTGAAAAGTACTCAGATAATGTTGCAACATACAGGCATTTGAATGATAGATACAAACTTGCTAATATGGCTTAATTCAAGATTGAACAGTGTTTTATCGATTTTCCGGAAAAATCGATATTTATTCGTACACATAAGGTTAATTAAGAAACGCCCAAAAACGTCTAGAGGTAATACCCTAGACAACAAGTTCCTATGTAAGAAAAAACTTAAAATTATTTATTAGTAAAGTGGCTGTAATTTATTACTTTTCTTTTTTAGCGCACGTTCTTGTCCCACTTTGATTGTCTTTAGCCACCCTGTATGGTCTTATTGGTCATGGGGTTGCTTTAAATATTATGTAACAGATAATATTGGATCCACACCCAACTAAATGACACATAAAAAGCTGCTGCCATAACTTAATTCGAGCTTGATCACTGTAATGTCGTCTTTTTTGGATAAATCAATATTTCTTGAGACATATATGGGACGTTAATAGGGAATCGCCCAAAAACGTCCCGAGATATTGACCTAAATAATACTTCCTTATGTTGAAACAAAAAAAAATCACTTTTTTGTACGCACTTCTTTCACACCCTGTTTAAGGCAGTTAGAGTGCATTAAAGCAAAAGTTTTTTACATCAGTAAAGAGCCAATAAACCAAGCTCAATGACGGTCCAAACCGCATTAAAATCTGTTGATTCGTTTCAGAATGGCGTAGTTTTAAAAATGACCCAAAAACATCACTGTCCTGGTTGACGTGACTCTTTTCTGCAAAAACCAAGCACGCCACTGGAATCACATCGAAAAAGTGCCTTAAAAATGTATTTGTTTCACTTCGATATTTTAATAAGGCAAAAAGGTGTGAGGAGTTTTTGAAAATGGACGAAATTTGAAAAACGTCCTCTAGCGCCGCGAATTGACATACGCATAAGAAATACAGTTTTTGCCATTAATATTTTCTCAAAAATCGACATTTATACTAGTTTTTTTCCTATCTAGTCGGAAAATGGGGTTTTCCTGTCAAAACCTCTAAGTCCGAACACCCTGTTTGTAAAATGTTCATAGTTACGATAAAATGCCGCATAGAGTCAGTAAAACAAAGCAGTACAACAAACTATAACAACATACTTTTTTAAATACTTTATTACAAATTAAATAACTAACATTTGGAACATAATAACGACCATGATTCACTACGACTTAAGATGACAACTGTCATATTAAGCTAGTTACTGCCGAATGTCAGCAAAGATAACGATGGCCGCATTCGTTTTCACGCTCCATGGAGCGAGTAGAGCTTTTTTGACGTCACAATGACGTAATTTGACAATTGGTCAAATTATGGTTTTGCCAAATTACGTCATCGTGACGTCAAAAACGCTCTGCTCGCTCCATGGAGCTTGAAAACGAATGGGGCCGATAACTCTCTGTTTTTTTTTCAGATAGTAGGTTTGTTTATTCCTGTAGTAGAGTCAAGATCATTATACCTATTCTCAGGAACAAAAAAAGTGTTTCTGTCTCGCCTATTAACGGGCCAATAACCTTTGATTCAATCTATTTTTGGTTTCTACCATTGCATTGCTACTTTAGGATGTCCTCTGTATTCAAAAGAAATATTTTTGATTTGCTGGAGTGGGGCAGAGAACTTGATATATTCATAATAAACCGTTAAAACACATCAAATAAAACTTAAAAAATGAGAAAACAAACATCTTTTTTGGTTTTGTTTATTGCACTGTTGTTCAGGGGTTCAAAAAATAAACTGCCACTATTTAAATTACTGATATGCTCTATTTACAATAAAATACAACAACCAACCATGAATTACTCTTAAAAAATTACTTAAACTGTACAGATTGTACAGCTTGTTGCGTTTAACAGACTTACTAATATTTAAAAATCGACAGTTTTGGTGCTTTTAAAATTATTATTTTTAAAATAAATCAACAACAATAAAGTCAACAACGTATTTGATAAAAACGTTCTAAATTTTTTCTCTCTATCAAAGTGTGTATAAATAAATATAACATATTGCGCTAATATTGCAAATAAATTTCATTAATGACTGTTAAATTTTGGCTTTTTTTGACTATAATCCGATTCACTACTACTACTCGCGCAGTTTCGATCTTACCTTCAAAGAAAGCCCAGTAGAAAACAAAATACAACTTTATTACTTCCTTAAGGCAAATCTAACTGGAACCACTAAAGTGTCTTTTTAAAAAGGGAAATTAAAACTTTAACGGTAATTCACAAAATACGTTCATTTACGTAAGTACTCTCGTGATTTTTTCGTGTACCGACTACGCAGAAACGTTTTTAAAGTTAAGGACAAGCGCCACTGACGCAACCTGAAGCGACAGGGCACAGTCTAGGCCTGGAAAATAAAAAGTCGGTTCAGTATTCTGAATGATTGTTAGTTATAACCTTTCCGTTCTAGAAAGCAAAGAATTGATAGCAGAATTGTTCCTACAAGCTCTGGAGTTCCTAATCTATCTTGGATCCAATTAAGGTAGATGTGGGAGCTTTAATAATTGGAACAGTAATAAAATTGTTGTGGAGAAGGCTTTGTGTTCTTCCTTTCATTCATTTTAATAAAATTGTATTGCTGATTAACGTGTTAAACGAAGTACTCCGGAGTATTTTCGTTAATACACATGAACTAAACTGATCATTATGTCAGCCCGGACAAAGCAGTTTTCCATCCTCGTCTTTATGAAACTTTATAATGTAATAATGCGGTTTACATGTATATCGAAGCTTCATTTATTAGTTTTTTTGCTGATGTGAAAAACTTTGACTTTGAAGTTGTAGAATTGTATTATACAAAATATGATAGAGACGCGTGCAAACAGGGAATTTTTGGCATGAAAATAATAATAAGTCATGTAGAAGCAAAGACCTATTTTACTGAGTGGTAATAATTTTCAAACGTGCTTCTTTCCGACACTAAACAGAAGTGTTCCAAAATATTAAAGTCAAAGCTGTTCACATCAATAATAAGTCAAACTACATAATTAATCCGTTTTTTTTCCGTTTTAACGAGGCTTCAGGTTATGCCCCTACAGTTTTTGCCAAACATTTTTTCTGACGTTATATTTGATTATAATGATTTCTTTGCTCCCTGACGGATCATGAAAACGAATCCTGTTAGTGACTGAACTCAACATAAAAAAAAAAACACTGGCAAGATCAAAACGGCGACAAATCTCCATATGCAACGTCAACAATGTGATCAAACTAAACTGTCGAGAGTTGCACATAGAAATACAATACAAACAACACTCTAAATTAATTCACTCACAGTGACGTTATTAACAAAATTCGAAAGCAAACTGTCAAACGTCAGTTTTAGAGTGACGGTGCCCTAGGTTTGCTTCCAGGAGATACACAAGACGATCGAAACCTTATCCTAATTAAAGTAATTGGCAAAAATTATAGCTTTCGAAATTTAAACAAAAAAATTATAGTTTGCTGTTTTGAGAATTTTGATATTCGATATCTAAGGTTTCCGGGTTTGCGTGATCGATTTTAGAATCCCTAGAACAAACAAACGTGGACTTATTAGCATCAACTCGGACAAACCAACAAGTAAAAGACTTTTGTTATCGGATTAGACGTGGATACGATTTATTTAGGACTGAGATGGGACACGAGAGGAGATTATTGGAATCCAATGTGTTTTGGAGTGTATCTGAAACATACAAATCCTTTTTAAAGTAGTTCGTGATTTTGTTTCGCTGATTATTCAGTCTACTCAGGTCATTGTCCAATCTTGCGATTGAGTTATTCAGAAACCGTCTGGATTCATCAAAAATTACGTTAAACGATTTAGCTATCTTTTATAATTCCACTACAAAGTGTGGAACTTTTTTTTGAACGAGTACGCGTAACAACACGATTACGCTTGATAAAATGTGTAAATTGTAAAGCTTCTCTGATAAGAATTTTGTTGTGCAATTTAAAATTTGTCTTTTGGTTAATAGCGAATGCTAATAATTATGGTGCTATAATTTAAGATGTGCTTTGTAAGAGTGAGATGTTATTAATCATAAAAGCTACGTATTAGAGAATTTTAATAGAAACGTATTCCTGGTTTACAAATTGAACACTTTTTTGCCGTTTTCCGCAAAGACATTATAAAATTTTAGGATTTTACATTTTAAGACAGTTAGGTATTATGAGAAGGTTCTCACAGTCCTTTAAAGATCAAAGTGGCAAAATCTTTAACTGCAAGTAAGTAGTTTAATCTTTAATTACAAGATTTATATTCTATAAGAGAGCTAAGACGTTAGATAAGCTATACCAACTATTTCAAACTTCAGGAACACTGCCTTATGATACAGTTTAAAAACATACTATTCTGCTGTATTGTAGAGCATGCTAGCTATCAAATTACTTATAATAAGGCTTAAAATTGGCCAATATTGTGTCCCTGAAAGTTTGTACGCGTTTTTAATAACTACCCTCTACTTTAATGTTGTATGAAAGTCCTTTGGTTTTCATGAATTTTTGTTTTGTAGACAAGTCAACGGAAATGTCTAATTTTAAATCAAAGACAACTCAAACTGTCAAGCGTAAATAATAAGTGGTCTCATAGCAAAACCGTCAATCTCCAATTTTTGTTGTATTGAAAAGCACTGTAAAAACTGTTTCAAGTAGAATTGAAAAACAAAACTTTTACTAATTAAAGAGAGAAAACTTACTGTCCTGATTAAGGTTACAGCAGAGGAAATGCTCAATGATCTTAAACTAGGAATTTAAAATTTTTTTTTCATTATCGATGTCATCCTGCTGCTTGATTGTTCTTGATAAAAAAAGTTTTAAGTAGGACAGATCCTTTATTTTGTCCCACTGAACACTGAAATGTTTCTCTAGTAGTGTTTCAAAACGTTCTTTCCTTTAGCTTCCTTAATTTTAAAATTGTCTTTTTTAATTATATTAAAGGGATAAAGGCTTCCAAACTCCTTTTTCTTTGTGAAACGTGAACGCTCACGTGAGATTTGAGAGTCGAATTATTGGCCGATAAGGAGAACGGTCGTTCCTGCAATAAATCACCCTTGGAGTTTGGCACTTTTGCAGTAACTATAATTTTACATAGCTTTTTATATAAGAAATTGGCTGTTTTAGGTGCAAATGCAGCTTACAGAACTCTAGGTAATCTTTCTGTTTCTTGAACGCAAAAAAAATTTCAAATCAGTCCAAAAATGGAGCTTGGCGGTTTTGTTATGATACTACTCAAATAGGTTTCACATAAAATTCCCTATTTAAGCAATTTTGCAGCTCGTATTATTTATTTGTGACATACTGTATATGAAGAAAAAGTGCGTTGGCGTGTTAAAAGTTGAAAAACCAGGAGAAATAACAATTTATCACTAAAAAAATGCTTTCCAAGACCGAACTAAATAATTGTAAAACCTTATTCTGGAAACTTTAAATTGTTTCTTTCGAAATTATTTAAATCCTCGAATTTAGCAGCTGCATTAATTTTCGTAACCGTTTCCGAGAAATTGGACAGAAATTGCATAAAAATTTTGTAATACCGCCATTTTTGTGGTTTCAGCGACTGTAAAAACCTTAAAATGTTGGTATTGAACTGTTTTTTCATTTCCTGCTAACCGCAACACTGTTGAACATATACACGGTGTCCAAAAAACTTAGTTCACTGAGCGCAAAAAGTAATTCTTAACTTTTTTGGTCACTTGCAAATTTCTGTAACTAGAACCGTTTCCGAGAAATTCGACTTCCTTTACTTTTTTTGGAAATAGCATCAAAATTTTGAAAATTCCGTATATCCTCCATTTTTGGGGTTTTCACAACTGTAAAAAATTCCAAATGTTTGTTTTAAACTGCTCTTTCATCTTGTGTAAAAACACGGTTTTAAGATATTAAAGGTGTCCAAAAAACAAAAACAAAAACCGTCAAATTTGAAACTAACGCCCTACCAGTTGTGACAGCATTTAACCGGTTCTAAGTGGATGTAAACTTAGTCCATTGGGTGCAGAGAGTAACTCTGAACATTTCAACAAGTTGACTTTTTTGTTGAAAATCCAAAATTTTAAACATTCTGTATCTCGGTTATTTTTTAGGTTTTAGAGGCCGAAAAAAAAATTAAAATGTTTGTCTTGAACTGCTCTTTCACCTCCCCTAAGGCGCAACAGTCTTGACTACTTTGTTGTTTTAGTCTAGGAAGTCTAAACATGGTCAACCAGCGATTGCGGCTGAACATTAAAAACAATCTTTCGTCTGAAAATACATTTTCTTTCTACTACTATACAGAAAGAACTAGTTTGATAGCAGAAGCTTCGGATAGATGTGTAAATCGTTTACTTGTTATGCTCACCCTAACCATTGATTTTGTATAGCGGTCACTTCGTTTCCTAACTTAAAAAAATGCTCCTCTGGTTTACCACTAACTAGTATGACTTATTCTGCGTGATAAACATTAGCTTGGTATCTAGGAAGGATGAACAAGGAAGGACTGATGACAAGTTAATAAAACCAGTCACAGAACACGTGGATTAGGGACAACTTAAAAACTTGTTCGGTAAATGTTACTTACATGTGCTCTGGATGATTCCTGATACAGTCAATAAAGTCTGTAGGCTTTAGAACGCCCGTGCAGATCTTGTGGATGGCAGTAAACAAGGGGAATCTGTCGAAGAAATATTAGTCAAGTGACTTCAATCATTGAAGCCAGAAAAGTGAAATCTTACTGCTCCTCCATGTGTTTGTTTTTCAGCATGAAATTAACCTCCTCAGCGGTGTATGGTCCTTGCAACTTTTGTCCGTTAAGCAGCTCATCCTCCAGCTGCTTGATTGACTTTCCGGTTCTCACAAAAGCTTCACTGACTTTGCGGTTACGTCCTCCATAGCACGTGGTGATCAAATCAGCCACGCCACAACTCTCAAAGAACGTCGACAATTTGCCGCCGGGATAAAACACATCGACGAATTTGACCATTTCCATCAGACCTAAACGGATGACGGCGGCTTTGGTGTTGTCCCCCAGCCCTAGACCGTCGACGAAACCGGCTCCGCAAGCCACGATATTCTTCAGAGCTCCGCACACTTCGACGGTGTCCTCGTCATCCACCACAACCACCCTAAAGTAGTTGGTTTGGATGATTTCGCGCAACAGCGGACCGGCGGAGGCGTCCTTGCATCCTATGGTGGTCTCGCAGAACATTTCGTCGGCCACCTCGTTGGCCAAATTGGCACCCATCAGAACTGAGCAGGGGATTTTCAGGTGACGAGTGATTATATGTGAGATCAGGTCGATACCGCCACCTTCGGCGCGATCGAAACCCTAATAGAAAATTGTATCAACATACAGAATAAAATAATAAAGGAGGCCTAAAGTCCAGTTTGAAAAGAGAACACTAAGACGGATCTTTAGGCCACTAAATGAAAATGAGATATGGAGAAGAAATTATAATCATAAAATCTACCAACTTTTCAAGGAGGCACCTATCAGAATTCGTCAGACTACAGAGGCTACGATGGGCAGGCCACGTAGTAAGAATGCCGGATAACAGACTACCAAAAAGGGCCCTCAATAGTAGGATCAACATGCAAGATGGGAGGATGGAGTGACAGAAGACCCGCAAAACTTGATAGGTGTCAGAACCTGGAGGAGAGCGGCGTTAGACCGACAGGTCCACGTCCATAATGTGACAATGTATCATCTTATCAACTTATTTAAAAAACAAACTGTCAAATGACTTCACGGAGTGTGACGCCATTGAAAATGATTAACTTTTTTGACGTTTGTTGTCAGTTACCTTGTTGCCAAATTCTTCCAGCTGTAATTTATATTTATTGATTTAGTTTTTATTTTGTGTAGTTGTATTTGTAATTTTGATAATTTCGGTGACCGAAAATGACTAAGTATTACAGTAAATGCGAAGAAAAGCTCATTTTTAGGTTCATGGAGTATTTTCAGGTGGAAAACGAAGTGAATAAACTTCCGTTTTACCCTTAAGATTCGTTTTCGAATTAAGTAATTATATTATTTTCATTGCATAACATTTACAACGTATGCATTTTAGTATGTTTTATGTGATACACAGAGAAGATAGAGTGATACTCATAAAAAAAATATTGATAATTTTCATTCATAGAGAAAAAACACATTTCAGTACTAGCTAATACCAGGAACTTTTCTTTAATCTGTCGGTAAGAAAAACAAAGCAAAACAAATCACCGGAAAACACCTTGAGAACTAATCTAATGGCGTTTTCGATTGGCATGTTTAGTGCAAAACTCGTGTACTGCCATACTATTTCAATGACATTAGATAGAGCAGGATACAGATACATAAGTTTTGCACTAAACTTGCCAATTGAAAACGCCATAAGACATGAATGTATTTCAAGACGTCACAGTTAATGTCGTCACTGCCACTTGGACAGAAAATACACCAGAAAACGTTAATTTCTGTTATAGTATGTAAGTTGGAAATACAGATTGATTTTATTGATGTTTGAAAATAAAGCATACACAAAAGTGAGGGGTCATGCGATACCTATTAAAAACAAAATGGAATGGCTGTGTTATAATTTCAAAACTGTGGCACCTCGCAAATACCTCAACACAATTGGCGAGTATCTAGATTGAGCCCATAAAAAATGATTGATAAGGCAAATTGACTTTTATCAATACAATCACAGTGTGAAATTGACTTTGGGAATTGACTCATCAAACATGAAGTGATACATTAGTCTGAACGTTTAT
Organism: Ips nitidus; assembly: GCA_018691245.2. Classification (NCBI taxonomy): domain Eukaryota; kingdom Metazoa; phylum Arthropoda; class Insecta; order Coleoptera; family Curculionidae; genus Ips; species Ips nitidus. The sequence continues at coordinate 8,715,097 of CM042788.1, forward strand.
GGAGATGGGTAAAAGTACAACTTGTGCGATTTTATTACAAACAATTTTGTGCTTATTCTCTTTCAAACAAAAACAAAAATACTAGTGATTCGTCCTGTTTAAAGGTCAAACAATAACTCACAAATGCATAATAACCGCAGCATCTGTATTTAACAAAAAAGCATTAACATTAATTGAAACAGTTTATAAGTACACTTTTTTGCCATAAAACCGCAATAACCAATAGATTTGTTTTTGTTTATTCAGTGTTCAATTCAATCCATTAATTTGCAAATGGTGTTTGATAAACATTTTTAAAAAATACCAACTCCGAATCAGTTTCACGAATTAATAGGCCAAAAAATTGACAACGCAAATTCTAAATATTTCTAAACCTACAAATGTCACGGTGTTTGTGGATGTTTAAAAGCGCAAAATACTATTAACTGCGCTTTATGTATGTATGCAAGTGACTGGCTATTTTGTCTATGTATAGTAACTTGATATAAATAGAAAATGCTTAGTAGTTGCTTAACAATTTAATTGTTATAGATGCTATTATGAAAATTGAAAACAACTACTTATTAATATAAGCAACTGTCTTATTGAATTTATTAATAAACCAGTTTTCTATGTAAGTTTAGGTAACGCAGAGTGCAAGAATGGAAAAACAGGGATTATAAAGGGGAATTGAGTATCTACAACTTCCTAGTTCTAAGAAAATATTAATGCCTTAGTTACCACAGTTAACAATAGGAGGTGGTTAGACTGTGAACGATGTTGAATTTCCAATATAATGATACAGAATATTGTTTAAAGGAGGTGAAACAGTAAATAAACTGACCAGACCCATTTAGTGATTAATTTTTTTATTGGAATGGTACACGTGTTGTGGTCAGAAGGCAAAGTAAATTCAGCTAAAGTTGGTGCTTTTTCAAATAAACAATTATTTAGCTAACTAAGTAAATTATAAGCTTTTACCTTTGATCTTTGATGTTATAATTTATTTTATGTTTATTTAATAATATGAATATTGATCTACTAGATATCATACTAGCTTTTTTAAAATAATCTTGACTAGGCTACGTTGCCACATTAACAGTTTTTACTTATTCTAATCTAAAAGAAATTTTACAGCTTGGCAATATCTTACACTTTAAAACCTGTAGGCATTCAAACACCAACGTCTCAAATTTAGATTGTTATTAAAATTAGAAAAGTATTGCTGAAGAAACATCATAGAAACTTTTAGATTGACCGTTTTTGTTAAACCATTTGCACGATTTTCATAACTGCTTGCATGTATAACCTGTGTCGATAGAGAGTATTCCAAAATTAGTGTGCAACAATTTAACAGCTTATCCTACCTCCAAAAATATGACAAAACTTTCATACAAAGATATTTAAGTGTTTCTATTATAAATTCGGACAAAAATCTCCTCGGTACTTCCCACCATTAACTTATCTAACCTGACCAAACTTTACGATTTCAGTCAGCCTCTCGACCAGCCTTAAAGTCCTAATTTGTATAGAATAGTAAAAATATTCGTAGATTTACCTAACTATCTCTGTTTTAACGAATTTAAGCTAGTTTTTGGACTGGCAAGTAGCCACAATATCCAATTTTTCTGGCGGATAAAATATCTGGAAGAGTTACACAAATTTCAATTCACAAAAAAACATTTTTAAAATTTCTTCAGGAAACAATACTTTTATAGAATAAAATTTGGGTTTTATTATTATATTGGGTTAAAAGTTGAAAGAGACACAATACACCTAAAATGCCCACAAAAAATTGGGTGCTTTGAAAACCTATTAAAACTTATTTCACCCTAATGATTAATGGCTTTTCAGTAATTACCCTTAACTGTTCCCATTAATAATCTCAATTTATAATAATTAAAGAAGGTATTGGTAATAAAAGTACCCATTTCCAAAGCTAATTTGATACAAACTACTGGCTAATTCTCAACACGAGTTATAAAACACTTTATTATAGTTCGCTAAACCCTGAATATTGTATTTTGGCAAACTGCTACATAAAATTTGAGCAGTAAATTCCTGAAAGCCGATAAAATGACATTTCCACACTTGCAAGCTTATTACAGGTACGAAACAAACCATGTTGATCCAATTTAATTTAATGATGTCGGTAAGGGCCGTTTTAATCTGTCAGTCATTAGAAGCGATAACGTAGTAATACACAATATTGACAAATTGATTAAGAGAGAATTAAGTGGCACAAACACGACTGCACAACAAAATAGCCGCAAAGTCAAGCTTAATTTATGATGTTTTCAGCAGAAAATAAAATTAGATCTGTGAATATTTAGTAAAGTGGAAAAAGTCAAGGGCGACTCCATTGCAAACAAAAAATTGATAGTACTCCACAGTGGAAATACAATATTAATTGAATTCTCTAAACGGTTTTTAAATAGATTAGCAAAAAAGTAACATGAATGAGAATCGTGTACTCATTGCCAATGTTTCAATGTCATCATTGATAATCACGCCATGTTACGTAGTCATCCTTGAGGATTAACGTCACCAAGCCAACTTTTTAATATATTTTTTTAGCCAGAGCGTAGTACGCGAATTACAGAAAAATTTCCATGTGAGTCACATCTGAAAATATCCAGGCTCAAACTTACCTTGATCAGAGACAACGCAATGGCCGTGGATTTGATTTTTCCTAACAAAGTGGAACATATCGTTCTGATGAACTGGTGAGGAACGACAAAGATCAGAATGTCCGCGTCCTTGGCGGCGTCCACCACGTCAGGTACTGCAACCTAAGGAACCAGAGAAAGTGTTTGGTAAAGGTCAGATTTTAACGAATTTTTTAGTTTCAGTTAATGGATTGTCACTAAATGTTAATTAAAAATCCGTTATTGGAACGAACATTTTCACGGTCAAATTCAAGGATTTTAAAATACAGGAAAAAATTCAGGAAGAACAAATTTCAGCTTGCTGTAAGTTAACGAAACGTAATTACATTGCAACATAAAAATGCGTCAGTACCTTGAGATGACCTAAAGCAAACTTAAAAAAACTGGACTACAACATGGATCTGTTTACTTCAAATCGTCAATAAAGTGAACGCGTATGTAACCGTGAAAAGCAAACATAACAAAACAGGTAGTTGGGTTCATTAACGACCATTCAAAAGGTTGACTCGGCGTAGCCAAGCAATTAGCCACTGAATAGCTGAATAAAGATGCTTGTTTAAGTCCAAAGAGCATCAAATCAATCCCTTAAATTAGGTTGAGTTATTGGGTATAATTGACTGTAAAAATAAGAAATAAGATATCTGGCGCCAGTAGTTTTATACTAAACTTAATGGTAATGTCCTGCAAGACATCATACCATAATAAATTATCAAAAATCTCTGTATTTTATAATATAAAATTGTATAGATAAACCACTGAGTTTGAAAATAAACTTGATCTACTTTGTTGTCAATGTTTATTGACACATAACCCTTTGTCATCCCTATATTTTACTATTTTGCAATAAAACTTACGGCGATTCTAATCAATATTGTCCACATGTAGTTTCAAACAAAATGGTATGTGACATAACAATTATTGGTATTGGCTTATTGAATTGTGAAGTTTGATTTAAAATGTATACAAAGAGGAAATTACAGTACCACTTAAACTTAAATTTACATATATTATAACACTTTTTGTAATAATTGTTAAATGTTTGACGTTTTCTTTTCAACGCCAAAAATTCTGGCATCTGGCGAAAACCAATCAAGATCCTGCCAGGAAAAAAATGTGACGTCTAACTGTTCCTAAAGATAATTTGGCTCAATTCCCAGTAATGAAGATTGTAACTTTAAAAGACTTTTTTATTATTTATTGACATTATAGCAGTAAATAACCAGAACTAGTTATCACAGAAATGTAATGACAGACAAAAGGGGCGGATCATGTTAATGCTAACACCGGAATTTATACTGGTTTGGTGATAGTTTATTGATGTATTAAACAAAGATAGTAAGATAGACCAATAATCCTTAACGAAATAGCAGTTTACCAGAATGTTGATTAGATTATTGTGACGGTCAAAACGGACAGAAAGGACTTTACTAATAATAACAGAATTCTCATTTTTTCTTCAGATTTGGTGTCGAGATTTCCTGTATTTTCAAAGTGCATTAATATAGGAATTTGTTTCCAGGTTTATTAAAGTAAAAGTAAATATGCATTTCTCAATATTTTGCATTAGTGATGCTTCTTTCTAGAAACACCGAACGTTGGAAGTGTTTATCTATACGTACTATTTTTAGAGAAATGTAAATAAAAGAAGAAAAAACACTCTGCGCCAATTAGTACCTTTTATTTGGAAATGCTGCGAGTATGTCTGGCCATTATGTTTAATATTGTAGATGCAAAGATTAAACAAAACAAAAATATGCACATCAGTGCATTATAACAGTTTAAGGTAATATTGTTTCGTAAATCTTTATTTAGGGTATTCAGGGTGAATGAGTATTAGTTAAATTGCTCAAGTCAATAATTTATAGTTACAAAGTCACAAGATGGAAGAAAAAGTGGCTTAAAAATTCTGATCATTCGTAAGCAATAGGCTTTAAGACAAAATGTTTTGACACGAAGATATTTGGTGTTAAGTAACATTGAAGCGGACCAAAAATAGGGTCAAAAAAACCGAATTTGTTTTCACCTATGGGAGACCTGGTAAATTATGAATAATAATATCTACAGGATATCCTTTTATTTAATTATTTTAATGCTTATTTTTCCAAAGTTTTTTTTCTCAATTTTAGAAATGTAGCTAGTAAACTTTCAGTCATTGTTTCCAATGATTTCCTATTTTGAAACAAAAACTTAAAGTTATCAACTCAATATTCCTATCACACATTTCCAAATAAAATTTTCAACTAAGTATGTATGATAATTTAAAGATAATAAGAAAAAATAATAATAAAAAATTAAAGAGGATAAGAAGCAAACTATTCTAAATATTACAATGAGGTCATAAACCATAGTGGAATTTAAGGTTTTAAATATAAACTTTTTAAAATGTATGTATTAAAACAAGCTATTACCTACGTCTTACGTTTCAATATTACATCGCTAGTAATTTTATAAAAACCTTAAAAAGAAAGTTAAAATGAGCTGGGCAGGATCCCCTGTGACGTAGTAAGAGACATTTAAATTTGTACGTGAAAGTCTGGACGCGAAATACTCATTCTACAGGTAGGTCTTTCTAGTAAAAATATCTTATTGGGACAGCTCTTATTATTGTTTGAACACGATTGAACAGCACAACGCTTAAACGGCATTTTTTCCAGCAGGGGATAACCTCCTAAACACGAATCACTATAAAATAACCAATAGAGCACAAGTCCCTTTCCAGGTCACAGATATACAGGGTGCGGATTCTTGAAACGAAGGAAGGAAGTTTTCAAGAGAAAGACCTGTAGAATGTGACAGGAACCCGTTATTGTCAGCTTCTTCTGTCACATTCTATCAACACTTCTCCTGAGATTTTCGTTCCCTGCTTTCAAGAATTAGGCCCCAGGGTGACTCACGATGATGGTATATTAGAAGTATCTAGAAAACGACTCAATATTTTTCGTTGAAATTTGGAGTGTAGCCTAGTTATTATAGCCTAATATTGAGTCGTTCTCTAGATACTTTTAATATCACCGTGAATCGCCCTGTATGATTTACCAAATAAGTATGATTTTCACTGACTTTTTTTTTCAGTAAAATGTTGTGTAAAAATAAGTCACATATTTTTCTAAGTTTTTCTGGTTACCACAAAAGAAATTGTTTGGTTTAGGACCCCATTGCTTACCATGATGAGGACCTCTTTGAATTAGTTTTAAGATATAAATATTCCTCAAAAAATTGTTTTAGTTGCACTGATAGTACAATTAATAGGTACTTAATCAAAATTCCATTTCCAGTATTAATTTGACATAATGTCAAATTGAAATCATCTCAAAGTGAACCACTAGAATTATAAAATACTTACTTATTTCAACTTGTTTAGGCTGGCTAGTAATTATTATCTTATTACCTTTTAAGGTAAAAATATTTGTATAATTTTATTCTTAATTATAAATAAAATTGATTTATTAATGACTTTTATCAGAGAATATCAATGTTTAATACAACAATGACACTCCAATGTGTAATGTGTTTTACACCCAAAATAAACAAATAGGGACTAAAATCCACTGATAAAATGTGCCAGGGACACCCTGTATTATCTTAGTAAACCAAGGTAACTAAGAACTGATGAAAAATAAATTACCTTGATCTTAGTTTTAAATTTTGGATAGCAACATTGACATACTAATGCATCTTTGCAACTCTCATACAATTTAAAATTCATCTACAGGAAAATGGGGAGATACAATAAACAGAAAATATAGGTACCACACTATTGAACAATTTGAAAACCCTTTTAATTCCAAACTGACTGGTAAAAAGTTTTAGCAACCACCATAAATAACTTGATACTTACAACATTAGGAGGTAAAGGATGTCCAGGCAAATACTTGACATTCACATGGGTCTCATTGATAATCTCAGTGAGCTTCTTGCCATCAATGATTTCCTCATAAACATACATGGTGACTCTGTCATCAAAGTTTTTGGAGTTGGCAGCATTGCCCCCCACAATTTTTGCTATCGCTGAACCCCTTAAATTCAAACAACCTTTATTAGGACATGACAACTCTAGATTGTTGAGGAATTTAGAAGATTTTTGGGTGGTAAATAGTTAAAATCAACTGGAGTGTCTCTATCTTTAACCAGTTGTTCAGTCAGGAAGTAAATGCGTTGCGTATGAGTTACCTAACAGGAATAAGGAAATTGAGGTTATGTTAACTGTTAAAGGGGCCAATTTGTGGTGGATTTTTGTGTGGACAACTTACCAGTTTCCGCTGCCAATGATGCAGACCTGTTTCGGGTTGGTGCAGGCCATTTTTTCGTCGGTGATGGTGCGATAATCAAAGGCGAATCTACGAGTGAACGGAGCTGCTGAAGGCGACTGTGGACGCAGCCGTCGCGACGAAAATAAACTTCGAACTGAAACGGCAGCGAAGGCCACTGAGATAACGCCGCCGTTTATCCGTGTCGTCGATAAAGTAGGGGCATTAGGTCGTAATCGCGAATAATTATTAAAGATATTTCGTAACTGACAGCTGATTATGTTATGTTTTGTTGTTGTTTGATGAACGGTGGCCAGACAGGGCAAGTTTGGTAGGTTACGTAGGCAAGACATCGATAATGCGATTATCACCTAGAGAGGAAAGGATCCACGGGGGAATTTCATCACTGGATTCCCAGTTTCACGCTTTCTTTGGTAAAATTCTCACATGTTTGCAATAGATTAAGGCGGTAATTTCAAACTGTTATCAACTCCACTTGAGTTTGATTCCTCTTCATTTTAGTCTGAGATATACAGAGTGTTTTTACTTTCATTGTTTTATTTAAAATTGAAGGCCATGTAGGTTCATAATGGAACAACTTTGGACCGTAGTTTGTATAGCAAACTTGGATTATTTTCAGTTGCAGTCTCAAGCCCTGAAACATAACGCAGTTATCGTAAAACACTCTGTATAACAAAATACACTTTCTTTAACTATTACCAACATTACAATAGTACCTCAAAGCCTTCAGATGCTGAAAATTTGATAATTTCTACCCTAAATTTCGAAATTAGTGCAAAAGGGTCGGCCATTTTTTATTTTTCCAGGGCGGCCATCTTGTCTCCATGCTGTCAAAACAAAGACAAAAACCCATATTATTTAGTTATTGAAACGTTTTGTAGGAAAACTAATAAGAAATTCTTATCACCAGAGTGGTATATTATTTGTAATTGTTTGTTTGTCTCAAATAAACAATGTAGGACCAAAGAATTTCTAAAAAAAGTTTGAATTCAAATTGAAAACTAAAGCGACCCCTGCAGTCTGCACTAGGTACTATCAAAAGTTTTATTCAGTGTTGCCGGATCGTCACATGTTGTAAATATTAGGCGCTTTCTTCTTTTACAAAATTGCACCGAGGTCACGTGATCTGTTGTTACAAAATTAATTACAAACCGAAAGAAAACGGCAACTGTGAGTCGGTAACGACCATAAAAAAAAGATAATCCAAAAACGTGAAATACAGGATGTCCCTATATACGAGAAAAAGCTTCTTTAATAAAAAAAAACTTACATAAACATACCCTGTTTAATGCCCTTTTTTCGAGATACAGTGTGTCAAAATTGAAATAATCATATCGTGTTTTGTAAATATCTACGAAACCGGTTTTTGCACTTAGCAGTCATTTTTAAAAAAAAACCGACCGAGTTTGAAAAAAAATAACATTTTATGATCAAAACGATTTCAATGTTTAAATCTTTTAAATTGTTAACTATTTAGTAACTGTTTGTTTTTAGACCTAATTTGTAATTTGAATTTACTATAACAATTAAAAATATTAGACAGAAAACAAAGATCTTTTTATGTCTGCTCATTTACTTATATTTTGTATAGCTTTAAATTCTATAGCTATTATGGGCCAAAAAAATGTTTTCTCTTAGCTCTTACTTGTTTTTTTTTTAATATGTGCCTTAACACAATGCACAAAAAAATAAATTAGTAATGGAATATTGGAAGGTATTAAACCAAAAATTGGCAACATAGCAACAGTACTCTAAACTGTCACTGTCAAAATATCCAGTCAACCTAACCTCAAATCATAAACTACTTTGTTTGAGGAACTGACGTGGTTGTTGAAAACACTGCTATTTCCAACATATTTTTGCCGACAGCAATCCAGTTTTCAGCGAATTTCTAACTGAAAATGGATCTCGCAACCCTTTTCGACGATGTGAAACGAATGAACAAACGTCAGGTAAATTTCTTTTCACCACACTAACCATTAAAAAATTATCAGTGTTTACCTGCTGTACTAACATATTTCAACCCAATTAAAACTAAATAAAAGCACTGAAAATTGTGTTTTGCAGTTCTTCTATCAGGTCCTCAGCTTCGGAATGATAGTATCGTCGGCTTTAATGATTTGGAAAGGTTTGATGGTGGTGACTGGCAGTGAAAGCCCCATTGTTGTAGTGCTTTCAGGTACTGATCAGAACTTTTAGTACATTTTAATAAGAAAAAAATTACAGGCAGTATGGAACCAGCTTTCCACAGGGGTGACTTGTTATTCCTCACAAACTACCCTGAAGAACCTGTGAGGGTTGGGGAAATTGTGGTGTTCAAAGTTGAAGGGAGGGACATCCCTATTGTGCATCGAGTGTTGAAGTTGCATGAAAAGTATGTTTTTCCCACTTTTTGTAACTCAAAACTTATTTAATTTGTAATGTTTTCAGGGATAATAGTACAGTCAAATTTTTGACTAAAGGGGATAACAACAGTGTGGATGATAGGGGACTGTACGCCCCAGGCCAGTTGTGGCTTACCAAAAATGACATAGTGGGAAGAGCTCGTGGTTTTCTACCTTATGTTGGTATGGTAACCATTCTAATGAATGAGTACCCCAAGTTTAAGGTTAGATCTTTGAAATTACCTATAATTAAGTTTTTGCTAACTTTTTATTAATTTTCAGTATGCTATCCTAGCTTGTTTAGGACTGTATGTTCTCATGCATCGTGAGTGAATCACTTTTACACACTCTTATAATATAACACTAATGTTTAATTTATTATTTAAATTTACTGTATATATTTGATACTGATGAGTTGTGCATTTATTTTTTTTTTTGGGGGAAATATAGTAAACACACATTTACTTTTGTATTTGATTTTCTTCCTTAAATTTATACAGAGATTCATGTTGAAAGCGTAAAACTTCATTTCCATAGCTAGTCCAGTCAGGTAGGAGATACCTGGCAAATACCTCTAAACATGCAGGCTTGTCTGGTAATAATGGTTTCAACACCTCCACAAGAGGAGGTTTGTGTGAGTGAATTGCACTGGGAACACTTACAATTAATTTATCATGCAAGTTTTTTGAGCAGCCTTCTTTGGCACCAATAATTATGTGTTCAAAGGGCTGTTTACCTGAAAAAAATTACTTAACCCCCAAAGTAGTTAACACTCAAAAACCCACCTGGTGGAGTGGAAAATTCACACACTGGCTCCCCATTTTGAGTCACTTTAAGCCAAAACCACTTTGCAACAAAACTAACCTTCCATTTAGGAAAAATTTCATTTACAAGGTAGTTTAAGTGTTGTGGGGAGTTAGTGCACCATACCACCACTAAACCACTACTAGAAAGCAACTTTTCAATAGGAATTTCCTTCAAATCACAGTTAAACATCATTTCATAGGCATAAGGGCATTTTTTGCGCTTTCTCCTTATGTATTTGTTCCACCATGGTGGATCCAAGAGTATTAAATCAAATTCAAGCCCTTCCAGTTCAGTACCAATGTTGGCAACATCTTTACAGTAAAACTGACTGTTGGAGGGAAACATAAACCTTTCAGAGTTAACCAACTTGACAATTGCAGGCCCTAAGTTTCCTCCTGAAATATTGGTAACTAAAGCATTACCAGTTTGCTCGTAAATCCAATTAGCGCATTCCAAAGCATTTTTGTTGTCTTGTAAACTGGTCTCAAGCTTTCCTACAACCCCATTACTTACAAGCAGTGGCAGAATTTTGTTATACTTTGTTTTAACTTCAGACACAGCATTTATTATGATAGTATTTGATTGGTCAGAGTTGTTAGTTTGGTTCCGGAGATCCGTTTCAGTGAGTGAGTGCTTTTTCTTCTTGTTATTGGGTTTCTTTCTAGTGTAAGGTGAACTGATTTCAAAGAGGGTTTTATTTATTTTTGGGGCCTCTGGTTCTATTTCCATCACTACTGAATTAAAATACTTTTCACTGGATATAAAGACAACATTGTCGTCCTCAAAAATAATACTCATATTAGGTACTCTATAAACTTGAATAAAATGTTTATAAGTTTAAAAATTGTAAATAAAATAGCTTAATGATTGAGGTTATGTAAGTGGATGACGTCTTCTTAATTTCGTTATATCTTCTCTACTTTATGTGTTTTCTACTAACTGTTTTGTTTTTGTCCTTTCTAAATAAACAAATATCCAGTAGTAGTAATGGGTAGCTTTAGATAGCATTACACTGTGGAAACGGTCCCAATAATAATAGAGCATTACATTAGCGGCACTTTACAAAGTACTGTAAAGTCAAGCGCCAAATAATTGTAGAGAGAAGAGAAGAAAATGGTAACTAAATGAATAACGTGATCAAACTGTCAGTTGTCAGTGTCAGATGTTATTCTGTCTGTGTCCGTCGTCCTCTCTATTTTGTTTTTACTGTTATCATTAAACAAAAAAAAAACCCACAAATACAATTATCAAAAGTAGGTGGTTTGGACACGGTTCTCCTCTTGCCTTGACCAGGCTCAACCATTGTATACGCATCAATGGTCCATTTTTTCGGTGCTGGTCAGCTGTCCACAAAGACAATACAGTGAAATCACTACAGAAAAATCAGGTACAGTACAAGAAATTATGCAATTGCAGAAGTATTTAGCCTTTTTAGAGAACGGATGCGATTGATTTTTTTTGCACTACATTTACGTACTCTGTTAGCGTGGGATTGCATCCAATTTCCTATTCTTTACATATAAAACATATTTCTGTTTAACACTGATTCATGTTTAAAAAATTAGTTTGTTGTTGTTGTAGTCAACATGAAAAACGATACGCTGGACGAGGATGACACGGATATTTACAGTTTTGTGTGCAAGCTGCGTAAGGAGAAACTATATATTAAAAGCGAGAAACTTGATATACAGGAACTGAATGAATTGATCAAAAGCAAAACACAATCAGTTATTAAAGCCTCATGGCTGACTAACAAACAGAGATTGTTGTTGCTAGAGAGGAGAGTTTGTAGTCAGAATTGTCAGCGTTTTGACTTTATCCATAATTCAGAGTTTCTGGAAGCTAAAAACACCTTAGGCTTCCAGAATGCTGTTAAAATATCCAATTTACTTCACATTTTGCGGTCTCAACCCAAACAGCTTGCCACCTGGTTGATTACAGGAGAAAGTATTGCTGAGGATAACATTCAGTATCCTTTAATATTGCAAAGTGTGCTTAATGGACTGTATGGTGGTTGTCTTTTTGCTGAAGATACTAAACTGATATTGGCTTTGCTGTTTGAACTGGCTAAGAAGCAATTGTTGAAAAGTGAAAATCCTAGAGGGTAATTTGGTATTTTTTTATTATTAATTTTTCAGGTCAAATAAGTGGTTTTGTAGGATAATAAAGCAAAGGTCTTGCTCCTTTAAACATCTTTACTTCCTTTTTCATGAAATCTACTTACCATCAAAGTTTTTCTTGAGTGCAGCCTTGGAAATGCCTATTCTAGAAGTGTTGTCTTTTTCTGATTACTTTCTTGATATTGATCATGATAAAACTATGATGAGGTAAGTTTAATGCTATTTTAAAGTTGTGTAAACTATACTGGGTGTCTTGTGATGAAAGACTTTGATCAATAGACAATTGGTCCATATAAAAAGGATTAATTTAATATATTAATTAATACCTAATAGGTACATTTAAAATAACTTCAATCAAGTTTGGTATTTTAATTTTAATTGGTCCTGTCTGTACAGGGTGTTACAATTTACTGTTGTCACTAAATGATTTAAAAAGTCTAAAATATTCACAATCATCTCATTTCCATATTAATTATAAAGTTATAGGGATAATTATTGTTTCACTTTTTTAATTCATTTAATGCAAAGAGAAAACAATTTGTTCCTAGGAAGGATCCTTTGAATTCTTGTTTGAATTATTTTGACAGTTTGAGAATGTCTGGTGGTCAATGGTTTGACATTCTTTTCTTGTCACACTGAAATGGAAGAATTGCACTTATAATGCAATAATGCAAGACTGTAATAAATGTATTACTTGTGGTGAGAGGATTTTTAGTAATCCCTATGAGACCTAATACCAACTACCACCAACCAAATTAATCTGAATTAAATTTATATCTTTAACCTCTTTTGAAACATGAAATAATGTATAATCTTAAAGTGTATATTACCTACATGTTTATATCAACACTCTGTATATTATTAGATATTTGGATTTTGCAAAAAGTTCTGAACAGTTTTTTCAGCATTTATATACCTACAGGCTTTCTTATTATTTTTTGTCTGCAAAATAATAAAAAAATCAGCAAAAAAATTGGGACTCTGATCCGAAAATATAAGCCTTTTAGTAGAAAACACTTTTAAACTTTACAAAAATTTATAAAATAAAATAATATGAATTTTAACAGAGTTAGCTATTAGCAGAAGTTATTTTAACGAAATTGGCAACATTGTTGATGAGGTAAAAAGGTGTGATAAGTCCTAGTTAAAAGGTGAGAGTGAGATGTAGGTAGGTTAGGTTTAATTGAATTTATTTAGGGAAAGAAAAATGATACATTAAAAGCCTTGGTACCTACTTACTTTTAGAGGCTGTAAATAATCTCTAATTTTTGAAATACATTTTTTAATTTTGTTTCTCACTGACATTAAAATGAAAATAGATTTTGTCAAGAAAAGTGAAATACATTGATGACAAAAAAAAAACAATTTTTTATTGCAGATTCAATTTCCAAGTAATTTTTTTTTCTTTTTTTTTGTTATTTATTACACCTATGTGTGATTTTACCAAACATTTTTTAACGTTATGGCAAACTTCAGTTTATTGATGAATGATTGGAAGGACTAGGTAAAGGTGGATTCTCACGTGTCTGTTTCACTGACGCAGTTTAACGGATTCAGTGTGAGAACACATTTTCATTAAAAATGATCAGTAAATTCGTACTTTCAGTAGAAAGCTATAGTTCTCACGTTTATTATGTATTCAGTATCACTGAATCAAAGTGCGTCAGTAAAACTGACACGTGAGAACCCGCCTTAATCAATCTGGATGTGGATTTATTTATTTACCAGATGCTGCCTAACAAAATATGACAAAATGTATTAGTAGTACTTTTAATTATTTATTTATTTACGGGACATGCCCATGACCTAAGCTAAATACAGTGACAACAACAAACTAAACTATAAAAAAGAAATAACAAAGCAATACAAAACCAAACAAAGGAGGACATAACTCTCTTGAAAAAGAGGTGATCCTAGTGAACGCAATGTAACCAATAAACTACAGAAATATATACCTATACATCGGGTTAAAACGTTCTTTGACGTCTTCCGATCTCCAGTCGCCATTGGTCCCTGTTCATCCACAGGTCTTCTTCCAATTCTCTTTCTTGAACTTGTGTAATGATCCTCTCCAGCTTTTTCTGGGTCGTCCTCGTTGTCTTCTCCCCTGTGGTGTCCAGTTAAGGATTTGCTTGGGTAGCCTTTCTTCTCCCATCCTCTGGACCTGTCCATACTCTTTGAGTTGCGCCACGTGTATGTCCTCAACTATTGTATGTCTGAAATTCATAATTTCTTGAATCCGTTCATTTCGGATCTTTTCCAACCTTGATTTGCCCGCGGCGCGTCTCCAAAAGTCCATCTCGGTTACATTTAACGAGTTCTCTGATTGCCACACCTCACTGCCGTATGTGACTATGCTTTTGATGATGCTATTGTATATTTGGTGGTTATTGGCTTTCGATATGCTTTTGTCCCATAGTACACTGTTTAGAAGATTGATGGCTCTTCGTCCCTGGATGTTTCGGTCCCTTATTGCTTCATCCGTGGTATCGTCGTTCGTAATGTACATTCCCAGGTATTTATATTTGTTGCAAGGTTTTATTCTCTGTTGTGTACCTTCAAGGATGAGGTCTTATTGTAGTCCGCGTATGCACATATATTCGGTTTTATTTACGTTCACTTCAAGGCCCTATTTGGTATATTCTTCAACTAATTTCCGGGTCATATATTCCAGGTCTTCGTAGTCATGGGCCAAAATTACTTGAACGTCTGCAAAGCTCAAAGTATATAAAGTTGTGTTATTTAGTGGGATGCCCATATCTTTACACTTTCGTTTTCATGCTTTCAAAGCTTGTTCCAGTTATATTTTTAGGTGTATTTCCTGCTGAAATGCTGTTTTCTTTTCTATCGCCTGGGTGAGACAAAAGAGGTGGTCCACTGTAGATCTTCCCGCTCTGAAGCCGGCTTGTTCTTCCGCTTCAAAGTCGCTGTATTCATTTTCGATTTTATTAGTAAGTATTTTGCCGTATACTCGAACCATTGAGCATTGTACTGATATGCCTCTGTAGTTGTCGCATTCTTCTCTGCTTTCCTTCTTGTGGATCGTCGACATATAAGATGTTTTCCATTCGCTCCGTTGATGCAGTTTTGCAATAAGTTGGTAAGTTGTTTAAAAAGTTTGTCGGTCCCGCACAACTCAGGCGGTATATTCCCGGGTCCAGCAGATTTTCCATTTTTTAAAAGCTTACAAGTATTTTTTGTCTCTATATAATTTATTCCAATTGGAGATGCTGTCGTTTGTATTGCACCAGTCTGGTTTTCGATTTGAAAGTGTGGCCTATTTGGAATTACAGAAAAATTAGTCTAATTATTTGGACATTTATATGTAAATTCTTGATATGTCTCTTAAACTATACCAAAGTTCCGCAAGAAAAATCAAGTTTAGGTTTTCCGTTTGCCAGCATCTTCAGAACTGACTGAAGACGAGTGAAATCTAAGTAGTGGTAGTTACAATTGGTAGGCAAGTCAGCTGGTCCACTGAGTTTAAACTTCCAATCAATAAATCTTAAATTTTCGTTGGACCCTCTTAATATCTCTCTAATGACAATAGTAAGTCGGACTTCGGACGCTTGAGCAATTCCCTAAATGAGGTCTAACTAGGGAGAAGTAAAGGAGCTTAACAGAATCCAATTAACAAAAATCCGAAGTACGTTGCTTAATAAATCCGAGCATTTTTAATGATTTGCTTGTTATGTGAGAAAAGTGAGAAATAAAACTCAATGCCGGATCCAGAATTACTCCCAAATCCATGACGGAGCTGGAAATTTTAAGTCTTGATGAGTTTACAGTATAAGTATGGTCAATAGGTAATCTTTGACGAGAGAATACCATAGAACAACATTTCCCAGCATTCAGCTCCATTCCATTGTGGTTACACCATCGACTAAGGCGGTCCAGATCTTCCTGGATTAGATCACACTCGTCATGAGAATCAACTTTTTAAAACTAATTTTTTTTTACGGTTACAAAAGGATTTCTAACAACGTGATGCGCTTAAGCGCGATTTTCAATACAGCTAACACCTTAGGCGTGCCAGAGACCTCTAAATTCTACTGACAACATTTTAAAAAGTTCCAGAGACCTTTCAAGTGTCTTGAACTTTCTAGAGTTCTTTTAAGTTGTCAGAGGCCTCTTGAACCGTTTTAAATATTCCAAAAACCTCAAAATGCTACTGAGAACTTTCTGAAGAGTTTCAGAGCTCTCTACAACTGTCTTAAATTTTCCCAGAACTGTTTTAAATTTGCCAGAGGCCTCTAGGACCACTTTGAAAGTACCATAGACCTCTAAATGCTACGGAGAACTTTCTGAAAAGTTCCAGACCGCTCTACAACTGTCTTAAACTATCCCAGAACTGTTTCAAATGGCCAGAGGCTTCTAGGGCCTATTTAAAAGTTTTATAGCCGTCTAAATGTTATTGAGAACCTTCTGAAAAGTGCCAGAGGCTATTGAAGTGTCTTAAACCTTCCCAGAGTTGTTTTAAATTGTCAGAGGCCTCTAGGACCGTTTTGAATGTGCCATAGACCTCTAAATGCTACGGAGAACTTTCTGAAAAGTTTCAGATCGCTCTACAACTGTCTTAAACTATCCCAGAACTGTTTTAAATGGCCAGAGGCCTCTAGGGCCTATTTGAAAGTTTCATAGCCCTCTAAATGTTATTGAGAGCCTTCTAAAAAGTGCCAGAGGCGCTTGAAGTGTCCCAGAGTTGTTTTAAATTGTCGGAGGTCTGTAGGACCGTTTTGAATGTGCCAAGATCTCAAAATGCTACTGAGAACTGTCTGAAAACTTCCAGAGAATATTTAGATATTTTTCATATTTGGTCAAGGCCTATTTACTCCTTCTGAGACACTCCCACGGTATTCAATTTAAAATAACAGAAGTACCACGACAACATTGTGAATATTTTAGCTAGATTTAGCCTGCCAACACCATATAAAATTTTATAGAAAAGATATAAAATCTTTTTGTATTAGTCGATGTTTTTCGTGGCCACTCTGTAACTGTGTGTTGTCTACTCTAACATAAACAATTGATCCAGATTTCGACAGGACGACAACCTAAAAATGTACAAAGACGCAGTTGAATACCGCAATGATGTGGCTTCAAAATTGGCCCAATTTACTAACAACTTTGTACAGTCTTTACTGGAAAATGTGTGCAGTTTTCCTAAAGCAATGGCCTGGATTTCTTGTCACATACATAAAATGATCGAAAAAAATTACTGCATGAAAGAGGTTAGTTTTTGTAAATTTGCCTGGCAAAATATTACTTAGCACTTGCAGGCTAATGCTGTTATAACTGAGCTGCTTTTTACTTTGTTTATCTGTCCTGTTATTGTTGATCCGGAACAATATGGAATCTCGAATTCAACCACCAGCGAAATGGCGCGTCACAATTTAATTCAAATCGGGAAAATCTTGCAAATACTCGCGCTGTACAAGTTTGAGGGGATTGACAAAAAGTACATGGATATTTTTGAGAATGTTGATAAAAACAGTATGAACAATTTTGTTGAGTTACTGTTTTTTGATATGGATTCAAATGAACCACCTGTGGAAACTACACCACAAGTTGTAAGGGACATTATGCTTTTCACTGAAGAGGAGTTAAATAATTTGGTTAGTTGCTGTGTCACTAGTTTTTTTGCCTAATATTGGAGGGTTTATTTTTTTAGATATGTTTTTTGCAAAAAGTACATATGATCAGAATTGAGAATGACAATATTGAGAAGAATCCTTCTTTGACAGTATCAATTGAAGAACATTTGTCTTCTTTAACTGTTCCATCTAGCGACAGTTCTCCAAAGACGTCACGTCCAAATGGGGAATGCAGTGTGAATGGAGCTAGTAATGGCACAGTAAAGAAACAACCATTCTTTTCATTAGGATCTTTAGGTAAGTATTTTTGTTTTTATGACATTTTGATAGTAAAACCGTTTAAATAAATCACCCTGTAAGTTTTTAAAACTTTAAAAAATAATTTAAAAATAATTTAAATACATTAAATCGTTTTTAAAAATATAGTTGTTGATTGGTTGCTAAATTTGGATTTAGAAGGTAAGGTGATTAAAAGTGATTTTTTAACTGTAAATTGATATACTTCGTAGCTATCAAAATGACTGAAATTTACGTAAATAACTGTCAAATTGGAATATCATTCTGGTTTGTTGTCATTTTTGCTTGTTTGAACATTTTGTTAATTGTCAATTAATTGAAATACTTCTTTTACTTTAATAAATGCTTATTGTTTAAACGCGGCACAGTGGGCCAGTGGGTAATTCTAAGTGGTAATAATGACTTTTGCTATATTGAAGGTTTATGAGAGACAAAAACGTACCAATTATATAGTAATTTGTTGATATCTGAATAACTGTATAATAGTTCTTTATTAATATTGCTATAACGTTAGACTATTATAGCTTAACAGATTCATAAAAATATATATTTCCGGCCGGGTTAACGAAACTTAGTTTCAAAACACTGCTTATAGTGATGTCGTTTAACTATTTGTGTTTGATATTTTCTTGATGCAAGCAGTTTTTAAAAATTATTTCAATTTTTTACCTACTCTTTAAATAATAAGAGTAAAGCTGTTGCAGAATGTGTAAGTAGAAATTTACAAATTAATGTTTTATTAGGCAAAACTATAACAATTCAAAATGCCTCTAAAGTAGTCTTCTATAAATCTTCCAAAACAGTCTAGAGAAGCTTTCAAGTGCTTTGCAACTAGTCCAGAATCTCTGAAAAGATTACAAAACAATCAAAAAGATCTCGTATGCTTCTACAGCAGTTTAAAAGTTTCTGTCAACTTCTAGAACCCTCTAAATTTCCAAATGCATTTAAAGCAGTCCAAAATGCTCCTTAAACTGTCCAAAAATTTTCCAAATGCCCCTGAAGTCTAAAAAGATTTCAGAAGCTTCCAAAACACTATAGAAAGTCCGGAAGCTTTCAAAACAGTGTCTTAGAATCTTTCAAATGCTCCTGAAGCAGCATAGAAGCTTCCAAAGTCTTTTGGAATAGTCTAAAAACTTTCAAATGCTTTTCAACTAGTCTAGAAGCTTTCAACAGATTTCAAAAGTGATACTAGAGCAGTTTAAAAGCGTTCAATGATTTCTACAACTGTCTAAGTTTTCCAGCTCTCCTACCTTCCAATTGCTCCTGAAGTAGTCTAAAAAAATCAAAAGCTTCCAAAACACTATGAAAACTCCAAACGATTTCAAAACAGTCAAAAAGATTACTTCTCAAGAAATTTAAAAGGTTTTAACGATTTCTAGAACCCTCTTAAGTTTCCAAATGCATCTGAAGTACTCCAGAACATTCAATATGCTCCTTAAATTGACCAAAAACCAAATGGTCCTGAAGTAGTCTAAAAAGATAAATAAAAAAAGATTTAAGTCTAAAATAATAAATATTAAAAATAAAAATATTTGGGTTTTAAACCGTTTTTGTTGTCTTTTGAAAAATGAACGTTTAGGCACTTTTCATATGAAGGTGGAGGATATTCTGTCACATTTGAAGGATTCTAGCTTAATGTTCTTCTAGGAACACCTAAACATAACAACTCTAACAACAACCGTCGTCCAGTCGAGGAAGACCCGCATTCTTCTTCTAAAAACACTGTGATTGTCTTTCCCATCGACGGTGTCATAACCGAGCCTATTGGCTTACTACCTGAAGACAAAGTAATAGATCTGAGTGTACCTGTTAAAACTGATAGTGGAGTATTCGAGGCTCCATCGGAAATTGTTAAGGATGCTATTCTGGACCCGTCCGTTGTGCCTAACGGGGGTGATATCAAGGCGTACTCCGGCTACGCGGATGAAGGTTCTATAGGTATTTTTGAAGTTTCTTTAGTGGAATTTTTGCTAGTGTCCGATAATAATAGGAAATACATCAGACAACTTGGAAGCCATATCAGAAGCCGCAAGCAACCACTCGGTGGCGAGCAGTTTAGAACTGGAAAACGAGGATCAGAACGACAATTTATCAGATATGGTGTCGGCAAACGTCTCGGGAAGGGGTACGCCTAATATCAGCGGTCGAGACACTCCCAGCAGTCAAGTGAATGAGAACGACGATCGGCCTCAAGTTGACGCGCAACGTCCGGATGATCACGTGGACGCGGGAGCGCCACCACACCAGCAACTACCCCCTCCACCGCGCGGGGCTAATATATCAGACAGGCAGCGCCGCTCCGAAATAGACGACAAGTTTTGCAAGTTCGAGATTAAACGTCTACTCGAAGGGGATGAAACCGTGTCGATTATTTCGGAGACGTGGAGTACCGACGTGCTGTCGTCCGATACGGAGACCGTTGGGGAAGGCGATTTGTTACGACTGGAACGTCATCCGCATCTGCCTTTGGTCAATCAAACGATTCGGGAGGTCCCCGTGCAAAATGCTTTGGATTTGTCCGAGACCCAGAGCGAGAGCGCATGGTCTACGGATGTGATGGCGTCGGATACGGAGCGACTCACTGAGGTGGACAATGATGATGCGGCTAGTGTTGCGCAGTCTGATGACACGAACAGCGTGGCACGGTCCGATGATACCCGATCGGAAACTGATGATGTGGCCAGTGCTCGTCGGCTCAGTTCGTGCTCTAGTTCATATGGAGGCGGAGCCCCTGGACCGGTTCCTGTTACAACGTCTTACGCTAGTTCTGGGTAAGTCACAGTTAAACTACGTTTTCATTTTTTTTTATCGTCCAGCATAAAAAGCAGTCATGGGGAATTGTTTAAAACTGAGGCAATACAAATAGGGTTCTTGAAGATGTGTTTCCTAATTTTGATTTTACTTTAAAGCATATTGAGTTGAAAATTGTCAATTATAGTAGGTATTTTCTTTAAAGCCTACAATAGTCGTTCTGGTTTACACAATTTCTTGTGATAAAAAAGACTGACAGACGGTTGCAAACCTGGCATTGCTGCAAAATTTCCAGGAAGTTCAATATTGTGAAAAGGAAATCAAATAACACAATAATTTGTATGTCTTTGCTTCATGGGTTACTAGAGATGAAAAATTCTCAGGAATTTATTTCTGGAAAATGTGCCAAGAGAATGTAAAGAATTTCAGGAGAATGATAAAGAAAAGGCTTGTGCCGAGCAAAAGTTTGAAACAATACTTTATTTAAAATTCAGGTAATGCAATTTGCAGAATCACTTGTTTGTGAATTTTTAAGCAGGCGTCTTTAGATAGAAATAAAGATGTACGTACTATTCAGCTTATTCAAATACGAAGCTATTCTTTTCATTTTATTTTTGGAATCTACGTGAAATTTTAAGCATATTACCAACTTACAAAATATTGAACTTACATTAAAAACACGTGGTTATTTCAATTATTCATTGAATTAAAGAAGCTTAAGGAAAATTCTGGATAAAAATTGAATGAAGGAAAAATACTCCCAGAGAACATTGGTAAAAAAATGCTAATAATTAGTTCTTATAAAGAGCACCTACCTGATTTTATAAACATACTTTTTTGAATTAAGTAAATTTTCTGGTAAGTCCACATACTGTCCGTGGTTTGTGTGTTTTCACCAATCACAGACTAACAAAAATGCTGCGATTTACGCAAATACTGTACAGGTGCTGCATTTTCGATGGTTTTACGGGGTACAGAGAAAACGGTAATAGATAGAAAAAAGTAGCATACGTGTTCTGATCTCTTTTTCTGAGCTGAGATGACTGGCGAAAAGTGGGCGGCGCAAACTTCTTTTGTTTCAAAGATACGGGGGGTTTTCGAAAATTGGTAATTTTTGAACCTCTTCTGTATTTCAGTTGTTCTTAAAGTTATCAAAAAAGGAAGAACGGTTCCCGGTAGTAGTTTTCATGTAGAATCCAATGGCGTAGTCAGTTTTTTTTCTATCCGTTTAGTTTCTGACCTATGACAGTAAGTTACATTTTTTTAAATGGAACATCTTATATATTTTTACGTCATTTAATTCTGTTGATTTGTACCTTTTCAACGGTGTATTACAACATATAAGTTTGTAGAGGTTAATCCGGTTATTTAAAAAAAAGACCTTTGCTAAGCTAAAAAAAGGCCAATATCTAAAATACCAAACAAAATCGGAAATAAAATAAACTAACACATCAGAAAATTAAATATTTTTAATAAATCTTATTAAAAAATTAGTTACAAACAGTTCTACCGTCACTTTAAAAAGAAGTGGCTATTTCTATTATCTTATTTTTAAGGTAGAAGTTGAAAAAAACTGTTTATAAACGACATGTAACATGTTAATATGAACATATTAAAAAATTTTAATTTTCGACTGTGGGTATTTTTATACATATTATTTACCACTTTTTAGTTAAGGAAACCTTTTTTTTTCTAATTACCAAGATTAACGTTTACAAACTTATATGTTGTTAATACACCGTTGAAAAAGTAAAAATCAACAGAATTAAATGAACTAAAAATATATAGGGCGTTCCATTTAAAAAAATATAACTTACTGTCATATGTCAGAAATTAAACGTAATAGAAAAAAAACTGACTACGCCATTGGATTACATACAAAACTTCTACCGGAAACCGTTTTTCCTTTTTTGATAACTTTAATAGCAAATGAAATACAGAGGAGGTTCCAAAATGACCAATTTTCAAAAGCCCCCCGTATTTTTGTAACAAAAGAAGTTTGCGCCGCCCACTTTTCTCCAATCATCTCAGCTTAGAAAAAGAGATCAGAACACGTATGCTACTTTTTTCTATCTATTACCGTTTTCTCTGTACCCCGTAAAACCATCGAAAATGCAGCACCCTGTACATGAGGACTTAGCATGTTTCTTTACGTTTTTGGTGCATAGCTACAGTTTAATTAATGGAAACACTTGATTATCTAAACTGTGTTTATACCAACCTTTTAACAGATAAGCCAGGAAAAATTATGCCAAAAAGAACTATGTTTGTACCGTGACATTTTGTGTTTTGGTTGGTATTAAAAAATTTGAGCAATATTCCTTTAACTAGAAACTGTTAATTAATTAAATAAAATAGATAAACAGATTTGTGATTTATGAATTTGATTGTTACTAAATTGCCTCTAATTTCAGTGTTTTTTAAACAAAAAAGGAACTCCGTAAGATTAATTTTCGCTTACGATCAATGTTAATTTTGACGGAAAATGTTATAATTTATTCCAGTTCAATTCAAAACGGTACGAGATACGTTTGCACTACTTTTTTTGTTGGTTATGTATAAATTTAGGTCTGCTCCTGTTTCTGTTTCACCAATTAAATTTTAATCTCTAACTAGTCTTTGGTGCGACCTATTTTAGGTAGTCATTAATGATTGTGATAGACACGCGCAATAATTATTTTATTAGTTATAGATGGTTTCTCTGTTAGTCTTTTATACTTCTTTATTAATTTGCTAGCTTTTTCAGTGTTGTTTTTTATATCATTTACCCTCAGTGCTCTTCTACAAATTATCTTTAGTTGTGATCCCTTGACGGTTTTGTTTCTGCTATGGTTTTCTATGTTTCTTGAATTTTTGTGACAATACAAAATACATCACGACAACAAATTTATTTTAACTTGAAAATGCAAAGAGACTAAATTAAAGAAACCTGTTATTCTCCTTGCTTCCTTCCTGAACTTTGAAAAATAGCTTTTGCGCCCTTAATGGAGCAATTTTCCAGAACTTTTCTTTCTACCCCAGTTTTGCTGGCTCTAAGCCTAGCCATTCCCAGTCATTTTGGGCTTTTGCCTTGCCTCTTTTATTTTTTCTTTATCACTGATAGGTGAGAAAGATAACTGCTGAACACCACACGACAAAACGAGGACAACCCCACTACTGGAGACAGATGAAATGTCTCCAGGTTTCTTATCTATAAACAATATTAAGAAAACAATCAAAAACAGAGGTTTTTATTATAATCCTATCTTACATACTACATCCCAAGGTACAAGTAATGTCGTAGTGTCCCAATGCTCAGAAAAATTTAAGTAATGTTACTGTAAATCCGGAATATTCCTTGATTAAGGGATAATGATTGGTTGAAATTTGACAGGCTAGCTAACACTTTGTAAGTTGGAAACGTCGTTTGAGGAAATAATGTTATGTTCGTGTTAACGACGAAGAATTTCTCAGTCACTCCAAATATAAAAATAATTGAGAATGTCAAATTCTTACAAACTATACAGGGTAATTCAAATTACCCTGTATAGTTTATAAGAACAAACTAAGAACAAACACTTAAGCTCATAAAAACGTTATATCTCCGGAACTCTTAAAACCTTCAGACGTCATATCACTGAATTCCAAATTGCACAGTCTCAATTTGACCAACCCTGTATTTTTTAACCTACAAAATTATTTTTACTTTCTACTTTTATTATATTCTCTTATTATTTATTTACTTTCTCTTATATCCAAGTTATTGTCAGATTTTTAGGACAAATTTTTCAATCACTAAACATAATTCATTCAGCAACTATGTCAAAACTTGTCAAATAATGTTTTCAGCATCAGTAGTCCGAGTTATGTGTCATCTACGAGCAGTAACTCGGTTTTTGTCGCGCATACGACCAGCACTTTCAAAACAACGACCGAACCGAGCGGTTTCGTTACCATGAACCAGAGCTACGTCACGGGCGCGTCTTATCACCACGAGTTTAAAAAGCGAGATGCTCGCATCAACGGCAAAATCAACGCGGAGATGGACGGTAACGCAAACAACGTGTTCAAACCGGTGGCGCCTCCTGCGCAGACCAACCAAGAACCTTTTGCTGCTTTGGTAGTTAATGCGATTGGCGGACTGGGTTGTCCACCTAAAGCTCCAGTGAGTCACGCCGTTTTTACTGTTATACTGAGTATTCAACTGTTATGATTGTAGAATCACGTGAAAGTCGATTCCGGTCAGATGCCTGGGCCTAGCGGCCTTAACGGCAAATTTGATTTTGATGGGGAACAAATGAAAAATTACAGCGATCGCCCCACTGAGATTATTCTAAGCAATTGTAGTCTTAACTCTAGGTAACTTAAACTTTGTCTATTATTCCTAAACTACATCAAATTTGGGCGTAGTTCTAGTGGTAGCTCTAGCAACAGTTTCGAACAAAAGAAACCAACTCCCAGCGAAAACAATCAGGAGCAGTGGGAGCCAAAACCATGGCTAACGAGTTCTGGGAGCAGCTTGAACGTTACTTTAACGCCTTCAGAAAGCACTAGCGAGCTGTCAGTGTTGAGCGCCAATAGTCACTTGACCTCAAGTCTAGTAAACCCGGCGGGCGCTATCAAGAAGACTTCAAACGGACGAAGTTTGAAGCCTTCCGCTTCTACTGGGGCTATTCCTAAGAGTATCAGCTTTGATATGAGCGTTGAAAAGGGTCTGGATGATGACTCCAGGTTAGACTAATCTTTGGTTGTCATTCGTAACTTTATTAAGTACGTTTAGGTCTAAACGCGGTGGATTTTTTGGTCGGTTGAGGAAAGGTTTCGGCTACAAAAAGCGCTCCTATAGGAACCAGGAAGAGTTGAGAAACGGCGACGGTGAGGACTTTGTATCGAAAACGAGTCGGGGATTCTCCTATTAGAAGTAATAACAATAATTTAGGTGAGGTTTTTTACTGATTACTTTGTTTGCTAATTTTTTTTAACCACTCGGTATTTAGAAGTGTCTGAAGATATTTTGGCTAAATATCGTAAGCCAATGTCGGAAAATAGTCCGATCAAAGAGAACGGATCGGCTAAGAAACCGTCGAAAAATGCCAGCGACGACAATGTGAATACCGAAACCAACTCATTTACCGACATTAAGAAGAAATTGCGCCTGGTTTTAGGCAACACCTCTGAGATTCCTTACTATATCAAGGTAAGAGTTTGCTTTTCTACGAAAATGTGTAAGTTTTTTTTAATCTCAATTGATGGTAAGTCTCTGCACAATTTTTAGAAAATATTCGTTTGATTTGCAATCAAAAAGTTAAACCATTTTAGGTTCTAAGTAGTATTTTGACAAAAAATTGCTCTGTTCAGATTAAAAAATAATCTGAATCTGAATTCCATTTTAGATAGTTTTCCCATCTTCAGTAAGCTTTATAATGATAAATCTTACAATAATTATGTTTTATTTGGATATGAATTAAATAATGCCATGGACGTTTGTGTGGAGTCGAGGACGTTTATTATAATCAGAGTTGTCGATAGTTGGACTATTTGAATTGAATTAAACAGCTAAAATTGAATTACTTAAAAGCAATAATTGTAATTGATTTTTCAATTACTAATTATCTTTTCAGAAGTTGAAAAACTTTAAAGTAAATTAATTACTTTCAGAGTAATTCAACTACTTTTAGAATAAGAAAACTAGAATAGAAAGTAATTGAATTACTTGTTTTTGAGGTTAGGTACGTCTATTTTAACTGAAAGGAATACGGTTTCATTTTATTTCAGCTGCAATCATTGTTGTGTCTGTGTCACCAAATGTCAATGCTGTGTTTCTGTCAAATTTAGTTTTGACCAAATTGATTTTAGAAACGTCTGAAAATTAAAAAAATGTTGGCAACACTTGTAGAACCTTTTGGCTATTTCAAAATGGTTCTAAAATTCTGAGACGGTTTATGAGCCTGGTTTCTGGCTGATTTAGCCATTAGGTAGAAGAGGAAAAGAGAGGACATTTTTAGCAGTATTGTGAGATTTCCGGCATATTCAAAATGATTTTCAAGGTCTTTTACAATTTCTTCACAAAGGCTTCTGTTGATTTGTGTGAGGTCTTTAGTAGTATTTAGTGGCCACTGGGAAATTTAAAATGATTCTAGTGTCCTCTAGAACTTAAAAAAAAGTCTGGAATTGTTCAAGACACTAGTAGAAGGCATCTGGCAGTATTTGAAATAATTTCAGTAGTGTTTAGGCAAAGTTTCAGCAGGCGGTAGGTACCAAAATGATTCTCAAGGTCTTTGGCAAGTTAAAAAAGTTTTTTGAAGGTGTAGGACACTTGTATAGTTCTGTAGGCTTCTGGCAGCTTTTAAGAGGATTTTGGTAATATTTAGATATTTCTTATAGTTCTAAACGCTTCTGGAAAATTAGAGAAACGTTAGGACATTTATTAGAGGGAGATTTTCACTGGGAGTATTTAAAAGGTTTTCAGTAGTATTCAGAGCCCTCAGACAGGTCTAAAATGATTGTCAAGGCTTCTAACAATTTAAAAAAATTCTTTGAAGCTTTAGGACACTTGAAACGGCTTCTAGCAGCTTTTAAGGGATTTTTAGTAGTATTTAGAGAATTTTGTTAATTCTGAAATGTTCTGAAAATTTAGAGAAAATCTTGGAAAGTTTAGGACATTTGTAGAGGCCTCTGGCTATTTTGGGATTTGGGAGATTTTCAGTAATATTTAGAGGCCACTGGCAAATTCAAAATGATTCTAAAAGCCTTTGGAACTTAAAAATGTCCCGGATTATGGGTTATTAATATTATAATTGTCTTGTTCCAATAGTATTTAGGACTTTCAGACAGGTCCAAAATGAGTCTTAAGGCTTCTAATAATTTTAAAAAAAATATTTGAAGCTTTAGAACATTTGAAACGGCTTCTAGCAGATTTTAAGAAATTTTTAGTAGTATTTATTGAATTTTGTTAATTCTAAAAGCTTCTGAAAATTTAGAGAAAATCTTGGAAAGTTTAGGACATTTGTAGAGGCCTCTGGCTATTTTTGGGATTTGGGAGATTTTCAGTAATATTTAGAGGCCACTGGCAAATTCAAAATGATTCTAAAAGCTTTTGGAACTTAAAAATGTCCCGGATTATGTGTTATTAATAATATTATAATTGTCTTGTTCCAATAGTATTTAGGACTTTCAGACAGGTCCAAAATGATTGCCAAGGCTTCTAACAATTTAAAAAATATATTTGAAGCTTTAGGACACTTGAAACGGCTTCTGGCAGCTTTTAATAGATTTTTAGTAGTGATTTTGGTGATTCTAAAGGTTTCTGGAAATCATTTGTAGAAGCTTCTGACAATTTTTCTGTCAACGGATGCCAAAATAATAGTATTTTTTTTTATTTTTTACTATGTACTCGTATTTGGCAGTTCACATAAACTTGTTCAACAATTCGTGAGTAGTTGAATTAATTTTGAGTAGTTCAACTAGTATTAGTAATTGATCATTCAACTACTTTTTGAAATTATTTGCAATTGATAATAATAATTAATTTATAATAATATTTTATTTATTGTTTTTTTAATATTATTTTCATTGGTTTTCTGTAGAAGATTTTAGATATTTGAGTCAAATCTTTTTCATAGATAATTTTTATCTTAAAAAAAACCGTGACACAAACATTAGCCAATATTAAACTTTTTCGCTGCTCTATAATTGTTTAACTACTTAAAAACAGTTTAAACTAGCAGTATAAAATGGTTTTACCTTTCTTTAGCGCAACCCATGCAGTATTAAAGTCAAACTGGAAACGATTTTGCGTCTGGAACTGGGAAAAGCACGCAAATTAAGGGAATGGAGTACGGCAGCCAGAGTAGCGGAAGCGCTCCGCTGCGTTCAACTTTTGGACGAACGGCGCTGTTTGAAGTTAATCGAATCGCTACGCGCCGATTTGCTGTCGCGTGCTACTTACCTGCGCTATCTGCTTGCCAGCAAGCAGGAGTTGCTTTTTGTTGAAATGTACCTTAACTCGTAAGTTTTTTACTTGATTAGGTTTATCTACAAAGCATATTTTGCACTCTAGTAGTATTTTTGTACACTTGTCCAGTAATGCTACTTACGGGACTTGAAAAAACACACACACATGTAAATAGTTATTTGTATACCTAGGCCGTGAAATGGTATTTTTTCGGCCGAAAGAAAGTTTGGCGTCTGAAGCCGTCTTATGCCTGCTTTATACCTCTCAATTAACAATCAAACTAAACTTTCATTTAAACTAAAATTAATTTTCAAAGCTGAAAGTGAACTTACAAGCGAGCCCATTTATACTTTCAAATTTACACTAAACTAAAATTAATTTTAAATTAAAGTTAAACCAACTTTATTAAAGTTCGGCTTAATTCGTTTAAATTCGTTGACTTTCGGAACTATCACTGTAATACTTGTCATCACTCATGATGTAAATTGCTGTCTTCTATTGCGATACGTAGTCTACTAGACTTGAATCGTCTATTTCCATAATTGGATTTTTTTTACCGAAAAAGTGGTTTAAGAACAAATTTTTTAAATTATTTTAATAAAAATTTTCTTTATCCACAAAACACGCGTAATGACGATGACAATAGAAACGTCAACGTCAAACATCAACGTCGAACGTACAGTAAGTCAAAACAGTCATTTATTTTTCTAATTATTAATTTGTAGTATAAACCTAAACAAGATTTCTTAGTTTAAAATATTAATTTTAGTGGAAAATTTAAATTTAATTTAATTCTTAAATGGGAGGTATAAAGCAGGCATTACGGCCGAGGACAACAATCTCGAGGACGAAAAATTATTTCACGGCCGAGGTGTACACAAAATTTTTTGTTCAAACGATATTTATTTAGAAATTCTTAATTTTTGATAAATAAAATGAGAAGGGTCTAGCAATCACGGTGACGTTTATCGTTAAGTTTGCTGGTTATGCATTGTTGACGTGACGTTAAATAATAGACTGACTCTTGTCAGAAATATTTTCCATTTTTTCATTTACGCAAAAATGAAATTGGGAGACGAAGATTGCTGTACTGATATGGATGGGTGTACTGCTGTAATTGGTGCACACAGTGGTCACATAGAGAAATCGTAACCAGCAAGCAATAATAAGCGTAGACGGTGACATAGTGATTGTTAATTTACTTTTTCCCTGTATTTTTTTTTCGGACGTAGGGCCGTAAAAGTGCATTTTACGGCCGCTAAACTGTACGTGAAGTGAGTACTTCACGTCCGTTTGAACAAAAAAAGTATTTTTATTGGTTTCGAGGCCTCTTAAGATTTGCTCCGCAATAAAGTATTTTTTAAACCAATTTGGGTTTATGTTGCAGTCTCGCCGAACAAATTAAGCAAGATCGACTGCAGTGCGAAGTGTATTTTGCTTCGGTGTGCGTGCGCGAGTTCCTCAGCGAACAGGAACCGATGGTGCTCAGTTTCTGCGAGGAGTTCCGACGTCTCAATTTGGCTGACGAAAAGTGCGACTTTTTGCAGAACTTTTACCAGAAACTGTTCGATGTGATGCACGAAAACAAACACTGGAAAGGTAACAAGACCAATCCGAGTCTTATGTTACTTTTCACTGATTGTATTATGGACGCAGACGTGCTGCACAAACGCGACTTTTTGATCAAAATCACTTTGGAGCGCTGCATTATCGGCCGAGTATACTTTAACGCCATCTATCCGAACGGGGACGGAGACCGAGATCGGGATAGGTAAGTATTTAGGTCAGTTTTGGTTTTGCAGCTGTTTTGTATGTGACTTAGGGTGTTGCACGAGCATATTGCCACTTTGTCGAAAACGCTTCGGCCGGAACACAAAGATCTGTTGATTCCTTCGGTGTACCTGCGTGAAAGTCCCTGGTTGCCGGCGCAAGAAGCGCTGAGAGCTTTGGACGCTGCTCGCGCACCACGTGACAAAATACGTGCGTCTCGCGGTGCGCTAAGTGCCTCGTCGATCTTTTGGGATTGTCTGGGTCGTGCGCGGCCGCTGATGATCTCACTCCTGTCCTGGTTTATGTGATAATTAAGGTAAGTGGTAACTATTTAGTCTAACCACACATAAAACAAATCGGAAGTATTTTTGTAATTGGACTCAAAGTTTTATTGGTCAAAAACGTGCGTCATCAACTTATGATAAGGAAGCGCACATGCAATATTGATTTCATCCTTGTCTATCGTTAACTTTTAGAAAGTGTAAGTTGTTATGATGCAACCTCACGTTAATGAGATTCCAACGCTTTTCATTAGATTGCTCAAAGTCGTGGATTAATTGCACGAGTTCATAATTAGCTATATTAGCTATAAATGAACACACTTGGGTATTCTGCAGGAAATCAAAACCGACCTTAATGTTATGTACAGGGTGAGTCAACGATAGAATAACGTCTATTATCTCATTTGTTTCCAGAAATACAAAAAAAATGTTAAATACAAAAGTTTTAGTTTAAAATTACTTTTTAATATAAATATACATTTTTTAAATAGAATCCTCTATTTTTTAACACATTTTTAGAATCTCTATGAAATTTAAAAACTTTTTTGTTAATAATGTCATATACCTAAACCTAATAGTTTTTCAAATATTTCGATTTTTTCTAAAAAAATATAAATTTTTACTATGATGGAAAATTGTCTATATCACCATTTTTTCTAAAAGTAGTACGCTTTTAAAAGGACTAACAAAAATAAGTCATAAAAGTAAGTAATAATAATTTTTTAACTAACTTACTTATTTTACATGTCAAAGTTGGGCAACACGTGCATATTTGGGTTGTCGTAAGCAATTTAGTTGTAAAACTTAGTTTAGTTAAGATAACAAAAACGAAAGTAAAAATTAAAAAAGTATAAATAAATCGCAGACTATCAATACTAGGTGTATGACATACTTATTGAGAGTTGTTGTGTTTACTTATTAAGTGTTTTATAAAATTGATAGCTTTATATATATTTATATAAAAAAGAATAATGCACAGGGTGTTATTTAAAAAAGTCGGGATTTCTTCTTTCTTTCTTTTCTAAAAACTAATATTTTGCTGAAAAAATTGAAATATTAGAAAAACTGTTAGGTTTAGGTATATGACATTATTAACAAGAAAGTATTAAAATTTTATAGAGAATCTAAAAATGTGTTAAAAAATAGAGAGTTCCATTTAAAAAAAGTAATATTTTATCTGCCACGCTTACTCTGTATATCCAAAAGTAATTTTAAACGATGTATCTTAGTATTCTCTAAAACTTTTGTATGTGACATTTTTTTTTATTTTTCGAAACTAATGAGATAATGAACTTTACTCTATCGTTGACTCGCCCTGTACAAGTGTATATTACAGGGAAAACTACTATTTACAATTTACAAATTTACAAAAATTACAAAAGTTACAAAGTTGCCAATCCAAATTATTGAAGAATTTAAAGAAAAATTAAAAACAAAATTGAAGTTAAATTTAAAATTAAAAAACAGAAAACGTTTTCCCAGTGCCAAACCGTCTTAAAACTGTCCTTACCAGTTTTAAAATCGGTGGTTGGGTCCAGGATCNGGNGAGGTANNNGGNNTCNCACGAGGNTGGTCCGGCAATGGGCCCATCTTGTTNGATGNTNTGGTCNNATGCCCNGTTTCNTAGNTGTATCGACGANNTCTGGGNNAGTTTGANGAAGTGGANGNGNCGGTCNGNNNTCGCAATATTGCNANANGCGTCCTAATNGTNGTACTNCGCCGCTATNNTANNNGCGCAACNTANCNACTCNCGGTATGCAGTCNNCCCGTCTNGCACTAANTNTTNCTTTNNTAGAACGGNTCCATNCCCNTGTGCAATACCAACANCCNNTNGTGCACTCTTGNTNNTGGAGAANNGCCCNGAGGACCCGTGNTATCNTNNGTCTCGGATCTNNTACCTGCGAACNCCGAANCCTCGCACTCCCGNCCTGCNGTTAGNCAAGCCCACGGNTTATANATATNGGANTCANCGCACCCGCGANNCCNTNNNCTNACTCTTTNACAAATTCCNGNGNATANTNCANNCNTGNTTGNTANNTNTNAGTCTGCCACACTTTGTTGCATATGTCATGAAGTATCTTGATTCCTTCATTTTCCAGTAGTTTTATCATCTCGGCTGCGATGTCGTCTGTTCCTGGGGCCTTGTTTGACTTAAGGTGTGTTATGGCCTCTTCCAGTATGCTGTCATATGATTGTCTAAAGTCCACGAAAAGATGGTGGACATCCCGGTTAAATTCCCAGTATTTTCCATCAATTGCCTTATAGTAAAAGTTTGGTCAACTGTTGATCTGTTTCTTCGGAAGCCGCATTGATAGTCTCCGATACTTTCTTCTGTAATTGGTTTTAGGCATTCCAGAACTGTTGAACAGTAGCTCCCTAATTTAAATACTTTGGTTTATATTGAGAGAGACTAAGCCTTTTCGCTCATAAACTTTTTCTTTTTTACTTCTAATAAGCAGCTCAACTTGGCGATATGTTCCTCACAGCATTGTCTTCTTGCTCTCACCCACCTTACTGTGTCCTCCATCTCAAGTTCCTCTTAGTGTGGTTCTGCATTCTATCCTCCACAGTTACTCCTCGTAGTGCTCTTATAACTTTCTTTTCCGTTGTTCTGTAAGTAAGTTAGTAAGTATGGGCCTGACGCATGTTTTGTAGATGTGGACTTTGCTTTGCTTTGACATGAAATTGTTTCTCCATCTCACCATCTCTTAGACACTTGGATATTCCTTGTTTGCTTGTGCCTTTGCTTCCTATGGTAGGTTTCTATTTCTGTGAAAACTGGGATACTTGTTCTATAGTTCGGTTGTTCGCCACCAGTTTACATCTTATCGGTTCTTTCTCGATCATCATTGATTAGTTTTTTACCGATATCTGCAAATTGAATCTATTCGCTATAATATCAAACTTATGCAGGAATCGCTGAAGATCGTCCTTGTTCTTTGCCATCAATACTGCGTCGTCCGCATAGCACAGGATTCCCACTGGCCCATTCTGTAACCGATATTCAGTAGTTTTACCTTATTTATTATCTGGTTCATGATGATATTAAATGCATAAGTAATGATAATACAGGAAAGTACTATCACAAGGGAAAGAATTGCTGCTAATTCACACCTTTGAAAAAACTTAAAAACATTGTTAGTTTGTTGCCTATTTGGTTCAACTTGCCAATATTAGGGGGATATAGTAAATTGCGTTAAACGGTACTCAGGAAAATAGGCGAGATTGCTGGATGAGCAATAAACATATCTAACGTTAACCAGATGGTTAATGATACTGCAGACGAAATCAAATTAATTGATTTAGTTGCTTAATTAGGAAATTGCCTCGATAAGTGCGTAACATTTGATTTGTTGGGTAGACATAATCACAACATTGAATTTTATTGCAAATTAAGTGCACATATGAGTATAAAAAAACTATATTCTACAGCAGATGGCATACTCTGGCATACTAAAATTAAAATAGTATTAAGAAATCGCAGACTATTAATATTAGGTATATAGCATACTTAATAAAAGTTAAAGTGTTTCATGAAAGCTATCAGAAAAAAGAATAATGCACAGGGTGTTCCATTTAAAAAAGTCGAGATTTCGTAAGTTGAATTAGTCAAAGTATGTTTTAAAAAATTGAACATCCTGTAGCATCTAACGCAAGTTTACTTCTATACATCTTTTTTGTCGTCCCTGTAGAACGTTCGCACCAAATATGAGTAGTCTACTTTTAGAAACAATGACGATACATTACATTTTCGAAACTAATGAGATAATGAACTTTACTCTATCATTGACTCACCCTGTACATACGAATTTGTGAGGTGTTGTAGATCTGTTTCTCTTTAAAAAGAACTATTTAATAGTCTTGCAGCCTTTTCGTGTGCTAACTATGGCCTGCTAGTACTATAGTTCATAAGAGAAAACTCAGAATTGAAATACAGGGTGTATAAAGTATATTTTATAGCTTTTGGAGAGCTGCTTTTGTTGTCCAAGATGGGAAAACAAAAATTCAATTTTCCATTATATAAAATCAAAATACACTCATAGAAAATACCTTATTAATATGAAATTTATACTAATTTGTGGATCTGGGTTTATTATACCTATTAAGAAGATTGATTCTGTGTAAGCAATTGAACGACATGTTTTATTGTTTTTTAATTAATGAATTACACAGATAAATTAGAGAGGTACAGTAATAATACCATGGCAATGGATTTCCACATTTCTGTTAACTATAGGGAGCTACCGCGTACTTATCAGGGTATAAAAATCATTTCACTATTTTAAAGTAATTACTCCTTCGTTTGAGACGATTTTCAGGCATAGTTCAATGACGTCTTTGTATGAAATCAGTTGGTTACAACAGCCACTTATTTTAGTCAGCTTGATTATGAATATTTTGCATCATTGCCGACATTACGAATGGAATTTTACGGTATTGCGGCAAATGCGCTATTCGATATTCGAAAGTGGTTGCATTATCTGGAATGCATTATAAAATGCCTGCCGAGAAGCCAACAAGCAAAATCACCAGGTTAAATTAATTACTAAGTGATTAGGTTAATAAACATTCCCAACATCCAAAACATATTCCTACATAGTAAAGAAAATTATACATGTATATTCTAAATGGCATATGACTTTTAGAATATGCCTAGCCCGTGCCTGGATTACGCTCATTTTGATTTTTTATGTCATTTTTATTCTCTAAATATAGTAGTTTATGCACATTTTTATTTATTATTTTTAATTGATGCAAATAAAAAACTTGATATTTTACTTCAACAAAGTATTCTCCCTTAAAAAGAAATAATGAAATTTTATTCGATAAATGATTATTTATAACAACTAGGACAAGGTTAAGTTGAATGGTTGCAGCAATGTAAATACAAGAGAAAAAATAAATAGCATATGTCCCTACAAGATTTTTGTAGGAATATGTCTGGCACATGAACCTGCACATGCATCCTAAGCGTATTATAAAAGCAATATGCAAGATTTAAAATACTTGCTCGTCAAATGGAAAAAATTACGATTTGTTTCAGACTTGGGTTACTAAATGGTTCTATAAATTTTCAACAGTACAGAAACCATATTAATATTCAAGATATATGCCTGGCATGTTCCATAAGGTATATGACATTTGAGTGCTGCCTGGCATATGACAGACAGGTTATCAATTTTGAAGAGCATATACCTGGCATATGCGGATTAAATTGATTTAGGTCATTTTTAGACTAGTGACATAAATGTAAGTTCCAAAACGCCCACTATAATGATTAACGATAACTAACTTTTAATTTGTTAGGAAAATGGTGCAAACAGTACTTAATCACATAGTTTGTGTGACCTATAATTTACAATATTTAAAAACGTGAGGGGAATATTTAAACATTGATGTAAATAAGAGTCTTTATCATGCGGTCAGCGGCCTAGGAATATGCCTGGTATGTATTATCATATCTCTAATATATGCCAGGCTTGTGTCTTAACGTTAAAGCTTCTCATACTGCATTTTATAATAGAAGTTGTCAAGAAAGTATAAACAGATTGTATAATCTGTCTGTCATATATGTTCAAACTATGCTTAAATGCTTATGAACAAGAGAATTAATATTTTAAACACATTCCAAATAGTTTCATATGAAGTTTCTATCTGATATTCATTAGAAAGTAACATGGAATCATTCCATGCAAAACATTTCTGAACTTAACTTGTTTACTTTGAATTCTGATCCCTATGAAACACCATGTTTTTGGTGAACAGTGCACAACATGATGACCAACTTTGCAATTAACAAGTCTTGCTAAATATCTAATTTTCGAGGATTTAATAATTGAAGAAAAATATCTTTTGCTAAAAGCAGTATAGAGAAAAAACAGGACATTGATGTATAATATTGTATAATATCTAGTCTGATAGAACTACATATGTCACATTGATGAGAGAAAAACTAAGATTGACTACTGATAATGCAATTTAACACTATCCAGTAAAAATACGTTCATACCTATCAACTTCAATTAAGAAAACGAAGCTGCTAAAGTTAAATTAATCAGCAATAATGATGTACTAATTACAACAACAGTGTTGGGCAGAGTTTAGACGGTAATAAAACGTTTTATAACTTTTTAGTGGACGGGTAACATGCATAAATTAACAGCTGCTCCATAATCCAACTTGGTTACTAGTTATGACATTGCGTTTTAATTTTCTGGCGTTTAGGATGGTAATGCATCACTCCCTATATTTCAAAAACGACGGCGGTTTAGTCATGATTATAATCTTTTAGATGCGTTAGCAGATTGAATTATCAATTTAATTTGCCTTGAACTTGTTACATTTTAAAACTAAATTAGTGTCTATTTGTTCTCCTTTATATTTAATCGTACTGCTAAGAGTGTCTGTAAATCATCTTTATCTGTTGTGCTAGTAAGACCGTGTCGTCCGCGTATCATTCTATTAGCAGCTGTCTTTGACGGTTTTTCTGAAATTTGTTTCTGCATAGTATACAGAAAGGGGAAAAGCACATAGTTTGTCATACTCCTTTTATAATTGGTACTTCTTCAGATATCATTAACTCTAATGTCATCTGTCTGATTCCAATACAAGTTGGCGATTATCCTAATGTCTGTCCAGATCTATGGTTGAAAGTTACAGTTAGAAGAAAATATGCACACAAGTAAAACAAGAATAACCAATTTTCCCTCCCTTCCCTATACACCCTGAATTCCAAAAAAGGAAAGTAGTGTGTGTGTGGAAAGGAAAGTGAGCTGTGATTCACAGTTATTTGTTCCTCAAAACCATTTTTCATTGCAAAATCCGTTAGGGCACAGTTTTGTGCTTAGACTTTCTAAATAATTTTACCCGGATTTTTGATATGCTTGTCTACCAACGAAGACCCCCCCTTGTACCCAACCTTGTTCCCTCCTAGTTCTGACCTGATAAACTCACAACAACTCTTTATGTAGTAAGGGGCTCTACATTGACTGAAAATGCAGATAAATCACTCTGTTGTCTGTAATATGACAGTTTTGGCATTGACTAGAGCTTGAACTGCATTATCATAGGTCAATACCCAACGCATAAATATTGGAATTATAAACCCATAGATTAAGAATAATTAGACTTAATGCTCGACCTCCAAACAGACGTAATATATTCAGAATAAGTAAAAAAGTGAACAAAAGCCCCCTTTCAAGATAGCGTACACACGGCTCACCTATTACCGCGAATGGTAACCGCGGTATTAAATAATACTTTCAAATTCCTGATGGTTTTACAGAGGGGTTTATATAATACGGTGGCATTTGATCTAAGTGGCTACGTGTATGAACCTATAGAATTTCGTGTATTTTTCTTAAAACTGAGATTTCAAGCACCTATTTTCTGGGGAATTCTCACTTCTTTAAATATGTGTACATATGGAGTTTCTTCTCTTCAATCTTTAAATCAACTTAAATCCCATTAAATCTTGAGAAAAATCTTTGGTTATTACGTAAAAATATGGCCGTTAAGACATCAGGCGGTAACAAAAAGAACTTCTGAAAATGATGATGAGGTGCCATATGTGAAACATTCATATAATGAAACTTTTAGTGATCTTGGGGATCAATGTGGCACACTCCAAAGCTCAAACGTTGTGACCTCAGGGAATATACATTTGGAATTGCTTAAATATTATGCAGTATTTCATGACGTTGGGTGGTTTCTAGGCCGTGTTCTGGAAGAAGTGGTGGGAGAAGCTGTGAATGTTAAGTTTAAGGAAGACGTAGGCAGAGGTTCGTTTGGCCAAAAAATGAAGATGTTCAGAGAGTCGACAAAAGTTTATTTTTTATGGACCCATTGACTTATTAGCCCTGCGCCTTCCGGTTCCTAGCCTCCAGCCTCTTCTGTCTTCCCAGTCCCCTGGTTGCAGGTTTTGTTCCGACATAGCATTTTCTATTCCGCCGCTTCATGTCGCCCTGGGTCTT
The DNA here is from genome assembly GCA_018691245.2 of Ips nitidus. Classification (NCBI taxonomy): domain Eukaryota; kingdom Metazoa; phylum Arthropoda; class Insecta; order Coleoptera; family Curculionidae; genus Ips; species Ips nitidus. The sequence continues at coordinate 8,753,923 of CM042788.1, forward strand.
CCTCTTTTCTGTGGGCCATCCCACTCCATTCCCATCCATTTGATAGTTTGATCTGCTTAGGTATTCTAGTATCTTCCATCCTCTCCACATGTCCATACCATATTAGTTGTCTACGTTGGATCTCTTCTACTATAGTTGTCTCTACCTTCATAATTTCCCTAATTTTGTCATTCGTTATTTTTTCCAATCTCGACCTTCCTGCTGATCTACGCCAAAAGTCCATTTCTAAAGATAGTAGCCGGCGCTCTAAATTTGTTGTTAATTGCCTGGTTTCACATCCGTACAGCACTATACTTTTGAATATTGAGTGGTATAAGAGGTGCTTCTTTTCTCGAGAGATACATTTGGACCACATGATCGAGTTCAGGCAGCCTATCACCTTTTTCCCTTTTAGAATTCGGTCCTCTATTTCTTTCTCTGTGCGACCTCCGCTATCAATTTTTGTCCCCAGGTATGTATATTCAGTACAGCAGCTTATCGTTTCGTTTTCTTGTGGGTGAAGGTCATCTCTGTCGTCTCCAATACATAGATATTTGGTTTTGGAACGATTTACCGACAGCCCCCATTCTTCGTACTCTTTTAGTAGCTTTCTTGTCAGATACTATAAGTCTTCTTTGTCGTGTGCGATAACATCCTGATCATCTGCAAAGTGCAGGGTGTATAAGGTTCTGTCATCACTTATTTGTATGCCCATCCCACTACATGATCTTCTCCATCAGATAGATTTTAAATAGTGTGGGAGATAGACAACAGCCCTACCTTAAGCCTTTCGTAACTGGAAAGCTGTCTGAGATTTTGTTTTTTAGTTTGATCTTAGATGTAGAATGGTCGTATAGTGTCTGACCGCAGCTATTAAAATGACATTAATTCGGGACCTCTCTAGTACTTGCCATAGTTTTTGAACGGGTACGGTGTCGTATGCTTTTGTAAGATCGACAAACAGAAGATACGTCTGTCTGTTCCTGGGGACTTTCTTTTCATTTAGTTGGACAAAGCTAAATATGTGGTCCAGGCAAGAGCGGCTGGCTCGAAAACCAGCTTGTTCTTCAATTTCCAGAGGACTGTACTCTTCCTCTATAAAGTTTCTGAGAACTTTCCCATAGAGACGGCTCATTGTACTGGTAACAGATATACACCTATAGTTAGAACAATCTTCTTTGTTTCCCTTTTTGTGAATCGGGGTAATCCATGCTTCTTTTCCTTTAGAGGAAATTCTTAACCCCGGTATCTGGTAAACAGTTCCCTTACATGCTTTATGAGTTTTGCTGTCCCAAATTTCAGTAATTCCGCTGGTATTCCTTCTGGTGCGCTAGCTTTTTCATTTTTCATCGATTCAATTGCTTTTCGTATCGACGCTTCGCTAACGTTCACTCGAGTGCCCTGTGTTTGATACACTTTTGGAGAGTTAGTTAGTAAGATATGGCACTCTATCTTCTTTGAGTTCTTGTGAGTAATTTTGGTACCATTTGCTCATCTGAATTGGTTGGAAGTTTACTTTATTTACGGTATTTCTGATTAATTTCCAGGCTTCCGATGATCTTGTTCCTCCTAGGTAGCTGTTCACTTCAATACATTATCTTTCCCAGGTGTCGTTTTTGTTCTTCTTTATCATGTTCTTAAATTTCTGTCTGTTCTCTCTTGTAGGTTGTACTATTATCTAGGTCTTTCGTGTTTAGCCATTTCTGATATGCTTTTTGCTTTGTTGTTGTAGTTCTTCATTCCAAGTTATGTTATTATGTTTTTTTAAAGGGAGAGGTACCGCCCATACCCAAAACTTTATTTCCAGCCGATTTTGACTTGAAAGGCAATAATAATTCCTTCCATATATGAAGGACTGATCAGTTTGAAATGTTTTCTGTTTTAATGCCCGTTTCCTACTCATTTTTGAAACCTCTTTTACTTTCTGCTCTACTATTTAAATAATTCCTAACCACATAATAATTTATAAAAAGAAATATTTAGTTAAGTCTTGTACATCAAGAAACATATTAAATCCCCTTAAATCTCAATAAATCTGAAAAGATTTTAAATCAGTGTACATAATTTTCATGAGTGAGCCACCTCCATTCTATTTTAAAATAGGCGAGTTGATTTTTTTAATCGTATCAGCAACAGGTGAGGTAATCGTGACATTTGTACCAATTTGCCGATAATTTGCGCGAAGAAGAATTTTTCGCCTCGGAATGGCACCGTTAATGGTTTAATTCAAACCAAGCTTAAGCGCAATAATTGGCGCTCATTACGCTCTTTTCGTAGCCGTTAATCTTCGCGCTGAACTTGCTTAACTGGGTCGATATGAATTCTTCAGCCCCGTAACCCTCACATTTTCACTTTTAACGGGACGACCCAAAAAAAGATTAAAATTCAAACGGCATCTAATCGGGCATGTACGCAGTCTAGAGCGGCGCGTAGCTAGTAACCCAGTTACCGCCGTTACTTTTACTACGGCAAGGCCGTCGGTTGGCCTGAATAACCGCTGACGTAAGCGGATATGCAGCCAATGTTTGATGTGCTCAGATGATTCTGAAAGCGAGAATTCCATGCGCACGTTCCTCGTGCTTAAATTCCGATTCGTTACGCCACTGATGTGTCTACAATCTTAAAATCTGGTCCGTGACGTCTAGCATGATGCTACTGATCCTTAATCAAAATCATATTAAAATCAATTGCAATGTCATGGCAAGTTGGAGCCAAACCTCCTCATTCTGCAAGAATGAATGCTGCAGAAAGACAAATTAAGAAAGTTGTTATTCAAACTGAAATCTCCCAAAAATGTCTTATATTAGCAGCAGTCATGTGCATTCGGTCCACAACTACTGCTTCCTTGTGTTAACTGTTGGTACACAATCTGGTTCATAGGTAGGGAGGTCGTGGTGGTCACGAAATTGTATTACCAATCAATTTTCAAACTGTTTGTTTGACAACCTGACGGCAATCAGGTGGGTCACCATCATGCTGAAAACTTGGCAAGGAAAACCAACAAGCGGAAGTAAGAATTAGATTGACGTAGACGAATTAGATTGACGTGGAAAGCTAAGGTCTTCAACACTTGTATCCTTCTTGTTCTGACATATGCAATGGAAACAACCACATTAACCGTAAAAGCCGCTAACAAACTTCGAAAAGCACAAAGAGCAATGGAACGGATTATGCTGATGCTGAAGATGTAGTGACCACTCTAAAATAGGGTTGGATGGGCAAGATGGACAAGACCGTTACTTCAATGGAGACCCAGGCTTTCCAAGAGAAGCATCGGATAACCACAGAAAAAATGGACTGACGACATCAAGGAAAGCATAGGAAGAAACTGGTACCAAACAGCATAAAATAGGTTGGAGTGGAGAAAACAAATGGAGGCCTATGTCCAGGAGTGGATGAGCAAGGGCTGTTAAAGAGAAGAGGGAGAAAAGCAAATTAGGAAGTTCATTGTCCAACAAGTTTTTGTATGTATCTGCATTTAAGCGTTCTTCAAGTACGTGCAAGTCTATCTCATAAATGTGCTAAACCAATTTGAAATCTTATTGGCTTAATCTTATTTGGATTTTGTACTGCCCATGTTCATTATTTGTTTCATCTCCTGTAAACAGAATTTATCATACCAGATAGTTAATGTAAAGTTTTATTCAACATTCATATAATTATCATAATTAGTAATATGTTTTAATTTTCATTTTTCAATGCACAAAATTGGAAACCTTGATTAGCTGGGGATTTAAGCTAATGTATTACGAGATTAATTACATTTAAAAGATAAAATCGCTTTCTAATCATCAATGTTTTGTGGTTTATTAATATTAATTTGTTTATTAAATATTAATATCTGTAAATCCATTTGAACTTGAAATTATGTGATTGTGAATAAATTGTATTGGGTCTAAAATATTGATGAAAGCGGGCTTCTAGGTCAGGTTTACCCTGACGAATATTACAATCATAATTTCCAATTAAAATTAATACATTATAACACAATTTTATTAATAACTTGTATAATAACTTATATAAGAAAGATAAAACTGTTGCTTTCAAGAGAACATTTTGTCAGACGTGTGAAGGGTTTAGGGTAATATCCCCATATTTATTTATCCTCAATATATTCTCAAATATCAGTTAGTGTAGTGTATTTCTAAACAAATTTTAATTATACAGTGTCTCAAAAAGACGAGATCAAACAAACTTATCTTTTTTATGTGCGGAAAGTGACACTTCTCCGTATGTAAGCAATCGAGTGCGGAAAAGATTTTTTCTGATTGTCAGTTAGTCTTAGTTCCAGAAAGATGGAAAGAACGGTACCAGAAAGAACGTTTGCTTCTTTGTAATTTGTCAAACTCAAAATATTTACCTTCCTGTGGCAACGTAAAGTCCATAGTGTTATTCCTAAACCTTGATTTTCCTTTCTACTACATTGTTACGTAATACTTCGTGAGTAATAGCTATCATTACGTGCTCGTTGAATAATACACTATCACAGATATGACCAATTACTGCACATGTCTATCGTAATTAGGAAATCTTTAGAAGCTTATACCACCTAAAATGGGTGTTAAATCATATTGATAACGAAACTGTTTCTGTGTTCTTTTTCATTAAGTGTTACGTTAGATTTTTATAGCCTAAAATTGTAATAAAACTTCTATAAAAATACGGATTTCACATTTATGATTCCAGTTTAATATCTTTTTTTGTGTGTAAGAATCAACTAATTTTAGGCACATTTTTATATTAAAATTCCTAGTTTATTTATGAAGAAATACCACATAAAAACATATTGTTTTGAATGATGAGTTTTATAATACATGTTGTAATAACTAAGTGGAAGATATTTTTAATCTACTTTTTAACCTATTTTCACTAAATCACTAAAATATTAATCAACTATTACCATAAAAATGTTGAGTGTAGTAGATCAGTTAATACTAATGTTTAGAACCATAATTACTATTTACATGGTATAGCCACTTCCTATAAAACCCATCTGGAGCCTAATTCTTGAAAGCAGGGAACGGAATTCTCAAAAGAAGTGTTGATAGAGTGTGACAGAAGAAGCCTGACACTGGCTGGTTCCTGTCACATTCTAAAGACCTTTCTCTTGATAACTCCCTTCCCTCGTTTCAAGAATACGCATCCTGGTCGATTACATTTTTTTCTTTCTAATGTGGTTTTACAGATATTTTACCGCTATTTCTTAATTGCATTTCTCTATTAGCGGCAACTAAAGTGCTTTACAATGATACATTTTTCTGCCTCTAGGACGTTAATTTACTTTAAGATTTCCAACCCAATTACAAAATTGATTTTGTTGCTTCAGTTATAACAAAAATTAGTGTTATTTTTTTTGGGGATCTCACGAAATGGAATTTTGGTTATCCCACCAACTGCGCCAATTAAATAAGAAACTAACTTAACTTCAATACTGCCTCAAGTTTCTCGAAACGATCTTTTAACACACACAAACAACCTGTAAGTAGTTTACAAACTTCCACCCAAATAACTAAAGTTCTAAATAGATCACACAATATTTGAGTAGTTAATTTAGCACTATGTAGATTTTAATTAAAACTCTTTAGAAGCCTGAAAAAGTGATTATTATTCTCTAGTCTCATTTAAAAATTGAATTCAGTTTCAAGTTAATTAAGTGATAACATGAAATGTAATTTTAACGCTGCACAGCAGAAAATATTATCGCACTGTACTTGCATTAAACTTTCCATAAAGCTCTACTAACGACTTCATATGTCCTAGAATTCATTATTAAACTTATAGTTTTACTTAAATAGCTTCAAACTTTTTAAATTTACTTAAAGGTAGTCGGATATATTTCTAGAACTCAACAGTTTGCAATTCTACTGCATTTTTATTCAACGGACTTATAGAAAAAGTATTGGAGTTAATTAAGAAACTTTCAGAGTTTTCAGGAAAGTTCTTTAAAAGGAGTAGTCCGGATTTTTCTTGAATATTAGATACTTTGGAATTATTCACAATGCTTTTGTGTTACTTATATTAAAAGTTTCAAAAGGTTGCAATACAGTGTGAAATTAGGTGATCTGAACCATCAAGACAACCCAATATGGTGCACCATTTTGTTGTCACCACTGTGCATTGCAGGAAATATGTATTATTCAAAGTTTAAGTATTTAATTAGGAAATATGGCTAAATCTGGTAAAAAAATTAAGGCCAAAATTCACCTGTGAAATAAAAAATCCTGAAACATTGAGTTGGCAGAGACTGGAGTTTAGGCTCCCAAAACACTAAGTTGGATTTTTCCCCAGTATGGGCTTGCTACTTGAGTTACATTAATGCCAATTTGCATAGTAACAAGAACCATAGCCAGATCTGGTAAAAAAACAGGACCCTACTCCCACTGGTTGAAGAAATATGCTGAAAAAATGAAAACATACATAAGCTCCCTTCTACGAAAAATACAGTAATGTGCCTTATAGATTCCACCTTGTATTAGGTTATATTAGAAAAATATTTACTTCAATATTGATTACATTCCATAAAATGTACTCTATCCATTTATTTTATCTTTGTATATATTTGGTTTCCTCTGAGCTAAACCAAAACATTTAAGCTTCAAAGCTTAAAAAGATATTAACTGCAACTGATAGTAATATCCAGATGGTTAGACTGAAATAGTTAAATAATTGTCAGTAAGTGTTGTCTATATTATTATTAAAAATACGTCACAAATTGGATTCGAACGCTAAAAATAATGAAGTAAAGCAGCGTTGCCAAGTGTCTGTTGTATTTAACACAGTAATTTTACAAATTGATATATTAAATCACTCTGTAACTGTAGAAATAACCGAGATACATACTGTTAAAATGGAAACTGTCGAAGAGAAATGATTGAATATATCAAAACTCGTTTTCGATATTAAAAACCTTAGTTATTTGTCGATTTTACCATACCGAGTGATCAAAAAGGACTCGCGTTAATGTCACTGAATCACGTAGAATCAATTAGTGTAGATGTCAAAAAAAACTGAAATTTAGACTGTTAAAATGAAATCTGGTGAATTCAGACATGTATTCAAGCAGTTTACTATATTACTGTCAAAGTGACCAGTACAGGATTTTCCAGTAACACCGAAATTAATTTAGACATAAAGATTTAAAGTAGATACTATTGAATAGAAACTTAAGTCTGTTCAACTTGTACTTTTGTAAACAGGATGATAGAAGAGAACTTTAAAGCCTACAAATTTATATACTGAATCACCCTGTAAGTCCAAATAGCCGATGGTATGGCAATTGTATGGTGAAAACTGTCGAATTCAGATATCAACGGTTCAGTTCAAACGGTTTGAATTATCAAAAAATCAGTTATTTAATACTTTCACCTTATAACTAAATAGGATGGTTGAAGGAGAATTTTAGGGTTTATAAGTTGATATATTGAATCACCCTGTAACTGTCAAAATAACTGAAATAGAGTGTCAAAATGAAAACTGTCAAATTCAGGTATCAACTGCAGTCCCAACTGTTTTAAGTATTAAGACAGTTATTATTAGTTAGTATTATATCAGTTATATTAGACAGCTATTTGACACTTTCACTATAACTGAACAGGGTGGTCAAAAGATAATTTCAAGACATAAAAATTGAAACACCCTGTAACAGTCAAAATAGCAGAGATGGACTGTTACAGTGCAAACTGTCTAATTCAGATCAATCAGTAACTATTATTAAAAGAACTCAGTTGATTACCGGTTTCACTATAAAACTACACAAGTTGATCAAAACACGATTTGAAGGGCTAAAAATTGTTATATTTTGAAACACCCTGTAATCGCAATGTAACTAAATTTTGATCTGTCAACTGTCAGATTCAGATAACTTTGCAGTTCAATTGGTTTTAGTCAAAGAACTTTACTGTTTATTGCAGCTGATTTACTAGTTATTTTTTTAGAGAGTAGAAATTACTTGTCACAAAATTGTGAAAAAAACTGTTTTAGATGAGTCAAAAAGGATTAAAAACCCTTAAACTGTCTCTATTTTTTAGTAATATAACCTTTTAGCACTAGGAACAATTCAGTAGATTTGACATCATTGAAGCAAAGTGTAAAATTACGTTGATAATACAGTTAATTAACACCGGAACAATGATAAATTATACATAATTGACGTCAAGCATGTAAAAAGTAATAGTTTTTAAAAGTGAAATGATAACGTATAATGAACTACTTTTTTCACTTCCAACTATTTTTAGGTTTAATTGGGAAATTAAAACTCAGTCAGGTGTTTTATGACACTTTTATTAGTTTTTATATAATTTTCACGTTTTTAAATTGATAAAGACGGACCCGACGACGTTGAGAACAATAAAAATATACAGGGTCCCCCCTTGTTTTAACATTATAGGCTCCTCAATCAAAATAGATATCTCTTAAACCATATTTTATATATGCCTTTTATTATTTGTAATAGATTTTTTTCTTTTTTAAATTATAACGGTGAATCTCGACTTAATTACTAGTTAATATTAATTATTATTTGATAAATTTAATTATTATTTTTTTTTAAAGTATTTTATTAATAAGTTTTTGTAAGCATGTACTGTCATATTGGTTTTTCAGCTTTAGTTTAATAATAGGTAGTTTTCTCGTGTTTTAAGAGAAATGTACCACTCAAATGAATTTACAGCCACAATCCTTGTAATACTGTATTTGTCACCATATACCAATTACTAATTAATTAGAAGTATATAAGTAAATTCAAATGGCACGACATATACATAAATTTCATGTCTACGAAATTGTTTCTGATACGGATCCACCGTTTTTGGTAACTCGTAAATAAAGCGTTCTAGTAAATGAGACTGTTATAATATAATAGTATAAACATTAACGCGATAATATAACTAACACATAAACTAGCGTAACACTATCTAGAAATTAAAACTGTAGTACTGTTGTAGAATTATAGTGGGTGTAAGTTGCAAAGTAAATGCAATATAATGTAAGTTTAACCAAAAAATATACACCAAACTTACATTTTTTCATACAGGCTTTCGCCCATCGAATATCAAACAATTTAACTACAAATCCTTAACAATTATATAATAGTTACTTATACCTAATTAGCTAAAAAACTGAACAAAAAACATATATATTTTTTTTTAAAGAGAGTAACTCGTTATCAACAGTGTAATATACACAAACTTACAATAGTAAGTAATTTCATTGTTTTTTTTTTTAGTAAGAGTCGAAATTAACGGCAAGAGGTCACCCAAATGCTTGCAACATATAATTACAATAATAAAGCCTTTAAAGTGACTTAGTGAAACTCTTACGTGCTAAAAGTTATCAATTTGAGCGAAACACAACACGTGATGCTAAATTATGTAGTGTTTTTTTAATTAGTTTTTGAGGAGGGCGTTATTAATTGAGGTTGTGATTAATTACTGTCTTGGAGGCTTTTTATTCTTTCAGTGATTAATTACTTTTTCCAGTTACTTAAATATGAATTAGGTGTAATTTATTGAACTAGTTTTATTTTACTTTTCTGCTATTTTAATCATGCTCTTTCTTTCAGTTGGGTTTTAGTGTTTTGATAATCATAAGAGTTGCATAATAATGTCAATAACTTGACTGACTCAATTTATATGCTTATTCAGTCTCGTCAAACTCGTTCTAGTTATTGTCAGTGAAAGAAACTATTTACAAAAGCACGTTTAACAGAAATATTCAGAGCATTTGTGTGACGTGTGAATTACTATACATATTTACATTCCACAGGCAAAATTAAAATAAATAATTTCTAAAATCATAGATAAAAATTAAATATTAACATATGCAATTCAGCAAAATTGAAAGTAAAATAATGAAAAGCCTACGATGACACTGAACAAACTGTAGATCAAATTTTGACTAACATTGTTAATAAAGTTTGTTTAACAAAATTCGTAAGGAATGAAAATCACCTGGAAAAGCAAAAACCAAATCGTGTTGAACATTTATAGCAGCGATTACAGCTAATTGACAAGAAAAATGAGAATATTCTGAAGAGTATGATCGTTTCAACAGTTACAGAAGATGATTTCAATCAGTCTACAATTTGCAAATAGTAAAAATGCTAAAAAACATGTTGCCTTTAAATCTTTTGCTTGACAAGATTCAAAAGGAAAAAATCGTTTGAATAGAGAGTATAATATGGTTTAAACTGTCTGAAGATGGTTACTGGGTCTTGGTGTATTTTTGTCTGAAGGATAGTAGAGAAGATAAGAATCTTGGAGAACCCTAAGCAACTGGTTTTAACAGCATCTTCTTCTTAATCTGCAGGATTTTTCTTTCAGCGGATTTACAATCCCAAAAGAAAAAGCAAAGTCTTCTGAAAAACTTGTTGAAAGGTTTGATCTGAGATATTACAACTGTTGGCTTTGATAAGGTGAAAAAGGTAAAAGTCTTCTGAAAAGTGACATGGTGATATTGAAGAAATTATGTGAAGATATCAATCAATGATGAGAAGATGTTAAAAAGCGATAGATCATCAATGATTTAAAGCTTTCAAAAGCATCTGCAGAAGATGCTCTTATTTTCTCTAATTAAAGCAATTAGACCTACTAAAGAGGACTTGATATCTCATTGACACTTTCCAAAAGGTAACAATCTTTCTAAGAAACATCTGTAGGCTGTAAGACTAGAAACATTTAAACAATATGCAGATCATATCACAAGTCAATTTGATTAATATGATAATCTTGGGAGGATTGACAAAATTGACATGGTGCACGTGGATGTGAAATATTTTTATATGAGAATAAAAGCTGAATATCTTCTACAGAAGATGGCAATTTACATGAAATGAAAATTTTGAAGATTTAAGAGAATTCAGACTGGAGAATATTTTCATTTACACAATCTATAGATGATGTTACAAATGGTTCAAAAGGTTAACATTTTTAAAGCAGGATGTGCTTTTATGTCTAAAAGCTGAATAAATATCTTCTGAAGAAGATGCTCAGCTTTTTCATAAAAATACTAGATCTGAAGGACCATACTCATCTAAATCTTCTATAGACGATATTACTGACATTGAGGATGATGGTAAAAAAACTGGGTATGGGAACTGAAATCACTACGATCAACGATCTAAATATGGTAAACAGATGGTAATGCTTAAAAATGAGAGATCTTAAACTTTTGAATTTGCCAATTGAATGCTAATGAAACTGTAAAATTGTTGAAACTCTGGAATGGAAAGCTTTCCAGAATGTTTTTGTTGTTTGTCTATAGAAATATTGTCAGGAAAGATAATAAATTGACCCTTACAACTTGTATTTTGTTTGGGTAAATAAGGAAAGGTCACTCTGTTTACTTCCACAGTTTACCAGTTATTTTGATAATAAAATAGTTGTAGTTTCATCCAGGTTTCAAGGAAGAAAATCTCTCTTAATCTCTTTTAATGTTTGGAGGACTGTAATAATCTAAATTGTCCAAAAAATTGACAAATTGAAACTTTTTAAAACTGACTTTTCGAGTTTTTGATTTTATATTTCAGGCAATTGACGTCAGAAAAACTAAGCTGCAAAAGTTCCACTAAGTTAAAAACAATGCCAAATGTGATTAAAGATTTTAAGTAAATAGAGGATTAATAAAAACACTTCACTGTTACCATTAAAAAAATGAGGAAGGTTTAATAAACTTAGTAATTCAACGGTAAACATGATAATTGTTGTGTTTAAGTTCAGTGGAATATTTGAAAAACTAACAATACTGATAGTAAATAATGTGTTTAATCTTGAAAAACACTTTAAACTCTTTCGATTTTGAATATTTAAAGACAAACCATATAAGACAAACAAAAATTAAACCGTTTCTGTACCAATCCAATCATTTACAGAACTTACAAGAACAAGCTTTTGGAAGATTTAATAAGTGAAGATGATACTTCAATGAATTTGGCACAGAAGTTGTGGTAATGTCAACATTTATTAAATCTTCACCAAGATAATTTATAGCAATTTAGTATTGTGAAATAAAAGATAAAAGAGAAGACAAATTGCTATATTCCTACCGATTTACGATACCAAATTATGTGTTTTCTATGGAAATATCTTTGTTTCAGACCTTGCTACTTAATATTACAGTAAATAATACGTAATAAAAGTCAAAATATTGGCAATTTATAAACAAAAGTTTCTTTTAAATCGGTTTTGATCCCCTAGGTAAATCATCCCATATTGGCATGCAGGACGTTATTTATTTTTTACGAAAAAGATGAGACGTGAAAAAACTCGTTTAGCAATGTGATATTAGAGCTGAATATGATATTAGAGAGTATGAATAAAAAAATTTACAGAAAATAGGAATTTTATGGAGACAAGGTTGTGTTAGTAGCTTTCCACAGAAGGTCAGTTTTAATGAAACTTCGGTATACCTGTTACCTTATAGTAGAAAGATAGTTAACATGGAAACTACGGAAACATTCTAATGAGTTTAATACACAGGACGTCCCAGAAACAGGCAGTGAATGACAATAAGTGTCAATATTTGACAGCAGAGGCATTCAAATGACAAATTGAAGCTGACGTTTGGCTTTTTTCGCCAAACTGGATTTTTTCTGATCAGGCCTGGAAAACAACAGTAAAATTATCAATATTTAACAGCTTTTATCATTGTTATTATGATAGCTAGAACGTTCGTTTTACCGTCAAAATATAGTCACAATTTATCTTTTTATTAATTTATCTCTCTCTCTCTCCCTATTTGCCAGATTCTCATTGCTCAGATCTCTTTCTCTATCCCTACTATTTTGACTGAATTAAATTCTGAACCTTTTTCACTGAAATGACCCATTAATGCCCAAACCACAGTAGCTTTCCTGATCTTAGATACTTTGTTAGTCCAACCGTTGAAAAAAAGAACATGATTATGAAATCACTTGTTCAATATTTGTTTCTGACTTACAGATATCTTGTTTAAGAGTGTAAATAGTCTAGATAACCAGCTCTGGCCTAAAAACCTCCAAAAAACCTGTAAAAATCAGGCCACTCCCAGGCCTTTCCCAAAACCACGCCCACCTACTTAGTACCGCCCTCCTCAATTAGTAGCAAAATTGGCGGAACCGTGTGTTCCAAAAAAAACTACTAAATTCAGAATGATAATCTCAACAACGCACAACCGAATAGTAAATGTTTGATTCACAGCCTCACATCAAACGCAAACTTTTTTTATAGAAACAGTAGGGCTGCAACAATAGTAGTTAGACTAGCATTAGTAATTTTTCATTGTCACAGATTTCTGGATTGTGTGTTTTATTTTGTTAAAGGTATCCCGAAAAGGGGTTTGGTGTAGCTGAGGCGGTGCAGCTTTCCAATTTAGCACTCCCCCTTACTGCAAAAGGAGGTGTCAAGATACTGGAAAACTAACATGTTCAGACTATGTTGCTAAACAACCTTCCGGGACTTTTACAGATACTTTGGAATGCTCGATGCATGTTTTTTTTTGTGATTTTTCTGTTTAATATTATAAATTGATTTTAAAACTTTGGACGCTGTGCGGCGCCCGAGGCCGTCATCCTCAGTCATACTTTATAATTCCCCTTAAATGGCTAGGAATGTTCGATTCTTTAAACTTCGATAGTCGATCACCAACTCACAGACCGAGTGAGATCAACAAGAAACCTCCTCCCTTTATTATAATTCTGCCCCTCAAAAACCCGCCCCAAGAAATTATTATATACACACAACGAGTCCCACTAAAACTTAAACGACATTGAAAAACACTAGAGAGTAAGAGATTACTGATGAAACTTGGCTCGAACTCACTGGAACGGTTCGGATGTGTCACAATTCGGTCACGTGCTGCAACACGTCATCCACGTGGAGCCGCACCCACAAAACTGACACGGGGACGTGGTTATCGTGATGGGGGCGTAAAGATAACCGTTGGCGATGACCAATGGTGGAGCGGCCTGCGCTGTTGTGGGCGGGGTGAGCATGCGCTGTTGCTGCTGATGGGTTTGGTCTTGGTAGAGTACCTGAAACAATTATTTTTTTTGTTAGTAAACCGTTTGTTTATGCACGCTTTAAATAGTCGCCTACATAAAGATTTTGGTTATTCCTGGCAGTATCGCGCTAATTTGCGTTTTAATTGTTGCGCTTGGTAATTAGTTCGTTGGCTGGTTTTTTTTTTTAAATTATGCAATGACGTCAAGATAGCGTAAATTGGAGATTACGTCAAAACTGTTTGAGAACGTGAAAATAGAAATTATGGAAAACACCTAGTCCGTATTAAACATTTATTAATTATTTTCGAAGAATGCTGAATTACTATTTACATTTCATCTGGGTTACGTGGTTTTTAATTAGAATGAATAATTAAGTGTTTAGAAAAAATAATAAATGTATTTCGACTATTACTAACAATTTGACTGTCACTACGATTTCTCAACTGCTCTACTTTTGAAAAATACATCTTTCTTGCCTTTGTCGTTACTTAAACTTCTCTCAATATCTTCAAAACTATTGTTTGGCACAATGAGGGCAAATTTTGTTAAAAATGAACTGCATTCGAGCTGACACTATATGATTTGGACACGACCAAATGGTATAAATGATAATAAAGTACCCGTTCGCACTGTCTTTAGATTATTGTAATAATTTAAAAAGCAATTGAGTAAATAACATTTGTGAAGAAAACCTTGTTTGGTACAGACTTTTTCAGTTTTCAATTTGCTCCAAGTTGGCTAACAAGTTAATTGTCTTAGTGACACAATCATTGATAGGTAGAGCAGATTTTCCAATACACGTAGTAGTACTAGCAGCAGTAGTAGTATGTGGGAGGACCTGAATAGGTTTAGCAAGTAAGTCTTAAGGATTTACTTTGCCATCCAGACTCGAGGCTATATACTCCTCTGTTCTCACTCTATTGCTAGTAAATGCACTAATTGCTAGTAGATGCAGATGCCTGTTGAGACTACAGAGGCATGTCAGAACAGTAACTCAAATTTGCAAAGTCCAGTGACTCTTTAACATCAACCATTTGGATATTGACTAGGCATCATTTGGGATTCCATTGGCTTGTCTGTACCTTTACGACTTTTTCCACAACTCTGTAGACTTCTTCTATTTGTATCTGTCTGTTAATTATTCTGTGAGTCTTCTGTGAGAATTAATTTCTTATGTGACGTTTTGGAGTTATCAGAAGCCACGACCTGGCCACTGTATTAGTCTGTTTGTTTCCCATGTGTGCCGGACTCTTCTTCAAGTGCCACCTCCTTTCAGAAGGTTGGCTATCATCATGGCAATTCTCACTTTTGATGTCGCAGCTCCAAACAATTGAACTATATTTGTACCATTTTCTCAGGTCATTTAACCAGCAAATGCGTTTTCTTCCTCTTGTTATTTTTTCCTGTATCTATTTCGGCATAATATTCTGCAACAATACATATTTTCTCCCTCATCACTTGATCCAGATATTGCAGCTTCTTATTTTAATTGTGTTCAATATTTTATTTTATTTTCTCATTCTTCCCAATACCTTCTCATTTGTTACCATGTTTACCATATGCAATACCAAGAAAAAGTAGCATCTCAACATGTAACTCTATGTTGTAAGTGAAGACTTTACATTGACAGTTGTTCCTAAGTATTTGTACTTACTGACTTTCTCTACTAGTTCCCCATTGAATTCATAAGTTTTCCTGTTGCTGAACTGATTTTTGAAACGATCATAAATTTAGTTTATTTAATGTTTACGTTTTGGCAATAAGTATGGTGTCGTCTGCATACTGGAGATTGTTAATGAGTATTTGGTAAGGCACCAAAATCTACAGTAGGTGAAGGTGTTTTTCAGGATATTTCAACATTTCTGAACTAGGGTTCTGCTTATTTTAGCAATGAGAAGTGTTTAGAGGTTAGGGCTGTTTCTAGTTAGTAGATCTCGATCACTCTTTCTAGTCTTAGAAGAGTTCTCGTCCAATTTCTCAGAGAAACTTCTTCTTCTTCATCTTGTGGGTACATATCTACTAAGTATCTACAGGGCGCAATTCATCAAGGTCCAGAAAATCATTTAATTCTATATTCATTCGCCCTAGTGTCGCTCTTGGTACTACCTGGAAAGTCTTTTTGAGGTTGCAAGTTCCAATTACAGAATCTATCCAAACTACAGTGTGTTGAAAGTTCAAAAGTTCTCTCTTCTTTCATTTTAAGTCAATTCACCAAGTTAAATAAAATGTAAAAAAGCATATCAAAGAAATCTATCCTTAGTAGAAACCCATGTACCTAACCATTTAGGTCCCAGTTAATTATATATTCCTTTCTGAAACAATATTTTTCGCAATATTTGTCAGTAAATAAGTAGCACAAAGAAAATTCCACTTCAACCGGAAAAAGCCTATTAACAAAGAAAAAAATCTGTTTACATTTTCTTTACCTTTGCACGTCAGCAGTCACGTTTTCACCATAATAAACTTAACGTTGTTCAAAACCGCACAAAAAAAAAATGAATTAAATCAGGTAAGCCAATTACAATCTTGAAAACCCACGCACGTTTGCAAATATGCTTAAATTTTTTACCTTCCATTTCTAACACTAATCCTCGCGTCAAGTAAGGTAAATATTTAATTCCGCCTAACAACCGTGCAGTGTGTAATTAACGTTATAAAACCGGAAAATTGTTTTTGTAGGGCTAAAATTGTGATGAAAGCTTGGAAAGGTGTGCAAAACACATTTCCGATCATGCGACTGTGTTTATTCGTAATAACAATTCGTTGGTTGTAAATGTGTTTACGCACAAACTGGTTTGTAATGTTTGTTTAAGTTTCCTTAGCCAGACAATAAGTTCACATTAAAGAAAGAACATTTGTGCGTAAAACCATTGAACGTAATCTTCTTCTTTCATCCCTCTATACGTAATCAACGATTACTTACTTGCCATGCCAGACTCTTAATGAGCTGCAGCGTTTGTCTGCGTTCGTGGCCCATAAGGCAAACGGTGCTCTGCGACACCACGTCGTGGAGAAGCAGGAGAAAGCGGTGCCTGGAGGAAGCTTCCTCTGGTCCACTCCCGAAGTGGTTCCACAAGTAAGTCTCCAGCTTCGAACGCTGCTGCACCACGTCGGGGAAATCGATGAAGAAGCGAGAGCACATGTACCTGAAATGGAAAAGAAAATCATTAGTACTTTCTTCAATATTAGTTTGTCTGTGGTATTACCCAGTCTAAGAACCACATAAAATGTATAAATGCGTATATTGATCAGAATGGATCTTCTTTAGATTAGTTTTCTAATCTAGTCTCAGCTAAAGTGAACTGAACAAAATTTTGCCATTTCAGTAAAATGGAGGTTTTATTACTTGAATATTAAATATTTAGTTCGATACTGTAGTATTCCCAAACAAATGACAAATTTTAAAGTTGTAGTAGTTGATTTTAGAAAATACTATCAAAATTAGTGCCTCATGAATTCTTAATATTTGGATAACAATAATCATCTCTTGAATGTGAAACTATTCTTGAATTAGACACTGGAATATACATAAATTCTTGTACCTGACAGTTCGAATTACTCCAAACCAAATCCCATTGCAAGTAAAACGGATAAACTTTTCAATTTGCTTCTCATCAGCTTGAAGCATTCGACCAAATCCATTGCTTAGCAACTAGATTGAATAAGGAGCGCAACTAAATTCGAATTGTCGTCGGGAATAACAGAGTCGATTAACGTGGAACGGTCACCAAATAAAAAAAAAGAACGACATCTCCGCGTGATGCAATTAACTAAATTGGATCAAACAGTCTCCTTGGAGTGTGTACTTTCTAGTTTCGGGGTGTCGAGGCCAAAACGAAACGCGAATTTCTTCGATCAACCACCTGAAGCAGGCTGCGCCTCGAAGATGATCATGTTTGGTGGCCAGTTACCCATCGGCCTTGACCTTTTGTAAAATGACGTTCCTTTCGCGACCTTTCGACGGCGAAAGGTTCCCTCCCTACCTCAGGTCTGGCTCGCTGAAATCGACTCTGTCATCGGTTCTGGGTCAATGATATGCGATTTTATAATGCGATTTTTTTGCATCACCTGAACACTGACCTGGTTATGTAACTGCTTTGAAGATGCTGAGATCCACCCACGTTATTGTTTTTGGGGTATTCAGTATTGGATTAGCACAGTTGACTGTATTAGGTATGAGTAAATAAACTCTTTACAACAACATTCTAGTAGTTTGTAGATGTAAATGAGTGGCAATTTGCTTTAATTGCTTTAGTTGGGGTTTTTCAAGTGAAACCACAAGTACTATGTATATGACAGCTAAATTCTAGGACATAAATTACTAGTATACATAATCACATATCTATCTGTTTTTGATAAATATGTCATTTGATAAAAGTGTAGTATCTTTCATGATAATTCACAGAAAGTTGTAAAGTGGAGAATGAATTGATTAAATATTGGTTCATATTTAGTGATCCCAGTACTAGTCCCATATTTTACAGGTGACTAACAATCATAAAAATACTTGTTACTCTTGCTTTCTAATCTTTCTTATATTTTGAACCTTAGAAATTCAAAGAATCATCACTTAGAGTCTTGTCCCCCTGAGAAAAACTCGTGGAACTTGCTCTACAGGGTCTTTTTGGCCTATTTCGACCTTTGCATACATACGATATTGTTTTGGTACCTTATCAAGAACGCTAGTGAGCTGTAAACTAGAAAATTTGTAGATCCAGATTTGGAAATTGTCTGGTAACCAGTGAAATCAACAAGAAGAATGAAGCTATACAGTGTGCACTACATTATAAAGTAAAGCTTTAGAGTGCAAACTAAAACAAGATTTGTGAGTACTTGAAAAGGATTTTTTGCTTTAGACCTCTAGGGAGAAAAGTTGTAGGTAATAAGACTTTCTACCAATATCATAGAGAGCCTTTTGGTCCTTAAAAGCTTCAGGAAAAAGGTAATTGCTTAAGAAAGTATTGGAAAGGAAGTGACTAACCTAACCTAACCTGATTTTTGCCTTTAAGTACAGTAAAAGGATATTTTTTTAAAAACATTTCTCATGCAAGCTTCTGTGTCTCTTACAGTCATAGAGTATACGTTCAGGCAAAACCAGGAAGCAACTAGTATCCTGAAGTGGTATTAATCGAAGTAAGAGATAGTGTGGTAGAACAGTAGTTCTGTGATCATGTGTAATCTTAAGTCTATTAAAAGATATATTGAATTAAATCAGATACAGAATCATCGCCCATTTGTAGTTAAAACTAGTCATAAGGACAAAAACGTTAAAAAGAATGAAGATGTTACATTCGAACAGGTCAAAAATGATAATAAAGTAACTGAATGTCTGAACTGAAAGTCGATTGATGTTAGTATAATGGGAATCAAAGTTTGGTGAAGGAAATCTAAGCCTATACATTTCCTGAGCTTATATTCGAATCCTTTTTATATATCCGAATCAAGTCAACGATAGCATCTTCAAGAATTCCGAATCAAGGCAACGATTGTCTCTTCTTAAATGGATAATATCCTATTTTAAGTCCTGATTTTTGATTGGATGCATTGGTAATTACAATTTTGATAACTTTCCTTGTTGTGGACAAAGTCTCATATTGACAAATGTTCAAAAAATCGATGCTGGTGAGATCGGGTGAGCTAGACGGCCAGTAAATGCAAATTTGGCAAACATGGTAACATCCAGTTCTCTGAGATAGTACAGTTAAAGCTTCATGATTGTTGTAAAAGCCATTCTCCATCGAATTATCTGGCAATTTCTCGTTCCACGACAAAATCATCGGTTATTTTAAGAATCATTTAAAAATATATTTAAATTAACCGTTTTGCAGTGAGAAGTGAACAGAAAGACACCCTGATGATAATTCTAACAAACCAATTTGCCTAACTTCAGACTATTTTTAGAAGATTTTTATGGGTTTTCCAATTCTCCCACTTCAATTAGGCATTTAGCCAGCGCGCCAAAACGCAGATATGCGACAAGAATACAAACATAACACTCAAAACACGACTGAAATGCTAATTTGCCCAATTTTAGTCGAAATTAATTCCACGTTGGCTCTCAAATACCGCCATTCGTTCTAATTGAATAATTCGCCGGGCTGATGATGGTTCGAATTAACAACGCCTATTTATCACTCCTCTTTTTTCCAGTTTAATTGTTTTGAATAATACATTTTTGTTGATTTTAATTTTGTTTTACGCAGTTTTATTATTGCAACTAGAATTGTATGAACTCTTTCTGGTGTGACAATGGGAATCAATTTCTTATTATACAAGATATTCTTAAAATTATGATCTAGAAGCAAAGCAGACGAAACCCATAAAACACCTTTTTGTAATACAAATTTAAGGATCCAAGAGGCTATTATTCATAAAAGTAGCAGGTAGTAAAACATTATCTACAGAATATAGGATCATTCCAAGAATCCTACCTACCAAACATCATAGATCAATTTAGATATTATTTATTATGCAGGACCCACTTTTATCCGTTAACCTTCTCAGAATTAATGGCAAACTAGTTTTTAGTTATTTTTAAAATATCATTAATTAGACTAGGTTCACAGCAATTAAACCGGTTGTTTGTTTTTAATATGGTCCAAATGAACCGTTGTTTTAAGTAACAGTGAATAAGAAAGATACCAACAACCAAACTTTGCCTTTGTTCATGATGCTGTTCAGAGTATGTGCTAAAAATGGTACAGTATTTTAGTAACAGTTTTGATAATTAATCAATTTAAGAAACTATCGTATTGAAGCATCTTGTGGACGACAATACAATGTATTGTGTCATTTGCATGTTTATGTATATTTGCATATAGCCTATCTTCCAAAGAAGATAATTCAAATCTGTTTATGTCTACATTCCAGACATCTTCCATTAAGAATAACAATACAATTATGCAAATTTTGAAAGTGGCTAAATTTGAACAGACTTTCGGCAACAATCGCCCTCCAAAGTTTGATTGTTTGCATGAAATCTGGGATTAAAACAGCACTCACCTTTCCAATGATCTGATATAATCCGGGTGGGCCGGCCTGTAGTTCTTCACCAACAAGGTGCAGTATTTGAGCAAACCGCCGCCGCGTATCTCTTCCGGCCGCCTGGTGGAGATCAATCGTTTCTGAAGATGGCGCAACGCTTCGGGAAAGTCTCCGAACACGGATTCGCCCACAACTGTGGGGTAAAAGTTCTCGCTGATTAGGGGTGGTCGGGTGTCCCCATCGGTACCAGCCGCGCATCTGTAGAACAACAGCAACGAATCCAGAACGATCTGGAAGGAATCCACGCTGAACTCGAATTGACGGCGCATGCGATCGACGAATTTCAGTTCGACACCCCTTCCCCTTTGGCACCCCAACGAGATCAATGACCAACGGTCTCCGGAGTCTGATGGATTGTTCACCTGCAATTAAAAGAACTTTATGTAGGACAGACCAGAAGTTACTCGGTTATTGGTGTGGATGGAGGACTACTTTAAATCATTTCAAAGACAGAATAATCTTCAACAGCGTTATCTTAAAGCGACTTAAGTTATGCTCTTTACATAGAATACCAAGAATACCTTCACTGTGCTCAAAAGGTCCGGAACACCTTAATATTTTGGAAAAACTGTCCATACAAAAGTTGTAGAGGATTTCCAACTTTATGTTTTACAGTTTACTAAACTGACATTGATATAATAAGTCGATCCTGATCACTTTAAATATTGATTACATTTTGGTTGCATTTACTTAGATTGAGTGACGTTGGTTGGTTTCAATTGTGTTTAATTCTTATGTCCTCTAGTTCTCCATCATCACTCAGTATACAAACGCTAGGATGGCTGTTTATGTATAGACCTGCTGCTGGTAATTTATTATACAGTTTCCTAGCCTCAATGTTTCCGACTGAAATACCTTCCAAAACAATGAAAAATGATCAAAATGAAAAGAGGAAAGACGGTTGAACTCCTTATCCCATTTGTCCCCCAATATTGGCCTGCTGACAGTGAAATCTTCTTACAAATGTAGAAGACATGGGATATCATTCAACAACAGCTCAAATCTTGACCAACAATCGGAAACTGTGCTTGATCAAAAGCTTGAATTGTTCCAGTTCAGCTGGCTCACAATCAGGAATGCTGGTACATCATCACATCAAGCAGTTTGCGCTTTGTGCAAAATTGTCCACAGCACTGAGCTAAGTTGCAAAATATTGGAACAAAACAAGCAAGAAACTTAATAGATAGGTAGGTACTCCAACACACATACAACAATGATTACCTACCGAAAACCGACGTAGAGGCAGTCCAAAAACCACATGGATAAGAGAAAAATTTGCATCCAGGAAATTGAGAGAATAGAAGACGCTGGGGACTGGGAACAGGAAGAAGAAGCCTCAAAATAACATCCGACGGAAAACAGGACGATGCCATTGTAGATCAAAACACTCTGGGAAGGAGAGCAATATCACTAAAGTTGTGGGATACGAACATCTCAAATAAAAATACAAGGCTTATTTATAATGTTATCGTAAAAAGTGTTATAACATATGGTTCAAAAGTTTTGTAAATTAAGAAGAGAACAGAGAAAATGTTGTGTGCTACTGGAGAAGGGCTGCAGGAAGGTCAAGGCGAGAAAAAGTCACCAACCATAGAATTGGAGAAATAATAGAATAGATAACATTCGAACAAAACAACTAGTAAGGTACGGTCATTTGCAGAGAATGGAGAACAGATTGCGTAAACAAGTGCTTACGTAGAACCCAGCTGGAAATAAAAAGAAAGAGCTGGAGAGAAGGATCTAGAGTGAAATCAGAAGCTGAAGCCAGGAAGACCAAACACTAGGTGGAAGGACGATATCCGGAAAGTAGAGTAGAACAGCTGACAGAACCGGATGCACCAGCTTGGAGAGGCGTATGTCCAAAGATGAACCGAAACACGTTGAGAATGATGATTATGATGATGAAAGTTTATCTTGAAATTATGTAAGTATAGGATAGTAAGTATTTCTACCAGCATCAAGTAATGAGGTTATATCAGCTTTATACCATTTCTGCCATTGCCATTCCTGCTTATACAGCAATAAGACATTTCACACTCTTCTAATTTAGATGGAGATAATTAGAAAAAAATCTCTTTTTCACTCTTTCTTCACTTGCAGTTATGCTGAGGCAAGTCCTGATCACTAGTCTGCTTGT